>JAWNMN010000773.1:1200000-2400000 GCA_035044025.1 Drosophila paracracens | reverse complement strand
TCGGGCTATATCTACAGCACTCACTAGCTACGAGAGAAAATCAAACTCAAATATGAAAGTCGTGGTTTGACCATCAGGGTATATGCAAATTCAAATATTTATGATTTATTAATCTTATGATTCAAATTTAGTATTGGCGAAGACCTTTGTTTTTTTTAGGACACTTCATTTCCATTGCGGATAATTAAATAATAGAAAAAAGGCATTTCATATTACGGTGATATGATATAATTAACTATTGGGGCGACTTTTGACGATATTACACTTCGGTGCAATTACACCATTGTTTCAGGGTAATTCGCTATAATTGATGCATATACATAGTTTCCATGTAATCTCTTGGGTGTTGCTCTTTTTTGTTTGTACAATGCTTGTAAAACGCTAATTGGTTTTTTTTAATTGTCTTCGCAGGGGATTCATTAGCAACCCTTTAAAAACGCAGTGTCAATAATCAGTGTCATTCAGTTATTCGTCAGTGTCCACCATGCATAGTTCTTGGTTTATAGTGTCCCTTCTGCTGTGGACTATGAGGGCAAAAGTTGAAGCACATAGTTCGGCTGTACTGCAACTCCTAAGCAGAATTAAGGAACAAGATAATTTTAACCATTTGCTGTTAATGAAATATCACAAATCCAATGCTACAGAAAAATTAATAGCCGACTTAGGGGATTACTGCTTCGTCAAAAGCCTCATGGATACTCTGGAAACATCCGTTATGCAACTTGATGAGCGAGTTTCTTATTTCTTGAACGACAAGCACAGCAATCATGTGTTGTCTGTGGTTTATTTAGTCGGAGAGGACCTGAGCGACAATGAAATTCTAATAAAGGCACTGGTTGCCAATTTGCGACTTATGACAACATCACGCGTGGTATTCATAGTGCAAATGAGTGAACCCAATGAGACGTTTTTATACAAATTGTTCACATATTGCTGGAAAATGCAGATGCTGAATGTGTTGGCGCTATTCGAGGACTATCAGGTAAGATAAGGTTTCTGAACAATAAAATGATTATCTATTTATTAAATACATTCTCCATTCTAGACAACCAACACCTTTTATAGCTATCATCAATTTCCCATATTTCAATTGGAGCGACGCATATATAATCCAAGTCTGCCCATCTACCCCGTTCGTATGAATAATCTTTACGGATATCGTGTGCCTATAATAATTGGTGGTACTAGCCCGCGTCTTATAATCTACTACAATAAACAAGGGAGTATCGTTTATAAGGGCACATTAGGACACTTCATTGATGCCTTTCAACAAAGATATAATTGCACTTTTACGCAGCCGAGAGTAGCTAAACCGAATGTGTCAACGCCTTCAACGGAATTGATGGCAGCCGTGCTCAATGGCACCGTGGATATATCCTTGGCCATTACGTTCCCCAATGCGGTGAACATGAGAACCATTACATATCCTTATGAGCAAATGAATTGGTGCTTGATGCTGCCTGTCGAACCAGATGTACCACCAGCAATGTATTATTTGAATGTTTTCCAGCTGGACTCATTTTTACTGATTCTCGCTTTCGTTGTGGTAATTTCCATAACTCTTTCATTTTTTCTAAAAAACAACGGCTATGATGTGCAACTGTATGAGTTTTTACTCCACGACAATTGCCTGAGGGGCGCTCTGGGACAGTCATTCCATGAAGTTCGTTGTGCATCGATCCACGTGCGCTCGATTTATATGCAGATATGCATACTGGGTTTTCTTCTCACTGCGTGGTACAACTCGTACTTCTCTGCTTATGTGACCAGTACGCCAAAGGAGCGGCCCTACCAGAGCTACGATGATATCTTGGCATCCAATGTAAAAGTTGTCGCTTGGGAACCTGAGTATAATGAGCTTATTGGACGCGCGGTAGAATTTCGAAAATATGAACGGATGTTTCATGCTGAGCCCAGCTTTAACAAATTCATTAGTATGCGTGATTCCTTAAATACTACATATGGCTATTTGATGACCTCCACCAAGTGGGTTGTCATTAACGAGCAACAGCATTTCTTTCGCAAGCCACTATTTCGGTTGCGCGATGATTTCTGTTTCTATAAAAATGTACCACTTGGATTTCCATTGCGTGAAAATTCCGTATATAGGCAGCCCATACAACAACTCATTCTGGAACTATCAGCAACGGGCTTATACTCGCATTGGACGTCAAAAGGCTTTCCGGAGCTGGTTGAAGCAGGTGAAATGAAGTTCGTGGACTTAGGTACACGCAGAGAGTTTCGTGCGATGCAGTTGCAAGATCTGCAATACGTTTGGTATGGATTCGCTTTCATGATGGTGTTTTCTTCATCGGTTTGGTTACTCGAATTGTTCACAAATTGGCTTGGGCGTCGAAACCAGCGCAATCGAACTCAAGACAAGCCGAACTAATACAAATATTTAATGTGTAATTTTTTAAGTATACTTTGTATTACAAAATTATTATACAAATCGAGAGAAATGCATCAAAAACTAAAAAAATAAATTCTCTGTGCTTGCTGTTGATGTGTTTGCGCTTGATCTGTATCCTTATGATTAACTAGTATTTCCGACTTCAAGTTTTGCACTGCGCAATTTGGAATGCAATTACTTATCTATTAGAATGGTGCGCACAGCAGAAGCAGCTGCTGTAGGTTCTTGTCCTTATCAAAGCCTATTTCATCAAGTTATTAAATTACGCTTATGCATAATAAAAAGATTTATTGGAGAATTGTTAAAAAAAAACAGCGTTATATTTTAATCTCTCATTTTAGATTTAATTTGATATCCGATTCGAAATACCTCATAGAAAGACTGTCTTAAGAGGTGGTGGGCACCAGTTTTGGTGTAACTCCTTAATTTCGGATATCTCTTTCCGTTAATACTACTTGAGTACTTGAGTGATTAAGGATTTGGCTGAAGCAATTTTTACAGTTTTTAGGTGAATTACACAAAGTTTCCGGAAATTTGAAATTGTTATACCGCAGGTATGATATATAGCACGCCAATCGCGTAATACTAAGAATGTAACATAACATCTGTAACTTAATATGCAATGATGTACTTAACATTTAACATCGATATCGGTCGATATCATTTGTGTGCTCACCAGCTTGAAGCAGAATAGCTGAAACGTTGTTAATAAAGAAAAATAAGCAGACGTGTTGTACAAAGAAATATAATTTTGTTTCGACTGCTACACATAGTACATTGGCGGTACTGGGTTGCTACGTCTAGGGCTAGGAAATCGAGAAGATCGATAATCGATAATAATAAAGCCACATTTCTATCATAATTTTAAGGCTAAAATCACTAAATTTGTTCGGTGGGTTTGTAGCGATGTCTTTAAAAAATCATGCCACGCCCACTTATGCCGCCCCCAGACCGCATGGCTCTAAAAATTTGAAATGTCTATATCTCCCGCATGTTTTGAGTTACAAAATTATTATGCGCCCACACGTACGCCCATAATCGCCAAAGCCCTATCGCCTTATAAATTAATTCAACAAGTAAAATAAAAGTATGGTATCTTTAATAATTTAAGATTTCCAGTAGTCCAATCTTCTGAAAGCTCCTGATATGCATAATAACTTTCTAAAGCTTTTCTCGCTATTTCTTGTATGATTGGGAATTATATACACCGTTATTTCACATCCCTTCTACTAAGCCACTGTCGCAGAGCATTTCATTTTAATTAACGCATAATCTCTTGGGTGTTTTATTATGCATTGCTTTTAAAGCGCTAATTTAACTTTTTAATTTGCCGTCGCAAGGGATTCATTAGCAATCCCTTAAAAAGCATTGACAATAATCAATGTCATTCAGTTATTCGTCAGTGTCCACCATGCATAGTTCTTGGTTTATAGTGTCCCTTCTGCTGTGGACTATGAGGGCAAAAGTTGAAGCACATAGTTCGGCTGTACTGCAACTCCTAAGCAGAATTAAGGAACAAGACAATTTTAATTATTTGTTGTTAATGAAATATCACAAGTCCAACGCTACAGAAAAATTAATAGCCGACTTAGGGGATTACTACTTCGTCAAAAGCCTCATGGATACTCTGGAAACACCCGTTATGCAACTTGATGAGCGAGTTTCTTATTTCTTGTACGACAATCACAGCAATCATGTGTTGTCTGTGGTTTATTTAGTCGGAGAGGATCTGAGCGACAATGAAATTCTAATAAAGGCACTGGTTGCCAATTTGCGACTTATGACAACATCACGCGTGGTATTCATAGTGCAAATGAGTGAGCCCAATGAGACGTTTCTATACAAATTGTTCACATATTGCTGGAAAATGCAGATGCTGAATGTGTTGGCGCTATTCGAGGACTATCAGGTAAGATAAGGTTTCTGAACAATAAAATGATTATCTATTTATTAAATACATTCTCCATTCTAGACAACCAATACCTATTATAGCTATCATCAATTTCCCATATTTCAATTGGAGCAACGCATATATAATCCAAGTCTGCCCATCTACCCCGTTCGTATGAATAATCTTTACGGATATCGTGTGCCTATAATAATTGGAGGACCTAGCCCGCGCATTATAATCTACTACAATAAGCAAGGTAGTATCGTTTATAAGGGCACGTTGGGACACTTCATTGATGTCTTTCAACAAAGATATAATTGCACTTTTACGCAGCCGAGAGTAGCTATACCGAATGTGTCACTTCCTTCTATGGATCTGGTGGCAGCCGTGCTCAATGGCACCGTGGATATATCAATGGCAATTATGTCACCCAATCTATTGAACATGAGAACCATTACATATCCCTATGAGCAAGCGAATTGGTGTTTGATGCTGCCTGTCGAACCAGATGTACCACCAGCAATGTATTATTTGAATGTTTTCCAGCTGGACTCATTTTTACTGACACTCGCTGTCGTTGTGGTAATTTCCATAACTCTTTCATTTTTTCTAAAAAACAACGGCTATGATGTGCAACTGTATGAGTTTTTACTACACGACAATTGCCTGAGGGGCGCCCTGGGACAGCCCTTCAATGAAGTTCGTTGTGCATCGATCCACGTGCGCTCGATTTATATGCAGATATGCATACTGGGTTTTCTTCTCACTGCGTGGTACAACTCGTACTTCTCTGCTTATGTGACCAGTACGCCAAAGGAGCGGCCCTACCAGAGCTACGATGATATCTTGGCATCCAATGTAAAAGTTGTCGCTTGGGAACCTGAGTATAATGATCTTATTGGACGCGTGGCGGAACTTCGAAAATACGAAGGCATGTTTCTAATCGAGCGCAGCTATAATAAATCCATGAATCTTGGAAATATGTTGCATACTAAAAATGGATACGCGATGGCGACCTGTAAGTGGGTTGTCATTAACGAGCAACAGCATTTCTTTAGCAAGCCACTATTTCGGTTGCGCGATGAATTCTGTTTCTTTAAAAATGTACCACTTGGATTTCCAGTGCGTGAAAACTCCGTATATAGGCAGCCCATACAACAACTCATTCTGGAAATAACAGAAATGGGCTTATACTCTTATTGGACGTCAAAAGGCTTTTCGGAGCTGGTTGAAGCAGGTGAAATGCAGTTCCTGGATTTAAGTGGACGCAGAGAGTTTCGTGCGATGCAGTTGCAAGATCTGCAATACGTTTGGTATGGATTCGCTTTCATGATGGTGTTTTCTTCATCGGTTTGGCTACTCGAATTGTTCACAAATTGGCTTGGGCGTCGAAAGCAGCGTAGGCATAATCGAAATCAAGACAAGCCGAACTAACACAAACATTTAATGTGTAATTTTTTAAGTATACCTTGCAAATATATATTCAGTCTAAATGATTTCAAAACAATGCCAACCTTCTATGAGTTGGTTAAGTGACCCACTAAGCAACGAGGATACCGCTTTAAGTCACAGTATTCATTTCTAAATATATTAGCTCGATGTTGTTGTTTACAAGTTACGTTGATAGTTTAGCTTATTAATACTAATAATAAATGTAATTTCCAAATGTTTGACTTTTCTTAATTTTAAGTTTCAAATATTTACAGTAATAGGTTATAGATATTAATTTGTCAGAAAGTTGTTCAGCTTACACCCTCCCGTCAAAAAATCGCTGTGTACATGTTCAAATGGCAGGAGACTTTGGCTCAAAGTTCATCAAATGCAATTAAGATGCTTGTTCATTGGGGATACGGCGACGTCGACTTGAATATTGTGAGCCACCTGCGCCAGTAACTGGCGCCTCTTGAAATTCCCTAATCGACATGTTTCGATCTCAAATGACTTGCCGCTCACTGCGCCACTCGTTGGAGCAGCCGTTTGCTGTGGCCCGATGCCAGATCTGGCCAAGATGCTTCGAGTAAAATGTTTTCTCTAATCTGCACTGATGTTTGCGGGCTGTTGGCGCATGCGGCACGCATTTGACTCCCCTACCCCCACCAAACCCGACTACCCCGTCGCAATGCTGCAGCACAACTCGCTGATGATGCTGTTAATGCAGCAGTAGCTGCGCACTTTGATTTTGACTGACAAGTGCCGCCAGTGTAATGTTGCAGCCGTTGCAGTGGTTGCTGTTGCCGTTGTTGACATGCACAGCTGCGTGCGCTTTCATGCGCTTCCTTTATTGGAGAAAACTTATTATATGCCTCTTATGATCCTCGTCCAGCCTGGGGTCCGTAATGGGCGGCCGCCGTTAAAACTAATTAGCACAAAGCCAATGCTTGTGTACTGACAATGGGTGTAAGACTTTGATGTCTTCGCTTTTGGGTATGGCCATGAGTTAAATATTTCATTTAATTGTCAATAAAACTTGTAATTCTTTTTTATTTTGATGTTTAGTGCTTGCAATACTTAAATCTTTAATGTAAGACTTAACTGCTAATGGGTAGCTGGATTTTTTTTTGTTTTTGTTTAGCTTGCATAAATAATAACTAACAAACATTTAACTACAAATACAATTTCATTGGGCCTAAAACTATGCGTAATATATATATAAATATCCATATATACATATATATATTGTAAGCACATATATATATATACATACATATATCTATATTCAAGGGTGCGTGTGTATAAACAAGGGCTTAGGCAAATGTATTATAATAACTTTATTATATGTACATAAACTAAATTCAATAAATTAAAAAATATTGCAAAGTTCACATTAAGTATATGTATATAACAATAAATGTAACGTAACCCAAACACCAGAAAATAAACTTGTATTAAAACTATCACATAATAATTGGCAGTTTAATTAAAATTAACATGAACTATCCGTAGTTATTAAATTTGTTTTACTTAGATTAGACTTATTTATAGCTCTTTTATTTATAGTACATACAATTTGCGATTCACACAGCGGCGAGTGTCAGAAGATGAGTACTATGAAAACATAAATTGATTTTAAAGTACCTAAGTATTAACGATTTCTATATGAAATACAAAAATAATGGCAAGTGCAATGCGATCAAGCATTTTATGATCTGTAAGTAGTGGCGCATTGGATTACTTGAACACTTCTCAGATTAACGAAAACGTGAGTATTATTTTACTGGTAAGAAATTGAGAACCCATTACTTGTGAATAAAAGAGATCCCTGAAGTGGAGACATTGATGTTTTTTATAAATTCGAATATCTAAAGTAAAGTTTCTCGCTGAGTATTTAGTTTAAGGGCTTTGTTTTGTTTGCAAATGTATAGTTCTTACAAATACTTTGTATAATTTTAAGTGAAGTGTTCAAAATCATTCCGGTTACTGGCTGTTTCTTAAAATATGTCATATTTACATTGACGAACGTTATGCTAATTTGGGCAAAGCAACTAAATTGAAATACTTTTAATTTACAGGAAACGCTTCTCAAAATCTATTTTAATTATTGCATAAATATATATAATTTATTTATTTATGATAGTTAGAGAATTAATGTGGGAGTTCATAGTTCGATTTTGTATTTGCAAGGAAGCGTTTGGCCTCATTTGATATCACCACTCGTAAATTTGCTTATTAGCTTCGTTTAAAATTGTATTCTATTTTTTTTCGCTTTTAAAATTAGGTAATAATATTTAAAATTGCATTTTACTTTAACTTGCTTTAAATTTGGCACATTTAAAATAAATTTGAGTGTGTTTTAGCATTAAGTGTAGAAAAAATTGAGTATTTTATTTGGAAGTGCATTTAGTGAGTTTGTGTGTAGTTATGTGGACTTGTCTTGATGTGTTTGTGATATAGGAATTGCACAGAAAGCTAAGATAGGAATTCATCAATGACGTTAATTCGATCAGGAATGATCTCTTGCTAGGAAATACATTCCTAAGAGTATTAGAGAAGTAATCTCCTATTTTTTTTTTGTTTTGTTTTTCTTTTTGTAAGTAAGGAACAAGAAATAGTTTGCGGTTTGTGTTTTTGTTGAACATAGCCTATTCATATAAAAGCCAAGGTTGCCCCACTACCGGTTCGCAAGCAGACCGTTGGCTGGCGGTAATACTCCAGGCGGTGTATTTGGCCCACTCAGCACGACGCCAGCACTCATTAAACTGGGACTCGACACCACAGCAGTGGGCACCGCGCTGAGCAGACGTTGTTGTTGTCCAAGACTCGCACCAGAGTTAGCTGCATTTGAAATGCCGCGCTGATGCTTGGCGGAACCGCCTTTGATCAGGTTGCCATTGTTCTTCTGGGTCATGTGCGTCTGATAGTGCTTGGCCAGGTGTGCCTTCTGTCGGAAGCTCTTGCCGCACAGAGAGCATGCAAACGGTTTCTCGCCCGTATGCGTGCGTATGTGCACATTCACAGAATACTTGTCCTTGAACCCCTTCGAGCAAATGGAGCAATAGTGCAGTGAACGCTCTTTCCGTTGTCCACCACCACCGCTGCCACCTCCGCTTGCCGTGCTGCCGCTGGCATTGCAATTGGCGGGCGGACTGTTGCTGCTGCTGCTGGCGCTGCCGCTCGAGGAGGAGCTTCCACCATTGCCTATGACCACGCCTAGAACGTTGCCGCCGTTGTTGTTGCTGTTATTGTTGTTGGCCACGTTAGGATTATTGTTGTTGTTGCTTGTGTTGCTGTTAGCGCTGCTGTTGGCGCTGCTATTGCTGCGCTTGTACTGTTTTTTGGGCTTGCTAACGCCACCAATGCGACTACCTGTGCCCACAGCACTAGATGCTGTCGATGTGGACACTTCGGCCTTGAGAGGTTGCGGTGGCGGTGGTTGTTGCTGCTGCTGTGTATTGGCCAGGGGCTGTAGCTGTGTAGCTGTCGTTGCTGTTGCTGTTGTCGTTGTGGCGCTGGGTGAGATTTGCATAAGCACATCGCTGCTGGTGTAGTCTCCGGGTGTGGGTGTACCAGTGCTGCCACTGCAGTACTGCTGCACCTCGTTGGCAATGCGCTTTATCTTCTCGAAGTCATCACTGAAGGCATTCTCCAGAGACAGGAACATATCATCCACAATAATGCCACCGGCATTGCCACCGTGCTGGCCGTGATTCGATGAGGACATGTGTGTGCCTCCAGCCGCATGACTCATCGCTTGCGCATCCTCGAACATTTGCGCGGTGTTCAACGTGGAGTCCGCAAAGCCCAGCGCATCCGCGGCATCGTCGGGAGTAAAGAGTAGTCTCCTCATCTCATCGTCCTTGACCACGGGCAGAGTGATTCCGTTCTGCATGTGCAGCCCTTTGGCGTAGCCTTTACCTTGAAGGGCACTGCGGAGTAGGGACTCCGCGCTATTCTGCTCCGCTTCCGCATTGTGATCAGCCATGTGCCAGTCGTTGTTGTTGTTCTGAAACTGAGCCAGCTGTTGGCCCAGCTCATTAACACCGCCGCCCGCTATGGAAATGGCCGTGACCAGTGAGGGTAGCGTCTGTCCATGCTGTTGAGATTGGGAAATACTGCTGAGGCCATTGGCATCCGCACCACTGACAATTGCATCCTTGCCATCCGTACTGAAACCGCTGTCATCGTATGGATACTCCGACTTAATGTAGCCCGGAAAGCTACCCAGCAAACTGTCCAAATCTAGTGCGCTGGGTAGTTGCTCAGTCTCGGCACGCTTGAGCCAAGGCTCGCCTCCATTTAATACTGTCAATGTGTAAATCTGGCCGTCAGTTGTATCCAGGCTGCTGATGGTATCACTGCTGCTGCCAGCGGCACTCGAAGAGCTGCTGGCATTGGGTTGTTGCTGTTGTTGTTGGTGTTGCTGTTGTTGCTGATGTGGATGTGAATGCGACTGCGGTGATGTGGGACTTGGTTGGTTGCTACATCGAACACTGCCGGCATTGGCTGTTGCCGTGGCGCTGGCTGTGATCGGCTGCTGCTGCCAACAATATCGATCGAGGTCCTCAAATATGGAGCTGGAGTCAAGGCGGCTGCTGTCCTTGTCCTGGTGCCAGAACTGTAAACATAATAATATAAAATTAACGCAGTTGAACGAAAATACTTTCCAAAGTAAATTTCAAATAAAAAATTTCACAAAAACTATAAATTGCAGTTTTACTTCTAAAAAAATTTGTTTAAAGAAAGAAAGATGTAGAGATTGTGGATGCTCACCTCGTAGCCCTGTAACGTGGGATCGCCGCCATTGCTGGAGCTGCCATTACGATTGCAGACGGGGACAATAACTGCTCCCCCTCCTTCGACACCGTCGTGTGTCATACTGCTGGTGGTTCGCGCACCGCCGCCGCAAATAGCCTGCTGCGGCGTTTGTGACGTTGTTGGCGTATGACCTTGGCTGTGGTTGTGACTGTGCTGTTGTGCATGCTGCTGATGGTGTTGCTGCTGCAGGCTAACGCCTACACCCACATCCATACCGACACCGATGCCAATGCCCATGTCCGGCGCTGTAACAAAATCGAAGAAATCTGTCTTGGAGAGATCCTCGGCACGAAAGGATTCACTTATATCCATGCCAGTCGATGTGGACATGTCCTCAGTACCTATCATTTGTTGGGCGTGTATTTCCAGTTCGCAAATGTGTTTTTAGTGCTGGGCAATATATAAAATTCTTGTTGATAAGCTGAAAATAATTAGATAAAAAAGAAAATTGTTAGGAAAATTTCAATATTAATTGTTATGTTACTAATTAAGTTTTTTTTTTTTGGTAAAAAGTTAGAAGACAACCGTTAATTGAAAAATATTTATATATTTTTTTCAACTTGAGATACATTCAATATATTCTCAAAATTGATGAAATAAATGCCATACGTCTAAAAGTAGTTCAATTGTTAAAAAATAAGCCGAAACTTGCTCTGAAAGCCGATTTTTTGTATCACTGTCCACGCCTTTGATTAGTAAACAGCTTCCCTCGCACTCTTTGGGGACAAGTACATTAATTTATTTAAGCCACTTGTCAGCTGGCTGCATAAGTCAATCAGTCATTCATTCGCCCATTTCTTGCACTCGGCTCACCTCGCCTTGGAGCTCAGTTTGCTTTGACGTGCATTCCAGCAATACTTGCATTTTAATTTGGCCAGCTACTTTAGCCTACTCAGTTTTTTGCTGGCTATCTGCAAATAAATAAATCAAACTGACAGAAGGGTGACAAAGTGTAAACACATTTGGCCCGCTCGGCTCGTAAATCTCTCGAAGCCGCACTTGGACTTTGGCTAAAACCATATCTGACGCTTTTTTGTTTTATTTTGCATAGATTCTGCGAGCCGAATACCAAGCCGGCTGTCCACTTAGAACAGGCATAACGACCAGCTGCTGCCAAAAAAAAATCGCCACGAGTCCGAACTTTTGACTACCCATGAAGTTGGAGGGTGCTGCCATTGCTGTTTTGATTAGAAGCCTATTTAGTCAGTTTTAGATAGAATCTAGTAATCGATGCAGCCAACAATCGAAAACACATTGACAGTTTGCGGGCAGAGATTGCGATAGATTTTGATCTGCCGTTTACGTGTTTCTTGTGCTCGGCCTGCCCCGTCAAAAACGTGCAGCAAGTACTAAATGCCCAAATTGTCAATTGATTTGCTTTTAGGTTTATAGGTTTCTTTTTTTGATTATTTCTTAAATATTTATTATTTGGGTTTGCAAGTAGGCAAAATATACGCCATTTCTGGTGTGGCAGCGTGAGAACCACAAACAGAAATGACTTAACAAATTTGCATACGACACAGAGAGAGAGCAAAGAGCTTAGCGTATTCTTCTAGCGCATACTTTAGATAAGGGCAATGCGAAGAGAAAATGCCATGGTATAAATATTTCAGATGCTGTTGCTCGAAACATTTAAGTGCAACAATCTACGCAGAAATCAACTGCAATGTGGAGCCAGGTCTTTGAAATGCTTAGTTGAGACCGCAGCATCACCATCAGCATTAGCAGCAGCAGGAGCAGCATCAACACCTGATCTCCAAAGACATTAAAGTGCGGCAGCGGCAGACCAAGACACGACCCATTAGAGCCTGAATGAAAGCAACAACAACTACGGCAACAATAACAACAACAGCAGGAAAAACAACTGAAACTACAACAAGTGCAGGCCATTGGCCAAGCCAGAGACCGAACGATCGGCCAGTCTGCATTTTAAGCACTTGAAGTGAGCTCGTTTTCAGTGTTTTCCATCGGCTTATCGCTTCTCCATCTGACCGGCCATAGAAGGCAAAAGGCTGCCTCTTAAATTTCTCCAAAAAACTTGCGGCTTTGGTCAAATGCGTAATCATTTGTAGTCATTTGCCTGCCTTCCTGGCTGCTGCTCGGTAGTTTAGTTAATCATGATGTTCAAATTCAAAAATTACTTTATACATATTTTATGGTTGAAAGAGAACGTGTTAGAGGTATGCAGAGAGCGAGAGAGTGGAGGATAACAAGTAAAAATTGTTTGGTAATAAAAAATATGAAATTCATAAAAAATAGTAAATAAAATAATAAGATTTTGATTGAGCGTTTTGGGGCGCAAATATTGACTAATTTTGCCACGATTATTGTTATTTGGCTGCGGACTAAACAAAAAGAAAGTTTATTGCAGCCGCGCGTCTGGAACGTGCAAATACATACATACATTCATACATACATATAGCACATCCAGACACAACTCGCTGATCGGTTGCCTGGCGGCCAATAATGTACGTGCATGTGCCCAGCACATGCATCATGAGACAAGATGAAGATGCATGTGGCCGCAACTCTAACTGAGACTCAGACTGAGATGGGGACTCAGACTGAGATTGCGATAGCAGTTTATTTCTTTATGATGCATAGCAATTGCAATAGTAATCGTAGAAATTGTTAGCGCATTTTGGTCAATGCAAACAGCCTGAAGCGGCTTCATTTAAAAAACATGATAGCATGATAGGTTTCCTTAACTTTTTCAAGGGTACATTAGCTTTATTGCAAATTAGGAAAACTGGTATACGACAAATTTAGCTACTGAAAATAACATTTAACTGTTGATTGATTTATCTTTCGAGCTGTCGTTCTTTAAATTTATTTATTTATTTATAAGCTGATTAGTTGAAACAAAAGATAAAAGAAATAATTCAAATGAAATGTTTATTACAAACGCATTAATATGCTATAAAAATAACCTGCTGCAAGAGGTATCTCATGTTCGGTGTGTTGAAATTTTGATTTCAAGCAACTTGTTTATGTTGCTTTGAATTGCAGAGAGGGGGTTTTCGATTGTGGGCAATAAATAAAAATGCGCCAATAATTTTTTTTTAATTAAACGAATTTTTGGCATATTTATTTACACATACAAGTCCGCATAGTGCGCAGTTAACTCTTGGCTCGCAGGTCTTGTAAAAAATAATGTGCTGTGGTCTGGCTTTGTTTGGCATGCAAATTGCTCAGGAAAATTTCCAGGGAAATTTATTAAAGTATGCACCACATCAGCAACAACTACAAAACTATGAAGATTTCGGCATAATTTCATTGGTGTGCATGGTCGGGTATGATTAGCATCCCGACATCTTGCGACCCATCATAGCGGGCGTCAAAGACAAAGAAAAAAAAAGACCAAAACAAAAATAAAATGCGGTAGTCAAAAGCCACCGCCGCTGCCGAGATTAGTTTATGTGCAGGAATTTTTATATTGTGGTTACACAATTTTCCTCAACATTGTCCGGCTCCTTACCCTTTCGGCCGTCGCTCATAGTAGCCTGCTTTTATAATCACACGCATCAGCTCTTCTGCTTATTTTGCTTTGGTCGCGTTTTCTGGTCATATGGATTTGTTTGAGTTTTTTTTTGGCTTCGTTGATTTTTTCACGATTTTCCACGCATTTTTAACCTAAATTCCGTGCTAAACGATTTTTTAATGTCTTCACTAACAAGTTTCAATTACCAATAGGCAATAGCCATGGCAAAATGCGTACAGATGCCGTTTACAGACATGCTCCTATGAAAACCAGTCCCCAACCCCAGCTCATTCAATTAAAATAATTTAACAATTGTAGCGAAATTGCCAAAGAAAGAAAAGATAAAGAAGACAATGCGGTAAAAAAACCTGTAGATCCAGACAAACTACGAGAATTCGTAACAAGCAGCAAGTTGACTCACGTAGCGCAATCAAATTGCTCTTCGATTGGCCAAAATGGAGCCATCAGTGAAAATATCTTTGGATTTGTATGTTCACTTGTCGATAATCGAATATTTATTGATACACTGAATAGAGATAAATGTGCACAAGTTTAAGAAGTGGTTTCTTTATGTTAAATATTGGCCGTATATGGTTGTTTCTTTTCAGATCATTAACCAGACAACTAGTCTTCCAAATATGCTCTAAAGCTTTTCTCGGAGGAAAACCGACAGTTTGCCACGAGTTATAAATGGTATTCACAATTATTATACCCTCGCAGAGAATAATATAATTTTGGTATATATACATATACATATTACATCACCGGTCTGAAAGCGCAAGATTGTTTTTTTTTTCTTTAAGATATACTGAAAAACAGACTTATATACATTATTTGCACTTTATGAGGTAATCTGTACAACATTTCGGCTGGCACTTAAATATAGGCACTAATCATTTTTATTATTTTAAAGTGTGAAAAAATCTATTACATTACACATCGTTATGTGCATGACAGTATTTATGTTTTTAAACTATATTTTGTTGCATGTAGGAAAACTTAATAATATAGCGACCCATAAATAGTATCGTAAAAACGCAGCTGAAATTATACCCATTTTTATTGTTTTCTATGTTTTCTGGAATGCAAATGTCCATCGTTAGCGAAGTGAGACCGCGCTGCAACATGCTATAGGCCAGTCAATCATTTTTCACCTGATAATTATCGCCCACCAACCGACTGAAAGGCTACCAAATGCGCTTAACGGCTATAAGTGTAACCAAGCTGCTGTGGCTGCAGTTGCTGCAGCTGTTGACCAATTGTCGGACAGGTTGATAAGCGGATGGGGCACAGCTGGCAGTAGTTGCATCGTGCTTATGTTTCAATTGCATGCAAATGTATAATTGAAAGAAATGGTCTTCCAGCCATACCAGCAACTTTCGAACTGAGGCCCGCCTAATGAAGTAATCAGCGGACAGCATCTCAAACTTTGGTTGGCATTGTCAATCAAAAGAAACGTTTTTATTGGCCTGCGTTACAAACCAAATAGCATCAAGATGTATTAATCATTTCGACCACTGTTCGCTTGTTGGCCAACGTTGGCGGCGGCGGTGACGGTGACGGTGACTGTGACTGCGATTGCGACTACGACTGCTGCAGAGGCAAAGCCAGTGGCAGTGGAAACATAGACGATTGTAGACGCGTCGGCGGCGGTTTATCAGAGCTCGCAGATCTTTGGCATAACCAAACGTAAAAACGTAAAAAGCCAAATAACTTCAGGCGAGACAAGCATGATTAAAATGCGCAAAAATGGCAAACTCCAAATGGGCGCTGCATGTTGGAAGCGCCAAACACAGACAACAAGAAGAGCAACAACAACATCAACGCCGTGTGATGTACACGCGGCGCATTTCAATTCCATTTGATTAATGACAAAGCCTTAAAAGCAACTGCGACAGCAGCGACAAACGAAGATGTTGCTGATTGGCCCGTTGTCCACTGCTGTTGTCAACTGCCAATACAGTTGCTGCTGCTACTGTTGCTGCAACAGGTACTGCTGTGGTAGATTCAACATCTTAGTTATTCGCATTTATTTTTGATGGCAAACAATTAAAAATAATTCGTTCATTAAAACAAGTGACCGATATTAGGGCAATCAATTGCAGCCAATCATAAAACACTATCTAACATTTTTGTTTGAGTTGATTAAATGCAAATGTGCAATTTGTAAAGTAGAAAGTGTCGCTTTGGCCACCCACACAATTTGACACAAAAATCTGCATAAAGACTGCCCGCCAAATAAGTCCAGACGTATGCTATGTTACCGGTACTGTTGGCTTTGTTTGTGGGTGCTGCAGTGAGTGATGTTGATGTTGCTGGAGTGCCGTGCACCGCCGCAACATGACAAGATAAATTTCGAATTTGCTATGAAACTTGTATCAGAACATGTCCATCTTTGTTACCCACACTCGCAGGAGAGTCTGCTTATTGGTGGCCAGGTGAAAACTAAGGCTGACTGCTTTCACAGCAGCCACAGCACCAACAGCAGCAGCTTATTCCTTATTTTGCTTGCAGCATTGTGATTAATGTATTAATTAAAGCCAGTTAGGTTGAACTTTGCAAGACCCAGCCCCTGATTCGTGTCTTTAGAAATCGGCAGTCATTAATCAAAATCAATAAAGCAGCTGTCTCAATGCCAACCGGCAGTAAGTCCATAAGGCGGCCGAAACCCCTCAAGTCAAAAATTTGCATTTTAACAAGTTAATTTTTGTTGGTGTCCTTCTTGTTGTCGTTGCTGTTGCTGTTCTAAGGTATTGCAAAACGGTAGCTCACGAAGTTGCTGAGATCTGTTGTTGTTTTAGTTGTTATCGTTGTTGTTTTTATTGTTGTTGTTGTTGCTGTCTTACTTTCAATTGCTTTTGACTGGCGACATAATAATGAGCAACGAAAAGTGCATTCATTGGCCAAACGTGACATGTTAATTGAGTTTTTTGGGTGGGCGTTAACCCACCAAGACACAGTTTTGACAGCTGCCTAGACAGTAAGTTAATTTGCTGCTTTCAAATGTCAGTAGTATGAGATACATACTTAGATAAAGATAGATAGATACGCAGAAATATAAAATATAATAAGGTAAAAGATTTAGTCGCGTCTGCCAGAAGAAGCATGATAACTTTATTGATTTTGGCAAACGAGCTGAAAGACATTGAAAGCGAATCGTGAGTTTGGCCAACAATCAAAGCAAATAGTAACAATAAGCCAAGACTTTAAATTTGTTTCATTGTGTGCTGTGGTATGTCTGTGACGTGATTGCTGCAGGCGCCACTTGGCAGCAAAACAAAAGAGCAGGTCAGAGCACAGCACGTCTGGAATTCTGGCTAATCAGCACAAACTCCAAATCCAACTATGACTCCGACTCAAGCTCAAACTCAGACAAAAGGGTGGGCGCTCGACGACGATCCCATGTATTCTCTTTGAAGGCTGCCATTCATTAAAGCCATTTAACCGTTTCCATTGTAGGTGTGTGATGCTCTACCGTGGTGTGTATGTGAGAGTGCTTTGGTGTTTGTGTATGTGTTTAGCAATTTGTTTGCCGTCATGTCAAAGTGCAATGAAAATATTTTCACTTGCCCATCAAACGACGCACACTCAACACTTGACATGCGACAGCAACGTCAAACATTCCGCAATGCCACCCAAATGGCATCTTCATAAATTTGATGCTGTTGCCGTTCTACCCAACAGTAAACAGACACAGTCACAACAGCAACGGCAACGGCAACAGCAGTACCAGCAACACTCCCACATACCCGAAACCTCTATAGCAATATCGTGTGTAGTCTGTGCGCTCCTTGAGGCTGCCTCGTCTTGTGGGTCGATCAAAATGTTTGTGGCGTCTTTTTCATCCTCATCATTAAATTCGTCAAGATGCAAATTTTTTCTTTACATTTTTTTTTTTGTTTTTGCGGCAGGCTGTTTGTTTTGATGTTGTTGTTATTTCTGTTGCTGCTGGTCGTGCACATCTTCCAGGAAGGAGGGACAGATTGATTCCAGACGGCAAACTTTTGGCGTATATATTAAACTGACTCTGACATTACTTTACTTGTGTGCCAAGAGAAATTTATTGGACTGGCCTGGCTTTTAGGTTTATATCATCTGTGGGCGTCCAATACCAAATACATTTAGCTGTTTGGTCATTTAGTTAAGCACATAACATGCATATAAATAATGGTTAAGCAAACTACATAAATTGCTCGTGACTGCAATTAGACAATTGTTGCTGTCGTCAAACTCAGCCATGGTTCAGAAGCTAATGAATTTTTATTTGTACTTGTGTATGTCTTACAAGACAACAGCAGAGCAGCAGCAGCAGCAACAACAGTAACAAACTCACATGATGTTGGTGTTGCTGTGGGCAATGGCTGCCTTAGCTGTTGCTTGTATAAATTACCATAATAACAAATTACGGATCATTAAGATTGTCAGCTACTTCATTTTAATTAATTAACCATTAATTACAAAGCGCCTGAATGGCAGAATGTGGCAACAGTGTCTGGTAACGACAAATGCTGTACATGAGCCTACAGTATAAGCCCAAAACCTAACTGCAGACACACCAATAACCAAAGAGACAGCAGGCAACGGCATCCGAGCAGCCATATAAGCCACGATGACGATGACAACGTCGACAACGACATCAAGAAGCCAAAATTAATGCAATAGAAGAAAACAACAACAGCAGCAAAAACACAAACAACAATTGCAGCAGCAAGTGAAGAAAAGCATAAAAAAGCAGCTGAGCACAAAAATGCAAATTTAACAGAGTAAAACAACAAGAAAAACAGCGACAACTACAAATATGCTAAGAGACTTCACTTTCAATATATAGCAAAGGATGCTATTTGTTGTTGCTGTTTGTCGCGTTTGCAAGTTGCACAAATTGCATTTTGCCATATAAAACACAATTTCAGCTGAAGACAAAGGAAAAAAATAGCGAAAAAAGCTCAAGTAAAACCTACAGATGCATACTCGTATGGGACGGAGTCAGACAAAGCACCGCCACTAAAAATGTGACAAAAGCCCAAAAACGCAAACTGAAAGTGAAACTCGAGAGAACCGAAATGGAAACTAGAAATTTGCATAGAAATGAATTTGCAAGAGCTGTTGCGCCAAACTACTTATGAGCATACGTACTAAATAAAACCACATAAATACTAGTACAACACACAAATCTGGTATCCCATTAATAAGCAATAAGATTATCAGATTATCGTCTCAAACGGGATGCATGGGAACTTTTCAGATTACAAATTGCATAATAGTCATATATAATCTGTAACCTAATTAAAATTTGCATATGTTGGCTTTTATATAAATATGCTAATCATAATCAATAATAAGTTTATTAACCCAAATATTTATACATAAAACAGTTGCATGAATTCTAAGTTTATAGTCACAAACAAATTGTGTGCATGAAGTAATCGGATTGCAATTAAATCATCATTAAAACATATTTAAATGAATTTAAATAATTTCATTATATTTTCATATGATTCCAATTTTAATTACATGCTAATACTTCGCTTGGCCGTACTTTATATAATATACTTTGCCTAACTTTGCATAACTTTATGACAGGCCGATGACTTGTTGAGTCAAATCAACGGAGCGAGTTTGCTGCCTAAGTCGTTTATAAACCGAGCACTTGGCATGCAAATATTTGCATATCTTTAGTACTCGTGTGCCTGGCTTACACACCCACCGGCAGCCTTAGTAACAAAAGCAAAGCGGCAAAACGAGCCTCTTTTAGGTACAATACATTGAGCTGAGCCAAACTCTAAATATATTACACTCTAATGTCTTTTAAACCGAAACTATAAATTTCTTATCGCACATCGAAAATCAAGCTTGCCCCTACAAGTCAAAGCCGAATGTGGCCGGCGGCAGTCTCGCAGTTGCAGTCCCAGTCGCAATCTCGGATATAGACGCGGACTCCGACACGGGCACACACCCTAGTTGGACATGCGGCGCACTCGTGCGTCATATTCAAATGTGGAGTTGATGTCGGGAGTCTGGCTAAGAGTCTGTAGATTGCGTTCGCAAGATAATACAGCGCCACCGTTTCTTCGACAGTGGCTAAGCTAGTGACTGTGGCATTCTTTTAAAGGCCGTTTCTATGGCTGTCCAGAGCCAACACTAGCGCTAACGGATTTTACCAGGAACCCAGGTCCGAACAGTTGTGTATGTATGCCATAAATGGATGCATAGCATACGTAGCCTTAAAAAGTCAAATGTGTGGATAATAATTTTGATTTATTGCCAAAGCTACCCGACTACAAATACAAGCTCGATGCTTACCTACAATCTCAGCTAGATAACTCAATCCAGCGTTGTTGTTGTTGTGGTTGTTGTCTGAAGCTCAGCTCTGTTGGCTATTATCATTTGAAGTTAGCCAAAACCAAGCACAAGCCTATAGAGGCGTGTGCTGCAAAGGGGCGTATGCCAAACATGCTAATGAGCCAACATTCAGTGGACCAATGGCTGAGCAGCTTGACTAACATTTAAAACAACAACCACAATGCTTACGCTATCCACAAAACTGAGATTTTGGTTATTGTTTTTCTTGTCGTTTTAAGTTTTGCATCTTTAACTATGTTTCGCCTTGCATAATCTTTTGCGGTAGCTGAAACGGATCGCAACATTTCCCGCTCAGCGTGCACTTTAATTATGAAACTTTGAACTCGTGCCAAATGGAAATCGATACGTGAATTTGCATAAATTTTGTACAAATGTTAACAAATATTTAAGACTTAATGTCTTAGTTATAATATGCATAATTTGTGTCTTAAAGACAAAGAAAGAAACCTTTGTGTGCTAATAACAACCAAATGGGGAAAAATAAAAGGCAGAACGAAGCAAATTAGCTACTGTTGATTGAAAAATATAGCTGTGCCTGAAATTCTCAAATCTTTAGTTTACATAACTTTGCGTTTTAAATTCTCATAAAATATCGTATAGATAACAATAATCTATATTTTTTATGATAATATGTCAAGGATGTTGCTTAATTTCTCGATATTGTTATCTTACCCATTATCCCAAAAATAGTGCCCAAACCTTGCATGTAAAATTATTTTATTGATTGCAAAGCCTACTTTGGAATTCTCACCTCAGTTTTTTCTTTTATGTTGGCGTTTTTCTTGAATTTTTTTCTGTTTTTTTTTTTTTTTTTGGAACCTGTTGACATGTGGCAAAAAGAAAGTCACTCACAATACTTTCTACCTCGGCTTTTTATCTCAGCTCACCTATCGCCACAGGCAACTGCAGCGTCATTCATCTTGCAGTCGTGGCTATAAAGCAGATTAAGCTGTAAATAAAGCTGCAACTCTGTCAATCTGTCAGCCAATGTCCTCGCCGTCGCTTCCCTGCTCTTTTAATTGCCCACACCTAATCGGAGCTGACATTTATGCGCGCGCTCCATTTCGTAAATTTGTTAGCCTGCCAATTGAATTGGCTGCCAGGCTAATTGCCTAGAATGCGCTCTCTAACGGTGATCTGTGGTGGTGGAGCACTCAGCAGATATGTACCATCTTCCCAGCTGCAATGCAAATTGAGCTGTTGTAGTTGCCGAGTTGTACGCACAATTAATGCTCGACAGCAGTTAGTTCGGGACAACACTCAATGGCAATTAGGGTCGTGTCGGTCGCTGGTTCTTGCAAATCCATTGCGAAATGCTTAATAGACAAGCTGTTTGCTATATACAAGTATATTTTTTGTTGGACACTCAACAGCCAACAGCCATGCAAATTGTAATTTATGAGACAAATTTTTATGTACCACTCTCGAAAATTTATTGTACATTGGCAACGCACTAAAACGAACCCGATTGGGGTATGTGTTCAAAAATAACAGGTGCTCTAAGCTTCTTGTTTTTTATGGTATTTTAAATTATTAACTATGAATTAGTTAAGCTCGTAAGCTTACGAGTCTTATTTAAAAAACACAAAGATAAGTTCATGTGTGGTATTCATTCATTGATTTGTTTTTCTAAATGCTGCATGTTATTTTGCGCTTAACTCATCCATTGAGTATTCCATGACGGAAGAGACTCGTACACTCTTAGCAGATGTACGCAGAACATAATCCAAGTAACATTCAAAGTCATTTATCATGTCAGAGACTTAAGCTAAATGGCTTCAAAGGTCTTTGGTTCAACAATTTGTCACTGGTGCATTTTTAGACTCGTAAACTTACTATGTATATAATTTTCGATAACGCAGTGATCGGCGACTGAACTCATCCATTAATATCAGTCGAAAGATTCGTTAGAGATGCGTATAGAAACTGGTTTTTGGCACAGCGATCACAGCGACATCAAAATAGAAATCAATAAAAAATTAAAACAAAAACAAGCAGAGCAAAAAGACAGCCATTCGCATTCGACTAATTAAAATATACGAGCTTGTAGCGCTTTTAAATTCGATTTGCATTTGAAATCTATTCAACATGTTATATGCGGCTAACTGCCAAAAAAAAAAGAAGAGACACCCCCACGCGGGTCAACCAGTTTAAAGGCCAGTCTCATCCATCAATTCGATAGCGTAAACTATAGCCGGAATTTGATTCTGACACTTTAGTGGCTCTGCCTTTAATTGATGTGAAATGAATTGGACTAAGCTTAAATTTAAATGAGAGCTTGAAGCATATAAAATAACTTACAGTTTATTGCTGAGCCCTGTTGTTGCTAATCCAGCTTATTTTGCTGACTCTGACATTTTGCTTAGGAGTATAACTGAAACAAAATAGACATATTACAAAAGCATAAATGTTTTGCGAAAAAATAAATCAATAATTAAAAAGATTAAGAACAGCTATGCAAAGGGTCGGAACAATGAACAAAAGTTCAAAACTGAAATAAAATAACCGGTTTCGCATTTTGCAAATCTCAAAATTAAATCGCTTTTGACGTCATTGACGTCGAATAAATATTTGACGTAATAAAATTAAACTCACTTGATATCACGCGCTTTATACCAGTTGCAACTAAAATCCTACACAGGCCTGACCTAATTTTTATTACAAATTGTTAAGAAAAATTGAATAAAGGGAACAAAAGAAATTTATTGCAGAATTGTTTTCGCCTTGCGCCAATGTAATTTATTGCATGTTTTGCTCATTAAATTGATTTTTCTTCTGATTTGGAGTGCGAGTGTCATTGCCTGCGACTGTAGAGTGGAGAAACTGGAAACAGGGAACCCAGAAGCACGAATGTCTCCCAATGTTGTTGTTTTTGTTTTCGGCACGCTCGGGTTTCATAAAAAATGCCAATTAAGCGTGAATATAAGTGCCAGATAATTTTTCAGACAGCAGCCAATGTAACCTAAATTGCCAAAATAAAAAAAAAGAGATCCCCAAAAAGACTGACAGCACTCAGAGCAGCTACAACTGCAATACGAAGAATGCTTGTAAATAAGTAAAAATTAAAATCAAAATGTTTGTATGATATGCTCTTTACCACAAAGAAATTGTCACTTCTTGACATTGCGTGTAACACGTATAATAATTAAAACTCAAAATAAAAATTAGACAGAATCTCTCTATTTACAAATATATTCATTGGATGATATTAAATATGAAAAGTTTATCACAGCAACATGTTACAAAACGACCTTTTGGGACCACCATGACATTCACTTGAACATCTTGTGATATCTTCAAAGGACCCGTCATCTATTAATAAGCTTTGCTTATCATTCACCTGACTCAACGTATTATAAAGGTAAGTAAATCGCCACAGAGCATTTAATATTCGTTTCAACTATAGCGCCTCACACAATAAGGCAGCTTTAAAAAATATTTACAACACTCAAGTACAGTTCAAGTGCTGGGCCAAGTCAGAGATATGCCCGCCGATGTCCAAGTCCAACTCCATCTCGCAGGCTGTCAGGCATTCAGGCAGTCAGGCAGGCAAAAACGAAGGCCCCCAAAAACACTATCCATAAAGAAGAACGACACAGAGTGTTTCTTCTTTTTTTTTATATTTTGTTTTGAGCATTTTTCATTTAAAAGCGACAGCCAAACTGATGTCGATGTCCACTTCCATTGCCAGCAGAGTTGGAGTCTTTGATGACCGAGATTTTTGGAATGTGAATCGCTTTTGGTTCGGTTTTGGTTTTTGGAGCTTTATGCGGGATTCGTCTCAATTTCAGTTTCAGTTTCAAAGTGCACTGCGCACTTTGACTAGCCAAGTTAATAAGGCAATAAATACAAAGACAATGAAACAAAATAAACTGCTGCTAGCACAAAGAGCAACTCAAAACAATGACAACCACAATATAGTAAGTATTCGGAAATACTGAAGTGTCAACAGGTCCCAAACATCTTCGGTCTTAAAAGCTGCGCGGCTTGGTGCCTGGCGATACGGCTTTAATTTTGATAAATGTTTAATTAATTTTGTGCCTCAGTCAAGCATTAAACTTGGCCATTTTCTGACTTAATGAACAAAAATTAACAACACACTGAGAAACCAACGTCTATGCCAGCTACGCGGAAGATCTTCAAAGTAAGTTTTCGAATTTTTGGTTTCTTAGTTTCTCGTCGTTTACATTATGGTAGCTTGTGTGGTTTAATATTATGAATGAATGTTTACATATGTGAAAAATTTTGTAATTAGTTTTTTCTTCTCTCCTCAGCTTGGTACTTTTGCTGCGGTGCCCTCTGAGTGATTTTCAACAACGGGGGCTTAGAAACAACTGCAAATTACAAGTTATTAATAATGTTAACAAGCGAAATCTACGTGTACTTATGTGAAAACTCATTTGGCAGGGGGTCTTTATGATTTATCTATATACATATATATACAGATACATAGACATGTCTACATACATATACACATTAATGTGTCTGTTCTTGATTTATGTGTGCACGGTTTTATTACATAAAGCGTACAGCCACAGCACTGCGCCAGCAAGTGGGTCACCTGTCCCCTGGGTCAGGCATTGACGAGCACTGGCAACTTAACGCGCACATAAAACAATCTTCAAGCTTTAGTAGCTGCCAGCATTACAAAGAATTCAAATCAAAACGTTCCACAGTAATTATGCAAAGATTTTCAAGAAACCCCTCCACAACCCTCCATTGCACAAGCTCAGACACGGTTTAGGCTTCTACTTGTCTTCGCCAATGGCTATAGTTTAGGAACATCCAAATCCACAGCCAATAACCACCAACAACAACGACAACGACACGAACTCGTAAAATATGCAAAATGTGTGCCAGGCCATGCAGTGAGCAGTCCGCTAACGACTTGTGTCAATAAAAATCAAGCAAGGCACTGAAATGCATTGCTTTCATGGATGTTCTTGTAAGTTTGTACATATTCTTCAGTGTAGAGCTACCACCGTTGCACTTGTTCTACTCATCGCGCTTTCTGTTGATCATATTCTTGTTGTTGGCTGTTGGCAGCTGGCAGTTGCTAGTGTTGGATGTTGCTGCAGCTGGCAGGAAAAATCGAAGAATGTCTAGACAGCAGACAGCACTTCAGGTTGCACATTGTTTCCTGACTGGCTGTAACGGATGTTGCTGCTTTGAACCTTGGCGCATTTCAAATATCAGGAAAACGTACGAAAAGTTTGGGCATTGTTTTAATATAAGATTCGTGGTTAAGTAGTTTCTGAGTCGCTGACAAAATACGCATTATGAGTTTCTAATATAAATTGGCGATTCTCAATAAAATAAAAATATAAAAATTTGTACGCTAAAAATTTCACCTCGCCTTATCAACAAAAAACAAATGACTTAAGCAAGGAACTTACCAATCAAAAAATTATGTGCTACTTAAGCAGTTCATCAGTAAGGAAGCTAAACGAGAATTATATTGAATGCTTGATAGCGTCAGATAAATGCTTTGAGGCGACACTGCTTGAAATTTATTATACCGCAACAATAGCACTTAAAATATCAACAAACTGGCAACAACAGCGTTAGCAGCCACATGGGAGCAAAAAGAAAATGTATTGTAGTGCATCAGCGAGTATGTGGTTTGAAGTAGATAAATAAATAGGTAAAGCGACGAAAATCAAACAGCCAAAGCAGCTGGAGCCAAAGTTCTCAGACTGACAAGAGCAAGAGCAACAAATAATTTATGACACATGACGATGTTGTCTAAAAGCAACAGCAACAAAAACATCAATAGCTACTCCACCAACAACAGCAGCAACAACACGAAGAACAGAGACGCGTCGACGTCGACGTCGTCGACGACTGAAGTGTAACTTCCCACTGACCCAATTTACAAGCACTTAATGCCAAAAAGGAGAAGTTGTAGAAGAAGAAATAAACAAAGACGAAAGCCAAGCTGGTAATGCATATCAAATAAAATTGTAACAACAACAGCAACAAGAGCAACACCAACAACAGCAATGGAGCAGCAACAATGCGTGCCAGCAAGACGACAAAAATTATGACCAAAATAGACAAATAAAAAAAAAAACACAAAAATTTAAATTAAAAGCCAAAAACTCCCACACATAATAGTCGAGAAAGAAACTTGAAAAAGGTCTGTCAAAATTAAATCATTTCAGTGGCACACAACATTAACCGATGGTTAAAAGTTGATAATGATGATGCTTGGATAACGCTCGTTATTATTTTGCTTGCCGTTGTTGTTGTTATTGTTGTCATGTTGTATTTGTTGTTGTCCAGTGCGTTGGTGGCTGGCACTGGCAGCGTAACAAATGCTGTTTTGACTAAGTGTTTGACATGAGGAGCGTGGAAAAGACAGTAAGCACACACAGGTCACAAACGCACACATACACACGCACACATATGAGGAGATGTAAGTCTGCGAAAGTAAGAAGAGCTGAGTGCAAAATGTGATGCGTGCATTGTATACAAATGCTACGATTTCGTTTGCTGGTGTTGCTGCTTCTACACTGATAGACTAAACATTCAGTTGACTGTCGGGCAAACCGACGGAGCGACCTACCGACCAAGCGACCCACCAACAATTTAACTCCATTCCACTTGACGACCGCGCTTCCGGTTTCATTTGAGTGAAATTTTGCGCCTGCGGCAAATTTATGTGAGAAAACAACAACTTACCAACACCAAATACCAACACTAAGAGCAGCTGCATTTTTCTTAGGAAATTATGAACGAAACCGAACCAACATAGAAATTTGCATATGCCGCTTTTGGCGCTTTGGCACGTATTAATTTTTGTTGTTGAATACAAAAGCACGAGACAGACGTCAGTTATTAATTATAAATATTAAATATTACAAAAAAAAACACTATAAAAGCCAAATTAATCAGTTTGATTTCATAAAACTAAATGCATAGCAGCAAATTATCGGCATTTAAATTAAGCATCAGTGTGCTGAATTTTGGATTTAATTGGATAACATCATTCTATTTACTTGCTAAATGTGCAAATTAGATGTTAATCATTAGAAGATTCTAATACATCAATTCAAACAAAAATTAAAACGACAAAGTAGTTTCCAAATCATATTTGACAAGCTTAAATTTGAAAATAACCGGTTATTTAATAATAAAGTCATATTTTTCTAAAGGCGGATCGTTACTAACAGTTCTACAACTAATCAATGCAATGTGAATATATAATCATAATTTCATATATTCTCAATTGAAATTATGCCATATATTTATATATTTATGATATTATTATTTCCGGTGCTGATCATCTCAATATTAATTAAATTGGGGATTATAAGTTAGATATTGTGAATGGGTTATCAGCAATGCCAAAAATTTGGGTATTCGTTTCGTATGTTTGCTTAGTATTCATTGATTGATCATTTATTAAAATCATTAAGATAGTTGCATAACTGGCTGTAATTTTTACTTGAGTGTAAAATGATATGTTTATACTACAGCCAATATTTTGTTTTTAAATTAAAATACAAAATAACTGTAAGTTTATCTAAGGTAATATGTATACTTATAGAAACGAATATTCTGTCATCTCACTAATAACCTTTTCTTAAAGTTTGCTTTTAATTTATGAAAACACACTTACGTTAACTTAACTTAAAGGCGATATATGTAGATTGCGAAGGATGTTTAAGTGAAATTTACCTGCTCAAATTTGATATATTTTGTTTTTTTCTTAGCAATTCGCAATTTTTAATTATGAATCCATTAATACTTATTTACTGAGATCCGAACATAAGCGAGCAGATTTGATTAATTGCTTTTTCGGCTTGTCAAGGGCTTAGTCATGCCTGCTGTTTTCTATTTTCGCAAGCATTTTTGCACAAAAGGTGTAGCCGGAAGATACTAAAGCTTTGGATTTTCAGTTTTGGCTTGGCAGCTTTTGCTGCGCAGTTCTAATTAGCTAATTATACGCTAAATTAATGTATAATTATTGTGAGCCAGGCGCGTGATCTTGGCGAGTGAATACATTTTCCTATGAGCGCCTGCTGTGGAGTTTTGACAGAATTTGAAATTGATGTGGTGATTAACTAAAATGTGTACAATTTTTGTGCACTAGACACTTTAATGATTCATTGATTATTGGCTACACAGTAGTGCTATTGGAACACATTACACATTTATTAGAAAAACGATTATCCTATGCAGCCTGTGCACTTTTGTCTTTGGTATTACCCATATGTAATAGTTTAAGGTCTCTGAATTTGCTGCCCTAAAACTGTTTTTATAGATTTCGCTAACAATAGGAACAAACGCTTTCAGTGAGCAAACAAATAACTAAAACAAAGAAGAACAGCATTTCAAATTGATTGAAACAGAAATGCTGGTGGTCTTAAAACATACAAAATGATCAAGATAAATCTAATTGTATGCTGACGATTAGTTGATAGTTTGTGATGTTTGTATCAGTATTAAAGTTTTTTATATATGAATAAAATATTTTTAATAATATTTTTACTACTTAGATCTATGGAAAATTTCAAGCAGGTTTTTGTTTTGCTGAAGAATCGCGTGTTCAATATATAACATATATAGACTTTGTTGTTGTTGCCTGCGTTAAACAAAGACTTAAGCAACGAACTTGGAAAATAAAAAACTTGCACTCACCAGCTTAAAGTTGTTCGGAATTATTTATCCAATTTGTATAGCTTAATAAATCCATATAGAGGTGATAGTAGATTTTTTTGTTTATAAATAAATGTAGATTCAGAAATTGATAAGGGAGGCAACTCAGTTGTTTGTAACTTCTCACTTTGCATTAGTTTCTCACAATGCTTCAACTCAACCCATTATGGGCATTATTTACGACATTCAATTGTTGGGCACACTCACACACATATCATCATACTTGTATTATCAACTTATCATACAATACATAATTCTTGCAGCTATTCATAAATTTGCACATTTCATTCCCATTCGGCGTGCCAGCTCATTAAAAATTCTGGAAAACTAATTTTGCTCGTCGAGCCTCGTTAATTAAAAATACTGCAATAATCGTCGGTCGTTATCGCTCGCCCGACTTCCGTTGGTGGTTTCGGTTTCCGTTGTGTTTACGTTTGTGTTTGGGTTTGCGCCCTAACTCGGCGACAGGAATCGCGACGCCCACGACAACGATCGTGATCGAAATTTGGCACTGGTCGGCGGCCGACGGCAAATGAACTTTACGGAAGTCGATTCGACGATGCCGAAAACAACGACAACGAAACACTATAAAAATCTCCGCTCTCCGCTTCGTGGCGCACGCAACGCACAAACACTTGAAACTGAACTAAATCTGGCCGGGCTCGGACCCGGGCCAGCAAGTCCAAGAAGTTGCTGGCCCGCAGCAGCAGTCGCTGCTAGCTTCGCAGTCTACAGTCTAAGTCGTTGCTGTTGCTGCTGTTGAGAGCATGACGGCAATACTGGAAGAGCGAGACCTACTCGTAAAAGTTATTTATTTTTTTTTTTCGGTTTTTCGTTTTTGGGTTTTGTACGGCGGACAAGCGGTAAATGATAATAAAAGCTGCCTAGGTTTTATTTCTGGTCGCCGCTAACGTCGACGACGCTAGCAGCGAAAAATCAATGAAAACGTTTCGATCTTTATTGTTGATCTCGTTGTTGTTTTGGGGGCTTTTGCGCTAAGAGTTGGCTGTGCGCTCTTCGCGCTCTATTAGCTATTCTGATTTATGCTCTTAATATATTTGTCAATTATTTTTATGTTTGTGCGATGCCAAAGTCTTTTGTTTGCACCAAAATCATTTTGGGTTGTAGCATTTTTCATTGTGAGCTTTTCTTTGATTTGCAAGAGTTATTGTTATTATTGTTGTGTAAAAAGTAAGGTTTATTTTTGGAGATGCTATTGTTACTATTTTTGTGGAGGATTTGCATAGATCGAGGAGCATACATGTGTATGAACATGTGTATGAACATGTGTACATTTATAAAACTGTCAACATTTTGTTGCGCTACGCTCCATAAATTAAACAATTTATGATAAGCTTTTTTATGAATGATCCCATAAAGGGCTGCGCAAATTTTGAGTTGGCCAAAAATAACTTCTGACCCCTAGAATTTGAAAGGCCTGAATAGCAGACACGCCCTGCTCTTCAACTTTCCAATATGGATGATATTTTCTCACACAATTATGCTGCCCCATTGATCGATTTTATACAATTTAGCGTCCATTGATGTTGTAGTAGCTTGCTTCTTTTTCGCTCCAACACTCGCTGACCAACTGACTGTCTCTTTCGAATAATTTATCAAAAGCTTTTAGTCAATGATTTCAAATTTACGTTTTTCATCTGGCTCGTTCCGATGAGATGCTTCAATGGTCCATTGATCTGGAACTGGAACTGGCACCGCGGGTCTTTTAAAAGCCTTTGACGTCGCGACCCCCATAAGCGTTCACTAATTCATTTCACTTCCACTTATTAGCTACAACATCAACAGTAACAAAAGCAACAACAAAATCCACTTGCACCTGGCTCTCAGAGTTTGCTCCATTTAAAACATTTCAACGTCAATCAATAAGCATTTGAGCTCAATTTTCCGTTTCGATGTTGGGATTGAGCTGAGATTTCTTTCGTTTTGGCCATATCTGTTTTATGACTTAATGCCGTTTGTTGAGCTTTGAACACACTTAACGCTACATTTAAGGGGGCTCATTGCGTTTACCTTGCTTATTAGTTGTCATATCTCTGGCTATCTGTGGTCATCTATGTCTACTCTGTAGCAGCTCATTTGCATTTTCCAGCGCATTTAGATAGCCGTTGAGACATGCTGCGTTTTTCTCACATTTCTCTGCGAAGCCTTTTTTCAATTTTGATCACTTTTTATGAATTCTTAATAATATCTCTTATGTTTGATTTGACACCTAACGAATAGCGTTTCCAATATTAACGGTTTTTTAATTACCTATGCGCCCCATTGGTTCGGCTCCTCGACTTTGTTGGCCAGGTCTTTTGTTTTGCAGCCAGCAACCATGACAAGCTGTCTTGTTCGTATGTAGAAAAGTGAAATTGAAAAAAACTCTAGTAATAATAACAAGAATAATAAAGGAGGCAGCTCATTAACTTGCCGCTTTCGTCAACTGTGCGACTGCCGAAATGCCAAATAGCGCCACGTCATGGCCACTGCCCTGCAACTTCACCAACTGGCTGCCTGATGGAAAACACTTGCCCCTTGCAAGTCCATCTGTGGCATGCAGCGCCCACTCAGCCGCCGATCTCGAATAACTTTTTTTTTGGGCTGGTCTGCCGCCCCGCTTGACCCATTTTGTTTAGCTACTCGGCTGCTCTGGTGCTTTCCTGCTCTCCAGTCTTCTCTGTCTCATTGTTAAGTGTAACTATTAGTTCGGCCGCTCTTTTGCTACTCTTTGCTGCGATTTCAGGTCAACGGGGCAATCAATCATATTACAGTGTAAGAAATTTGTATACCGCTGCCGCACGACGCACATAAAAAGCCGTTCAAAAATGTATCAATAAAAAAAAAAATTTGACGAAATTGTACTTTTATTTGCCGAAGTTTTCATGCCCTTAAAATATACGGATTATGACTTTCAAACTTTATCGAGCGAACATTTTACGGAGAGAGTTGCAAATGATGCCGACAGAAGAAATATATAAGCTTTAAAGCTAGAATAAAACATAAATCTAATAACAAGCTTCTGTAGAATAACCCCTATATATGGACATATTTATTTTCACGAAAGGAAATATGAAGAAATTAAATATGTATTGTCAATATGTATAGCAAATATTCACAGGCGCTTTGGGCAGGGTATTCGAAGATTCAAATTGATCTTGATTCGCATCTACATGTTATTGTACGTAAGTGTATGTACGTAGGTATGTATTTAACATATTTCTTTTTGGAACATTAAATTGTTTTTTTCACAGTATATTTCTAAGCACTTCGGTATAAAAATTAGCGCAGGAAGCGCATACCACAAAAAACTTGCACATTCATTACACTGAGCGGCGGTAAGTATGAAAATAAGTTTATATTCGTTTTGTTTACTTTGGAAATGAACTTTTCTCCATGCTACGATTTTGCTCCCGTTGGCGTTGTTTTTGTTGATTTTGACGTTGTTGTCGTTGTTGTCGTTACTGTAGTTACTGTTGCCTGTTGCTCTTTGGGCGGATGTCGAGTGTTTAGCGGAAAGTGAAAAGTACTGCTTAAAATGGCTTAGTTTGCAGGTTTCGCCTTGCGGAAGCGGCCGCTAACAACGCTAACAAGTTGTCTATCATAGAAAAGCAATTTCCATGCCAATGATTTATGAGCCGCTTAACGGGGCCATTACTATCTTATCTCTTGGCTATTATGTATACCATTTGAGCTGACAAAATATATTGTGCTTGAATCTAAAGCTGGCGTTGCCACTGCCACGCTGACGCTGACATGTCGCGCTTATCGCCGCAAAATTATCAACAAACACATAAGAGCCAAACAGACACAACAGCATCAGCAGCAAAACAAAACCAAACTCAAAAATTGTTGGCTCAGACAAAGGCTTACACTGTTTCTCAATTGTTAGCCACCACGCACGCGCGCATTTACTTAAATATATCGGAGCTCGAGTTTCATTTGGAGCCATTCCGTTGAGTCCAAGTCTAAACATGTGCCCACATTGCAAGTGGAGTGGCTGGTCTGAGTCTGAGTCTGCGACTGGGTCTGCGATTGAGTGTGCGTGTGGGGGTCTATGCAAATGCAGGTAAACTCATTGAATGACCCTCGTTAGGCCTACTGCGTGAGTTCGCCCGTTTATCTGCCTGCCCCACCGTATGTTCGCTGCACGTCAGTCAAGCTTTGTTCGGCCTGTCAAGATGACAAGTGTTTGCTTTGGACGCAAGCTGCAGCTTTCAGCTTGCAGTTTGCAGCTTCCAGCTTGCAACATGCAGCTGGCGCCCGACCAACAGTAAACTTGACATTTGATTGTATTTTAATTAAAAAGTGGTTGAACATTCAAATAAAAGCAGTGAAAATTTATTGCGGTCCGCAAAAATTGTCAGTGCGTGGTCCAATGCTAAAAAAAATTTGACCGCTTTGACTTGCCTATAACTCAAACATTATTTCACGCAGAGTTATTATACGTCAGCAGGGGGGGCCGAGTGTCGGGGGCGTTGCTGGTGGCATATGAATGCCGTCCGTGACCGTGTGGCGGACCAACAATGACGACGACGCCTAGCGAAATGAGGTCGAAATTATTTGCAATTTATTGAAGGCAATCAAAGTGCTTATAAAGCATAGTTTGCCTTTATTTCTGAGCTGTTGTGGTTGCTTTGATTGTAGCGTGGTTTCTAAGCTGTCCGTGGAGTCCAAGTTTATTAGTTCTTCAGCTGGTGTTGCATTGAGCCATGAAATTCAGTTTTCTAAAAATAATTTGTATGGGTACTCTTCTGGCAAAGAACGAAAAGTAATCAAAATATTTTTATGTATATCCTAAAAATGCAGTTCTAAATACATATTAAGAAGCCAAATTAATGTAATGTCTGCAAGTTATTTTGAATTTAATAATTATTAAAGAGTATTAAGTTTTCGCCTATCCTCACATTTTCCATCTTGCAGACTCGCAGTCTTCTCATTGTTTTTTGATTTTTTCCATTTTGCCGCTTTGTAGATTGAGTTATTTTTTTGGTAGCGGGTGGTTGATTAAAACGGAAATGTTGTGCATTTAGCTTAATATGTTTTATGAGTTACTATTTTTGGAAGTCCGTTTGTTTAGTTTCAAGTGGCAAAACTATTTCAATGCATAAGCAAATACTAGTCACATATTTTAAGGCCTCAAAAATGTCATTAGGCAACGGCAAAGGCAACTGACAGGCACCTTCTTAACTCAAAGTCTTAACGTGAGCCGTTGCTCATTTATTACATCATATTTATTTTGGCAATGCTTTAAACTGTTTTATGTTGACTGCCAGTTGGCTGCAAGTCGTAAATATCAATGCAACTGTTGTAATGTGCTGTATGCATCCAATAAGCCTTCAAGCCAGACTCCCAGCTGTAGCCTGAGACTGTGTGTATGGCCATCAGTCTAGAGCCTAGAGTCTAGAGTGTAGAGTTTCTCAGGCCCACAGCTGGCTGGCCTGGCTATGTCAATTCTGGCAGGAAATTTGAATATAGTATGATGTCTAGAAGAGTTACAAATAAACGTCGTTGTCGACGGCTTTCAGGCTTTTCATGTTCAGCGTGATCATTCAATGGCAGCCTAGTCTCATCTTACCCAAACGCAGATCTGTGTTCAGTGTGCATCTCCATCTTCATTTTATGCGCAGGTGTTGGATAAATATCAAAATAGTGCAAAATCGTGCATACGAAATTTGTACGTGATGCCATGTTGTAGGTGTCGGTTTTGGGTCTTGGGTTTTAGGTTTCAAATTCGGCTTCAGCTTCAGCTTCAGCTTTAACGTCGGCTTCGGCATTACAGCGTCCAATTTAAAAAACCTACCAAGCCGACAAAATAAAAAAAAGAACAGTCAAAACAATGGCAGAGGCTGGCATGGGGCAAGTAACTGTGCCAAAGTTGGTCGTCATTGGGGGTACATGAAATGCGTGGCTTATTCAAATTGCTCAAGTTAAGCATTATCACACTCTTACACAGACACACATAAGCACACACTTACAAACACACACTCTTCTACAGACATAGTCATAAATATAAAACCGACGTCATTAAAAAACGTTTAAAATAAATTTTTGCGCTTTTATTAACTCTGACATTTGAACAAAAGCTTTTGTCAGCTTTGCTGCCTGTTGTCTATTATTATGATTAAAATATCTCCAAAAAGAAGTTTATTTTTTTATTTAACTCGATGCCGCTATATTTTTCATTATCCGAGCACGCTGTTTGTTTAAGTAGCCACTGCCAGCAACCACCTCAAAATAAAAATAATTTATTGTTGGTTTTTTGGGCCGCGCTTGTTATTTCATTGTTATTTTCTTTACTGGGTTTTTCAAATCAAACTGCTCCACATTCAATATTGAGCGCATTCAATGCTACACATGGTTTTATTTATTATTATTATTATTTTATTTTTTTGTTTTGTTTGTTTTCATAAAGTCTAGCCGAATCGGGCCTGGGACACACCTCAAAAAGAGTAACACTATAACAACGGGTGCCACTGATAGCCACTGTAGAGCCACCGACTGAGTCTGTGATATCTGAGTCCACACACCGACGCGTCGGCTTCTTTTGGAGCCCAAAACTATGCGGCATTTAAACATTTACGAATTGTTTTAAGTAAAAGCAATCACACACCGCAAAAGTATTAACAGTATTGCAGCACATAATCACAAAGGCGCAGCAATGTTTGTCGATACGATACGAAACGATATGATATTTCGAATATTGGCTTGACATTAAAATCTGTAAATAATTCGCGCCATTAAGCGTGCGACGATCTGTTCGCTGTATGGCGGCTCCATTTGTCGCCTTATAAATTGCCCCAAAAGTGATCTCAAGTTGTTTGATTATTTATATAAAGTTGTTGTTCGCGCTGTTGTTAATAATTTCAAATTTTTAGCTCGTTTATTTATGGCGCAATTCGGCCGATAATTTGCTGTTCAAAATGTGCACAGTGCTTTGAACACATAAATAAAAATTGACCATAAATAAATGTCAATAAATAACATAACTAAAAATTTGCTTACCATATTATTATTTCGGGTTTGGCTTGGCTCAACTATTTCTATTGTGTTTTTCTTAGTTTATTCAAATTATTTTTCTCAGATTGCTTATCTTTGCTCGATTAGTCTTCTTGTCTCGATTATCTTATCATTATGGTTTCAATGTTCATCAAAGACCATATCAAAAGCATAGAAGGTTACATATATAAAATGTATATTCCCTGCTTATTGATAGTTACAACCAATTAGTCTTTATTCGGACTCTTGCTGAGTGCAAAGCATTTGTCAAATTTAACATGATTGAGAATGGGGCAACAATTAAATGAACAAATTAACATAAATCCGCATAAATACAGTATGTTGGGAAAATAAATTATATAAAATGCTTAGGGATCGTTAATTTAATTTACATTAACATTTTTAGCATGCATATTCATGCTCAATCAAAATGATGGAGACCCTAGCTTAAATACGAGCTTATTTGGTATGCAGCACCATTAAGCGAAAATATAAAATATATATAGATAGTATACATATATTTCTCGTTTCAGTTTATGTGCTGTTGAATATGTCGGAAATTGGGCTGCAAACTATTAAAAATGTTCAAATTTAAAATCAATTAAGTCAAATTTATGCTGACATGAGACAAATTTAAGGCAACATTGCGCGTAGGCGGTCATAAAACTAACGAATCCCAATGACGTGAAAATGAAACGAACTACAAGATGCGAGTCAACACTGAATTGGTAGCCCATTACCAAGGCATAAACAAACAAATCATTAGGCGCATTTTTGGGCAGCCTGTTCTTGTTTTCGATATTTGATTTCATTTTCGGCCAGCGATCGCTGCTGATTTATGCGACGGGTGCACGCGATTAGAGCACGTTGCTGATGTAGAAGGTAGAAGGATTCGGAGTAGGTGCAAGCGCGAGGCAAGATTGCGACGAGTGTGCGAGTGTTGGGGCCACCTACGACGTGATGAATAACAATTAGTGGCATAAATCAATGACAATCGGCAATCGACCATCGACGAGTGTCTCAAAAGGCAAACAATCGCATAAATAACTAACGCAGCCAATGGCTACATTGCCATGTTTATTCGGTTACAGCTACAGCTACAGAGACAGCTTCAGTTTCAGGTTCAGCACTGGGTCTGGTCACTTGTCATCTGCTTGGCTCTAATTGATACGCGTCAGTGTTTACCAAGCTGTGGGTGTTCCATACGCACTGTATGCTTGTTGACCGCTATAGAAATAGAATTTTCGGAAAGATTGCTTATTCTAATGAACTATCACAGCAGCACACTCTCTCTCTCTTTCTCTCTCACTCTTTCTGCCTCTTTCTTTCACTCTCTCTTTGTCTCTAGCTGTCTCCATCTCTGCTTCTGAGCAATGCGAAATATGATCTCATGTAACTCAATTCACATGATTCATGCGCTTGCCAGCGGTAGCTGTGAGAAAAATGATTGAATTAAAAGATACATTTGGAAGCCTTAGGCAAGAGAGTTGGGGTGGCAGCAAACGCGCTGTGAGCCTGGAAAAATGTGTAACTGTGCAGGCGTTCGATTTTAATCACTTCATTTAAAATGCCGCTCGATACGCATCAGGTAGCCAGTAAACGCTGTCGGCAGCGCATTGCGTGCCACTTGCTGCAATCTTGTTTTGACTGAAAAAAGCGCTGCTGGCCAAAAACGAATTGGCTCCAGTTGGTCCAGCTGGTGCTGTAAATTGGCAATACATTTCGATAACATTTTCCTATTGGTGGCGAAAATATTTAATTAAATAGTAAGCCTCACTCGGAACAAAACGACTTGAATTGTAACTTATACATGTGCGCATGTTATCAATTTAAGTTGAATTGCATTTGCATACACTATCGTCTTAAATGAAAATAGTAAGTAGGTGTACTACTATATCCCATACTCTCATGGAGGCATTGAGGAACACGTGTTCTTTGCTTTGGATGTGGTTGTAAATCAAATTGCCTAATGATGCATTTAGCGGTTAAAATATGCCAATGCAGCCACGCCGGGTCACTAACTGCGGATAATTTACAGCACCGGTGCCAGGCAATGGCCAATGCCGGCAACAGATCCAGCTTCAGCTTTAGATTGCCGCGTGCATGTGGCGGCATTATGGCATTATGGCCTATCAAAGTCAAGGTGGATATTAAATGTTGAAAAATATGTGAGCTCGCCTGCGAGTACTTACGAACATACACCCATAAATATACACATACGAGTATGTGTGTACTAACGTGAGCATTTGTAATTCTCACAGCCGGCTCACAGAAATCAACACCAATACAAGCGCACTTATCATACTAATGATGCAAAATAACTTTAACGGCTTTTTTGTTGTTGTTGTTGCTGTTTTTGCTTTGGCAACTGCGACAACAACAAGGCCGACAATGACAGGCCCGGCTGGGAGCTCAGACGTGGCCAACTGGTTCTTTGCTCTCTCCCGCAATTGCAGTTGGCAAAGTGCAGATATTGCAGAGCTCTCCGATGAAATAAAGGTCGCATTTGCCCCGACAAAAAACAGAGGGAAATCAATTTCAGTAAAAACAGGTGTTTTTCTATATAGTCGGAGCGTCCACATTCGCTTTGGTCACAATTAAATGACATAGCCAAATACGATTTATTGCTTAAGATGTCATGCTCGACATTTGTGTAACACATTTGGTCTTGCGGTTTTCGAAATGAATTCTACTATATTTGATGTACAGATTTGCTCGACTAGCATGTGCTCTAGTTATTTAAATGCTGCTGTTTATCTATAAATTATGAATCAGCGTCCCTCATTTTTGATGCTGTTATTATTGGGTATTTAAATGAATTAGTTATGCAGGTTGAATGCCATCCAGCTTCTGATTTCCATAGATTGGCATATTTATCATACGATGCTTCTGCTGGCGCCGTGCAGACAGCAGGTCTAAACCAAAAGAAAGCTGATCCAACGTGTTGTTTTAGTTGTTTCCGCCTTCTCAAGCAATGCCAAAAGATTGAACAAAACATTATATGGATCCAATCTTTTTTGCTAGCGCTTCGCTAAGAAAGCGGTCTTAAATCAAAACGCTTAACAACGGAAGCTTTGAGTTACCACAATCATGAGTTAGCCAAAAAATATTTGCCTGGCCCACAAAAAAATTAATCTAGCAATAAAGAAATTTTAAAGCAAATAAAAAGCTTGCCACGCCACGAGACAGACAGCATGAAATTGGGTCTAGATGGCTTTTGCCCCAAGGCTAATTTACGAATTCGAATGACCAAAGAGTGGGCCAGGCACATAAGTATATGAACAATAAGAGATACAAGTGTGCTTATCTCTTTTCGCCCTTTGTACGTCACGCAAGGGCGTCAACGGTTTTGCTGTGTAATCTTCGCGCAATTTTAGAAGCAGTTGCCGACACGCTCCAGAGGCGAAACAAGTCAGGAAAGTAGAACAATCCAGCGAGCCCCCATAGCAACAATTGGCCAAAAAATCGAGACCAACAAATATTGAGCTTTGAAAAGCCAATTATTATAAATAACTAGTTTTAATGGAATGTCGGGCCTTATTAAAGTGTTACAGCTTCGTCGAAGCAAGACATTACTCATACGCACTGTTCGCTCTGTGGGGCAGGTTAAAGATATAACGAGACTCTGTCATGTCCGATCCGACGCTGCTGTCCGCTATCGCTAATATTTATGTTGACTCTTGTAGCTTAGGGGCACTTAGTTAACTGCGATGCCTCCGTTGCGACACGTTACGCATGCGCCGTGTTGGCCCGTTGAAATGCTCATACGAGTATCACGAGAATGGGAGTTAATATGTGAGTGAGTGCCCACAGTTTGTCGTGGCCGTGATTGATATACGATAGCATAATATGATCGATCTCTTTTTTCATCATCAATTACACTTTGAATGGCTTATGGCCCGGACTCATTGTACAGGCGATATACTGCCGTTAGCTTTGATTGTTTTTCTATTTTTTTCTTCTCGAAAAATGTTAATAATAGCACACGTTGTTTTTGCACTGACTTTTGTGGGTTAACTGCATATTAGTTACTGTTTGCTTTGCGCGCACGGGCCACACACGTCAGATAACGCCAAAGCCGAAGCTGTAATAGCTTAAAACGCTGGACGTGTTATTAGCCTTAGACCGACGGAGCTCTCAGTGAGCCATTAACAGTTTCGGTTTTAGCATATGAAAAGCATTCACAGCTATATAGTAGCTACTGCCACCTGTACCGTTTAGCTCAGTTAACGCCTGCATTTTAACCTACTTCAGTCTGATTTTGGCTGTAGCTGTGACGTTGGTGCTTAATGGTGATCAACTTAGCTGATTATGCAAATGGCATGCATAAGATATCTGATTTTTATATATGTATCACACGGTGTGGAAGTGCTTGAATCAAAAATTGACGACTTTAAAACATTTGGTGAGACAGAACAACGCAGCAGCAATCGTTGACGCACTACGAGTCAAGTTTTGAAAACTGTCGAAAAACATTTGCATAAATGATTTCTTTATCGAAATAGCCCAATCGTCTAGAGTTGCGTATCAACTGGGGGCGTGGTGCGACTAGTGAACATGCGTTTGTCGTATCGTATTTTCTGTTGTATGTTTTTACATGTTGTCTCACTCCTTACACGGGCTGTGGGTTTTTAAAATGAACATGTCACTCAACTGGTGGAGACTTCGCCTAAGACGATCGGTTTACGTTGTTGTTTTTTTTTGTTTTCTGGGCGGGGCAATGATTGTAAACTATGGTTGACTATGTCCACACTGTAACTTCTATATTTTTTAATGTACCGACATTCATGGGAAAAAATATTCTGCCTCAAATCGCCATTTAATTTTTGTTAATTTATAAAAAAAAATTTAATTATTATTCTTACTGATTTTATTATAAATATGTTAAATGTCATATGCTTAACGGATCTGGACATCTAAAAATGATATTGTTCATAATCTTGAAAAAGTGTTTTTAATCAAAGCAATATAGGAAATATGAACAAGGACAAGCGCATTATCCTAAATGCCAGCAACGATGGCAGACAGTGCAATAACAACCAGAAGTGGGAAATGTTAGTATGTATAAAACCATTAGACACGTTGGTTGTTTCTTGAAATGGTGTATACCCTTGCACCCTCCCTCTGGCCGCTGTATGTTTCTTATCTCCTGACTGGCCACGCCATTTGCATGCGCCGCTGACAGCGCAACATTTTGTTGCCCGGCTACCAATTCCGCAGTTGGAGTCGTCGTTGTAGCTGTTGCTGTTGCTGTTGCGGTTGCCGCATAGGCTGGCAACAAGGTGCTGTGCCGTGTGCTGTGTGTGTTACACTAAGTTAGACTGTAGTTGCAGCCTGGCATTAGTTGTAGCTCGTTTGGCTACAGGTTGTTCTTGTTGCAGTCGCTTGTTGGTTGTCATGTACGAAAATTGTAGCGCGCATTGCTGCAGGAAATAGTTCAAACATATCAATTTTATTTTTATTTATGCTAATAAACCGTTAGGCTGCCTGAGTGAATTATTGGCAACATACGTACACACATAGTATGTGTATACATATGAAGTCAGCGCTTGGGCACGACCCATTGGCACAGGCCGCTTTCGGAGGCAAGCTGAGGCAAGATACTGGGACTGAGGTGAAATCTGTGCAAGCATTATGATTAATCAAATCAAATTACCGCCACATTCCCACACAAATCAATGCAATTTGCGGCGATGCCCGCGCCAGTCCATAACCCAATTGCCAATTGGTGGCGGCGTCTGTGGCGTTGGCGAAAGTGTTGAATCCAACTCCCACCCAAATGTAGCGACAAGCTAAAATGGCTGCCTGCCCCTGCAGCGGCCCCTTTTGCAACAACACAAGTTGGCCGGCTGGGCGCGGGCGTCAGGCAAATGCAAGGCAAGTGCAGGCCGAAAAAAGAAAACAAACAAAATCAATCCAGCTCCACAGTCTTAGTTGCAGAGTCAGATTCAAATTCAGATTCGGTTTCAGTCTGTTAAAGGCAACTGACAAACGACAAACGGCAAACGCCATACAGGCTAGTTGACTAGATGGCTGCCACAAAAAAAAAAAGAAAGAAAAAACTGGAATCGCTCGGACTGCGCCATTTTTGGGCAACCCCTGACGTTGTCATTATTTTTGGACACATAATTAAAATTGACTATCGCATTGTCGCGCCCAGTTGGTCGTCTTGGGTTTGCCGCAGAGTGTTCTCGACTTCAACTCCAACTGCATAAATTTCAAGCAGCAATTGTCAGCTGCCGCTGCTACAGTTGTAACTGTAAGTGCAACAAATCACTGTCGCACAGTAAAATAAATGTTTATTGTTTTGTAAGTGCCGTTGCCTTAGAAAAAAAGTTTGCATTAAATGTATTGGCAATTTACAGCAGCCATTTTCGGCCATTTGACTGAAAGGCCGCTATGGGCGTTTAGTGATTGTCAAAGTTATTGACCACTGTTTATGTGTGTGAGTGTCTGTGTAGTATGTTTGCGTATGTGTATTGAAGAGTTGCGAAAACTACTTATTTTCGCTTATTAATTTACAACTTTCTTAAGCAATGACCATAAAAGCAACAGGATAAACAATTTGACTTATCCAAAAATGGTGGAGCAGCCAAATTTTTGCTTGTTGTTTTCTTATTTATTTTTTTTTTTTACAAATTTTGCATAATTTCCTTGTTGGAACGACGCACGCCAAAGCATAAAAGTGAAAACTTCATGAGTGCTTGAGAATTTCTAGCAACAAAAAATCATTTAAGAGCGCGACTTACGTATGCCGCTTTGTGAAAAAGCAGCTGACGTTCATTGTTTGCTTTCTTCGCAATTAGCAACGCAATGGCCACGATTGTCTAACGGTGGTTAAATCTCCCACTTACAGTGTTTGTGTGTGGTCCCAAACAGTGGCTATATTTGCAGTACGCATTAGACCGTCCAAGTCAATAAACGAGGAAGGGCATCTCCTGGCCTTGTCTAGAGTACAGTGACTCTTTCGTTCACTTTGTTGCTCTGAGAAAAAAATTTTATTTCATTTTATATTCCTTTTCAATCCAATTTCAGAACAGAAATAAGAAGTATGTTTTATTTGTTTGGTTTTAATAATATAAGTGCATTTATAAAATCGTATTATATTGAATTTATATTATTCTCCAGAGTGTATGGAAATGTCGACTTGCTTATGTATCTCGTATACTATTTGTATTTGTTTTCAGCTTATGGCAGGAGTTCAAAGTGTTTGCTCATTGCCAATGTGGCATTTAAAACTAATTCGAGTGACAGCAGCGTTTACTTTTGCTGCTCGTTACAGCTAGTTGCCACCAATATAGTGTTGAAAACAGTCAACAGCAGTCCACAGCCTCTAGACTGCTTGGCGGCATGCTCAGTTCCACTCGCAGTGGCAGTCCAAGTCGCCGTCTAGTCAGTTAGTTGTTTGTGCCGGGCAAACAATTGACTCGGAAGCAAATCCACTACCCGAATACAACCAAAATTCCTCCACGTGTCCGGCGCACAGCAGCATGTGTTCTGTGTGTTTGTGTAAGTACAATGTAGAGGCGGGACAAAGCAGTAGCCTTGCATGCTCAATTTTCTGCCCGTACTCCACGGGGCAAATGATACTCCACCAACTAACGGCCGACAATTGATATGAAGTTGCGGACGCATTGACTGCAGTAACTCGGTCATCTCGATCCACATGTGATCCACTTGCCTGGCAAAGGCAAAGAAAATGACTGATGGTGCACTCCTATGGTTTTCCTAACTGTTTATCTGCATCAGCGCTTCGTTATTTGCCGTGAAGAGCTTCCCATTCTGCGGAGGCTGTGGTGCACCTGTTGGCACAGTCAGTTTTGTGTTGCAAATGAATTTTGATTTCATTAGTTTTGCAGCATTTGCATATAAAGTGAAAATCTGTGAGACTCTCAAAATCACACGTAGCAGTATTTCTGCATTGGTAGTAGGGCGTTTCTGGTAATATTTCAGTAAAATTTGTCAGTCTCCATTCAGATTTTGGGGCAGTTAAAAATTTAATGTTAATTTAATGAAGCTGAATTTGTCTACAAAGAGATTCAAACCGGTTGCCGAGCTTAGAATTTTAAATGTGGCTGTTGTAATGCGATAAGCTCTGATATAGATATGGAAGATAACTGCCTGGATACGCTGACAGCAAGCATAACACAGGCTGCTTGTCAACGGAACGTTTATTAGTAATTGGCAATCTAATGCGGAGCTGTTTGAACTCCCAATCTAAAAACCAGTCTTTTTAAGAATCAAAGTATTAATAATTAATACTATTATAAGAGCCGAGAAGGTTCTGTTTTCATGTGTTATCTTTCATTCTGTATTTGTACATGAATGTTGGCATATACAGACGCTAACAAGCAATTATATCCATTTAATAGTGGCATCCTAACGAATTCCTCTATTTAGTGAAAGCCTCGGACGCAGAGTGAAAAAGGAAACACATTTAGCTAACTTGCTTTAATTTACAACATGCAAAATGCGGCCCAGGCGCAAAATGAAATAGAACCGCCTCATTGCCGCACTGCCACAACCAATGCACCACAACACCCCAGTGTTACTGTACCACTAAGGACGCATGCTGTGCACAGGCAATTTATTGTGTGTTTGTTTTAAGCGCACATATGAGCACATGTGCTCCTATGTATCTACCAGATACAGCTCCAGCTATAACGATAGCAACGGTGCCTAACTGCAAATGTGAGAAAAACACAATTAGCTTTTGGCGGCGGTGCAACAGGGGACCACCTGCTGCTCGCTCGCCTAGCTATGAAATCAAAAAACTTTCAACACACGACGCGAAACCTACAAAAAAAAAAAAGAAAAACGAAACAAAACAAAAAACAAAACAAAATCAAAACAAAAAGACCTAATAAAAATAAATACAATAACAGATAGATAGAAAAAAAACTACGACTTATATAGTAAAAACTAATTGCACATACATAGATACTGACCGCTGCATAGTTTATTTGAATTTGTTATTTGCCATAACAAAGCCGCCTTGCAAGTTTAAGGTCAGTTCGTCGTGTGATATGCTGCCGAGACTTAGTTTGAAATTTCATGTAATTGCGGCAGTGACTGAGACTAAAACTGAGGCTGCGGTTCAATAAAGCAGCATGGATACTTGTATTTGTATAAAATATAATCGTAAATGCAAAGCCAAGACAATAAAACACAACAGCTATACAAAACAATACTATTCGTACCAATAACAATAGCAACAAATTGAAACTAGTCAAGTTTTGGCCAAAGGCAGCTATAAAACAGAACAAACCGACGAGGCGAGACGGTGCTCTGTTTGCAATAAAAATCACTTTGAGTATCGCATAGGTGTGGTCCTAATTACCGATATTAAAGCGGATCTATTTCATCTGGCTGCTTGCCCGACTCAATTCGATTCGACTCGACTCGATTCGATGTGCCGCGCGTGCGCCGCAACATAACAAACATGAAAATCAATATCAACTCCGAAGTCAGAGATGCTGTTTCGCTTGCGTTGCTAATGTTGGGCTTAGAGTCTGCGGCGGACCTACTGTAAGCGGCCACTGTTACCACAACAATAAGCGACACCCAGCCGTGGCGGCATCAAAGCAACTTTGCATTGCAACTTTAGATTTGTGTTAATAGCATCAAATATCAGTAATTTCACTTGGCAATTCAATACAACAAATGCGCTCCACTTCAAATTGCCAACGGCCTTAAAAAGGAGCGACCTCAGCATCGGTCTACACTGTTAAAGCTTTTGGGACGTAAGTAACGATCGTTCTTATCAAGGCCAGTTGGAGAATACTTAAGCCAAGCCTTAGTTTTAATTAGATAGCGGCGCATAAAATACAATACACTTAAATCGCAACTTACAAACTAAGCAGGAAGTGGTCAGCCCCAAAGACTTCAGATTCGGATATGGGATAGGTATCGGTCTCGTTGTTGGTCTCGGTCTCGGTTTTGGTTTCGGTTTTGCCTACTTTCGTTGTATCAATTTCACTCATCTAATGCGCTGGCATTACCCATCAATGTCAGTCTGTCGGTCAGTTAGTCAGGCAGTTCGTGAAACGGTCGGTCAGTCAGTCAATCTGGGTCTCAGTTTTGGTCTGTCAAAATGCACGCCCATTCATAAGTTTTGAGTTTTACATTTAACGCTCAATTATTGTACACTTAATGAACTCATCACATGACAGCACATCAAACAATAACTGCAAACTGTCAAAACATTTTTGGTCAGCTGTGTGCCGCTTGAAACGCTTGCCACAGCGATCAACCACAACAAATCAAATTGGAGCAGTCCCAAACGAATCATTGGAAGCAGCTTGCGTGGGTGTGTGTCCGTGTCAGAGTCAAAGCCAGAGACAGCAGCTGCTGCCTCATCATACTCGATTATAAAAGAAAGCAATTACCAATTACAATTACAACTTGATTGCAAGCATTTGACTTTTGGGCACGCCATTAGCTAAGACGACATTAATCCAGCAATTGAAATTGAATCCACTTGGCAAAAAGCTAGCTACAATGGCAAACTTTTCTCTCTCTATGATGTTTGAGACAAAATAAATTGGAGAGTAAATTGAATGTTCATATTAATTTTATAGTTATATTTAATTTATTTTCTTTAAGATCTTAATAATTTGAGTATAATTGTTTTAATCTGCCACATAAGCAACTGCTCCAAATTGGATAACTTTTGTATTAATTAAATTAAAAAATTAATTCTGGCATGCATTGCAACTGTATGCAATCTTCGTTTACAATATTTTTTCTTGTTCAACTTGATTTTAAACTGACATTTTTTTACCCACCACCCCACAGTCACCAATTAAATATAAATGGTTTGTTATTAATTATTACTGCTAAGCATAAATGTATACATTTTAAATTCAGAATTGTGCTGCATAGCAGGCTGACAATTGTGTTTTCATAGTATTGCAGCTTGTCGCTGACCAAATTCAGATCGACCCTGTCTTATAATCAGTAAAAACCATTTAGCTCGATGCAAACACGCCTTTCTCTTCGGTCCTGAGTCATGTGAAACCTCTAATAATAAGTTTGTACATATTACACTTGGTTTTACCGTTTCAGGGGGTCTAATTGATTGTTGTAGTTGCCGACCGCCACCTACTGACCTTCACATTGAGCGACCGCAGCAGCAGCAGCAGCAGCCGCAGCCACAGTCGGGGTAGTAGCTATGGACGGCAGTATCCGCAAACCGATCGATCCGGTAGACAAACGTCTCGGCGTCTAGCTCGTGCAAAGACAGATAGCCCGAATGAGTACCGGACTGAGGTTGAAACTGCGACTGCGACGGCGACAGTGACTGAGTTTAAGTCCGACCACACAATGGGCGCGTTAGATTGCTAATCGATTTGCTGCTCATTCGATTTGTATTATGTATTAAAATTGGAGCAATTACCACTTGAATCTTGTATGGCATAAAAGTGGGTGTGCCGCCTCAATAATAGCAACAGCAGCAGCAGCAACTGTACGTATACCTACCACTTGCAACATTTTGCGAACAGTGTTGATAATTATAAATGTTGTTACAAGTGGACAAAACCACACTTAGTCTTTGTTGTGTGCACTGAAATTTCTCTAGCGCTTAAATTACCTGCCGGATTTTAAGTACAAGACAATGGTAACTTGCACATGAAGCAGCCGAAGGTAACTCTATACCTTCTTTCACAAGAGGAGCAAAGTAAGAAGAAATACGAAAAATAAAACAGACATAAAAAAAAATGATTTTCATTCAGTTATTGCCATGCCAACGCTTGGTATGCAGATATTTGTAACCGCAGCAATAGCAACCACAGTGGGCAACACTTGCTGCCTGGTTGGCTACTATGTCTGGCAGTTGTAGTGGGGAGTAGGGAGCGGAGAGTGGAGCTGTTGCTGTGGCTCTCTGACTTGTTGCCAATCACTCAATCAAAACGTCACTTGGCGTGGCAGTTTTGCGTGGCGTTTGTTGGAAAATTGAAATAGAAACGTCAGAATTTCTGCTCTAATTATAAGGCGGTATGTTTAACGTACTAGTAGCTGAGTTTCTTGACTTCTCTATCCGTTCGTCCGTTCGTCAGTCTGTCTGTCTGTCTGTCAGTCATAGAGCCTCTCTGCCTGTCCGTGTTTTTCTTCAATGAAATGTTACAGTCTGCGCCAGAGCGCTGGCCCGCTGTCTCTGTTGCAAGAAAATTATGCTTTGATGCACTCACGTTAAGCTCACTTTACAGTTACAATTATTGTTTAATATCTTGACTCCACTCTTAACAAATACGATACCAAAAACAAAAACAAAATCACGAAAACCAACCGCATTCGGCCTGCATTTGCAACACTTGGCGCATTTTGCAATTCGAGTCGCTCAGGTTTTTGTTTCACTGGTTTTAATTTGCAATTATTATACATTAATACATTAATTGTGGGTGGGATGTCTCAGATGTCGCCCAGCTTTGCATCTGCATCTGCATTTGCATCTGCGTCTGGCGCTCTGGCAGTCTGGCCAGTGCTACCAATTGCAACACTAAACATAACTGCTGCAACCCAGCTTCAGGTACTCTACTTGGCCACTTTTTGTTGCCGAAAAATAAAACGCAAATTGTTTTAGATTGCCCAAAGCAAGCAGCTAGCAATGGCAAATTACATGTAGTATGTTGCCACGTTTTGTGTCGCCGCTGATTATATAAATCGGTGCAGAAATTGTAAGCAATCGGCAACTACCATACGACCGGAGCACGACCACTGCAGTTCGATAGCAGCCTCTGGTCAATTGTGGTGCGGATTTAGTGCCGTGTGCCTGTGCAGAGAGCAAATGCAACACGTGATTATTGTCAGGCGGAAGTCGAGCTCTAAATATGCAAATACACTATACTTCTTAAAAGCTTGATAAGTTAAATAACAAAATTAAATTCGAAGAAGAAAATAAATCAATAATATCCATATTTAAAAATAAAAATATTTCACTTATTATCACAATCACTGTACAAACAATATGTCAGACAAGCGATTTATGTGTAAGCTGTTAATGACAACTATTAACAAAATTTCATCTTAATAGATATATGGGTGTTTTCCCGTTACCAATTTGATTGTTGTTTACCAAACTCGTTCAATTTTTCAACCAACCGAAAAAAGCCCAAAAGAAAAAAAGCGTATTCAACGTGTCGTAAGACTTGAAATTTCGCATGCACAAATTTGCTGCTCGTTGTATTTAATTCAATGTTTGAATTTCAGATTAAGCATGCATCAACTGGCAATGCACAAAACTTCGTTTATACTTAACACTGCTGTTGCAGCTCCAGCAACAGCAGCAGCAGCGACGTCGACGCTAACAGCGTCACTATTTGCCGCTGGTTAAAAAATTTTGCGCGATTTGCGAGCGTGTCAAAAAATTGGTCATTGTTCGTAATTATGAAAATTGCTTAATTGTTGCTTAACAGAAGTGGCAGCAGCAGCAACAGTGGTTAAAACATTTTTTTCTGTTGCAGCTTTATTTTTGTAGTTTTGACTGTTGTTGTTGTTGCGGCGTCGCGACGCTAATGTGCCCAAAATTGCAAGCATAGCTTTAGCCCCAAACAAAATGTGTTTTGGCATCTGCTTAAGTGTTGCACCTCATTATTATTAATAATAAATGTTTTTGTTATAATTTTGTAGCGTAAAGTTTCTAGTTTTATTTTGCCAAATTATTAATCACAAAAATATTTTGTGCATTCTTGTGGCACTTAACAGCCGTGGGCTAAATAGCTGTGCCCATTCAGCGGACCGCTTATTGCCGCTTGACTAAGCAAATTTTAAAACTAACTATAAGAATATACACACACACACAAAAGCTTGTGTAGTCATGTGTGATTATAGTCGAGTTTCTTTGTTGTTATATATTATGCAGCTACTTGGTTCAAAAATTGGTTTTTAATTATTATTATTGTTATTATTATGGTTAATATTTTTGGTAGGTGGCTTTTACTGTTTTTGTACATCTGGCTAATGGCCGCCTAATAAGCAATTTTAGTTCAAATTCTTTCAAGTGTTGCCCCTTTGTTGAGCTCTAACTGTAGCTATAAGCAGGCAATTAAATGTTACTCATTCGACCCTGTGGCCCCTGTATTAAGTCAAATTGTGACGGCTTATTATATCAGCAGCAACAAAAGGCAAAATAGTAGCAATAGCAACAATATCAGCAACAACAGCAAGCAGCAACAGTCATTGGCAGAGCTCGATATGGTTCACTAAGGCGAACCAATAATTAAACGCCCCGCCAACAGTTTGTCATATGATTTTTAATAAGTTTTGCATAGATTTATTTGCTATACAAGCAGGAAGAATGTGCACGCAGGAAATGCCGTCTAAACTGCAAAACGTTTAAAGCGAAACATTAAAGCGATATAATTAACACAAAGAGCATACTGAAAAAACACATATATATCTATAAATATATATACATATGTATAAATAGCCACAGATAAAAGCATACGTAAAGTGGAGCCCAGTTTCTGGTATGGCCGGCATGCATAGCGATTTTAATTAGACATAAATACGCACAACAACAGCGATGATGATGACGACGATCGGGGCTGAAAGTGTTTAGTTGCCAATTACATAAAATAAGGAGCAGCTAGCAACTGACTGCCATGTAACGGCTGCTTGGCAGCTTGGCCGCTCGTTTTGCTTTTTATGCAACGCACCGCAGCAAATTAACATGTTCAACAGCAAAAAGTCAATGCGCACAAGTCCGCTGCCCAAGATGCTGTCATCATACTTAGCCACAAGACACTCACACAAACACGCACACACGCACCAATGAGCCTTGCCTTGCTCTGATTTCAGCCAGCGACAACAGCAACAGTTGCAACAACAGCAGCGACAGCAACAACAACAACAACTGTGTCCAGAGCAACAGGTGCCTGGCAACGCCCATTGCGTGCGACCAAAGGCGGCGGCTAGAAAATAAAAAAACTTGACGATAAGTTGCAAGCTGAGAAGAAGGCTGCAGCGAAGACTGGGGTTGGCCTGAAACTGGCAGCCCAGTGCGTGAGAAGTTAAAAGCAGCCGCAGAGGTGGCGCTTGTAGGGGCTCTAACAAAAGACCAAAATAAACACATTGCATTACATGGCAATATTATATAAGTTGGAAATTAAAAAATGGAAACAATGTATATTAAATGTGTAACTTCACTAAAAAGTTGGGTGCTTGATACAAATGACCCCCCTTCGCACTATGTCTCTGCATGAGGCTATTGAAACTACTCCATAACTAGCTGTCCATGTCCATTTGTCTTTGGGCCTCTCCACCCGTCTGCTAACTCCAGCTTTAACTTGTCAGTCCGACGACGAAAAAGAAGCTTCGGTGGTGCTGGCGCTAAACGATTTTTGCCATATAAATGTCTTCATTGCGTATGAGTGATAATGCTGCCACCGGTCTCGAAACGCATGCGTCTGTGTATGTGTGTGTATGTGCCAGTGTGCGTTTGAATGTGACTGAACTGCTCTCAGGCTGAAGGAAGCCGGCTCTACGCACTTGGGTGTTAATTTATAATTTATGCGCTTTTAATGTGCGAGAAAACATGCATTTAAACAAAATTTATTATGAATAAAAATCGAATCTTAATTATGCGTGCAACATCGAGTTTCTCAGTCCTCATCAGCTGGGGTGGTAGGTGGGGCAATAATTAAGCCGACTGGGTGATGGCAAAGTTGCTTAGTGTACAGTGGCTTCGATTGAGGCTTAGTTGGCGGCACTAGCAATGGACCAAAATTTGTCGCTGTATGAATTGCTCAACTCGCAGTCTCACTCACGCTGCCCACATCCTGCAACGGGGACTGGGCACGGCTCGCCGTTTGCAACACTTTGGCACGCATGTGCGGCATTTTAATGTGCAAAGTGCAACAAAAAGAACAGCAATAATAACAACAACATCAAGAGCAGCACGCCCACTTTTTGCTAGTTTTCGGTACCAGCACACTCTTTAAGATTTATTATATTGTATAATAGGCCGTACGCTGTTTTATTTATTGCAACGCATGCCAAGCAACAAAATCAATTGAAAAGCTATAAAAACACTCGTTCATTTATTTATTTTTTTTTATTGTTGCGTTTCTTTTCGCATTTTGTTAAGTATTTCAACATTTTTGTTACTTGCATTGCACCCAATTGCCAAAATGGCCAAATCGTTTTTGGTTTGCCAATGGGTTGGGTTGGTCTCGGCCCCATAGTTCGGCAACATAGTTCAGTGCATTTTTTAATTTGTATCATTCGGCGACGGGGCTGGGGTGGTTTTCATACGAAGTTAAGTGCTCGAAGAGGAGCGCACATGAAAAGAATATTTAATGCTTTTGAGTTGAGAGACCTGTATTGAAAAGTGAAAGATCATAAAATCGTGCAAAATCGTATAATACTTATAGTCTATTCACATACTAAAACTTGTAAGATAATACTTTAAATTGGATCTCCAAAGATCTCTTAGTTGGATTTTGTGAACATATCTTTCAGGTCATATTTATAGTTTATCGCTAAGATAGTGCTTATAAAGTAATCAAGCCATTCGTATTCAATACTGCATACGTATAATAAAAACAGAATAAATGCAAAGCTACTACATTATTACTATACATGCAAATTGGTCAAACGCTAAACAAATTTAAATTCTATTTATGGCTCCATAAAAATGGGGTGTTCTTCAAACATTTAATAATTATTAAAAATTTAAAAATTTGCTTTTGATTGAATTTATTATAGACGATTTCACTTTGGCGACAAACGGCTTAATTTCATTGCGAATCATGGGACAATAACCGACTGGAATCATATACAAGCGAAATCACCTGAAACATTTAAGCCAGCAACAAAACAAAATACAATCATACAGCAGCTCCTTTGTGTGGGACTTAATGGATTTAGAGTCTAACACATCATTTTAGTGCTCTTCACAAGTTATCGTGTTAGTTCCTTTTAAGCGGAAATGCCACACCCTTTTCCAAGTTCTGTTGCTGGGCCATAATAGTTTTACGATCGTTTATTGATATGCTGCTTATAGAAAAGCCAAAATGTGTCAACACTTTTAAAAGCTTATGCGCCTTTTAACAGATAAAAACTTCGTATGCGATTGTAAACGCGTGTATTTGTCATAAAATCGAGGCAAAGCCACTTTGCCAGCTGGACATGGTATTAAATGCGCATAAGAGTTGAGAGAGGTGTAACTCATAAACCACCCAAAAACATTTGGGGCCATTATTGCTGTGGCTATGACTACACCTAAATACTATTGGAAGACAAGCTTGTCAGTATATTGACGTATTAGGTAGATAAGTACAGCATAAATCCCATTCACTTTTTGTTTTGATGATTTCATAAAACCAAACACTCAACTGGCCATAAATATACATATATACAACAAGTTGGTATTAAAGAAAAAGCGCCTAACGCATCTCCCAAAGCTGTCATTGTCCAGCGCATTTAGCGTAATGTGTAGTTAACAATTTTGTTATTGTTGTTGCTATTGCAGCCTCATAGTTATTGGCCAACTGTGAATGACGAATAAGTGACGAAGAGTTGAAACGATGCCTAAGACCCTAGCACTGAGCGGTTAGTGCCTGATTGGCTTCAGGGGCTATTTGCTGTATGGCTGAAACGAGTCGGGTCGGGACGGCAACAACAAGTGGCTTAATTTATGCTAATGCCACTTGAAGAGATCGCCAGAGATCGCTCTGCACTTGAGTGGCTGCAGTTAAGTGCGCGCAAAGTGAGCCAAATGTTGAATTTGTGTGCACTCTGCATAACAATAAGCGGCCCAAAACAGTTTGCATTTCAATGCCCCATGGAATCTCACGGCCCGATGCGGGCAATTAGACGTTTAAATATGAACGCCCTCTGACTGACTGCCGGACTGACTCTGACTGACTCTGACTCTGGCTTTGACTGCTGTGTGCGACATGTTGGGCGTACTTGGCTTTTGTGTTAAGCGTTGCATTATTTGCATAAGCGATCCAAGCAACGACACCTCTGAATGAGCTGCTGGGACCACGCATGAATGAAGCCGTCAAAGAAATCAGAAAAATAAAACAACGCTCGTTTCACAGTGTGGGGCTCTCTGGGTCTGAGTGTGGGGTCTCTGTGTGATTTATGCCTGGGAGCCTAAGCTGGGTTTTGTTTGCATTTCGAGTTTATAAAAGTGGGAAACACATTATGGATAGCCTACAAAAAAAGTGAACGCATAATTTAATTAGAGCCAATCTCTAATAAAGTAATTTGAACAACGATGGGAACTTAAAGTTCTTAAAAAGCTCTGAATAAATATTGTAGGCCCGTTCTTTATCTGCTCTAACAATATCTGATCATATGGTGAGTCAATCATAGCTGGCATATTCAACTGTTAGTCTGAGTCATTATATGACATTTAGGCACGGGCTAATTCCATTTGAAATCTTGTCTGGCTTCATGCGGAAGAAAATTTCTTGCAACATTGTTTGCCAACTCACCCAAGGACGTTGTTGAAATTAACGCTTAATAAAGCAATCAATGACTGGCCTGCAAGTCAAATTGGTAGCATTGCCAGTCACAGCACCAAAATTAAAAAAATGCGCTAAATTAACTAAATTTTTAAGCAACGGCAACAGCAATAAGAGCAGCAGTAGCTGGTACCGCAAAAACAAAGCCAAGCCAAGAGTGGGAAAATAAATGTACTGCACTAACAATGGCACATAGAAAACTACAGTGTTGGCTTTAGTTGGGACTTGGGTCTTGGACTCGGACTATGACTATGACTTTGACTCGTTCTCGGACATGGGGACTGAGGTAGGGCCTGGCCTGGCCAGGTCTGAGCTGAGCTGCAGTGGCAATTTTATGGGCGCAGCCGCTGTCCGTATATGCCATAACTATTTATGAACAGTTAGTTAACTCAAATGCTAGGTGGCAATTAAATGGGCGTGGCTGCTTTGCCACACAGTCACAGATACAGAGCAACAAAGAAAGGGAGAGAGAGAGAGAGAGAGAGAGACAGACACACACACGCACAAACACGCACACATTCATACGGAAGCTTAGCTACAGCCAGCTCCAGATAGAGCTTCAGCTTTAGCTTCTTGTGTTGTCCAAATCATAACCTTGCTCTGGCCCCAGTAAACATAGAGAATCAATGAGAGCTTCGGACGTACTCAGTAACCATATAATTAGCATTTGTTTTGCGAACTCACTGGCCGTCAGTCTGTACGGGACTCGCCCAGGTCCACACCCCGAAAACGGCAAGTCAATTTGTGGGTTCTTTTTGTTTCGGCATCTTAATAATAATATGGTCACCTTAGTTTGCCACTAATTTGGCCAGCATTTAGCCTGCGCCACATACCTCAATTAAAAAGCAAACTCTCTAATTGACAAATTAAATAGAATATTCAATTAAGAGTGATCATGCCCGTCGCCCATGTGTATTGGATATGTATGTATGTCTGTATGTATGTAAGTGCAAAGTAGTTAACACAAACATTGAACTTCAATTCGGTTTGCGGTGTCTTGGATTGGTTTTGCTTTGGTCTGGCTTGGCTTGGTTCGATGAATCCATTAATTTACGCCTATGCCCCAAAACTGTAATAACATCAACTGCAACAACAAAAACAACAACTGCAATTGAAGTGCAAAGTTGAACAACAATGCAGTCTGCATGGCTCTTGCTGGCTGTTGTTGTTGGTGGTGCTGGTGGTGTACTTGAAGTTACAGCTGCCATGGCAGCGATTCCGCGTCGGAATAAGTCGCGAACCTCGCCTTGTCTGGTGTGCAGCAGTTTGTAGTCCTAGCCCAATCTTGATCGCATTTTTTACGGCACATAAATATATGCCAAAACACTACAATGAAAATATTGTGCTATACGAAAATGTGGCAACAACGGCGAGCGCTACAACTATGGCAAAAAATATGAAAACGTTTTCAATGAAAATTAATGGGCAACGCCGAAAATTTCGGGGTGCTCGCTGCGCATGCGCAAAAATGTTAAAATCGTGACCACAGCCATAGCCAGAGCAGCCAGAGCAAAAGTTTCGAGCTCCCAGCTACAGCAACAACAAGTATCACAACAACAACAACAATAACTTAGTTCGACGCTACGATACGTTATTGTCTTGTGTCTCTGTGCAATGGCGAGTCTGTAGAGCGCGTGTGATTTAGCAAATATTTAGACCGTATATGGAGCACCCGCCGCTGTCCATTGGGCAATCAATGAAAGCAATTTCCTGCGTTGCGAAAAACGTTTCGCATTCTGTGACCGGGCGATGTCACTAGGGGCGGCTCCATATTGATAATTCATAACGCGACCATTTTTGGTGAGCGATTTGAAATTAACGCGCCAACGAGCGACAGCCGGTTGAAATGTCAACATCAATTTGCCGTTGCGCGAGCACTTTGATAAAAAGCAGTCGAAAATATTGCCAATCTTCGCTGCAACATGCTGTGGCAATTAAAAATGCGCATACGCCGCGTTGTCAGCCAAGTCAGCCATAGCTGGCGGCGGCATCGGCATCGGCGTCGGCGGCATAGTTAAAAGTGAACGCTTGGCTGGCAACGCGGAAATCGAATACAGACATCATCTGGCAATAACAACTCATTTCCATTTTGATTTTTGATTTTAAAACTGAGTGTGACGGCGGGGGAGACATCTAAAATATATACGAGTATTTAGCATGAATTCACTTTGCGATTTAACTACAAAATACATTTCTCAAATTTAAAGTGCAATCTAATACATTTAAAGCCTAAAGTACAATTAATTTTAAAATTAACTTTAGTTTATTCAAATGCCTTATTATGGCTACGCCCAATTCTCCGAACAAGTGCATTACAAAGTAAACGAGGTAAGTCCACATAAAAAGCCATAGCAAGTCACGCAAGTGTTTTGGTGCATTCAATTGACTAGTAAATCGTATTCATATTACAATTCGTATTCGTAATCGTATGTATAGAGCGCAATATATTTCATTATGCGAGTCACGCCCCGCTGGATCACAGCACGCACTTTATAAAGCCATTATATAAAAGTATTTATTAGCAATGCTTTGCTTTTAATTAGCTTATGAGTTGGCGAACCAAATTGACAAAAAAATAAATATTAAGAAAATGCTTTGCCCCGCACGTCGTCTCGAATTTGATCAGCGACGTCAAATGGTTTGCGTGCGAAATGTGAACACATAGTATATATGGTTAATTAGAGTGCAGTTAATTTGAATGTTCATTAATGTGTTGGCCAGGTGTGAACAGACACAAAGCGCTTGCCCGGACTCTGTTATGAGCATAATCAATCTGCGTCATTTGTAGTGCCAAAATATTGCAATCGCGGCATTCCCACACACGCCCAAGTCAAAAACCAAAATCCATAGTTAGATGTGGGGCGGCCTGAAAATCGAAATATTGAATGGCCAGAGCCTATGGCGTTAATAATGCCAATTGCAAGTCTTATGTGCCACAACGATGCCAATAACAATAACAAACTGCATATTATTAAGCGCTTTAAAGTATTTGCAACGTGCGACGCTTGTTCATAACTCAAAGGCCTCCGATAGACAGACGGACCGATCGACAAACCGACAGAGTAAGCGACCAATCGTTCGACAGACGGCCAGAACGACCGCAAAGCCGGATCTGAGGCTGGACGACCTCTCGCGGGGGCACACACGCTGCCAGACCAGACAAGGCGACGTGGTCAGCCCCATGCCAACATTGTTGTAATCTCGAGCAAGTCGTCGTCGTCGTTGTCGTAGTTGTTTTCTACAGCTCGTTGCTCTCTTTTTGCATTGCATTTATGCTGCTGTTGCTGTTTTAGCTTTGGCTATTGCAAAATCATTGCATTTTTTTAAGGAGCTCGATTTGGTCTCTGCTTGGGGATTCATGCTAATTGATTGATGGCACTGTTGGCACCTTCATGCTTAGCTCTCTAATGCTAATAAATTCATAGATCTGTAAGAAACGCACGAGCGTCTCGAACAAATTAATTAGTCGCTTAATAGTGACACTAAGCTCAAGCAGCCAAGCCCAAAACGTACAAATTACCCAGGCATTAGCATAATAAAACGATGCAACCCAAACGACTCTCATAAATTATGCATAGTTTTGGACAAAACGAATCCGTTGCGACCACTGCGACTCCGACTGCGGCAACACCATCACAAAATTACAATAATAAAAGAACGCGAGACGATGAAACCGAAGCTGTTTTCTGATAGCGGTCATCTTCTGGCTTTCGCATATATTTCATTAGTAGCGAATATGCTATTGGAGAAAACTGCACGCTAGATGGCGCTGCTGCTACTGCTGCCGTTGACTGCAAGCTGGTTCGCATTTAGCTTTTAATGCACTAGAGGCTACGATACACAGATCTGGCGCACAACCAGGCCTCACAATCCAGGCTGGATGACTCTGATGATGAAAATCGTTATTGACAACGGAAGAAGAGGGCTGGGGCAGACGGCTGGGACACCGATGGACTCTGCACCGTCAGCTGAGCGATTTCCATGCAAATGACCATGAAATGGAATCTGCTCGTTTGCCCGGTTCGGGCGATGGCGACTTATCTGAGACAAACGTACTTGAACCAGAAAACGAACGACACTTTAATGCAAGCCGACATTGAAACGTTGCCGTTGTCATTGTCGTTGTTTGTTGTTGTTTGTTGTCGTTTTTGTCGTTCCTGTTGCTGTTGACGTTGCCGTTGCCTGTCACGGCCAGAAAGTGGCACAGAGGCGAACAATGCGTAAAGGAAAGAGAAAAGTGGCGACAGAGTAGTAAAATTAATTGAAATGTCCCGTGGTATGTGGCGCAGAAAAGCATTTTTCAATTTTGGTTTTTCATTTTTTTGGCAATGGCATTCGGCGTTTGCCCGCTTTTCAATTAAACTGCAGCTAATTGCATTTGACAGCGGCAGCAGGCAATTTATATCAACACGCAAAAAAAGACATAAAATTTGCGCCAAGCTTGTTGCCTAAGTCTTTTGTCAGCATGTGTTTGTGTGTGTGCGTCTGTGAGTGTCAACTGTGTCGACTGTGACGGGGTGGCCGAGCAGCAAGATGCTGGCAATTTTCAAAAAATATAATAATCATAAAATAAAAAGCTGGCAACAATCAAACGGCCCCAACAACAACAACAGCAGCAACAAAAGCAACGGCAACTTGTGCGATAAAAAAAGAAATCTTTGTGATTTCGCAAGCTAAAAACGTTGGGAAAAAGCAACCACTGAAATCAAAGCAGCCAGCAGCAAAACCGACTGCTAACTCCCCAGAGATTTTTATGACATTTTCACAGGCAGGCAGTGAATGCGAGGGCGAGAGGGGATGCGGCTGCCTTTGCCTGGCTACTTGGCAGCCGTCTGACAGACGCGTCACTACGTGAGCGACGTGTTTAAAAGTTTAATGAGCCGCAAAATAATTGCAAATGCGGCGCATGTCGCCAAAACGTAGCACAGAGGCAGCCAGGAAAGCTGGCAGGTAGTTGCAGCACCCAAAGAAAGACCAAATAGCCGGCCAATGGAGCAGCCAGCTAAATAACACTGCGATCAGACGGCCAACACCCCCCAGCGCCCAGAAAGGAGGCTGCTGCTGTTGCTGCCACCTGTCGAGGGCGGCCACAGGCCACAGTCGATGCGGTTCGGTTCGGTGTTTGGCGTCGGTGTTGGGGGCACTTAATTGCCAAAAGCGTGACTTACATTTAAAAAATCATAAAAGCCACGAGACCAGCGCAAAGATAGCGCCCAGATAAGGATAGACGGATGCTAAGCGTTTGTCAGTTTCGCAAATTAACGAAAAAATGCTTAGGACGAGTCGGGGGCCAATTAGGAGCACTTACCGCTACCAGCTAACAGCTAACATACAAGCGGACAGAACGACAGAGAGACGGACAGACAGTGGCAACCAAAGGCGTCGTTGTATTGTCTGATGAGTCGCCAACTGGTTACTCTTTTTGTTGGTGTTTTATTGACTTTTAATTAGCGTCGTATTAAAAGCTTTGACACATTTCTTTGAGTCAGCCAAAGTTTATGCCAAAATTATGGGAAATTCCGACAAATGACAAATCCCCCCAAACGTGTGTTTGTATGTACATAGCCAGTATTAGCGTCAGCCAGTGGGCGTAATTGCCTCAACACATTGTTTCAAAGTGTACGACGAATAAGAGATACTACGCACAGCACGTTAAATGCCTGCCAACAAAATTGAGTACGCATAAATCATGGCCCAAAGTGTCACTGGGCTGACAGCAGAGACACAAAATCGGGTGCGAGATTCCGATTCCCATTCCGATTCAGTTTCAGCTTCAGATCTGGAGCAGTAGATAAAATATGTTCGAGTATGACTCGTATTTAATAAACAATCAAGCAGAGAATGGGAGATATATGTACGTATGATGAAGAATGTGTTTCAAAATAAAAAAGGGGCAAGGGGATTGTTGTTGACCAATAGCGGAGTTTGATTTTCATGTCTCTTTCATTTGGTCTGCGCCCGCACTTTAAACCCCTTTTTTTTTGTCATTGTCGATATTTATATGACACTGCTTCGCCGTCCCTCCAACGATTCATCAACGTTTACAATTTCTGAACGTTTTAGCGCGTGCCTCACGCCGTCAGCTTAACGCACTCTCAGCGGCCAATCTATCTGGGTATCCCTCGCAAAGCGTTAATCCCTTAGCAAACGTTTTCATTTTGCATAGAAATCCGAGTATCGGGTGGCAGCAGCTACAGATATAGATACATTTATAGCGCAGGGATTATCGCGCCATTGACATTTTCGTTGTTGAGATTTTTGGTTGTAGCCGACGCACAGCAGGTGAGTTGTGTTGCTGGTGTTGACTTAGCGGCTAACGAAGCTGGCGGATTTGTAAGCCGAATCTCTTATAATCAAGTGTAGCTAGCTGTTCATGTGATCGCTAGTCGCGTTTGATTTATTTGCTGGCTATTTTAATGTCTGGACAACAGAGTGTTCGTTGTTTCATTAAACAATCATTGACTTCTAGTCAGACTAGCAGTCATGCGGACAGTCAGTTTTTATGACCACCATATAAACATGCATAAAAATTCATCAGCAGTGGTGAGTTGATTTTAGTTATGTGCCCGTTTTCCGTTTTGCTTGATTTTAATAGTCTTACAATTCAGATGTTGCTCTTGCTGTTGGAGTCGGTGGCGGTGTCGGTGTCGATGTCGATATTGTTGTCGGCGGTGGTATCTGTGCAGCTATCGCGTTGCCTACTGCTGGTCTTTTGGTGTTGGTTTTATTGGCCCAATTTGTAAATATAGCGCAAAAGTGTTAAGCATAACAATGAGCTGCCCAGGTGGGGCAGCAATTTCTGGATCATGCCATCAAGTTCGTTGCCTAAGTCATTCGATTCAATTCAATTGAATTCAACTCCATATTTTTCCGTTTCGTGCTGCATGATTTGTTGTTTATTTGTTGCTTCTAATCAAAAACAAATCAAACACGCACCTACAGTCAAAGTGTGTAGAAGTGCATATAAATTACAATGCTTACAGCGGCCTGCTAGCCACAAAGTCTTTGAAATCAACATTAATGCATCAATTGCTTTTTTTTTTTATTTTTTAATTTTAATTTTCATAAACAAACAGCGCGAAATTTACGCATTATTTATGATTGCAAGGCATGTAATTCGTATGCTAATTGATAAGTATCTAAAAATTTATTAACCAGCTAGGCTGAAATGCAACAGCAAACTCAAAAAATAACAACATCAACAGCAACAACAAATGCGTGCGTGCCGTGCGGCGTCAATTTTCAAGTACACAAATGCAAAATTGAAATCTTGATATATATAAGGCAGCAGCAACAACACTATGCATGCTGTTGTTGTTGTTGTTAATGGCCAGCTGGTTCTCACGCACAACAGTCGAGCACAGCTGCATTCGGACAGCGTCAGGTTTAGAGCTGACCCCGGTCCCCGACCCAAACCGCCCCCTTGGCGGAGCCCATGACTTTTGTGATACCGCCACCAAAATCAAGTTCAAATATAAAGTTGCTTTAGTTGCGACTTCATTTGCAAGGCAAATTTTATTTGAGCACAGTTTTTAGCTGGCATCGAGTTGTTGTTTGCTGTTTTTGTCAATAGCGCAAATATTTCTGTAATATAAAACCGCCTGCAATAACAACAACTGCAATGTCCAGAAACAAGTGCAACAACCAACACAAAATAACTAGCATTCGGCAACTTTGTAACACGAAAAAGCAACAGCAACTGAAACCGAAGCAAAAAGCGAATTTTGTATCAACAACATTAATTATAACAGCCATGCAAAATGACTAACACCACTAACAACACGAGCCAAATAAAATAATGAGTTTTTTCAATTGTAAATATCAACTACACTGCAAGAAATATTAATAGTCTGTTAGTATTACAGTCCATCATTAGTACGTTACTATTAAAAATCAATCTACAAAATAATTTTTTTAATATTTTTCATTTATATTTATCATATAATTGAATTTATTTTTATGGTATAAACAAGACTTTTCCTCTTTGTAGAACTATAATAAAATAGTTTTAAATCCATAAGTATGAGTTTTTGTTGATTTGGGCTTTGACTACTGAACTTAATGCGATGGCAAAACACAATTGCTTTGATGATTTATTTCCCCCGTCTGATTTGTGACAGCTGATGATTTCTACTGACGTCAAGCACTGTCAAATCGTCAATTAAAAATAAAACCGAAAGCGATGTAACGCAGTTAAAATAAATGAAAAATAATAAATAAATAAAAAGTGCGAATGGTCAGACTATATGGAAACGAAATACAAATGCAGTGTGTGGTTACAAGGGGTCGTCGGGCACATACAGAGTGCTTGAAATATGTTTGTATAGAGGACAACAAAAAATAAAATATCTACTGCGTTTCGATCAATAACAACAACGCACGCTTGTCCCGTGTGTGCGACATTTTTGTACATTTTTGCCTTGATCTAGAATTTTTTCCTATTAATTGATCTCATAATGACAGACACTTCAAAAGCGACATCACGACGTTTATTAATTAATGCACGCAGCACAACTAAACGCAACGAAACACGACCCGAACTCGAACTTAAACTCAAAAACCACATTGATCGACTGGTGCGTATACGTAACATACGTTTTGCATGCGTTAATAACAACAACAACAACAGCAGCTACAGCAACAAGAACTGTACAACAAAAATGCCGGCAGCTTAATTAGCATTTTAGATAACTTCGGGGCAAGTGCGTAGCAAGAATTGTGTAAAGCGAAACTTTGTTTATAAAAATAAGTTTATGAGGTTACACTGAAGGTTGCAGCTAAAGTGCATTTAAATCAAATAAATAAGCGGCTAACTATGACTGAACTAAGTATGCTAATTAGTCACTGCTGTCAAAGTATTTCCCGTTTGTCAAACACCCAGCAATGACCACAACACATTCACAAATTATTTATCAACTAGCCAGTCTGGCTAGCCTCTGCTGCAATAGGCCCGGTTACACAGTAGTAATGGTCAACTACAACTGTAGAAGAAGATACCATGTTTCCCATGCCTGCTATCTGCAAAACATTGCACAAATGCACACAGCTTATGTTGAAACTAAACTGAAATTAAAAGTCAAGGAAAGCGAGTCAATTGGCACCTAATATCACTGATATGTCTCGTTAGCAACGTAAAATGCTTTAAAATAAATTGTCAGCAAGTCAGAAGACTCCGCTGCTGTTGCCAAAACAATCATTTTAAATGCGAAATTTAATTAAATTCTAACCGTAACAGTAAGTGCTAAAAATGAAGTCATTTAAAGCAGAGAAAGAAATTAAAGATATTTTTTATATCTAAATATTTTAGTATGAATCGAATAACTAAGGTACAAATAATTGCGCTTTGTCGTTGCTGATTGGAATTATTCTTGAATTTCGAATTTTATGCAAATGCCTGCAAATTTGTCAAATGACGCGTAGGCGATTCAAACCGAGAGCTGTAAGTGTCACTGTTGCCGTCTAGCGGCGCCGCCGCCTCATCATGTGACGCCCCCAACAGATCCAGACTCACTTCGCTGTAGCAGCAAGTTCATTGAACCACCTACGAGAAATATGCAAATCGAGCGTTGCAAAAAAATCCGTGAGCAAAACAAAAAGAAAGCAAATTTTTGATTTGATTTTTATTGCCTTTGTCTATTGTAGCTGAAATTTGTATGTATGAATTTAGATAGCTACTCGCATTTTTCTTCTTTTTTTCCTCATTTTGTTTTCTGTGCTGCAACCCTATCAAAGCCAAATTAATTAATGTTACCAAAAACAAGCTGCTGACAAGAAGATGAAGATTTATGTGCATTGCGCTTCACACGAGTCAGCTAGCACTTGGAAATACGTGCTTAAAATTCCGATTGGCCAGCAACCAATTTACGAAGATGATTATTAAATTAATATACGTTTATGGTAAGTATTCGACATAAATAATTTATAGCAGAATTTAAAAACTCTGTTCATATTATGAATGCAAAATAATTTCGTCTTAACATGAAGCAAGCCGCCAGTTGAAGCCGAAAACTACCAATAAGCACAAAGAAGCCGGCTTGCGACTATTTTCACAGTTGACAATTTAGTGATTTCGCAAACAACTGAGCTTAGCAAACTATTATTGACATACTGAGCAATTTTCTATTAATCTTTCACAACTTATCAGTGTTTTTGTTGATAATTATGCAAGCTATAAAACGGACAATAAATAGACTGATTTATTAATCTAGGTTATCTCTTACAAGCTATGTATATTTCCCAGCTGCCTGCGACCACCTTTCAAATCACATGTGGTGGCATCATTATGACGATTTGATTTTTATTATAGCCTATATAACCATTTTGATTTTGATTTAAATTTTAATAACAAATTATCACGCCCATTTTCTGGTTACTAGCTAAGATGTCTGGCCCCAAATGACTAGAAAAATTCATTAGGCCGACTAAAAACGCACAAATTTCTCACTTGATTACAGACCAAGGCCCCGAAACTGTTGCCCTTTTCGATTGTGATTTCAAGGGTCGCCGATGCTGCCACATGCGGCGTAATTAAATTTTCTTTGTTGCTTGGGAATTCGCTACGATTTTAATTGTCGATTTGTGCTGAAGCAGCCCACGGCGCTCAAATAGGCCTCTCATTTGAGGCAATCACAGGCCTAGGCCCATTGGGTTGGGCCCTTCCGCACGGCTAATGCTTCAATTAGCAATTTCATGCGTCGTTTTTTGGTTGTTTGTGGCGTTTTTATTTTGTAATGTGTGAAATTGATTATAATTGGCAATTGGACTTATAAGCGGCAAGAGATTTCCCTCTCAATTTATTCAGCTTAGTTATTTTTTTATTGAACTATGGGAAGAACCAAAAATTTGTAACTGTAATGAATGGGTAGTCGGCATACTAAATATATCTATACTCAGCAATGATCTCATGTGAGCATTCAACTGAAAAACTCTTCATGTTTCATTACGTTTTGCAATTTGCAAATCTGCAAGGCGATCGCAACTTGCGTAGCAAGCTCTTTGAAGTGGTTTTTATCAAATGCTTCCACAATGTCGCCGACGCATGGGACCTGGACTCGGATGCCTCCAGGCATTATAACACTCGTAATATAAGCAACAAGCACATTCAAATGACACTAACGGTTCTGTCTGTCTCACTGTCTGGCTGTGTGAGCGCCAGTAATCATGTTTTAACGACACTCACTCTCACACACATATACAAGCACACACAGCCATAAAAAACTCAAACTAGTACTTATATGCAGACATACAGGCGCGTCATCTGCGAGTTCATATAGAAATCTTGTAATCTGATAGGCATGACAAGAAATATTTTGCTTGTCATTAAATTTACTTTTATTTATGCAGCAGCGCTGATTGTTTGCTCTTTGTTGCTTTTGTTATTGTTGTCGTTAGAGTTTTTGTTGTTTAATTCGCGTGTTTTGTTTCGCAGCAACTCGAAATTAGTGAAAACTCTTCACATTTGTGCCATGAAGTTGGCTTAGGATCCAAAGAGCCAAAATGTATGCATATTGTGTTGGCGCCTCCTAGCGTCTGCCCTGCTCATCGATTTTGGCCGCTGTTGTTGTTTGTTTCGTTTGCTAGTTGTATTGCGTAATAGACGAAATATTTGCGCATGGCTCATTACAGTTAGTTTGGTTGCCGTAATCGACGCGGGCGCTGTGTAAGCGAAATATTCCGGGAATTCCGTCGTATGATGAAACAAAAGACTTCGGCAACAAACTGAGTATCGCTACAGCTGCTTAGAATAAGCAGTTGTGACGTATCGCAAGCTGCATCGCATTTATTTTTTAGAAGTGCGTGACATTTAAAGTGCTGGCATTGCATTGGCAGCTGATGACGGCGATGACATCAGTGGCACCAGCAAATGTCAGTCAAGTGCGTCATTGATATTTTAAACAAAGGGCAAAAAGCGTTTAGCTGGAAATCAAAGCATTTGTTGCTAAGCTGCAGTAGCCAAATGGGCAGACAGCAAAATTGACAGCCCCACTAACAGACTAACAGACAGACTGACGGACGTGCAAGCGATCACCAGGTGACTGGCGCACATCCGGACAGACGGACAGACAGTCTGTCTGCCGCCTAGACAACATGTGTAATGACGCGAGCCCGTGCAAAAACTACAACAAAAAACAGCCGGCATAATGAGCGCAATTACAGGTAAATCAAATCAAATGCAACTCGTTACTAGCCCATGCGAACACCGCTTGGAATCAGTCACAATAATTGCAGTGGCAAAAAAAAGGTTAATAAATCATGGCAGCAGAAAAAAGAATTAATTAAAAAAGCATATCGAGAAAAACTTGCTACGGTAACAATTTCAGCACTTATAGATGAAACAAAAAAATGCAGCCAAACGGCTATTAAGAAAAGTTCTTGTTGACTCATCAGTCAGGCTGCGGCCCACAATTAACAACCCAGACCGAGGCTGCTACCAAGAAACTGTCTGTCAACATTTCATGAACTCAATTTCTTTGTCAGAGATTGCAATTAAACAATTGCCGACTTTTCTTGTTGTTGTTATGGTTAATGTCGCTTTTGCAGTTGTCTTACTGTTACTGATGCATCTTGTAATGTTGTTGTTGTTGCTGACAATAAATTTAATTTAATTCGCTTTATGTGCAACCTCTAGCACACGCCCAGTTCTACCTGAAATCTCGTGACTTGCGTTTCGCTATTGTGAGAATTAAATAGTTCTTTTCACATTTATTTGCAAGTGCCTGTTGTCTTTTTATGTAATTTCCTTACTGTTGATTAAGTTTTTGTGTGATTTTGCTTTAATTATAGTATTTTAATTGCTTAGGTTGGGCATTAAAAGCAATCTATGGAAAATGAAAAGTTAAGTTTATATGCGGAATACCTTATGAATACAACAGATCAGAATAAAATAATTGTAATAACAACTAATAATATTTATTTAAATCACATTTTTTTGCATAGCCTATTATTTTGCTATGTATGTAACTGTTATATTGTTAAAATCATAAAAATGTTTTTCATTTGTTCATGCTGTGCGAGGAACTACTAAAATTTTCATTTCAATCAAACACGCCAATTAAAACGTTTTTCCAATAGATTGCATCACCAGACTTTAACTATCCCACTAACACAGACAATTAGACAGACGAAGTCTGACAATCAGCTGCTGCTGGCGGCGCTGATTCGCCTATTGTTAAAGTGTTGAAGTGTTTTTATTTAAATTGCTCAACTGAACTTGTAATTATGGCGCACTCTTTTTGTAGTTGTTGCTGTTGATATTGGTCGGACAGCGGCTGCTCTTTGGTTTTTACATAAAATAAGGAAATATATGGCAACGAAAGCATCAGTTGAAGTCTTAAAGGCCAAGTGGTTTGCAGCGTTTGTAGCTGATGTTTTCTCTCAAATCACTGCAATTAATTGTTGTGGCAAACTTTTAACTAACGGTTTTATGGCCGAACGCACCATCATCAGCAGCGGCAGGCACAACAGCATCAGCACTATCAACACAAACATCATCGAATGCGGCAGCTGTTTTGTCTGTTAATTGTAATTGAAATCATTCCGTCTGTTAATTGATAAATCCGTGGCTTAGTTCAGCTCAGATTCGAGCTAGTATTTAGCTTGGAGTCAACTTAATGAATGCTTTACATATAGTTTGCTGATGCTGCACATAAAGTGCAATTAAAGGCTTATAAAACCAAATTCGACAAAATAATAACTATAGACGAGTAGAAAACATTTACACTTACCGCAGGCAAAGTCTCCTGCTCCATTCAAAATAACAGAATATATTAAATATTTCGGTTTTTTGTATTATTATTATTTGAAATATTTTTTTTGGATTTGTCTGGCACGGGCATTTAGCCGATTGAGATTCTCCGAGAAACAAACACGGCACATACACAGAGAGAATGCACACAGTCAAAACACTTGCAAGTATCCAGCTCGGCAAATCTCAATCTTTAAAACACGGATGTGACCGTCGTCTATGCAACAGTTGCAAAAAGCAGCACGTGAAATATTTATGTAAATTTATTTGGCTTTTTTTCGCGGCAGTAAAATGCATTTGGAAACATTAAGAGGCACACTTTGCAATTGTCGTTGGGGCTGCGATTTGATTAAAGTTGAAGCCACCAGTGTGGCAGACGACGAGCTGTCCGGCGTTTGTTTTTGTGTTGTTAGTTGTTTTGTTAGTGGTCGCCGCTGGTAGCCAGCTGTTTGTTTGTGGCAGGCAGGATTTGACTTGTCAATTAGTTTGTTGCTTGTTGCGTTTTGTTGCTGTTGTTGTTTTTGTCGTTGTTGTTGTCGTTGTTATTGTTGTTTTTACTTTTGCTGCTATCACCCGAAACACCGTTATCTGGCGCAACTCTCACAGCTAACAGCTTACGGCTCGTAGTAGCTCTCGACACTCAATACCAATCACATAATGCAAGCGAGCAATGAAATCGGCAGCAAGTTCGTTGCCTAAGTCTTTTGTTTAGCAGAGCGACAGTTGTGTTATAGCTTCTGTTGCTGCGCCTATACTATATATGTGTATAATTTTCTTATTTTATTTTTATTTTTAAATCGTAAACTTTTTATCGCTTCATGTTTTTGTATATACAATATAATTAATTTGCTGATATTTTTCTTTTAACTGCACGCTTTTTATGTGCTCTTTTGGCGGCAATTAAAATTAATTTAATTTAATTTGTTTTATATTTGTTACTGCGCGATGCCGTTGAGGGAAACAAGTTTGTGTTTTTGATTATACTACTATGTAATACATATGTATATAGATGTGTGTGTATATACTGCATCTGCTAGCTTGACGAAGGGCATATCTATGCACATGTTTATTTACATACACAAATGTAACATATGGGCTTATTTGTATGCTCGAATGTATGTGTTGTGTTAATTTGGTTTTATGGCAACTCTGAATTGCTTTTTACTGTTGCTTGTTCGGCTGCTTTTATGAGTGATTTGGTTTAGAGCAGCCACAGATGGCTAAACATTAAAAATTTTAAGCTTTCGATGCAGCTGCAATCATTATTTGCTATGCGTTGTGAATGCAGTTCATTGGCCAAGTCTTGCATACGGCCACAATAAAACAGACGCACACAAATCGCATGCAAGACGCACGAAAATCGCAAATAAAACGAGCGCACGCGACTGCGAAAACGCGTGAACACTTCAGAAAACTTTTTTGCAACGCGCGCAAACGCAAAAAGTTTAAACAGTCCCGCAAGAAAGTCGCACAGAAACTGCAAGAGGATGAAAATTGCAGGCAGCTCGAGCTCCCAGCTCACTGCCGAAGTCACCGCTTAGTGCAGCGCAGCAGCAGTCGCGGCAGCAATTGAGTGCAATTGCCGTTGCTGTTGCCGGTGCAGCAGCAGCAACAACAACAGCAGCAGCAGCAACCATAACAATAACAATAACAACAAGTTGCAAAACACCAACGAAGCGCAGCGAACAAAAATCGCCAAGCAAAAAAGTGGGAAAATAGCAACAACCTCTCAAAGACCGACTGACCGAGTAATACAGTCCAGCAACAGCTACAGCAACAGTAACAACAACAGCCAAACAGGCAACAGGCTGCCGCAGCGGCTCTGACAGTGGCTGCGGCATACGATTGAGGAGCCGAGCTCACATACGAACCTGGGAGCAACGGCAAAAAAGCCGCTAAAACGCAAAAAACCTGTTCAGCTGGCTACGGCCGCCGTTTGGTCTCTCTGCCAGCGTCGTTCGTTGCTTCGTTTATCGCCGATCGGCGTCGCTCTCTATCTTAAGCTCCAGGTTCAGCTGTAGCTCAGTGCTCAATGCTCAATGCTTAGGTCTGCTCTCTCAGTTGGCGTTGTTGAATTTGTTGGTGATTTTCCAGTCAATCGCTCTAGCGGTTCATTTCCAACACAGCTGTGCTATCAGTTGCCGATCAGCTTTTGACCAATAAAAAGAGGTTTCGGCGACGTCACTGGAAAGCGACTGCGACTGCGACGCGTGAAGTGTGCGAGCAAAATATACAGCACATGAATTAAAGAGAATAAGAAATACGCTTCATGGGGTTAAGAGAACATACGCTTAAGCAAGTTTTTGGCCCCGTGGCCATTTGGTTGATAAGAAATTGAATAAAATTATATGAATTTTAATAGCAACACACATCAAAGCTTTTTTTTTTTTTTTCTTCGAAATTTTACAAGTATACTTTAAAACGCCTCTCGGCAAATTCGTAAGCCGTATCAAGGCTCATTTATCAGTGAAGCAGCAAACATTAAAAAAATTGCCAATTTTCTGGTGAGAAACTAGGTGGCCGACCAAAAAACAAAAATTAAAAACACTAAACGAACAAAACTAAAGTAAAGCTGTTGCTGCTGCTCTGCCTATGCCGCCACCACTTTACTGTTGCGATTAAAATCATAATTGAAAAGCGCCCCTTCCGCAAACGGGATAGAAGTGCTGCCGAAACCCGCTTGCTGCTCACACTTTGCTTGCAGACAGAAAAGCAGCAGCAACAACAAAAACACCAACAACAGCTTTGACACTTGCCACGCGTCAATGTCAAAGGCCTGCGCTTGACAATTTAATTGTCACACGCCCGCCGCTTTTGGTCAGCTGCGGCAACAACAGCAACAGCAGCAGCAATAGCAGCACACGAACCTGCCGCCGGGGTCCGAGCTCGAACTCTATTAACGATGCCAATTGACGGACACTTGAATGCAGCACTGCTGTCAGAGTGGGGGGCGCAAGGAGAGCGTCTCGAACTTAGCATTAACATAAACATTGTTGGGCTGCAGGAGGAGCGTGCTCGGCAAGGGAGGCAATAACAGCTACAGAAACATCTTGAACATTGTCATAAATAACGCGCCAATGACAACTTGTTTGGTCGCTGGCTGGGATTGGGATCGCTGTTCGAATCGCGGCTGAGACAGGGACTGTGGCTGGGACTAAGACTGAGACTGCCGTATAATGCAGCAATTGACGTGCGGCGTTTGCACCTACCACGTTTTTGATGCGTCCGCTGCAGCACTCCCCAGGCGGAGGCCACATAAAAGTGGCGCGGCAATTGCCAACTTTGGCCAATGCCGGCGACAAGTGTAAAACGACTGTCGATGCCGGCGACTGCTCCAGCATCGGCATCAGAATCACCTCCTGCACACCAGCTTGGCCTGGTCTGGCCTGGCATGGCATGATCTGGTCTGCTCCTTTTAGCTATCGTCGACACGTTGACGGCGTGTTTGTGTGTTTATGGCAGCTGCCGTTTGATACTCATTCAAGTGCCGCCTAACATGATTTCGGTGTCATCTGCCTTTCAGCTTTAATATCGCCTGTTTAATGTGACATTTCGTAGCTGCATGTTGTTGGCTTCTGCATTATTTATGAGACGAGGCATACGTTTCAGTATCTAACATTTCCCCATGCAGGAATCTTAAATGTTTAAATGTTTTTTAATTTAGTGATGATTGATGTCTTGTCCACGTTGCCTTGACAACGACACACAACTTGACGCAGACTAAAACTTCGACTGCGACGTCGACTTTGTCTGATTGCCATTTTGGATGTTTGTTAATGTGCCTGTGGGGATACGCAGCTAAAGAGTATGTCAGCACAAAAGTCAATTAAGCGGCGATTTAAATGCAGGCAGGGTCAATGCCAGGTTGCAGACTAGAAAGGAGTGCCTCAAATGGCAGCCAGATTTGGCCTAATGGTCTCTCGCTACGTGCTGCCCATTGTGCCCCATTTGACCTGATTTTATTTGCAGTATTTTACTTTTATTTCTCACTGTATACCGTGCTATGCTGAGCTTTGCCGCGCTATGCACGCTGTCTGGCAATGATGCGGAACTGAATTCGAAATGAAATTGCAACCACAAATTGCAAGTCGGACCCATCGACAATTTCATTTTTCTCAATGCAGTCGAGTTCAAAAGGTTTACCAAATTATAAATTAAAAGTAAATCGAATCGAATGCGCACCCATTTGTCTCTGAACTTGAAAGTGCCTATCCCGCCTAGTAGCTTGTGAAAGTCAGGTTTGGGGTCAGGTTTATAGCCAGAAGCAGCAGCAGCCACAGCAGCCGTTCAACAAACAGGTGCACGCCAAATCCGTTTGACAGTGCTGTCAGCAGTGTGTGTTTTTCCAACGTGTTCTAATTTGCATGCAAACGGAACTGAAGCCGGACAGGCTCCGATTCTTGAACTACGACTGTCTGACTGTCATGATGAATTACTTGACACTAGCACGTGAACGTACTAGATCACACACACAGACAATTAGATCACAATAGCAGTGACACGACGTGTGGGCGTCCTCAATAGTCTGTCAAAGCAATGTCGGTTGTGATTCTGATTCCGATTGCTGCAATCTCAATTCATAATGATTATGCCGGTCATTAGCAGGCAAGCATCAAAAACACTAACAACAACAACACGAACAACGGCAGCAGGAGCTGGTTCATTGCTAATTACAATTGCCTGACAGAGCAAACTGGCTGCTTTAACGAGGACATTGGCAATGGCAATGGCAATGGTGATGGCAATGGCAATTGCTATGGCCCGGATAATTTATGCCCACGCATTGCCATTGCGGGGATTCCATTGGGCATCGCCATTGGCCATTTGCCTGTCAGCTTTTAGTGCGTACATCACTCATTGTTACAGTTAGAGAGTTGGCGGCTCTAATTTAATTTAAATGAAACTCACTGTGGTTAAAACACCCGCGCGATGTAGCCGCATGCTGCACATTTATCTGCCAGCGGCAGCGACTCTAACTGCGAGTTGGACTGGGCAAGCGGATCTTGCTCCACATCCACTTGGCTGTCGACTGTCGACTGTCCAGTTGCTGCAACTTTTCAAATGTGTTTGGGTTTACTAGGTGAAATTTTGAGCTGATGTGGGCGTTGCAATATTTTTGGTTTTATGGCCGTCGTTCACAATGCACCTCAATTGCTGTCTCCCGGCGGGTAAACATGGCAAAACTGGCACTGTCATTAACCCATTAAAATGTACCTGTAACTTGATATCAAGCTGAGACTTCATTTTGAATCGCTGCAAAGATCTGCTCGTATTTCCTAATTCCCTTAACTATTCTCATTTCAGGCAATCAAATCTTTTGATTGGTATTTTGACATTTTAATTATGGTAAGCTAGAATTAAATTAAGTAATTTATATATATATACACTTACTTAATTCAATAAAGACATTTAATTTAGCTAGAAACTAAAGTCCCAAACAGAATAGGCCTAATGCGTCCGTTTTGCTATGTTATAATTTATTAATGTATATGATAATGATGATGTCTAAATGCGTCATTATTATTTAACAACCATATTCTAAAATTTTCTTAATTAGAAAAATAAATACGAATGGCTTAAACGACTGTCGACTAGAGATTGCCAGTAGGTTAATCACCAGTGCCAAACCAGAATCAGCGATTGTCATCATCAGCGTCATCGTTGTCTCTGGCTTATTGCTGTTAATTCATTTTGCTCGCGCTTATCAACAGCGCCATCAGCGCAAAAGCGAACATTTGTTAAACACTAAATGCACTTATTTGTTTTGTGGCAGTGGCATCCGCATCCGCAGTTGGTGATGCTGCCACAGTCGCAGTCGCAAAAATGCAATCAACAGCGGCCACACAGCGGCAATGACGGTAACTGCGGCAGCGTCGACGACTAACTGACTGACAGTAGTTAGGAGCTGCGACTTGCTCGCGCAGTGGGGAAGCTACTAAAATGAGCAGCAGTCTTAGTCTGAGTCTGAGTCAGAGTCTCAGTGTGAGTGAGCCCCATGGCGGCGCAAACTCTGACTCCGACAACACAGTTTTGACTCCCACGTTTGCGCAGGCGCATTGCACAAATTGCATTATTTGCACGCCGCGCAGTTGTCTGCCAGTTGGAGTTGTTGTTCTTGCTTTTGCTGTTGCAGTTGTTTGTTGACTGTTGACTGTTGTTGTTACTATTATCATCAACATTGTTCTTGTTTGGGTTTTGGCCGTGTGGTGCGCAAAATTTCTACCGCTTTACTGCTCGGTGCATGACGGCAGTGGCACTTGACGCCACGAGAACATAAAAATGCTTTTCAGCACTCGCACTTGAAGCGATGACGATGCTGCCGCGTTGTTCAACTAAACTACTCCAGTCAAAATAGCATTTTAATAGACGCAGCATCCACAAAAACAGCAACTACTACAGCAACATGAATAGCGAGTCGACACGACGACCTGGACCCAGGCTTTATGACGGTGCAACATGTGAAAATAGTTGAGCGAAAGAAATTACAAGCACACGCTTTTCTAATCTACGAACCTTTGCTGCTGCATGTCCAAAAATTTGACAGTGGTTTGCGGGGGGCGGGCACAAATCTTTATTTTGTGTTTTATGTTTGCGTCCAGGAATTATATCCAGTTAGCTTCCTCTGCCCAAAGCAAATAGCACTTGTAACGCCCTGCACGGAGTCTCCGGCTATATTGTTATTGCTGTTGGTGTTGTTGATGCTATTCGTATTGGTGTTCATGATCATGTTGGTGTTCGTGTTTACTTTGCTGCTGAGGTGCTGAGCTGGTGCACATTTAGCTTAACGCTTGACTTACCCATACCCCATTTTTGGGTGGGTGTTTGTGTAATGAGCAACTGTTTATTGCTGTCTGAAGTTGGCAAGTGAAGTGCTCATCATGACAGCTGTAAATTTGCCAAGGCGAAGATGATTTATAATTGTCATAGACTTCCTGGTTATGTTATTTAAACGGGCGACTCTAAGGTACGTAAGTTGCATAGCAAAGATAATGCTTGAAGGTACTTGTAATCGTAATCGTACATGGCATATACATTTCAGCCGCTTGTCATCATGTTGGCATTATGAGCTGGCCTAAAACAAACATTTCGGTCATGTGGCATTAATCGTGTACTCACCTCAAGGAGCAACTAGTTTTAGTTTAGTTTTTCTTATAGCACAATTCAATTTCTCTTTTTAAATTTAATCTAAACTAATTTTTTGTTGTTTTATATTTCCCCGAAGTAAAAAATGTCGAATATCTCGTAGCATTGTTGGGTCGGCAAGAATTAATAAAAATGAGTTCAATATATCGAGAAGGCTGACAATGTATATCCCTTAAGACAGCTGATTAAAAATTTAACCATTTTTGTTTTTTTACTTTCAGTTCCTGTTTCAAATGTGATCAAACAAAATACTCTATAAATCACTAAGTTCATTACATTGCCTGCAATAAAAACAACAACAAATGAGCCAGTTGTGCAATTTTGGGCTGGCTAGACGTAGCCAATGGCAATTAATTTAATTGCAATTGCATGAAATCACACAACACTCAACATAATATTATAATTAGTTTTAAATGCGCATCATTATAAAAGACGCAACTGATGCAGAGTCGAATCAGTGATGCATTGCAGACAGTCGTTCGCAGTTCCTTTTTTAAAAAACAGAAAATGTGAAAATAGTTCAATTTAACGAGGGCCATTTATAATTTTATTGACTACTAGTCGACGGTCCATTATTGGCGAGTTCTGGGGTAGAGTTGTGAAATTTGGCGCAGCAGAAGCACCCCAGGCGCTGACATGTGCGATTTGGGCTTGGATTTGGTATGGTTTCGCTTTTGTACAATCAAGTTAGAGCTGAGTTTTCAACATTAGTTTGCAATTTGATGGCCCAAAGCTGTCACGTCGGAAAGCAGCAGAGGAAAAACAAAATGTAAAGCAGCAACACATTTGCAGCATTTTGACTTCTCGTCAAAAAGTGGCGGGGAACAGCCAACAATGTTTGCTAAACAGGCACACGTCGAGCCACCGAACAGACTCGAGTTGAGGTCTCAGCCTCAGCCTCAGCCTCTGACATATTCCTTGTTGACGGCGCACGACTTGGCTAAGGACGGCGGCCGTCTTTGCCGCTGACTGGCACGGATTGAGGGCATCATTATGATGTGACTGTGGCTTTGACTGCAGCAAAAATGGCTATGGTGACGGCGACGGCGACGGTAACCTTTCGGGAGGGGCTACATAAACATTTTCATTTTCGTTTGGCATAGAAACGTCACCGGCTGGCACATTTATCAAAAGTTGCCTTACTGACATTTGCAAGCCACAGTGGGTTAGCGGTGCAGTTTTTTTTTTGCCCCTATTTTTCTTTTGCCTGTCCGCGTTCAGCTCTGATCTCATTAATTTTATTTGTTGCAAAAAAACAAAAACAAAAAAGACTGTTTGAAGCACATTGCCGCCCTGAGGCGTCACAATGTGGCGATTTCTCAATACGCAATTTTAGTGCTATTTATTGAATTGAGAAATGGCTCTGAAATTAAATAGCACAAATTCCAATTATAGATCGGTTAATCAAAGGGCGGCCCTCTAATGATATCAGCCCCAATCGGAGCATTAATAATGTTTTTCTTTAACGATTTGTTTGCAACTAGCAGTCCACTAAATCAATTAACGCCTGCAGCCAATAAGCCGAGATAACAAGCCCAAGCCAAAAGCAAATTATTTTGACATTTGCAACCGCAATACGCCCGACCGCCCGACGTTGTCGCCGTCGCCGTCGTGGTTGTCGTTGAGTTTGCCGTCAACTCTGATGTAATCGCCGACTGGCATCGGGCTTGGCAACAAAACATTGGCGCAAATATGTTTTATCGCATTTATTATCAGTTGCACAAAATCGTCTATAATTGAAATACTGTTAACTAGATTAGCGGCCATTAAAGACGAACGCGTTTTAGCCTGCAACAGTCGGCAGTTAAACTAAACGGCGGGCGTTGCATTTGGCCGACAGTTTGCCAGTTTATTGCCTGACCAGATACGTCATTCGCTCATTCTGCTAGTGTAAAAGTAAAGCACTCAGTCTCAGTTACCGAAATGGTGCGATTGGTAAACGCCAGTCCAATAAATCAGCAATAGCCCGAAGGGACGTGCTCTCCATTTTTGATATTGTTTATTTAAGTGCATTCAAATAAGCCTTTTTACTTTTTGAATTATAATTAAGTTGTTTAAGTGGAATTTGCGACCATTAAATTATGCAAATCTTACCGCACACTCGAAACTCAGTCGATTCATGCATTTTGCTCTTGTAATTTGCACGCCGTCGCCCTGAGGTGCCACTAGATAAATTGTAAATCACAAAACTGGGCAAGTTCGGATTGTGTGAGTGTGCGTTGCTTAGATACGTTTTTTTAAAAGCATTAAAGTAAGGAATATTTAAGTTATTACTTACTTTAAGAGTTGTATTCATTGATAAGAGTTAAGTAAAGTTGTAGGCCATTATTGAGAATAGTGATGTATTTTGTTCGATATTTTCAGATCTTTAAATTATGTGCTTAAATCATTCATTCAAGCTGTTTAATATTTAATTTAGTTATTTTATGTTTTTTACATTTGTATTAACATTATTGGCTATAAAGGCAACCATTTATTTTATTTCAGAGTCAGTGCGTTACAGTTACAGCATCTAAGGAGGTACTGCATAAAAGTTTTCATGATCGTTAGAAAGCGCATCTTGCATCTTTAATTGTCATCAACGCACAACTCGAGGAAGCTTAAAATTATACACGCATTGTTTTTTTATTTTTATGTCGGCTCCTTTTTCGATTGTGGTCAGCTATGCCAACTGGCAGATACTGATAATGATGATGATGATGACGCTGGGTTTGTGTGCTTGTTTAGTGCCCACACACGCACATAAAGATGTCAACGCTTAACTTATCAAGCAAATGAATTAAGCGGCCGTAGACGACGCCAACGATGCTGACGTTCACACAATAAAAACTACAATAATTTCTTATTTGAGTTTTATTTGCGTGTCGTTGCTGGACACACAAAATACAAATACAAGTAGCGCCCACCGTTGGCCGTTTATCAAACAACAATAAACTGTAATTTATGAAAAATGCTTGTAAAATGACGATAAAACAAGTGCCAGGCAGACAACGGGACAGACGGACGCTGCACCCGAAGAGACTACAGCCACGACAACGACAACGATGATGATGATGATGATGACATGGACATAGACATTGCTGCCTGTCTTGCACAGGGGCAAAGCTTAAGCCCGAGCCATGGCAAGTGCACACAAGGCATGTGGGTGTCTCTTTATATGTGTGTGTGTGTAAGTCTACTGGACAGCACAAAGCGAAGACAGACAATTCATTGTATGCAAGTGTCTCGTGGTCGTAGCTTGGGGTCTGCGAACCCAGCTGCATCTTCACTTTGGCCTGCACATTTCACCATTGTCGACACGCTTGTTTTGTACCAACTGCGGCGGTAACTGTTTTGGCCCAGTCTAGCAACATGTCAGGTCCACAAAACATTTGTTCGAGCCAAAACTTTTGCTTTCATACTCCGGCGCTGGCGAGTTGTTTATCTAATTGTTGTGGACAATGTATTACAATTACATATTAATTGAGTCCATGGAGTTTTGCAAGTCAGTCCTTTAAAATGCTGACGCCACAATTTAAGCAGCCCAATTCAAAACCTAAAGCATTTGGCCCACTGACGAGTTCTACTACACGAAACATTAAGGTGAATTTAGCGCTGGAGAAATACTGATTATTATTATTAGTGCTGGCATGCCGCAGGGGCGGTCTACCCCTATGACCATTTAAGTACAATTAAATTTGTTTATTCTGACGAGCGATGTTCAGCGATAATATACCAGCGTAATCCTAAAATTGTGACAAGTTTGATGAAATTCATTTTCATTCAGTTGCCTGTGTCCTGTCGGAGTTAGTCGTGCACTCGAACAGACTGTCGACTGGTACCGTTTTTCGTAAGTGAATATTTTCTTCTTTTTTTTTTGTAATTCTGGCAAGTAAATAAATTTAAATCGCCTGCCAGAAAGCCACCGCAGAGGCACCGTCATTTCAGCCTCAAAAATTAGGTACATCCAAGGAAACCACAAGAAAATAACCAAATTATGTAAAAACTGTAGCGACTGGCACGCAAACCTCAGCAAATCAATATTGGCCTAGTCCCCGTTGAAAAGATTTGATGTTGTTGAGCTACGTATCATATCGTTTGGTAGGCAGTCTGTCTGTTTGAGCTCATTTCATTAGCATGAAACGAAGAACTGTACGTCTGCAGACCAAACACCTGAAACATTGTTAGAACCTACTCTGCCAACATAATTGCCAAGATATATGTATCAACTATTTGTTTATATTTTCTAATTTATTTCCCCAGTGGCTGCTTAACCATGTAATATTATGTAATATCTATTCACGTTAATCCAATCGAATATGGTGAATGGATTTCAATTTACTAAACTTGTACTACAAATCATCTCAATAAAATACATATATAAAGCCGCCTTTTATATTGTGTGACATTAAAATTGAGAGATTTCATTGTCTCAAAAATCAATTGCTCATTCTGCTCACATCCTTAGAATATTGAACGAACACATACATTTTTAAAGTTTTATCTTGCTTTAGACAATTGGCCTACAAGTTTCATAGAAAAGAAATTGGAAAAACAATTTATGGCGCCACGATTTGTTGACAAATTTCTCACAACACGATTCATAAATTATGTGACCGTGACCGTGGGCTGCCTTTGGATATATTGAAGGAGTTATGGTAGCCCCAGCCAAACTTCCATCCGCACGACATGTGAGACAATTTGGAAACGTAATCGTGCAATAGGTGTCACTGAAGAGTGCTGACACTATTTCGCTGGCCTGACGATCATAATTTGCAAGAAATTATATCTGCGTCGAAGGTCGTTAAAAAAACACACGAATTAAGGTAAATGTTGTTTGCAGACTTTTAAATTACCTTCATCTTTTTTGAGTAAGGGGTCACATAACTTTCTCTTTTCTTGCTTGACCCAAGGCATGCCCATGCTGTAGCTGTCACGAAGGATCAGTTGAGACGCTCATAACGTTTTATTATACTCATAAAGAACGCTGTATCAACTTTGGCATTCGGCATTCAAGTTATATATGTTTTAAAATCGAATCTTTGCCTTTAGTTTTACTTAAGGGTTACCGGAAGGACAATATTAATTGATTAGGTAGAAGTTTTGTTTTATCTTTCTGGACGGTGGGTAACATTTGTATGTTTATCTGGTAAGCACCAACACTTATATACAATTCAGAAATAGATGTATAATTACTTATATTTTTTAAATATCAAAATTATTATTGTGGTTTCAGCAACACAATTTGACTAACCAGCCACAGTGGACTTGGCACAGTCAAACAAAATACTCCTCACTGAGAGAGCAACACAACAGCGAACTCTTTCTTTTTGCCTGTCTCTCTGAAAGCTTCAATATGAATGAACTTTTGACACTATCGACTATTCTAAATCATTTAAGGAGTGTTAGTGTGCTCATTGAGCTGTGAAAAAGCACTAGTAGCAATGGTATACTTATCTCTAAAATGGATACTTTCGCCACTCACATTCTTTCATTTTGCATGCAGAGCAGCATGCTCAATGTAGCTCTGTATTTTCAGAAAACGACTCATCCTTTAACTCTATACAGTTTCAAGGCACTTCCACACTTTAGATTGCTTAAGAGACTCTTTACCAGTTCGGACATAAGCCGAGAAAACGAGCTGTATCCTAACCAGATAAAACATTGCACATCTAAGCATATTTCCCAAATTACTAGCCCTCCTGGTATTATGCGCTTGCGAGGCTCAGCTGCTAACATTATTGATATCGCGTCCTTTGCCAACGTCCATTAACAGCTTTGATGAAATGCTTGAGTCGGATTTACACATCTTTAGCTTCTGACCGGACTTCGATAGGTTGGACGAAAACTTTCGCGCCAGGTATGCGGCGGCCTTTAGGCTGACAGACAATGTAAGAGTGCTGTACCAGTTCCGGAACAGTTTTAAAACAAGTTCAGCAATAATACTTTCAGAAGCCGCTTTTTCGCTGTTCAGATCTGTGCCTATTCGGAAACTGTCCTCAAAGTATTTTGGTGTCCGAGGAATCTATAGGGAAGTTCTGAATTTATTTACCATGAAGGCACAGCAGTCAGGCCTAATGTTTTATTGGTTGAAACATGGTTTCAATGACATGGTAACTGCAGGTCTTATGCATCTCAAGGATTACAGTCAAATCGACCATTGGCGGATTCTACGTCTGCATGACATACAGTTTGCCTGGCGTTGGTGTGGAGCTGGATTACTTCTAGCACTGATCGTGTTTGTAGTTGAGCTACTGAGATTTTACATCAAAGTGTGGCTGGATAACTTGTAACTTGTTGTGTTCTATGTGGAATATAAAACCAAATGCAAATTGGCTGTCAGAAAACTACCACAACATCACGACGAACTGCACGAGGAGTCATTTCAATCACAGAATTGAGACGCAACCACAAAAAAAGCACCGAATTATGCTAAATATAGGCAACAAGCACAACGGTACTAAGGCGCACAACTAACTAACACCTGCCATATGGCAAATGGTGTTCCCTTGAAGTTAAAAAAATCAAAATATAGAAATGTTATGTTGAATAAAAGTGGGCCATTATAGTGTAGGAGTTGTACCAGTTTTTGAATGTACATATGTAAATAGGATACGTTTTTTTTTAATGTTAATTTGCATACAAAATCATGCAGGTATTTATTAATGCTTTGCAATACGAGAATTGCAAAAGGTTTGACTTTACCTTGCTACCAATCGTATGACTCACTGTCAGACGTTGACCGCCCTGGTCGGCATGGCCACCGCGTCATCGTCGTGGTCGTCCAGGTGTTCAATTAAATACCGACGTTGACCTTAATACTCGGGCTGTAAAAGCCTGCCAGAATTTTTGACAAATTGTCGTCGAATGTGCACAGAAATCAAGTTTATGGTCAATTTACTTGAACAACTTTTTAAAAATGTTCATTCACACTCGCAAACGCTGGCACACACACACAAAAACCACATACAGACATACGCGTGCAGATAAAGCCATGGCAAATTTTTTTTATTTCAAGTCTTGTAGAAAGTTTGACTAAGCTAGCATTAAAATACCAAAAATAGTCAACGGCCGATGCAATTGCCAATTCCAAGGTGTTAAATACTAACGTATGCATTAAAATTGCTGATGAAGCGTCTTGTAGTCTGTCTGGATTGTAGGATTACCAAATATTTGCGACTGCTGCCAAAAGTCAAAAGAAATCAATCAAAATGCCACAATCAACAACAATGGCAACCGCACCAGCAAACAACAGAAACAACAACAACGGGCGCCAAAAGGCAACACAAGCAACAACAACAATAAATGCAACTGCAGCAACACATGCCATCGACAGAAGCGACAGTCTGACGTGTGCCTAAGACGACGGCTGCTGGCATACCGACCGACAGCCCCTCGTCTCGAAGTGGACAACAAAACGCCTCCAACACTTTTGGGTGCAAGAAATGTGTTGCCATTCCCGGACCAAGTGTTTGCCAAGTGCTCGGCCCGACTGAGTTTACATGTTGCAGTTGCAGTTGCAGGGGCGTAACGGCTTTTCACGACTCAGACTCAAACTGCAACTCAGGCAGAATCATGTGATGCATATAAAATAAATAAGCCAACTTTGATCTTCATTTGTTGTTGTCAAGAAGCTGACATGACTCTGCCATTGCCTTAGGGCCTGACCCATATTTGCATAGTTTAGTCGAGAACAAAATGGCAGCGCCAAAATGTTGACAAGTGTCAGTCAGGCAAACGTTTGGTGGGGTTTGGGATCCTCGCTTTGTGCATAAATTTGCATGTGGTCGCATCTCACGCTTTGGCCACAGATTCGGCATACATTTGTGGAGGTTGCGGCAGTGAAATTTTGTTTTGTTTTGATATTTCGATTTTTCGAGCGCACCTTTATGGTCTATTATACTAACGGGAATGCCCCGAGAGCAAGCGGGCCGATCATCGTCAACGTTGGGTAATAATAAGTAAATTGATTGAAATGTGCGATATCACGTTGGCCGCTATTGAACGGAAACGGCCAATATCCCCGCAACTCCGCAGCCAGACTCCGCTAAATTTTTGTGGTAGCGGATTCAATGTCGATTTCGTTTTACACCAGAGGCGCAGATACGCAGCCAAAGATAGACGAGTGGGGTTGGGTCAGTTGGCTGGGTCTCTGCCAATGCCACGCACGCGGGGTGCGGCTCAATCCACGACGCCCACCCAGCTTGCCCAACGGCCAATCAGTTAAGGTCGGGGTCGGGCTGCCTCAATGCTAACCTTATGCTTTAAATAAATCATTAGCGTCTGCATTTTAAATCCGTTGAATGCACAATTCTGCAGTGACTAGTTCTCTAAAGCGGATCTTAATTGAATACTTAAGAATCCTTTCTAAATGTATGAACGGTAATCTGTTAATTAGCATTTGATCTTAGAGTTCCCTTTTGCTTGATTTGAGCACGTTCGTTGACAAAATTATTTGTAGCGCGTGTGCGAAAAATAAGTAAGTCCATATATGAGCTACAACTGTGTTCCGCAGCAGCAACAACAACAACAACAGCAGCAACTTGGTGACATGTTGCTGGGGTGTAATTAGCCTGCCAACTGCCCGGCGGTTGAGTTGACTTTTTGGTCAACTTACACCAAAGTCTGGCGCACCTGCACATGCAGCAGTTGCCGTTTCCGCCGCCGCACACATTCACCGCCATCTCAAATGATCTCATAAAATGCTACTTAACACGTCGTTGTTGTTGGTCGGCACCTTAGCCTCATGTTAAACTGAGCCGCAACGATAACTCTTTGACTCGTGTGTGCGACTGACTTGTCGTGTGAACGTCGGTCTGGCGATTTTTATTGACTTTTCATTGATTGCTGCCGAGCAGCACAAATTAAAAATTAACAAAAAATTCTTTCAACAACGCCGGCTTCTTGACACATGCATAATTAAAACACTACAAAAACTCGCGAATTGCGTTAAGCAGCTGAAGTTGTTTCTTACCGCTGCTTGTGATTTTTGTATTTCTTTTATTTTATTTTTTTTGCGTATGTACATTTCAGTGCTTGCATGCCCCACGCGAGCTAAAGTAATGGAATTTTTTTTTTTTGGGGTTTTTCTTACTTATTGATTTTTTAAGTTTGCTCAAACATTTAATGGACTCTTTCTGTGTATATGTAAATATATGGTTTTCTGCCTGCTAGCAGCAACACCAATAATATGAACGACAACAGATGGAACAGCAACAACCACAGCAACTGCAAATGTTTCAGCCCATAAATAGGCAATTTTCGGTTAGCCGCTTAACGCCAACACCAAAATTGGTTGGTCTGCAACGAGTCGAATCGATTATCGTACACTTAACACCAAGCACCTCTTTAACCTGTGCTCTGGCTCGGTCCAAGTTGGAGCAGTGTTACCCTTTAAGGTTTTTGTGTAACAATTTCGAAAATATTTTCAATCAAAAACTAGGCGGTAACTGCAGCATGCTGCTTATACTGAGCGTTGATTGCTCGGCACTGCATCACACTGCACTCAAACATGATTGTAAAAATAAAAGCAGCAACCTCGTCCAGAGCCGCAATCAAGGCCAGCACTGGCATCATTATCAGCTTTAACTTCAGCTTCAGCTGCAGCTTCGGTTTTGGCATCGGCATTGGAATCGGGCGATCGGCATTGGCTTCGTGCTGATTATCAGCATGTGCACTGGCTGGCCGACAATGACGACGTCGCCGCATGTGCTTTTGCCCTCGATCCATAGATCAAGATCATAAATAGCAATAAGCCAAGCTAGACAATGTCTGCTAACTGTTTCAGGCAATCAATCAATCCATCTTGCCGATGCTGCGCCGGCTGCAGCTGCTCAGTTGACGCCGACAGCATTTCGCGAACCTCGCGCTGCCCATTTGGAAAGTTCATTCAGTTGCGCTTCAGTTTTTCCTCTACTTTTATTTGATTTTTTTCTTTCCAAATCCAAGTTTGCTGCGGCATTATAAAACGTGATCGATTGATTTGTGCGATCGCAGCGGGGACAGCGGCAGTGGCGGTGACGGTGACTGCAACAGCTACAGCTGAAGCGCCGGTTGCAAGTTCAACGAGCCGATTGACTGACTGACTGCTGACTAGATAATTGTAGCGTTCTGCCGTTGACGCTAAATTTTTTTGTTGCGCTAAACAGCTGAAGCAGCGAGAGCAGCCAGCCGAGGAGGCTGTTCTACCGCATAGCTGAAGAATGCAGCGCATTCCACTTGGCCTGGCCAGCTTCAACTGCCCCAACTCCTTCTCCGGTTTACTGCTCTCGCTGAAAGCGGGCAATCTGTCAGCCTGACAGTTGGCCCAGTCACAGAATTCTGCCAGCCGCTGTCGGCATTGCATTTGATGATTGATGATTGTTGAAACGCGAACAAAATTATGATTAAATAAGTAATTGTAGTTAAACAAAACGGCAATAACGATGGCGATGGCGATGACGATGACGATGACGATGACGATGACGACGGTGACGACGTCTTCGAAGACGACGACCACTATTGAGCCAAAATGGCCAGTAAAAAATGCTAAGCAGTTGGCGATTGGGACGCGGATTAGCGGCAGCACCTATGATAGCTGAAAAGCAGTTCGATCAGTTGTTATGAATAATGTTGACTCTTTCAGCCACACACCAGCAGAACATTGCCAGCCACAAACCTCGTACATAGGTCACTTTTATATTATTATTATATTTTTTTCCATGTTTAGGTTCATGTTGGTAGCGATATAGTTGCTTAATCAAATGCTGCCTGGGTGGCTCCGTGCTCATCTTGGGATCGTTTTCAGAAAAACAGAACATATATAAACTCATAACTTCACAGAAACAGACCCATACACACTGATGCACAGACTAAAGCACGATGTATGAAAATAATGTAATAACTTAGCACTAATAATAAATTCAAACGCTTGGCAATTAAATCGTAAATTTTTACAACTACAAATTTACAGTTATTAAAAACATAATTTGTTGTTGCTGCCCGCTATTATTAATTACTACAACAGTTTGGTGTCACGCTTAAAAACAACGAGCGACGCCAGCGGCGGTAGTGGTGGCGGGTACCTGGCGTCGTTTGTTGCATTTGCTAAATAAGTAGTCGAACGAAAAGACCTGGGCTACGAACTTGAGTTCAATCAGCATTTTCAATTTTAAAAGCATTTGCTGTTGCCGTGCACCGCAAGTCATTGGTGCACAGGCACGTTTTTGTTATGTGTTCCTCGACACTTGCGAGGGTTGCTCGTAAATTAATGAATATGGCTATACTCAAAATTAGATTTATTATGATATACACATATAATATTGCTTTAATTAAACAAGACAATTAGTGAGCATTTCCTATTGCACGATTATGGGCTGTTATGTTTTCAGTTACTTATTGTTCACCTGAATATAAAGTCGGTCAGTCATGTGGTGTTCTGTGGAGCACGTGTTACCCCCGATAGACTTAACTGCTAATCGACCATTTTTACCAATGTCGTTTGTTCATTCGCTTAGCTTAGCTCGATCGATGCTTATCGCGAAATGTGTTGAATGCTCGGCGAGTGCACAGCCGTTGCAGAAAAATTAATTAGAACAAAATACAAAACTCGAAAATATTTACAAGAATGGGCGTGCCCGTTTGAAGCATTTTGTGTATTTGTTTTGGCAAACAATTGGCAACAATTTGTGGCAACAACTGCCAGTCAGAGCCGCAGTCAAAGTCGCAATGCGCAGACAGGCATGACGATGTGGCAGCCGTGGCGCTATCGCGATTTATGTATCTATGAATTATTTGTTAAATTGGCTGCCCGCACATGCGCGACTATTGACGAAAGGTCTGCAGGCCAATCAAAAGGTAGGCACGGGCCGGGAACTCCATTTCCATTCGTTGACGAACCAGTTTGGTGCAAAATTTTCAACTAATTAGGCGTGGTAGCTTTTAATCAAAACGATTAAAATGCTTTCTGACAATATTTTTCCACGCCTAATCAAAGACTTTTTGCGTTACGCTTATGGCAGGCGCAATAACTGCCGAGTCGAACCTGAAGCTAAACGCAAAGCTGAATCTGAAACTGCAACCGAAGCCGGGGGACGGGCGTGGCGCTGCCATATCAAATTGTGCTACAATTTATTAAAACCGAAATATGTGCGAGCCTGGCGACGGTCCACACGAACGATAACAAGTTGTCGAACCAGATGTCAAAGCGATTTGCAAATATTTGACAAGCGCAAAATCCCAAGTGCGGCTGTTCAACAAGTTGGGAGTATAAACGATCATTAATGGCGACTGGATCTGGCAGAAAAATTCGAGTAGCAGTGGCATTCACACATATGTATGTAGATGATTCACTTGTAGGATGATACATTACAAAACAAGTAAGAACTCTCTGGTCGAGAGAGCTCGACTAAAAGATACCCTCAACCCAAGACTTTTTCTATCACGTCTGAGAAATTCATACAACATAAATACTACCGGTTATGAAAAAGCTGTGTCTCTTTTTCGCAGCAGAGTTGTAATATGAATTTTTAAAAGTCTTCTTCCATTTTCATCGCCATTACGAACCTTTATAAAGCTATCAAAGAAGTTAATAAACTAAACAGTCTTGGCTGTGGATTTGATTTAGGATATAAATATGTTATGATGTCAACAATTCTTCTTTCTGCCTGTTGCACACTTTTACAACTCAATTAATAATCAAAAGACTTAATTAAATTGTACATATAACATCATTTTTTTTCTGCTTAAAATATATGTTAACCGGTCGTATATAGCCATTACATCCTAACGGGCACATACACTGTTAACGTAATTTTGGCGAACAATCAGACCCGATCTTTTTATGGCATCGTCACAGCGGCGTCAACATAATAATATCATAAAGCTTTATTTTATTTTTATTTTCAATTTAATTTTATTGAAAATCATCAAAAATATCATGTTAAAAATCAAGCGCGTGGCGGGCGACGGACAAGAGTTGAGTAGAGAATCTTGTTTTTGAAAAAGCTGCCAAGGGAAAACCAAATTTAACACAACACACGGCGTAGACACCGGCGACGTCGCACGCATTAAAACCGCAGCAGAGCCGTCGTTGGCCCCTGCTTTTCCCCTTTCGGTAACCTTCGCGACCGTTGCCACCGGTCTGGGCCGGCCACTTTTAGGCCATTGTAGCTTCGCAAAATCTGATAAGTCGCATTATAAGAACATAAAAACACCCAAACCAGAAAACGTAAGCGAAACATTCACGAGGGAGAGAAAATAATTTCAGACAGGTCCGTCCCCTGCTCAGGCCCAGATTGACCCAGACCGAAGAGCAGTCCGATGAGCAACAACAAGGCCGAAACCAAAATATGCAGCATGCATGTTGCTGTTACTGATGTTGCGGTCGCCAAAAGTAATGCAAACCGAAGCGATGCGAAGATATTTGGGGCCATGCCACGAAATGAAGTTACAACAATGTACTGTACTTTACTTAAGGGCAAGTAGATGCACAACTGATACATGGACAAGGGACTTGATTTCGCCTTTATAGGTATTTCTTCAGCTGCTCGCATCGTTTGAGTTTAATTTCTTGTGCAAACTTCGGGCCACTTGATGGGGCGTGTTAAAACTTACATTTTACGAATGGTCAGCGGCAGCGTTGCACGCAGCAGCTGCCCTCATTAAGTTCGACAAGGATGCCAGGAGGAATCGACACTGCCATTGTCTTTTTGCCTCATTGCCGCTGTAAATCTGAATTACGTGCGCATCATTTTGAGGTGTTCAATTAAGGTTCAATGCAAGGGCATGGGCACACTTTATACTCGTGTTGCTTTTAATTACTCTCGATCAAAAACAAAATCCGGACTCATAAATATAAAGCAATCCAATTTGAAGAAACTGCTGTTACTGCTGAAGATGTGCCAACCGTAAAGCAATATTCAATTAAAAATACTCTTTTTACGCACTGCTTCATCGAGGAAAGGGGTAATCAACTGTGCTTTTTTTTTTTAGAAAAAATTATTGTTTTAAACGAATATCATTTTTTGTTTTCATTTTCCTTTTTTGGTATTATTAACTTAATTTTGGAATGCTAGCTGTTTATGTGGCTTATTCACTTGACTGTTTGTTTATTTTTATCCATCTTCACATGATTTGACCACACGGTGAAACTGTAAAATGCCTTTGGCCTCGCCGACTTTGCTCCACCTCCATCACCAGCTTCATCTCATCTCCAACTCTGATTGATGCCGTCGACAACTGCAACAACAACAACAATAACAACCCATCTGGCTTGATTTATTTATAGCTTATTTGTTTGTTATTTGCTTTGATGAAGCGGCCAATAGTCTCTATACATATAGAGATGATGAAGCATGTTCAAGTGCATTTGAAAATCGTTTAACATTTTTCAACTGATACTCTAACATTTTGACTGTTAATCAATTAAGTGGATTTGTTTGGGCCATGCTAGGCATTTAGGCCTAATAAGCAGCTATGCGGAACTGCGAGCTTGCCCAAATTTTTTCGCTAGAATACTAATTACTTTGGCACTCAGTCACAAGAGAGCACTTACTCAAAGCCACTCGGCATGCTTTCATCTCGCTGGCATCCAACGACAGCCAAATGCAGCTGGTTGGCAATATTTGTGGATGTGGATGTGGCACTGGCAGTGGCTTTGGGTCAGCAAAAAAAAAGCCACCCGGACGGTCAGCTGGTTGGTCAACCTACTTTGGCAGCACGCCACTGAGTCAGACTGCAGCCTCAAAAGGTGATGATGAGGTTGATTACTTGTACTTGCATTGGCGACTTTCCTTCTAATTCGAGCTGTACAAATAATCAAAATTTTTAGCGCTCGCCTTGTAACATTTAATTTGATTTTCAGCACAGTTTCGACTGAAGTAGCATGGCTTTAATTGAAACCGATTTTCGGACTCCATTTGTAGCTGCGAAGCGAGTGCAAATGCTGGGTGTCAAAATGAGCTCACGTTTTTGGTCAAACTTTCACCCATTTCTTAGGCGTTGTTTATTGTAAGTGTTTGCACTGTTTCGCTTAAATTAGGAGATGATAAGCCTTAAAGCACTTACAACTTTTAAATAAATTATAATTTCTAATTTAATTAAACAAATTAAGCAAACAATGCAAGGTAGAATAAGTAATAACCAGATATATCACAATTACCAGCATCACAATGTGAAGAGTCAGAACTACTTTAAAAAGATTATAAGATGTTTGAGCATATAGACCAACCCGAAAAAAACGGCGTTAAATCATCAAAAAGTTACACACGCGCCAACATCGACATCATCGCTGTCAGCACTTGACCTAATGCCCAAACAATGGCTTTAATTTTGGGCTGTCCATTTGTAGTTTCATTTTGAACTGCGTCGCGGGTGTGGCGCATCTTTTTCTCCTATTTCTTGTATTTATGATTATTTTTTTCTCTTTTGTTTTGATCTTTGCGCGTTGGAAAACAATGAAACCCTATAAGCAAATTGTCTGTCAGCATCACCACGATCAAGCTTTTGAACCACAGCTCGGGCCTCGAACGGTTGATGGCCTGGTCAAAATGCTTGATGCCCTTACAAATGGCGCTTTTTGATTTTGTTTTCGTTTTCGTTTACGTTTTCGTCGGCGGCGGCGTCGGCAGGGGTCACCTTTCTGGGCGGCTTGACCTGACTTAAATGAAAAACCATATTTCTCTGATGCTGGCCCCAGTTTTTGACGTGCGATCGATTGCGCCTGTCCGGGTGCTGCAGCAGCGCAAATTTGTTGTCGACTTGGGCGTCTCTGGTCTGGCCTGGCTTGACCTGATTTCATTTTGAGGTTGGGCAGCATAAGTCATGCACTTGCCGAGTCCAAAACTAAAATCAAAACCAAAACGAAATCCAAGTTCGAAAACGAACTCTAGTTTGCGTTCGAATCGGATGTTGGAGTCTATGAGAAGTCTATGGAGTCCATTGGAAATTGCCTTCTAATTAAGTGCATTTCGTTTAATTAATTTAAGCTAACTGTAAATTGGGCGCGGTGGCGTCGTCCGCAGACCAATAGCCATTCGCGAGACCCAACAGCAGTGAACAAACCATCGAGAGGCGAAGCAACAAGCTCGTTAAGACGACCAAATCGAGGGCCAAAGACGACGACCAAGTTTATTAGTTCGTGCCTTCATTTCGTAATTACTTCAATTGATTTTGCGCTGCTGATGGCAGTGGCACCGGCAGTGCCAAGGGAGAAGAAGCCAACGGGATCTAACAAACGAATTGAACGGAACTAAACCGAACCGAACCGAACCGAACTCAACTCAACTGAAACCTCATTGCGACTCTTTGAGCGCTTCGTTGCCTTTGATTGTAAATCAGTTTACTTTGCCATTTAGAAACATTTCTGCTGTTGTTGTTGTTGCTGATGTTAATGGTGGTGGTGGTGTTTATGGTGGTGGTGGTGTTACTGTAGCCTGCCAGTTGGCAGTTGAAGTTTGCCTGCCTTACCTTGCCTTGCCTTGCCTTGCCATGTTCAAAAGGTGAAATCACGATTTTCAAGTGCATCGCCATCGATATACAATGAGAACAAGCCAGGAACTGCCTCGCCGTTGCAAATTGTAACTCTAACTGTACAACAGGTTCAAAGTATCTCTTAACAGGTACGCCTGACAATGTTGCAGCCCCAAAAGGAGCTCAGAGTCAGTCTAAGACTGTTGTCTTTAATTATCGCCGAGCATTTCAACAATTTCCACCCAAACAACTAAGCAAATAAATTTAAAATACTTGTGGATTACAAAAAAGTTAATTAGTTTTTTTCCATTCACACAGCATTGGGAAAATCACTCAATTAGATCGAGCGGCGAAAGGCTGCCAAACTGTGGCAATAACTTGCGGGTATAAGAGCAGTATAAATTGTAAGCTACCCTGAAGTGCATATTAAAAATTTAAAGACCAAAAACATGAAAAAAATATACGAAACAATGGCCAGAAACTGGTCATAAACTTAGGCAGCGTGTGAGGTCAACGAGGAATTTGCGACTCACGTGATAATCATGTGAAAATACTTTGATTTAATAAAGTAGCCAACTTTGGCAGCCCTGGCAGCCAACTATAACAATAATTTTGCAGCCTTAATCGCATCTAAACGTTGGGGCTACGAGGCTATAGCGCAGCTGCGAGCCGATTGGCGAATGGGTCCCCTTCGGGTCACAAGGCAGCCGGTAAAGTTCGCCGGCATCAACACCTCGGCTCGTAGGAGTCGCAGCCTGGCTCGCAACGCTGCTGACCTGTGGCTGGCTAATTGACAGTATCGTGACTAAAATCAATTTGTTGTGTGCGGCCAAAGCAACAAATTTCATGTTGTTGCTGTTGATGCTGCTGACGCGGCGCTGCTGCTGCTGATGCTGCCTCTATGAATGATTTACGATGCGTCGTAGCTGCAATGACCCCAAAGTTCGACTTTGTTGAAACATCAAAAAACTAACATCATCGCGATCCTAGTCCCGGAACCGAGTATCCCTACCTGCAACATTCGCAAGAGGCACAGCCGCAGTTGCAGCCCCAGCGTAGATTATGTGTTTGGCAGTGACGCCTGCTCATAATCAGCAGCACATAAACAACATTGCTGACCACCGCATTGATCAGCCGCCGCTGATCTTCGAAGATGGTCGAAGATCACTAGCGATTTTCACCATGGCCTATACAGAGACGTTGCCCCAGACGAACATAATCAGCAGTGGGTGTCCAGCAGTGAATGGGCATGGCTGCTTGGCTATTTTGTTGCAATAACCACAATTGCGACGGGGGAGATGGCAGACGGGCGAGAGAGATAGCAGGCGGGCTGGCACGATCATCAACACAATCATTACGTTTGTTTATTGGCGAAAATTCAAAAATTTATTGCTCATTTGTTATTATGACTTAAAAGTCAAAGCAGTTCTTACACTTTGGACTTTGACAGGTAAATAGCCCTAAGATTGTCGCACTTCCCCGCCTTTCCGCCTCCACAACTCGTGTGTTATATGTGCATTAAGCCCGACATTATCGGCAATCAACGGGTGGCTGTCTGCACAACATTACGCCAAATTAGTAAGCTCCGCGTATTGGAGTGGAAAATTTGGATGCGTTGATTTGATGAATACTTAATTACATATTGTTTTTTTTTTTGTGCAACTAAAGGTTGAATCTTAATTAGAATAACTCAAAGATAATGATTACAATCAAAACATCGAATTTGAGTTTTGCTATTTATAAACTTCAGTATACAAACTCGACTGATTGATGAGCTTGGCCTTAATTTACATTGGAAACCAAGTAATATTGATAGTTAAACATCGAAAAATACTCATCCAATGTCTTCCGATATTATCTTTTTTCACATCATTCCAGATGCGAACAGATAAGCTTAAGTTTTATTTTTATGTCAAACTTTATTTACAGTTTAATAAACTTTGTAAAAACAAATTGTTATATTTATAAACAGAATAGCATTCAGTTATGTTTTCCTTTTAAGGCTTTAAGCACCAATTACAGCATTAACCTGATACAAACTACAGCAAAATTAATCGAATGTTTTCTATCGAGCTCTTGAAACTGTTTCATTGCCGTCCTGCTGTCATATCGTGCCACAACCAACGTGAACTGACGTGATAAAGTCGCGTAATTAAAATATGAACAGCGTTCATCTGTTGGCCTGGCATTTGTCTACGGCCTGCATCGGTGGCCGCTGCTCCATTCCCTGTGGTAAAAAGCGCTGCTCTATTTTAAATAAATGTTTTGTGGCAAGCAAAAAGTTATTCGTATTAGCTCAAGGATAGAAACTGGCAGCGGCTGCAACACGATGCGCGACTCTCACGGATGTTGATACTGCTGCTGCTGCTGATGCTGCTGCTGCTGCTGCTGCTTTAGCTGTTGCTGCTGTCGACCATCAGTATTGGATCTGGCGTGGGGCCAACACATGGCTGTTGGTAGCAACTGAGCCCGCTCCTTGCGCGCGAGCTGCCAGCCAGAGCTGCGGGAGCTAATAAATTTTTCGTCGACTGTTGTCTGTTTGCCTGCCGCTATTGATCGTTAAGTAAATTGTCTGCAATTATGCCAAAAGGGAAAATAATAGAAATTATAACGAAAATGCTGTTGACTTTGTGCGCCGAACAAAGTAAAATTGTGGGAAGGTACCGCCACAACCACCTCATCCTCCACTTCACCATATACCACACCTCACCACACTTCACTGAACATCAGTTCTGTTTAGTTCAGTTCGGTTCAGTTCCCATTTGTGCATAAGTGACGTGACGCGTTTGGTTGTTGCCATTATTGCCGATCGTCTGTAAGCAGCAAATGCTACAAATGCTGGTGCTCACAATATTCCATAGGTGGAAAATAGCTGGCAGTTCCTGGCCTGCCATGTGGGTCAAAATGCACACGAATATCGCTACCCAGTTGGATCTTTATTTTGACATTTTGACATTCATATTTATAGCTGGAGAAAAATTCATTTAATTGTTTGCTGATAACTGAAACTTACAGCCACATTGGGAGTCCACAAAAGCTGAAACTGCTACAATTGCATAGGCCAAATGTCTAACTAGTTGCTTGACTGACTAACCAACTTACTAACTGACTGAATGACTGACTGAGTACGTGACTGACAGCTGACTAGTAACTGGTGCTGTGGGCTTGACTTGTTTGAGGCGACGATCGACATGTTACATCCGGGCGGATTCTCAACATTCAATTAACATGAATATCACTGAAATCAATTAAGAAATTGCCATGCGATGCTAATAATAACCCAGCCCCGCCCCAAAGTCAACCCGAAGCTGTCATTCAACAAGAAATTTGAGTGGCTTTACGGTGACTGACCACTGTACACAAGCATTTGCATTCGAGCGAGGGTTACTCAATCAAGTGATGCCGATGCAGCCGCTTGACTATCTCAGGAAAAGTCAATATTTCTAATAATTGACTGAGCGCTGAGCAGTAAATGTTCTCATCTATTAATTGTTTTGCGACAATTTGTCGAGTTACCCTCCGCAAATGTCTGCAAGCCCATTTGACTGACTGACCAACTCAGTGTGACAAAGTTATCCTGTAGACATTTGATTGATGCATGTTCTCCGTATGCAGACAAAATGCTTAATTGGCGCATATTCATGACAGGCCGCTGGCAAAGCAACCCCGCTGTCCGCTGCGAAATGCTATAAAAAAAAATGTGGATTACATAAACGCTGAAAACGTGGACAAATGTTTAGGCAGGACTTTGATCCTGTTTTCGCACATTGTGCAACACGCCCAGTTGGACAACCGGACAGAGGCAGCCCGTTACATGTGTATGTGCTGTGTCCGTATGTGTGTATGCATATGTTGGGCAGTATTTTTGCCCCGCCCGCGCATTGTCACTCTTTCAATTTCAATTGGAAATCGCAGTCGTCGTCAGCAACGTGTAAAAATATTTGTGTAACTGACTTCGATATTTGGATTTATTTCTTTTTTTAAGTTTGTTTCTGTTTCTGATTGCTGCAGTTGATGCATTTCAAATGAGTTGATTTATGGCAACATTTCGGCTGGTTTTTGAATGACTGACTGACTGACTGACTTTGCTAACTGGCTAACTGGCTGGCTGGCTGCCTGTCGCGGTGCATGAATGAAGGCTTGTTGATGTTGTGTGTTGTGTGACAGCTCCAAAAACTGGCCAGCTCGGGCCAACTTACAGCCAAAGACATGTTAAACTGCTTTAATTACTCAGTACTCCAACAACTGAACAACTGTGCATATGTACATATGTAATTATGTCCAAGTACAGATATTTCGGATTGGTTTGCATTTTGAGGCCAAAGATTTATGAGAATTTCTGCCGCGCCCAGTTGTTGTTGGCAATTCAGCTTCAGAGCTGCCCTTAGCCAAAAGGAAAGTTGTTGGACATGCGACGACTTTTCTTAACTGACCTGTAGTTTTGTTTGTAAAAATAAGGCAACATTTGACTCCCACGCGACGACAGAGCAACAGCTCAACAGCGACACGAATTGAAACCAAATGGCACACATGCTGCCTCCCCTCCCTGTGGGTACCCGGCCACGTCCCATCTCGTCTCGTCTCGTCTCACCTCGTGTTGTCTGCGCAAGCGACTTTGATAAATTCCGCACAAACACACGAGTATTTGAATAATGAAGCGGGGGCCTCGGCAACGGCATCCGATAGTGGGGCAGACTCGATGCCCATGCTGCTGTTGGGGGCATCAATCTGTCAACGCCGTCGCGTTTGTTGCATGCGCGTGCTCACAGTTTGAGTTCGATGGGTTTTGTGCCACTGGCGGCCTGGCCAAAGGCAAAGTTGGCAACAGCAACACCAACAACAACAGCAACAATACGAGCAATAAGCAAACAGTTAAATCGCGTGCCGCATGGCTGGCGCAGCTTTGTCGCCGGCGTGGGTCGTCTATCAATTAAACAAAGCGGCTGCTGCAATATCAAATGCAAGGCCGGCATGGCGGCCACCCAAAACGCTGCTCCAGTTGCCAGTTGCCTTTTGCGGCATCAGCAATAGCAACAGGCACAACATCGGCATCGGCAACGGGAGGCATCGTTGTCGCTTCCGCTCTGTGCAGCTAACCAGTTTAGTTGCTAGTTGCACCCGTCGCCGTCTCTCTGTACTACCTCCGCCTTCGCCTCCATCCTCTTCTCGTGCAGGATTTGCCGACATGGCGCATTATTTAACGACACAATTCGTGCAACTCCCACGCATGCAAACTGAAAGCGAAAAATGCGCACAGCTCTCGCCAGTTGTAGCTGTAGCTGTTGTTGTTGCTGTTGCTTAACTGATGCCCCATCGACCGAAATTGGCACAAAAATGTCACCAACTTGCACTCCTTGGATATGCATCGATCATCGAAGCGAAATGTCAAATTGGCGGCGTGCTTATCGACCCACCAAAAGCAGCTTTAATGTCAGTTTAGTAATTTGACAAATGACTTGCGATACCAAAAACAAGTATAGCACACAAAATGTTGACAGATGCGTTCAATGCAGCAGAACGATGGGAACGACACTCAGCTAAATGTATCTATACACATCTATATGGAAATATATTTATGTGGCTATAGTTCACTTATACCTGCAGCTCGCATATTAGCTACCAGTTTCAGTCAATTGGGGTTATCGGCTGGGCATAATCGGCGATAAAAATGTTTGCCGGCATGTAAAATCAGATGATGACGATGCTGCCACCGCAAATTGAAGGCATAGTTAGACATTCATAAATGGGGGCCGGGCAAGAGCATTCCAACATAATATTTGAGAGTATCGCATTTCAGCGGCAGCAGAAACTGCCACAAATTACACGCAGCCCGGCGACAACAGGCATTAATAATTGACAAACTAAATGCAATATCAAAGCACACTGGCAAGCGTTATCAATAAAACTGTTCAGCAACCACGCCCTCGCACGCACTTTGTGTCTGGTTGTGGCTTTGGGCGATTGCGGCTGCATGCAGGATGGATGACAAATTGCGCAAATCCATGAGATAGTTTTGGTTGGCGTTGGGGCAGTGGCACGATTGCATTGCCAATTGCATAATATTCAGCTTAGATTTGTATCTTTTGCATGCGGCAACGAGCGCGCCATGTTGTTGACTCAAAACTCTGTCAAAATGGCAAAGCAAAAATGATTCGTGGAGATAAAGACTAGGCGCACAAAAAGCCACAAACAAATGAAAACTCAGCTGGCCCATAGAGCTGGGCTAGGCCTGGCCCCTGGTCAGCCATGAACATTTAATAAACATTTTTGCACCATTTTTAAAGAAGGCTGACAACTGCAAATGTTGTTGCTGCTGCTGCCGCTACTGCTGCTGCTGTTGTTGTTGTTAATTGCCATCATTAGCTGTTCATCTGCAGCCGGGGCTTATCAATTATCTGCACTAGTCTAGCCTGGTCAGATCGCTGGCAATTAGGTGGGCTAAGCGTCTAATTTAGTTGCCCCTCCAGTTAGCAGCTCGTGCACATACGAGTTCTGATCGATGGCGTGCAAGTGGCTAACAATTTGGTTGTGGAGGTGCAGATGCTAACAGCAAGCGAATAGACGCATTTGAATTTTCACATACAATAACTGGTATTGGCAGCTTTAATTGCTCATACATTGTAGAGCAAGCCACCTAACAGTTGATCTTTGATTTTACCTTAGTGGGCAAGACAATATCCTATCTAGCCTTGTACTCAATTATGATGAAGAGACATAACAGGAATTGGTTAATTAATATCATACACATGTGGATAAATGGAATTTTGAACTGATAGTTACAGACCAAAACGGTTAATTTATTCATATTTCCCTAAAATAATGTACTGCCTCATAACTTAAGTTGCTTATATTTTGACCATCTCATGGCCAGAAAAACATACATATGTAGTTGATTTGAATATAAAATGATTGCAGTTTATAAAATGGTAAATGAACTGTCAGATTGCAATGAACTTTGATTGGTCTCAACTACCATAACACCCTTTTAGCGAAGGCCAATTGCCAGAAACAAAGCAAACATATAGTTCGTTGCCGTTGCTTAAGTACTGTTGTCTGGGAATATTAAATAAATTCGTTAAATCTTGGTCAAAGTTTATAGCTATTTTCAATCTGTTTTTCCGGCTACGACGACGACGCTACTGCACCCGTTGCTGTTGCCATTGTTGATATTGAAGTCACTCGATTCATTCAAATTGCATTCAAATCAATTACATTCGAACTAAACATAATTCATGTGGTATGGGTTAATACAACAAATTACAACTGACATTTAAACAGAAACATGAAGCGGACAATTTAACATAAGCCACAATCGGAAAGCAACAACAACAACAGCAATCAAAATAATATAAAAGCGGCGCAAAGCCTGCCAACAGCCGCTGCCAGGCATCATATGAGGCAAATACATGGACAAAGGCAAAAGTCGAGAAAACCAAAAAGCCAAAAAGATACGAAAATAAAATTCAAAAATAAGGCGCACATAAAATCGGAGCCACTCAGGCAAACCAACAGCTTGTGATCAAGGCAAAATGACCTTCAGTGGTCACAAAAAGTGCAGCCCCACACACAGCCAACAACGTCATGCCTAAGAAAAAAAAACAATAAAATTCTTTTCTCACGATTGTTGACTTTAACACTTACAGCGTCGAAAAGTTACGAGGCATATTCACTGTCATTGCCCGCAAAGCCACTGCAGAAATTAAGCTTGACAGCGTGGCCGCATAAAATGCACTCGTATACAAAAGTTTTCGTTTACCAATAATAATAATAACAGCAACTTGAACGACAACAACTGGAAATAAGCTACTGTGCTGGAGACAAATTTCCAGCTGACGAGTCGGAAAGCAGCAGGAAGACCCGTGGCTGCAACCTGTTAGTCAATTTAAATGGAATCGAGAGAGCAAAAGATAAATGTTCTTGGGCCTGGGCCAGGCAATTGTATTTTTTACTTCATTTTATGTGCTTTGCATATTTTTCGGCTTGGATTGCATTAAAATTTTGTTTGCGTGTTGAACTCATTTATTTGTGCTGTTTTTATCGATTTAATGCATTTTGTAGTTGGCTTGTCTGCCAGGCTTTAAGTCTGTTTGTCTGCCTTTGTTTTTGCAATTAAGTGAAATTTATATCATTGCAAGTTCGTCGCTTAAATCTTTAGTTTGCGCGTCGCGCATCATGGCACGTAAATTGCCAAAAAAGATATTTCCTACTCACTCAGCAGGGACCGTGCTGCGTGGGCCGATACTAAGAGCTTTCCACTCCACTCCCCGAATCACTGTACCGCATGCGGCTCACTGCCACACTTGCGCCAAGCTGGGCTTCGGTTGTCCTGGCAAGCGGCTTCCCTCACAGCAGTAGCTTTTTTTAATCCGCCGCGTTGGTGGCGTGCATACATAATACATAATTACCGGTTTCACTTTTTGGATGCCTGTGATTATCGTGGCATTTCTTGACGTTTTATTTTAATTTTTTTTTTCTCTTCTTTCCAGCAATTGCGGTTTTTTATTACACTCCGCTTGTTGTTCTTTTTTCTTTTATTATTATATGTATTTTTTTAGTAGCAGTGGTTGCCGCTGCATTGTATGGTTTCTTAATTTTAAATTTTTATGATGTGTTAATGGATATTTTTGTGACATGACCTCTTGGTATGCCGTTGTTATGGCCGTAGCAAACACGCCTACTTGACGAGCTCTGCAGCGCCTTGCTGCCTGTCTGATTTGGTTAATGCTGACGCGGTTGAATAGAGAGAAAAACATCTCAGGTATTATGCAATGTTATGCATGTCCAGTTGAAGTGCGCTTTTATTAAAGCTATTTAAGGCTTGTTTAATAGCAAGGACATTCCACATCCATGTAAAGCCGACCACAAGGCTGTGCCCTTCTGGGTCCTGTTAATATTCGCCTGCCAATCATATTGATGGGCAGCGATAATAAAAAATCAGCAACAACCTGTCTGGCTTGTGATAAATATCTTAATAGTGCTTCGGGACGATAGCTGGCGCCTGTGGAAGTAAAGCTGCCCTAACATATTTGCCAGATCATCAGACTTAAGTGAATTTCACATCAAATTTTGACCCAGTTTGCTATCAAGCATCTGCGCTTCTCCGAAGTGCATGTTGATATAAAGAACAAAATGTGTGGAACGAAACCGAAATCAAGTCGGTTGGAGTTTGAGTTGGAGTTGAAGTCGGGGCAAGTTGTTGTTCAAATTATACGCACACTGCTCGGCTGAAAGCTGATTATAAGCCTCAAGGCATGCAATTTGCATCAATAAAACTTGAAGCTTGGCCCGACAATATCTGCTGCTGTAGGTCAGTTTGTGATTCCTGTACCTGACGCTGCCCTTAAATGCCATCATCTTCCTCGGCTGGTGTTGATTTGCTGACTGCTTCTGCATTTGCCTCTGCCACTCACTGGCTTCAATCATGTGACGATGGGCGCAAGCGAGACAAACGCGCATACATGATGGATTCCAGGCCCAGCCTAACTCACGCCCCGTACACTTTCATCTGAGGCCGATGCCGACCTGTTATCCACAGTGTCTCTCTTATCGGCTAAGAGTTTGCCATAGTGATGTCTGATGGTTTTTGGCCACTTGATCGAACAATAATTACTTTCTCCATCTTGAGGGAGCAACGACTGTTATTGATTTCTGACTGCCAGCATAATTTTTGTATGCATCATTAAGCCGACAAAGTCTCAGCGCATATACCATATAACAACAAACATTTGCAGTCATTTGCAAATTGCTTATGGCCCTTAAGAACTGCTACAAATTATCCCATGAAATAAGAGATCATTTTCAAAACCATAAAACTTTCCAAAAATTATGTGTAAATGTGAAAGGTTCACGGCCTTTTGTAGCTAAAAGTGGGAATTTCAATCGGATACTTTTTTTTGGGCGGGGGTCACTTGATTTGCATTTGAAAAGGCTGCTGGCTTTATTATTTTATATCGATTAATAAATCTTTGCTAATGATTTGCATCGAATACAAAGAAAAATTGAGATGTAAAACTAAACGGAACAAAGGGCAATAAATCAAAGACTTATGTTAAAACCAAGATCTGTTTAACATTATGGTTGAGTGGTTGTGCATAAGAGTCATAGAGTTAAGTTCTCCAGCAGTTTGTCCACTAAAATTTTAGCAAATATTGCTGCAGCCTGATTAATAATGTCTGCTGCTGTTATTCGCTTTACACAATATCTTAAAAAGTGAAACACTGTGTCAATCTTAAGTTCATCAGGGCTTATGGTTGCCCTCTCTGGCTAAGGGCCAATTTTTATAGTATATACATATGTTATTGTGTAATTTCTTTTGTGGCAGTTGGAGTTTGCTAAATTAACTTCACTTCAGATCAAAAGCCGCAAAAAAAGCAAATCCGTAATATCCAAAAATTATAAAGAAAAAAAAAAGAAAAATTATAAAAGCTGCAGCTTCTCCACACTGCTCAAGTGTTATTCCTGACAGTTTGGACGTCCACTCCAATGTGAGATCTGTCATAAAAGAGACCTGTGCCGCTCTTGATTGTGATTTTGATTTTGGCGGATTTTTGGATGACGGGCTGTCTGACTGCCTGGCTGCCATTTCAAAACGCAACTGCCCAAAAATATATGCAGATCTTAAATTAAAGCGTTATCAACAACGAAAAATATAAAACCGGTTGGCCAAAAGCAATTTGGTCGGGGTCTCGGTCTGAGTTGATGGGGTTTCTTTAAATTTTTGACTTGTTTTGTTTTTATTATTATTAAATTTTTATTTTTTTTGGAGTGGCACTTCCTTAATTGGAGCAGGCATTGCAGCAAGTGCAGTGCTAATTTATTATGTTATTTAGTAAATTTAATTAATGAATAACAAGACAGCAAAACGAAGCGAAACGAAAATTATAAACGCTTAAACGCAACGAGAGCTGCTCATTTGTTGGCAACAGAAAAATTACTTAATAATTTCCATCAAAACTAATTAATTTCAATATTATTCAGGCAAGCCAAATGAGCCGCAAGGCATCCTCAACTGTACGCGACCACATAAAATACACCGTCAATGGCGACGACAACGTCAACTACAACAGCAAGTTAAGCAGTATTGCCGTTAACCGTTTTTGTAAAGTTTGCGCTTTGAAGATTGTGGATGCAACATAAAAATGCTTATTACGTCCAGCAGAATATGCAGCAACCCTAAAGGCTTTTTACAATTATTATATAAATAATTATACATGATGCTATGTGCTATGTCGTAAATATAAAGTCATCCTACATGTCTCTTTCTTTCTGTGCTGCTCTTTCCCTCACCATCTCTCTCTCTCTCTCTCTCTTTTCCTCTCGATCACATGGTTGGTTTTTGGAAGTAAGTTAAATCAATTGCTGCATGTAGCGACAAAAGCGTCAACGGTTGGAGCAGTAGCTGAAAGTGCAACCTGGGACTGGAGTCTCTCTCGAAGTCTTTCAAGTATGAGGCTCGTTCGCTACGCTTGAAAAATTTCATTTTTAGCGGCTTTGTCCTTACTGGCAAATGACTTGAAGCTTGGATGTAACTGCGTTGCCAGTTCTTATGGCACTTATGCTACTTATGCAGCGTTTGTGGCTGCTGCTATAGTGCGGCCAAAATGACCGTAATTAATCAATTTGGGCAAAGTGGCAGCAGCGGGACCTGGGAGTAGGGCGGTCGGTCAACGGCAATGTCCGTGTAATAACAATGAAAACAGCGTGTGTTGCATGGGACCATAAGCATGTACTCGTACTCGTATTGGTACTCATGTATATCTGCACACCATAAATTATGTTCGCACAGGGTTAAGCGCATTATTTAAGCATTCATCACGAGCAGCGGACCAGTCGCAGTCACCGCCTCAGTCCGGGCTCGTCCGGCGGCCCTCGGCTGCTTCTGCCTGCTGCTTCTCTCATCTGTTGCAGTGTAATAATTTTTGAAATTTATGTAAACAGTGTTGATTATGGATGAGTTATGTAGCATGTTCTACCTTTTGTTGCTGTTGCCATTTTCGCGCTGCGAGTGCAGTTAATTTTAAGCTTGTTTTGCAGGAACTTGCCAGCAGTTACCCGCAAGCCTGAACTTTATTCAGCCTGAGCTTGAGTCATCGGCCAATTGATGTCTTTATTAGGCTGCCCGCCACATGGCTGGCTAAATATCAAGCCACTTGAATATTTTCGCCTGCAACAATAAAATGCCAGCTAGTGAGCGACTCTGACTCTGCCAGTGACTCTGAAACGGTGCTCTGACTCTGAATCTGTTGACAGCATTAATTTAAGGCGTGTTCGGGGCACTTAGCTGAGCCATGGGAAGCAAAATGTCGCTCACGGTTTATTCAGCTTCTAAGATTCATAACATGCATAAATATTTCAAATTTTCGAATTTGTATGTGGCACATTAAGAATGACATGAACAATTTTTTTCAAGCTTATACCATACATACACACACACACATACATTTTGTTTTTGGCGAAATATGAATTGCAGCGGGCAAAGCCACAGGTAGAGGCCAGATCACTTTGGGTGGCGCTTTTGTCTTTGAAACGTGTCTGTGCTCGTGCCACATGCAGCGTGCGCTGCCTGCATCAACTCAAGCGCCTATAATATTTTAATTTTATTTTATTTTTCCATCAATAAGTCAGGTACGCTGGGCCACGTAGCCGCCCGGCAGAAACGGGCGAATTTAGCGGGGACAATCACTCTATAGACTGCCACATGTCCCCAGCTGCGGCGCATATCCCATGAGCCTTAGCCTAAGCATCAGCTTCTGCCTCGGCTGCCAATACAGTTGCAGCTTGAAGGTTGATCGCCTAATGGCCTGCGGCTGGCGCTTTTCAACATGAGCGCTGATAAGCACGACAAACATTTAACTAGTCGTTCAACATACTCTTAAAGCTCAGTCTCAGCTCTCAGTCACTGTTTCGGTCTCTGTTGTAGTTTTAGCCTGGACTGACTCTGGCTTGTTCTGCTGCCAAATGTGGGTTAAGGACGTACAGCAATCAACGGTCGCCGCCCCTCGCCGTTGGCAGCCAATGTTCATTTTGTTTTCGTTTTGAATATTCCGTGTAATAGTTGTAATAGAGTTGCTGAAATTGGGCATAGTACAAGAATACGGTGTTCGTTTATATATATATATATGTGTGTGTGTGTGTGTGTGAATATATGTGTGAGTGTGTGACAGCGGCATGGAGTACACAGATGTCCGACCCACACCCACATTTCATTAGCTCCATTCGCTGGGCGCTGTTACAAATGTGATAATAAATATTCGAGTTGTTTGTGAGTGTTATAATTTAGTGTTGATTAGTTTGCGCAAATAAGAGTTATTGATTCAATTTCAATTAAAAGGATATGAATGTTTTGCGTTAGCGCCATTCCCAGGCCACATCAATTCAGTCGCCTACATATGCAATGACTTCAACACCAAACTCGTTTCGGTTGCACACTTTTCTGATGTTTTTTGTGGCACCTTTGCATTGATAAGGCCACAGTCTGATTATTAATGATACCTAATGAGTGGGTTGGCCAGCGCTGTATAACTGCAACTGCATAATACAATTTCCGATTGCCGAATGCCAATTGCAACCGGGTAATAACCGCAAATCGGCAATTATATATCATTTATATAAGCCGCTGAACGTATAATTTGTGTAAACTAAAAGCTCAAGCATTTATTAACTAATTTGCGTAAAAAGTAAGTCAGCAAGTACTCTCGTAAGTTTTATGTGTATGTGTCGATAGAACAGCCTCTCCGCAAAGATATCGGCAGCTGACAGCGATGCCGACGCGACTGCTGCTGAGTGCCACACCAGGAATTGTAGTCAGAGCTGTTGGAGGGCGTGGATGAAGTTGAGGGATTGGGCGAGCAACACGACCCAACGACCGCCAGGGGAGCTAAAAGAAAAGTGAACTGTCGATTATAACCAACGTGTTGAACAGCAACGGGGCAAACTTACTTGGAAGGGAACACAGAACAGGCTTGATAACAAACGGGGACAACTATAACTACAACAAACTATATGTATATAGCAACAAATAGGAAGACAAAGCTTTGGACGACACAGATGCTTATGAAGCCTGATCGGAATGATTGGTGGACAGCTGACGCATGGTGAAGGTAGTCTCTGTAGTTACAATGAACGCACTATTAGAAAATTCACAGATTGCGACATGATTCTGTACCTGGTGTGCGGAAGCCTTCCTGGATCTTGTAGATTTCGTTCAGCTCGCGGGCACTGCAAAGGGGCGTGTCCACCTGTGTTGTCTCATTGAAGCGCGCATAGTCAATCTCATAGGCCTGCATGTCCTTATTGTATAGCACCACAGGATCGAAGCGATGGCCCCACAGTATCTCCGTGTTTATGTAACTCGATCTGGCCTGCGTGGACTGGCCAGTTGATTCCACAGTACCCTCTAGTATAACAACTATCTCGAACTTGTCCTGCAACATGTCTGTGGCATTCATATTGTAGAGCGGTGAGCTCTCATCGATTCTGTGCTCAATGACCATTGGCCAGATGAAAAACAAATCAGAGCCCGACTCATCTGTGCCTATCTGCAACTCTGTGAAGTGCTGCGTCATCACCTCGCCTTCCCTCGTACTTCGCGTCCTTATTAGCTGAGCCCGCACACCGGCGCCAATAATATGCGATTTCCGCATATCGCCCACGCGGAACATCAATGAGAGGCAGCCATCTCGTTGGCAGATCACTGAGTTCTTGGAGAAGAGCAGAGTCTGGGCACGCTGCTTGGCGCGTGTCATTTTGGCAAATACAATGCCAGCCATAAACGCCGATGACATCACACCATATATGGACTGGAAACACATCATGAATATTGCCTCGGGGCACTCGGTCGAGGTGGTGCGCACTCCGTAGCCGATTGTGTGCTGAGTCTCGATGGAGAACAGGAAACAGGAGGTGAAACCGTCAATGGCGGAAACGCATGGAGCCCAGCCAGAATCCTCTATTCCATGAAATTCACATTGATGAGATTTGATAAGATTTTATGATTCTAATTGTTCACATACCCTGATTGTCCGGCATATGCAACTCCTCCAGATCGCCATGAGTGTACATGATGAGCCACCAGATCAGTGCGAAGAACAGCCAAGATAGTATGAAGCTCAGTGCAAAGGCGAGCAGTGTCCAGCGCCATTGCCAGTCCACCATTGTTGTGTACATATCCTGCAGGAAGCGCACCCTCCTCCTCTGCAGATTCTTCAGCACCACATTGCAATCACCATTTTTAAAGACGGCGCGGCGTCTCACGCGTCGCATGCTACCCGGCCGAAAGTTGCGAGATCTGCAAAGAATTTTTGAAATCTAGCATTTAACTTTTTACATTGCAACGAATTAAAAGAGACAGCCCGAAAATATGTTATACTATTTTCCACATTATTATAACTGGTATATCTCAGTAGATGGTGTTTTTCAGTGATAAAAGTAAATAGCGATTCCCTGGAGATGCAAAGCGTTATGTCTATATTATTTTATTATTTATCAATATTTCTTCCAGAACGAATAAGAGTGAAAAGATTGATGGTGCTTAAGTTTGTTATTCCCATTATAAATTGCATTCATACAGAGAAGTTGTTTTTAGAGGCCATCGGCAGTTCAAAGTCAAATAGTCTGTCTACAATTGAATCGGCTGGCCAGACTTGCATCAGTTACCCACTATGCATATGCTAATTGTCTAAATTAACGTTGTCAAAATGAACACTTGAACAACTTAGTATTCGCCAGCTTTTGGAAATGGAAATTAAGTGCATCTAATTAACACCACACTAAATTTGTCAATGTCAACGGCAACCAACTGAACAGGTTCCATGATGCGATACGTCTTCAGTATCAAACATAGAGTATTAATGACCATATGCAATCATGATAAGTGTACTCAATTGATTTAAATTTGCATTGAATCAATCGCAGAAAGTAAATGCGACAAATTGTCACTACACGATTTAAGCCAAGCTCCCACATGACCACATCCCACACTCAGCTTAGTGCAGTTATAATTAAGTTAACTATAACCCTGTTGGCACTCTGATCTTGGCCGATTAATTGACATTGTGCCGGTTTCATAAATAACTGCTCATCGAATTTAGCACACAAGTTACTACAAATATGTGCGGCATGTGTACGAATAAGAGCGCTTGTGGCAGGGCAATAAAATGATTCATTTCTCTTTGTAGAGATGCCGCACTCACTCAACTGTTAATTACTTCCATTGCGTTGAAAATAATGTTTGCCAACGCCAACGCAACCGAAGATGGTCCAACCCCAGTAACTGGAGCATCTTGTGTGAGGCTGCGGAAATGATTTCATAATTTCCCACGAATGAGAAAGCTGTGGACATAATTGATTGATAAATCGTGAATGTGATAAAGCTGGGCTAATAGCTTGAATGAAATCGTTTAACGACTGAGAAAAATGTGAGAGAAGTGAGAACGAAAATCAATGTAATTTATGGGGCGTTTTGCTTTGACAGTTGAATAATGCGCCAGTGGACAGTATTCAAATGGGGTGGCTAATGAGTCGGCGACGTTCGCAACCACTGAATGGGTAGGAACACATTCGAGCGACTGCTCATTTAGATAATACTCGTAACTCATGTAAAACTGCAGCAAGCTAGGCGGCTGCGTAGGCGGTTGTATAAATTACAACCACAAACAACACACGGAGCACTTAAAACCAAATAAACGTCGTAGTGCTAATCAGCTAAATAAATTGTAATGTAAGACTTGTGTGTCAGATACACACACACACACACTAGCGCGATAGCTGGCCGTGCTTTGATTGGGCGACCGCTGGCTGCCAGCAAGTTCAAGTTGAATGCCAAACACTTGGACCTTTATGTAATGCACATATTTGTGTAGTTATACAACTGATGGAATAGCCCACCCCTTGGCCAGCGAGTGGCTGGATCCCTTGAGCGCCTCGTAGTAGACGCCTGCTTGAGAGGGAGTGTGGGAGATGCCTCTCATGTAGTGCCGCTTCCACTCCTTCATCTGCGCAAACGTTTCGTCCTTGTCGCCGGTAACAGTCTCCACATCGGCAGCATCCTGTAGCACTTGCACATCGGACAAAGGCACCTGCATTTTGGACACGTCCGATCCGAACCCGTGCGCGCACAAAATTCGACTAAAGTTCGGGTCGTCGCAACTGATCTCAAGCCAACATCAATATCAGCTGACAATGTTTACTTTGGAAATTAGAGAAGTATTAACCAATAATCTCCTATTGACTTTGCCACTTAGATGCTTGCCAAAACGAGAGCAAACAGCACTATAATGGCCTGCCACATTCTTGCCCCACTCGTTTCCCTTACCCCACTTACCTGCAACTAGGCTGTCGCTGGAATGATTTGCCATTCGTTGAAAGACCATAGATGTTTGCCGGACGATTTGGTACTATCGTTATGGGATACGACTGTGGATTGCTGATCACACTGTCCAGCGAATCGGGATCCTCTTCGATGGTCGCTGGTCTCTTGACCGGCTTTACCAATTTTTCTTTTGCCGCCGACGCTGTTGACGTTGAAGTCGTCGTCGCTGTGGAGTGGCTCGTAAAATTGAAACGCATCTGTGAATGGCAGTTCAAAAGTCCGCTTAAAATGGCATTGAAGCTAGATACTCGTATATAAAACATTTGTTTGTATTGAAACGCTGCCAGTCAGCCACTTTTGTTGCCTTAATTACGCAAGAAGAAACTTCTGATGACGGCGAGTCCAAGTGCGAAAAATGTATCGCATATAACAGATTTATATTCGTAAACAAAAGATGCGCACATGAACTTGAGCAAAACAACAAAGCTGTTATCAGTTGCATATCGCTAGCCCGATATTGTTTGCATTGCCTGTCATCAACTTGTTGTAGTTAATGTGCATACATTATATATACATATTAATTAAATTAAAGTGCAACACAAATAATCGTAAAATTTATGAAGTCGTCAATTTTAATTTGTACGATTGTATAAATTTGTTGGTGATTTATATGTTTGCCTTGTTAGATAATGTATTTAAAACATTGTTGAAATTTGTGTTATGAAACGAATCCAAAATAAGGTCCTTTAGGTAAATTTATTATATTATTTCATAAGAAGCCAAATTTAGTTTCACAACTTTTACACGATTAAGGCACTTGAAAATGTAAAACCCGTTAGAAAAAGAAAACACACTTAAACACACCTTTAAGCGATTATATTCTTTTCGGCTCTTTTGAGGCTAAATATTTTTTAGCACCTTATTAATCGCACACAAGTTTCAATAAATTGACACCTTTAAAAAGAGCTTTACGCGTTTTTTGTCATGCTAAAATAAAACTTTAGCACATCTTTAATAATTTTATCACTATGTATTTAGTATTATAATGTGCGCCAAATGCTTAAATTTTACTTCGTTTTGTGTGGTTCGCAGCGAACCAGAAATGAGCAGAAAAATCACGGGTCAACTGCACATAGAGCAGAAACAAACAGTAGCCGAAGTCTAAGCTAGGCACGGAAATCCAAAGCGACACTGCGATGACAAAGCTACAGAAGCCACTACGTAAGTGTGTCCAACGGATTAAATGACGGCCGACTGACAACGACGACGACTGCGAAAGCAACAGCAACAGCAAGAAAATATTAAACTAAACAAAAATTGTGAACAAAAGGCGACTTGCTGTAAATGAGCTCAGTTACGCACACATGCACAGTGTCAGTTCCCACTCAGACAGTGCTGCAGATTGATGCTCTCACAGACACAGCTACAAATACAGATACGGACACAGATACATAAAGCGACTCAAACGCACACATGCAGATAAAATTGTCGTGTTGATACGAGAAAAGTTCAATTGAAATGATTTTTAAATTGAAAATGAGGCGGAAGATAAGCGCGATAAGTTTTGCTTATCTATATTTGATGTATACATGGACAAAAGAAATTAAATATATTAGCTGACACGACCTTGCGACTCAATGGCGTAGACTTAATATTAATTATGCATGTACACAGGTATTCTGAAATAATAGTGACTCTAGATGCTTGACGTACCAGAATAAACAAGAGATTTATCACTAACACTTTTCGCTTCTGTACGCTACGTATACGTAATTTTTGACTATATACGCGTCGACTATTTGTTACAAAAGAATTATTGGGGCAGCTTTTTTTGTTCCGTTTGAATATCATAAATCTCACGGTTGACGGAAGCTAGAGAATAGCGAACCAGTTAAATAAGTCAAAGTCACACATCATAAATTTATTAAGCACTTTCCCAATTAAATTGCGGCGTCTGGATAATAATTTAAAGATATTGAATACTTAAAGTGTCTGACAGCTAATCATAGAATATTCATTAGGACTTTGCTTACTTTACAAGAAATGGATGTTGACGGACTTCTACAGCCGATAAGCGCTCCGACACAATGTAAATTTATTGAGAATGCTGTACCGTGTAATCCTAATCTAAGATGTTATCGTTGTGCGACAGTTGACTCAAAATCTGTATCTTCTTTGAATAGTGAGGCAAATGGCTTTTGTACACTTTTTAGTTATATAACGCTTAATATACACGCTAATGTAATTGTTAATATAAGGTTGCTGGTTGCGCTGAATAGCAATGAGACACTTTTTATCGCTGATATGTCAGCCATTTAAATGAGAGCGGCAAGCAGCCTCACCTTGGCCTTGCTTTTATTGTATTCCACGTGAACGAAGAATTCGTATTGGCAGCAGGAGACCATCCCATTAAAAATATCTTGTCATAGAATCGGCGTCCTATTTATTCTATAAACTGCAAAAATGCAAGGGCTGCTGCTCCTTGAGTTGTTTGTCATATACGTTTACGGAGCTTTCCATTTTGTGGTCGTTTTATGCGTTACACAATTTCTTGTTATTTCACGAAGTGTTAAGGTGTGTGTAATATCATTGATCTTTTCTCTGGATAAACCAAACTATGCGGGCTGCGTCTGACACCGCCAGCTGTTTCTATGCGGCAGTGCGCTTGCCATATTCCACCGCAATTCGAATGATACATGCAGAGGTAAATGGTCTTCAAATGATATCAACAACTACATCAACTATGTCACGCTAAATTGTGAATGGCAGCAGCGGCTGACACTGATGAAGAGCACCCAAGCAGCTGTGAAAATTGAATAATCAGCTTAGTTACGCGGCTTGACAGTGAGCGACCCCAAGATATAAACACTCATCCTATCCCTCCAATGTACTGATGCTGAGGCATGCATTGCATGTCTGAATTTATCACTTTGTATGTTCCGTGTGTGTAAATCGCCAAGTGCATATTTGTTGACAGTCGTTCGCCACTTTATTAACTAGACACGATGAGCGAGGGTGCTAATTTGATTTTAATGCACTGAATGGCGCCCGTTTTCATCTATTTTTAATGTTTAGGTAATCTCGTTTTTGGCTTACCAATTTAATTATAGTCCTTATGAGATTTAATTTATCTTATAAACAAAATTCATCAAAATTATTCTGATAAATTAAAAAGCGCTATTAGGTAAAAAATAATTTTTTTTAAATTAATAATTTATATAGGAAAAACCGTAGTCCGTCCGAAAATAGTTTTAGATTTTGTAAGTCCTACTTAATAATTCCCCATATTAGAATATTTGTCAATATTTAGATAAATTTCAAATTGAAATGGAACACATAAACAGTAATTGTTAAATGTCCGTGTTTAGAGCCATCTTTCGCCACTATTTGAAGTATTCAAAATGTATGTTTCAAAGTATGCAACACTTTATAAAACTGAAGTTTAATTTTTAAAGAATCGAATAGCATACTTTCTGGCGCTAGAATAAAATAGCCCAAAATGCAGACTTTTTATGTCTTAAATTATTAGCAAAATATTTCTCCCCAAGACGAAATAGAAGAAATCAAAATTGTTTAACAGATATTGTGATTTATTTTAAATGCGATACAAATCGTGTTCAGTATTATTCCAGAATTACACATAAGTTGGCTTTGATTCGCCCAGAATTAAAATTTGATATAGAATATGCTCAATTAAATTCGGACTATTTACACCTGATATTGCATATGAAGTAAGGAAAAGTTTGTTGGCTTTGGGTGTGCTAAAAGTACATTTCTTATACTAAGGATTTGTATTATTGGGATGTGGCTATATGGTTGTGTAAATATGTATAAATGCTGCAACACTTATGTACAAACTATACGCTAAGAAAAATATAGCTACTAACTATTACAAACTACGATAATATTAAAATGAAATTAGTATTAAATATTATTTTCTGCTCACTCTTTCACAAAATGGCAAAATGTTTAAAAAATGTGTGAGTGTCTATGTGTGTACATATTTTTGTATGTGTGAGTGGGTGTGTTTAGGTGAGCAATGTGCTGGTGATGCCTATACATAAATATGTCAACCATGGCCTGAAGCATTACATAGCAACACCATTGTAATGTTCATACATTTCATCCCAGAATCGCTGGCGCTCCGGCTCTGGATTTGTTCTCATATTTAGTTCGTTTGAAATGTCCAAATAGTTGAGACTGTTCATAACATTCGCGGCATCGATTGGGGTCCACTTGGTGCCCAGTAAAGGGTCCTCATTGTTGGGGGTGGGCGAACTAAAGCCAAAAAACAATACAGTATCTATTAACGGATCTGGAGGCTCAAGCATTATTACCCGTATTTGGCAAAGTTTGTCCACATTCGCACCATGCGATTCTTGACTTGCACTTCCATGGACCTTGGGTCCAGGCTCAAATTGAAGAATCCAAATTTGAAGAGGTAGCCCATCTCGTCACCATGGCAAACACCTGGCCGGGGAATGCCCAGCATGCGCTTATAGAGGCCTAATGCTCCATCGAAGGAGAAGCGATACATGTAAACGGGAGCATTGCCAAACTTGGCATGATTGCGAGCTGTGCGCCGGATGCCTTGCAGGAACATGAGATCAGTTAGCAGCTGGAGAAGAATGGAGTTATTATTATTATGCATGGAAACAACCGATTTTGTATTCGTACCGCTATCATTTCATCCACAGATTCGAGCCCAACATGCTTGTTACCCAGATAGAAGGAGCGTATTTCGCGCGTAACTCTATCATGGACTTGGGTCACATTCAGATCTTTTGGAACCAAACGTCCAAAGTCATTCTCAATGATATTCAATAGCTGCGGATTCTTGCGTAATCCTACAAAAATAAATGTACACCTTGCATTATCACTTTCACTTAGTGATTGCGGCTACTCACTTCTTATAAAGAGCATGGCCTCGTGGGTGTTGTAACCCGTCATATAGGGTATCTCAGTGTTGAAGTTGTGCTCCTTGTACATATCGCTTGGATGTTGGGTGAGAAAAGGTTCTTCAAGAAACTGCTCTTCTCGCGAATTTTGATTCCAATAGCCCTCCACCACAGGCACAAATGGCAGGCCAATATTATTGCGCTGATCCTCCGCTGTTAGTGTGGTGGGTGCTGCCTCCACCAGCTTCATGGCTGGCACTCGACGCAAAAAGTCTAAGATTTCCTCAGTATCGTTAGCACCCACATAGCCAAGATTGGCCGCCAGTCGCGCTGCTCTATGCCCCGAACTGGCTGCCATGGACCAGGGATTTAAGGCAGAGCCGCTCTGCGAGATGGCACGATGGAACAGACCCTTGGCCAGTGGCGAGAGCATCAACAGCTGCACTGAAGATGCACCAGCGGATTCTCCAAAGATTGTCACCTGCTCTGAGTCACCGCCAAAGGCGGCTATATTGTCGTGCACCCATTGAAGGGCCAGCACTTGATCCTTAAGTCCCTGATTACCTGGCGCATCAGGTCCAGCCGTCAGAAAGCCTAAGGGACCGAGTCGATAGTTCATAGTAACCAGCACTATGTCCTCGGCAACCAAATAGTCAGGTCCGTAAAGAAATGAGTTACCAGAGCCAAAGGAAAAGCCACCGCCATGCAGCCACACCATCACAGGCAGCTTGGGTTGCGGGCTTAAAATACAGCTGATTAACTATTTAATTATATAAATCATAAACGCATTTGCTCACTCATCTTCCTTGGGCATGCGAGTGGTGAAAACATTTACATAAAGGCAATCCTCATCGCCCTTGAAGGTGTCCAGTATCATGTTCTTGTGCGGACAACTTTGACCCTCTCTCGAAGCATCTCTCACGCCAGACCATGGCTTCTCCGGTTCTGCTGCGCGGAATCTGCAGGCATACAAATTAAATATATCTTTCAATGGACTCACCTTGTTTAGAACTCACCTTCTGTCTCCAATTGGCGCTGCACCATATCGCATGCCCTTGAAACTATAGTAGCCCCCTCTTTCACCGGATCGATACTTCTGAAAGCGGCCTCTCACCTTTCCCAACGTGGTGCTAGCTACAATTTCGCGCTCCTTCTATAGATGCAAAAGTGTAATAAACAAATCAATTTTGAGCAAGTCGACAATCCGAGCGTGCGAACTTCTTCTTCTTCTTCTTCCACTGTCTGAAGTATACACGAAAAAATCAATTTGAAATTGCAACTCGAGTGCTTTGGTTGGCTTGCACCTTGCCAAATTTTGTGGCGCGTGAAAATACCAAGTATCTGTGAGATACTTAGCGTGTGTGTTATGCTTGCACAAGTTCTGCATGAAGTTCGAACTAATCTTGAACAGCGCTGGCGTGTACAAGTAGGTCATGGTGCAATTGTTGAGCAATTGACCAATGGCCAAAAAGCCAGTTCTTGTCTGAATAAAATAACTGAATTTGTGTGGCGCCGAATGCTGCATGCTGCATGCTGTTCTTTCTTTGTTCTTGATGCTTACTAGCCAACTCTGATGGCAGAGACTTGACCTCATCCAAGCTGCAGCTGTGCACTGCCCAAACAAGTAAATCATCTGGCACTGGCACTGTCAGAACTTGACGTTCAAGTTGAGACTTGATTGGCTCTAAAAGAGTTGAACATAATTCACACATGCATTTGGCGTTTGTGCGTCAAGGTCGTCGAGTTGTTACCTGTGCGGATCATGTGTGGCTTACCCGTAGAGATCGTACCACCTCCTGCACCACTCGCATTGCACGCGAGGGCAGCAATTGCACCAGCGAATTGGGATGCGAGGTCAGCGTTTTCCAGGCCATCGTCTCCTGCAATTACAAAGGTCGCTTGTACTTTAAATTGAATTAAGAGCAATTTGCAAACAAGCCAGCGCGTCTTGTGCAAACGCTGCTCTCAAGTTCACTGTTTGCTGGGCTGTTGCATTAATGTTGACAATTTTTCTCTGTGTTTTTGTTTTCTGTTCAGACTGCCCACTTTTAATGATGTTAACGGGCAACCTTGCGGCCAAGCAAATTTCGTTTAATTGAAATGCCATTTGCATAATATAAAAAAAACAAAATACCAACAACTTTGCTAGAGGCGGCAACAGTCCAAAACAGTTAACTGGCAACAACAATGGCAACAGTCACGTGCAGCCAACGCTTAATAGTTAGACAGAGGTATATACAATGTACATATATACATAAATTCATATGTATGTAAGTCTTGATACATTTTGTGAGCTGTCTGTCAGCTGTCACATTAGCCGGCGTGTGTCCCCAGCTGAAAAGTATCTGTATCTTGAAGTGAATCATGACACAGTTGGACCAAATACAAAAAAATTCACATTGTTTCAAGTTCACATTTTACGAGTAAACAATTTTATGCTAATTTCTTTTTTGTTGTCTTTGTGTGTGTGTGTAAATACTTGACCCGCTAGGTGCGTGGGTCTCTTTAAGCCATTGGCATGCATCAGTATCTGTGGTACAACATTATGCAAATGTAGGTGTAGCCGTAAGTCATAAGACACTTTTGGTTAAACTTTATTTAAATTGATTTGGTTTGGCTTTGGCTTAATTTGATTGTGTGGCCATAATACATAATGTTTATAATTGTTTTTCGTATTGCCTACATTGTTGCTTTTGTGATATGAAGTGATTAAAATGCGCACATTTGCCGCTAAGGTTCAAGCGCATCAGAAGTGGGTCAGCTTTAAATCTTTAATGCATATTAAATAGCTTTTATCGATTTTTTGCATACACAACTAAATTGAAAATGACCCAAGCGAATTAGATTTGACAACTCCCTTGTTAGATTTATTAAGATAAGCCACGAAATAAACTTAGTTAAATAGCTTGTGAGTTATCACTAAGCTCTTACTGCATTTTAACGCTTTCAACTCGTATTTTCAGATACAACAGATAATACAATCGATTAACTCGTCGTTAAATGTACACAGGAACTCAATCAAATGATGCCATTTATATAAAGTAAATATTATGTAATCGCAAAGACAACAACACTTTGGCGCTTTCACGATACGCTCGAAAAATGAAAATAAATACGAAAATAACTGCAGTCCGGCAGATCGCCATTTTCAGCTTGGCGAATTCGCTGCACCATGCAGCAATGTAGAAAGTTGCTGTTACAATGGCAGCAACAATAATAACAACAATACATATTGCATAAATATTGTGCGATTTGGCAAATTTATTGAAAACAGACCTCAGTTGTGGTCGTAGAATGCCCCATTTTCATTCTGTTTAGATCGAACGGCGACCCGGAAGAAGATTTTGCTGTGGTTACTGCTGATGGCGACATTGTTGTTGTGGTCGTCGTTGTAGTGCCAATCAAAAATAATACTTTGGGAACTAAATCTTGCAAGTCGCCAGCAGCCGCACCGAGCAATCCCCTATCAATGGGCAACACAGCCTCTGCCTCATCGCTGAAGAAATTCTCTTCAGGGCTTGCAATTTTTTCGAATTTCAATTGATTGCTCGGCTCAGGAGACCGCTGCATAAAAATGGCATAGAGAATCAGACCAGTTGCCAGCAGAAGGGCCACAGTGGCTAGCACAAAGGGCAATTTGGGGCGACAGGCCATGGCGGACTGCTCTGTCTTTATGCAACAACACAACCCGTTGACAATTGCGCTGCAGAAATCTGTTGCAGTTGCAGCAGAGGCACGCGTCGCGATGCGAAACACTAAACTTTGATTTATTGAAACGAGCTGTCTTTATGTTCAGTTGCGGCTATTATTGGCACATAGCACCGACTGGGGCTATACACTTTAGGAGCGAGCTAGTTTTGCGGCATCTGCGTCCGTTATTGTTGCACTCGCGGCCACTGTCGACTGAGTTTTGAGTCGGCACCACAACTAACCGAATGAGAGCTGCAAGTCTTTGTTTTACGCTATACCTGCTTTTATCGTTTCTAATATATATTTTTGATTTTGTGTAGTGCTCGTAATTTATATATATGTTTTTGTTTATTGCCAAAGTTATGTGCAGCACGCAATGGTCGAGTGCAGACGCTGGCATTGCTTGTGTCTCTGATGTACTTGTTAACTTGTTACTGCGTTTGGCTGATAAGCATTTATCTTTCAATGTTATCTGAGAGGGAGCGGAAATGTTGCACTTGTAACTAATGTATGCATTATTGCAATTACAATTATAATTTTTGATATGCCATACTAATTGTTTCTTGGGTTGTTAATTGTTATATCAAGCGTTATATATTTATTTACAAACATATGTACAGACGCCAACAGAGTTCAACTGCTGGCTGTAAATTAGTCATAAAACTGATAGTTAGACACTCACATACATACATTTACATAGTAGTGGTTACAAATTCTGCTCACCTGACCCAAATCTTCAATTATCACACATAATATTTGACACATGGTGGACAGATTATACTGCCCCATACTAAACTGATATACCTAAAATAGGCCGTGAAAATTTAAAAATTATAAGAATTGTATTAATGACAATACATTTTAGCAGTCTACAGTTACAGTATCTCGTTTAGGTAGATCACTCTATTAAATAATTATAATCAGTCATTTTAGCTTATTAATTTAATGAGTCGCAAAGCAATGCTATTGAAAGTAAGTCAATTATAACTTTAACCAAATTAGCAAAGTTATATTTTAATATAAAAAAAATAATAATATTTGCAGATTGTATTGTGTGATGTGGATATGGATATCGTGGCATTGGCAATGTAATGTGCATATACAATAGCATTGAAGACCAGATGCCAAACGTGCACTCAGTTGCCATTTACACACGTTGACTACATATTCTTATAAGCCATTGCCAAATCGAATTGAACATCTCCGAAAATATTTGTTTGCTGGCTTATGCGCCTCATAAAGCACAGTACATAAAATACCACGGCGATGGCGTATTAAGAATAAGTTTCAGCGAATCGTTGTTGGCTGCTGTGGCTAATAACTTGTCTACAGGTCCATAAAATCCATTAACAACCACCTGTAAATGCAGTCTCCAGTATTTTTGAGCCAAACATAAAAGGTGGTAATTCACAAATGCCGCATAAGACAATAGCTTGACGTTCATTGCGGCTACTTGTGACTCAAGAGGCAGCCGCGGCGGCTGCTCAAGTGTTGAATTACTTTTGAAACGGCAACAAATTTGCCACACGATGTCAAAGTCACTCGCCGCAGACTATACTCAGTGGCTTTGATTTAAAGCCAAAAAGCACAGTGTAAGCAAATTTGGGTATGGCACGCTTCGCGGTTGCTTCGTTGTTTAAATACACACACACTCACATGCACATACTCTCACACAGCAGTCACTTAGTGTGGTAGTACAAGTATTTTGCATCACACTTACCTTTAATGTATTAGAAATCTTTCCAGCTCGGGCTATAGCCGTGCCAAATGTTGAGGGCGCTATTGCAATGGACGCTGACTCGTTGCACAGCATCAGCAGGGCGACGAGCAGCAGCAGCAACGGACACGCGTTTCTTGTGCGTATCATGATGAACTAGTCTTGATTCCGTATAACGACTGAGCAAATGAAAACGAATAATGCATTAGTCGATTGTCTACAGCGATAATGTATTTGCCAACGCAAAACGCATACAAAAACCGAGCCGATCTCTTCTCAGACTACTTCTTGGTCAGGGACAAACTGCGAATGTCAACAGCTTACCAGCAACAGCAGCAGTAGCACCAATAGCACCAACAGCAGCACCAACAGCAGCTGTGCTGAGCTAAACTGAACTGAACTGAACTAAGCTGAGCTAAGCAACACCTAGTGATCAACTTGACTCTGTTTTGCAGCATTGTCTTACATTTAATTGGCTGATATTATTTTCGTATTTGTTGACTTTTGCCGGTTGCGGTAGGTCGTATTCGTTTTCGTTTTTGTTGCTGGCACTCGGTGCTATTATTAAATTAATACAGACATTATTCAATTTTGCTTTGTCTGTGTGGTTTGTAAAGGTCACTGCGCGTATTTGGCAGCATCGATGAAGCACCGTCTAAATATTTGCGTGCTCACTGGACGTATGTTAAATTAGCTATGCGTAAGATGTCGTACAACGCGTATAGTACAATGACAGCAGAGGTTAATTACCAGGCCGAGGAAAAGAGCTTATGGCAAGCCGGAAGCATTACAGAAGGCTATTCCTATACCTATGCGATAGCAAACAATGATTTCCAGTTGTTCAAATTAATCAATAGCAGCTGCTAATTTCTTATTAGCATTCAGCTAAAGGGCTTTTTCACTTCCTCAAACATGCTGAGGCATCTCTGAGCAAATCAAGAATAGCGTTGTCATTGTCTGTGCTATCTAATGACAACATTTTCCAACTAATAAGTGGTTTTGGCAACAAACTTGTTTACGGTTATCGTTCAGGCTTAGACAGCGATGAGGCGCCGTTGAACAGAAATCAATTCGGCGCGGCATCAAATATACTTGATAATACTCGTGTAATATTAGCAAAAAATGTTCACGGCTGCCACGCCCACTCCTACGACGACAACAGTGCCTCATCGCACAATGCATAACACATGGGAAATGAGCGGTAGGGGTAGGGTAGTAAGTAGACAACGCTTAAGCCACTAACCCACTTCCTACTTGAGTCAAGCGCCGAGCACAGGCCTCAAGTGCGACGACATTGCCGTTATTGTTGTGGGCCCGCTGTTTGCCAGCTAACAATGCTAAGGAAACACTTGCACTTTCATGGAAAGTTGTTTGGCCAGCTGCACTTCAAACAAACAGAGAGTGAGAGAGAGAGAGAGAGAGAGTCAAATATAAAGAGATTGAGCAAGTTGCAGCATATATGATGGCGAGAGAGTTAGAGAGACTTGAGTTAAGTCAGCTGTGCCACATTTGTATGAATGTATTGGTTCATGGGCTAATCATAAATACATGCTTGCATCTGTAGACGTATTTGTAGTCTTGAAATTCGTATGGAAATTAGCTTAAAATCAAGCATTAAGCAATGTTGCATTTATATTGGTAACACAGCAAAATTAACGAGCGAATGGGCGAGTGGACGAACAACAGAATGCTCAGATTTAGCAATTGGCATTTGTAAAAGGAGAGAGCAACAGTTATTGTACCAAACTCCGATTAGCAGCAATCAAGCGAGAAATAAACAGCAGAAAGCAGGTGGCAAACAAAGCCAGACCAACCACAAAAACCCAAATCTAAGAGTGTGCAGCGAATATCAAAGAGGAGAGCAGGCGCCTGGATTGAGACGCACTGGGGACACTGGCTGGAGCTGATGCGAGTGCGATTGCCCGACGAGAGCTGGCTCCGAATACCGATATGGCTATGCGTTTCATTACATAAGCGGCTGCGATCAAAACAAACAAGGTAAATATTGACGAAAAAATAAAAAATAAATGAGTCAAACACGTTGAAGAGTCGATGGCGTCTCACAACGTGCGAGCGGAGCAGCAGAAAAGTAATCTGCGAAAAGCTGATGCGCACTGAACTGAGTGAGAGTGAGTATTGTGAATATTGGCAAAGAGACAATGAAGGAGAGAAAGAGAGACGGTGAAAGAGGGCGGGGGCGTGCAGAGGAGAAAGACGGAATTAAAGATGAATTGATGCTCCGATTATAACGTGACTAAAATGAGTTGTTAGGCAGCTAGCGAGGCATTTCATTTATGCATGTGTGCAAATTAAAACTTAACGCCAAATTTCGCTTGACCCCTTACATAAGCCGGCAGACAGATAACGGAACTAATGCGAACAGTTTGCCAGCTGGGAAGATATTTATGCACGACAAAGACAAAGATTAAGCCCGAAGACGCAACTGGCGAATTGTGTGTATTGACGTACAGTGTTTCATGTTTTAAAGCTTCACAGTGGGCCAACGTGCCAACTGACGGACAAACAAAATAAATTTGACATAGATACGCAGTAGGTGAGTAAGTATTTGGGCGAAATGAGTCAACGGGCGCACATCGAACAGCAATGCGCAACAATTTCAATATTGTCAATGACAATTGTCAATTTCAGGGCAACGCGAAACCGCCTATCGATGATCGATTATCGATTCCCTACCCGCTTAATACATACATAAGGTAATTGTTAACAATTCACAAATATCGCACTGCACATTAGACAAGTTCAAGTTTGTCGTCTAAGTCTTTCGTTTCGAATGGCGCGTGGCGCTGTTCTCCTCTTCTTCTGCTTGTGCTATGCCAACAATTTGGGCTCGTCGCGTACCAAAAATTTGTTTCGTGCTTCGCGTTTGACTGTTGCCGTTGAACTGAGTCTGTGGCCGGCCAGCGGTGCGCTTAAGCGTCAAATTGCTCATTTTCTTACCCACATCGCATCGCTTCGAGTCGCGCACATTTCCAGCTGCCGCTGGAGTCAAGACGAAGACGGAGACGGAGCAAGAGTTGAAGAGTCGGAGATGTGAGTACTATGCTGCATGGACAGACTCCTAGCAGGCAAACCGTTTGGGTTTCTTGTTTTAATTTTTTTGTTTCAGGAGACAATGCGAATAACTCGAGTTACAGCAAAAATCATTTTGAACTCGGCGACAACGACGACAACGCATAAATTATGGAAATTTTTTATTTATTTTTTTGAGATGTTTCTATTCCGTAATATGTATTTAAGATAGCAGGCACTAACAGCTAACGACTCCGTATTCTTGACCAAGATACGCTTACTCTGTGCCTCTCAGCCAAGTCGTTAATCTGTGGACACGTGCAATTAGTTACTACCACTGGAAGAGTTGTTGACACTGAGAAGCGACAAGAGACTGAAAATTTTGACACTAGTTGAGATCAAGGATAAAACATTAGTTAAGATCATAGTCTTCCAGTAAAGGGGCGAACCTTTGACATTGCAAATTGAGTCTTGCATCAAATGATGCCAAAATAACAATTATAAATTACATTGCAATGTAATCATAAGAGTATATTTTTTCTGTTTGTTTTGGATTAGTGATAAATGGCAAAGGTAATTACGCTTAAGTTTTCACTAATCATCATTGTGTAATTAATTGAATTTACACGCTGCTAATCAATTAACGAACATTTTCAAGTTTGGCAACGCATCAGTTTTCAAATTCCACATCATGCCCCATGTGACCTTATTGCGTTTTATGTATCTACAGCATCTGCACTTGACTAAGTACACAGCTCGAACAACAAAAACCATCGGAAGCCTCGAATACGAATATATCATATTTATGTGTATACGACTCCAAATTGTGCATTCAGTGCGCAGCTGTCTAGTCTCTAAATCTATTATATCGAAGTGGAAAGTGTGTCAACACATTGTTCTATACAAATATTTGCTCTGGGGTAAATTATGAAAATATGCGCACAAAAAATAATGTGCCGCTTCCCGAACAACAATTCGGCATCGCTTGGGCAAACAAGAATTTTGAAAGTGACCCGGTAGTTAAATTGTACAATGTACTCCAACACCGGCCGCATAATCAACTGTCGCATGCCTCGCATATAGATTAATGACCAAGAGATTTAGTTGCATGGTGACGAGTCAACTAAAAGGCACAACCGTTTCGGCATCAGTTGTAGTCCCGTTGTAACCGCTTCTCAGGGTCAACTGCTATTCAGAGTTCTTTGTTGAAATCAGCGGAGTTCTTATCGTAATATACAGGTTCTTTGACAATACGACACACGTAGAAAAAACTTTAATAAATAATATTCATTTTTTTGCTTTTTAATATCATCACTTGAAATCTTAACTTTTTTATTCAATGGTAAACACATCGTTGTTGTTTAATATTTTCATATTCAATATCAAGGTTAAACTTTCTTTTTAAAAAATGATTTGAATTTAGCGCCAAGTTGCTGCCTGTCAACTGTAAATTGCTACAACACTCAAAGCATACTTTGTGCATATCAGCCATATTCTGTCAGCGACTAAATTAGTTAAGTGTGGAGCAGACAGCAACTGTGGAGCATAATTAGCCAAAAATAGAGGGCGCCACCTTACTATTGTGAATGGTTCAGGTCAAGGCTAAAACATTTGCAACGACACATAGAGAGAGCAGAATCAGTAGCGCAGCCAACTTCAAGTGTTTCCATTATTATTAGTAATACACAATTAGCGTGAAGTTGGCGTCAAGCCGCAGAAGTTCAACTTGATGTTGGCGTCAAAATTGCACAGGTTCCACTTGAAGTTGGCGTCAACTATACACGTTCAACGTGAAGTTGGCGGTACAATTTGCCGCCAAATTTAAAATCATAAGTAACGTATATATACACAGTAGACCAAATTTTTTTCTCCAGTCCTGGATACCCATTTGCTTTTTGAAAATCTTTTTTCCTGCCGCTAGAAGGGCGATTTAAATGTCTTTTAAATAAATGCCCAAATTATTGCTTAAAATCCCCTTGGTAAAGTTGCTATAAAGCAAGCAAATATTCCTTTTCATAGATCTTATTTCTACCGACTGTTGAGAAATTCATGTTTTAAACATTTTTAAATAAAAATTCAAATTCAAAATGCTTAAATTTTGCCAAAAAGACGAATATTTGGTCACCCTACAACTTAAATATAGGTTTCTGCATTGGCTAAACTAGCCTTAAGAAAAAATGCAGCATACTTTTAGGCCGTAAAGAATCCTAACCAAGAATCGGTGGTTGAAGCCACTTTCACAGTTTATTCTTATCACTGATTATAGTACAATAACGATTATGTTGCTAATTACACTAGACAGACTTAAGTTCGTCATTAACACGGAAATTTGGCAAATGTTACATTTGTATAACAAGAAAAGTCTATTGTTGGGATATGCCAGAGCTCTCTAAGGCACGGAATACTTTAAATATGGAATATATATAGGCAGCAGTGCGCAGATCGTTGCACAGTTCGAACTTATTGGCTGTACTTTTGATTCCAATGGCAGCTGACTCCATAACTGTTTGTAAAGCAGCATCCACAATGTCAGCCTCCCTGGTGCAGTCTCGAATTTGTTGAAGGCGCTCGTTCGGCATAATTTCGGGCTACAAAAAACATTGGTGAATAGTATATAGGATATAAATCGATGGTTTCACAACTTACGTATTCACATTCATTACAGCGGTTAAGCGACTCATTTATAGAATTCATGACTCCATGGATAAGCTGTGAAGTGATTTTCGAGTTCATTTTTCCATAGGACACGTGATTGATATTCTTTAAATATTCAAAATAGGACACGGTGACGCCGCCTGCATTGCAATAAATATCTGGAACCATCAGGACGCCCTTCTCTAGTAGAATTTTCTCAGCAGCTGGTGTCGTAGGCCCATTGGCTCCCTCCAGAATCAATTTAGCTTTGATATCTTTTGCATTATCACTAGTAATCACCTTCTGTGTGGCACATGGCATCAATATATCACAATCCGCAGTGAGCAGAGTTTCCTTGGACTCCTTGGCCTTTGAATACCCCTTGATGGTTTTCTTTTCCGCTTTGAATGCAATAACATCCTGTGAAAAATGCGTTCCTTCAAAGTATACCAATTGATTAGCGATTGCTACTTACATTGATATCAATACCATCCGTGTTAATCAGAGAAAAGTCCATCTCCTGGATGCCAATCACTTTAGCGCCTGCCTCGTGTACAAATTTAGCGGCAAACGAACCAACATTGCCAAATCCCTGGACAATGACTCTCTTATCTTTCCAACCAGTCTTATATCCAATTAGATCCATCCATGCTTTATCTTGCAAAAATATATCTCCCGTCTTCCACACACCACGGCCTGTGGCCTGGAATCTTCCATTAATGCCACCGATGTGGACAGGCTTCCCTGTGACAATCGCCGCTGCATTGATGTCCTTGTAGCCAAACGTCTTCGTATACTGATCAGATAACCAACTCATCTCGCGGGGACTTGTGTTGACATCTGGGGCTGGGACATCGATACCAGGCCCAATCATGTTGCGCTTCAGCAACTCCATGGTGTAGCGCCTTGTAATCGTTTGTAATTCCATAACCGAGTACTTTGAGGGATCGATACGAATGCCGCCTTTGGAGCCACCAAAGGGGAGACTTACACAGGCGCACTTGAATGTCATAATAGCTGCTAATGCCTTAACCTCTGCCTCATCCACATCCATTGCGAAGCGAATACCTGAGAGTGGTGCATTGATAAATCCACCGACAACCTTAGTCATCTTTCAATTGGTACTTACCACCCTTTAGGGGCAAGCGATTTCGAACGTGGTGTGCTCGATAGCCAGTTATAATCTCATATGTTCCATTCTTTCGTGCAATAGGAAAGTTCACTTCCAGCGAAGTATTCACGTTTCCTATTAAATTTAAAATGGCACTCACGCGAGCCTGCTTCTCTTCTGGCTTCAGATGAGAATACTGGTCCATCTCTTTGACCAACTCTTTTTCCATTATCTGAGCGGCCTTATGATAGTAGAACATAACCATTGCCGAGAGCTCAGGGTCCTTATCCGTGGCGACCTTTTGCAGTTTCTCGGGAATCTTGTGTTCATTACGCTTTTGCACTTGTAGCGACGTTCGAAAACCTCCACTAAACAGAATATTATTAACGCCACGAAGCATTTTCTTTAAATAGAAAAAAATAGTAAGAAATAAATGTAATGAAACAATTCTGTTGTTGATTTTGATAATGATTCTGTTGCTTATAAATACGATTGACTTGAAAATTCCAAAGACGACTATGTTACTCGATTTTTGTTACGATAAATAACGTAAAATATGAAAGTTAACAACTTTAAACTTTACAAATTTATTATATTTATTATACAAAGATTTGTTTCTTGAGCAAAGCAAGGTCCAGGTGTAGATGCAATTTAAAATAAGTGCCAAGAAGCAGTTTTGTTTATACATCGTCTTTGGAGCCACAATAGGGGAGATTTACACAGGCGCACTTGAATGTCATAATAGCTGGTGAAGCCTTCAGCTCTGCCTCATCCACGTCCATGGCGAATCCAATGCCTAAGAGCAGTCACTAGATTATTGCAACTTACCACACTTCAGGTGCCACCAATTTCATAGGTATCATCGTCTCGTACAATGGGGAAGTTCACTTCCAGCGAGGTGCCTACACTCTCTATCAAGTTTAGATAGACATGCGCCTGCTTCTGGTCGTGTTTGATACGAGGTTTGTTCATACTGGTCCATCTCAAGAAATGTTTGAATTCAATGATTTCGCCGATATTTCATTGTTGATTTTATAATATTTTTGGATTTTGTTTTTATTGTATAAATTGCTCTACATAATACGTGGCTACAGGCTACGATCTAGGCTTAAATAGTTTATAGCTATACACAAATATAAACATATTTTGAATGGTAAGTTCTTAACGCATGGAAAACTCTAAGCAGCCAGTAATTAAAAACATAACTAAGAGTATCCTATGTAGAGTTGCATTACACCTATATGTATATAGAGTTTATTGGGAACTCTAACATAACTGCATATGCATGTATATGTTTTGTGTGTATGTATGTTTGTATGTATGTATGTATTAACTGTTGTGCCGTTTGACGTTTAAAGTTTTGGGTTCGCACGGAAGCGCACAAAATGAATGTAGATTGGAGTAGGGATTATTTAGTTTATATGTATGTATATAACTTAGTTGTACCAGTAGCACAGGTTACACATAAATATGATAGACTTACTAATATGCATTATTATAGTTATTAATTATATTGTTATAGCTTTATGTTTTTATTATTATCTATGTACACGCACATACAACTTAGTGTTTGTGAAATGGTTTAGAACTAGAAAAAAGCGACCCCGTTTGCAAAATGAAAAGTAAAGATTTAACAAAAATGTAGCTTTTAATATCACTTTGGGGACATGCACTCGATCTCTTATGGCCTCTTTTACGATGGATACAATTGGTAGCATACTTTAATTCGACAACAATCGCATTGCACATAAATTTTCAAAATTTAATTCGCTTCATTCAATCCGGATGATAGCGTCATTCAAATAATGCGTATTGAAACTGGTTTGCTTGATTCATTGAAATTCAATGCTACACACTAATGGCTTAGTCAATATCATAGTGGGTAAACTTATCGCTAACATATTTTCAATTAATTTCAAATTAATTCAAAAGTCTAATTTTTACATAATAATTACAAAGTGATTACGACGCCTAACAAACACATTAATCTCGTAGCAAGATCGCAGGTATTGCTGCTGCTTAAAATTTAACATCACGCTTGGAAACAATAATTCTCAAAAGTATCTTTTTCCCGTTGAGTACTATAATTTGTGGCCTTTCCATCGAACTGTTGTTCAGTTCCCTTCAGCTGCAACACATCAAGCAGCTTCTATTCCGCTCAACTGCTAGTCGATGTCCTTCTTCTCGATCTTCAGATCGAACTTGGCAACCAGCTCCTCTGGCGTATGTCTATAATAAATGCACGAAACTTCAGTTAGCTAAATGTGTCTTTGACCAGCTATTGGCAATTGATTACTTACCCCACCAGATTTTGCAGATCGCAGACAAAGCGATAAACATAGCGCTTGCCCGCCGTCTTATGTATGATGTTCTTGTCGTAGTAATAGCGCAGACCGCGGCTTAGTTTCTCATAGTTCATCTTGGGTTTGTTCTTCCGTATGCCCCAGCGACGTGCCACCTATCGGATGGAAGATGCAACAATCACATATTTAGTAAAGTTTTGAGGTAATACAAATGACAGAAGTTACCTCATCGGGATCGGTTAGCTTAAACTCCCAACCATCGCCCGTCCATGAGATGAAACTCTGACAGGTCTTGTCCAGCAACAGCTCCAGCAGGAATTGCCACAACTGTATGGGACCAGAGCCCGTAAAGCAGGGCACGCCCCCTTGCGTTGTGTAGCCGCCCAGCAGCGTTTTATCCAGACCCAATGTGGTCATGTATGCTGGATGCTGATGGGCATGCGCGTTCCACTGATCCATGTTCGGCTGGGCTCCCATCGTTGGGAACTGAGCATCGTATGGCGTAAACTCGGGCGGAAAGGCCTCGTGGAATCGTGCCCGATTATATGAAGTGTAGAAATCGGGACTGCCATCCATATAGCCATTGGTGTTGGAGTTGCCGCTGCCATTGCCTGCATTGGTGGCCTGGTTTTGATGTTCCTGCGCGGAAAGTGTGCCATGATAGTCGCTGTCATCAGCGCTGCCAGCAGCTACTGCGCCAGAGCCCCCACTTGCCGTGTTGCCCCCACCACCACCACTATAGTGCCCAGCGGCTGCTGTTGCGGCCAAATGTGCGGGCAGATTATAGCTGCTGAGATCTGTTGGATCGTTTTGAGCATTCGATGCGTAGGCGGCGTTGCTGCCGTTTGCCGACTGTGTGCCCGGCTCCTCTTTCAGCTGATGATGTTGGTAGAGAGCCGCTGTCATGTAGTTCATATTATTGTTGCTGTTGTTGTTATTGTTATTGTTATTATTATTATTGTTGTTGTTGTTGCTGCCCGCATTGACATTGTTGTTGGCATTATTGTTGCTGGCGCTGCCGCTGCTGCTGCTGTTGTTGTTATCGGAAGCATTTTGCTGCTGCTGCACGCCAGGCGGCAGCATGTTGCTGTTATTGTTGCTGCTGCCGGTGCTTGTGTTGTTCCTGTTGCCATTGACATGCTGTTGCTGCGATTGCTGCGGTGGCGGGCTGCTGTTGGTGCGATCATGTGCATTGCTGTTGTAGCCTGCAGAATAATAAATATACAAAATTGATTAGCTTTTGACTTATAATTTGAATGCTGTAGAAATGAATTGAACAAAATCATAGTTATTGTTTATATATTTGCAAATCATAATGTAATAAATCTTATACTATACATCTTATATTATACACCGCACGATTAATTAGACAGACAAACAAAATTCATTGTTTAAAGGGTGTTAATTTTTGAGAAATGTATTATACACATCGGAATTAGCACAGTAGTCGCATTTGAACAAATGATTTTCTTATTTGCTCTAAAGGATCTAAGTTGCTTATCAAAAATTAAGAAAAAAATCGTTGACAGTTGCAGTTTATTGCTACAACAAATGGCTATTTAAATTTACATTTTATTGTGCTTAAAAATGCAATAAATCGTATATAAATCGTAAATGGGAAAAATTTTTAATATACGGATTCTCTTACAATTATTTATTATTAACGTTTTGGAAAGCATAAACTTATAGTTTTCGAAATTTCTTGCAAGCAAGATAATCTCATCAAATCCTTTGATTTGCTGAAAAGATATTTTTAGTAATAGTTTGGGGGGCGTCTCTGACACGAACACATTTCGAGGGCAATTGCTTCGGAAGCCAATCAAAATTCGAAGCGCACACCAATACAAATGCCCAGCGGAGCAATAGATACAAAACACAGATACGCACGCATACATCGACAGGTATAGAAACACACACTCACACACACACATACATACATGCACATATATGCGAGCGAGTTGAGCTACCCTCTCCCAATCTAATGTGGCTTGTGAGCGCACGCTACATTAATTGCAAATACGTCGAAATTTAACACGTTTCAGCATATGCGTGTGTGTGTATCTGTGTCTGTCTGTATGCATGTGTATCTGTGGTATACGAAAACCTGTTGCACACGTACACAGAGACACATATAAACGCACACATGCGCGTTGGCTCGCTCGCTCGCTCTTACAATATGAGCAACTAATGCAATCTCGCTCGCTCGCTCGCTAGCTGGCAGCTGAGGCAAAAGCTTAGCGCGTTTTCCCATTCGCTCGCGCAGCGACGGTATTGCGCAGATACAAAGATACGAAACGCTGCCCGTTGGCTGAGCCACTACAATAAAGAGCTGGGTGCCTCCCACGGTTATCCTCATACAGAGGCGCAGCATCTTAGTCCAAAAATGTATCTGCATGTAGTGCATCTATGTATTTTTCAGCAATCCCTCCATCCATCTATCTATCTGTCTATCTATCTATTTATATATCTACCTATCTATCTCATAGCTAGTCAACTCAGGCGCAAACAAAGCATACAACTGTGTTGAGGTATTTATCACCAGCTCAATCTCCTCCCCCTTCGTTCAACTTGTTGCGTGTTTGTTGTTGCTGCTGCTGCTGCTGCTGAGGTTGCTTGCGGGCGTCACACAAACAAACACTTGAAAACGAATTACAATTTAATTATGCGTCGGGGGTTGTGCGCACATCTTTGAGCTACTTTTTACACTCCAACACCTCACAATTGTAATTAAAATTGTGCGGCATTTGATGTCCGCAAATATTTGAAAAGCGTTGTGCTATACCTGAGCTAAAGAAGTTCACATCCGAATCCGTGTAATAGGCATTGCCAGTTGCATGATGCGACGGCGGCGAATAGTCGCCCACAAAGGGCGCCATATCATTAAAATAGCCCAGACCAAATGAAGCCGCCGTGGAGCTGCTTAAGGCACCCGCCAGGCTGCCTATGCCTATGCCGCTGCCAGTGCTTGCAAAGCTATGCGACGAGGCATTAGAGGATGCGCTGGAACTGGAGCCGGAGGATGAGGAGGCCGTATTGCTGCCAGTGCTGCCGCCGGACAAGCGATGTTGCTGCTGTTGAGTGGGTGAAACGTAATGTGAATGTTGCTGTGGTTGCTGTTGCTGCTGCTGCTGCTGGTGTGTCGGCTGCTGCTGTTGAGGATGTTGCTGCGAATGATGTTGCTGCTGCAGCGGCTGAGGAAGATGTTGTTGCTGCTGTTGCGGCTGTTCTGGCAAGATATGTTGCTGATGCTGCAAATGAACCGTTTGCTGCGGCAAATGATAGTTCGAATAGTTGTCATAACTTTGTAGCACCATATTTTTCGTTGTTGCTGCCGTTGTATAGTTGTAGTTGGGTGCCGTTTGGCAATTATTGTTAATGCTGCTGTTGTTGCTCCTGTTCGTTATGTAATGTTGCAAGTTCCTGAACTGTTGGTGAAGTTCTGATGCTGTTGCTGCTGCTGTCGTTAATGCTGTTGTAGCTTTGTCGTTATCCGACGCGTTTGCTGCACTGATTATGGTGGCATTAACTAGGAAAGCAGAGGGCGGCATTTCTTCGCGTTTTCCAATTGATCAATTGTCAAAAACTGAATGTTAAAAATGCACGTCATTGACTTTTTGGATGGTCCACACAAATGTTATTCGTATACTCTCCTACTATATATTTATATATACTCTATACAAAATCAAATCTGCGGGGTCCACTGTCAACTGTCAACTGTCTCAATTGACAATGCTTGGGACACACACAAAACACAACGTGAATAAATTGTAAGTGGATTCAGCTCGCTTATGCTGGTGGTACTTGCAGTTGTATTAAAATTGATTTCACTTTTCGGTAATATACGAGAATTTTTAATTTTTGCACTGACCCTGCTGCTAGATGCGGGCTCTAATCAATTGAGCTGCTTCTAGAATTGGTTCTCATAAATACATGTATCATACGCTTAAGTATGCTGATATGCATAGATTCTATAGCATGTGGGCGCTAGCACTTGAGGTTTGAGTTTTGCTTTTGGTATTCAGTTGTTATTTAAGTAGCGCCGTTCCGTTGATTGTGAGTGTTATTTGTTTTTTTATGATTATTATTTTCGAAATTGCGAATTTAATAACGTTTTTGTTTTTGTATTCTTTTCTTACTGTTGATCATTTGTTGAACATAATTTTGGATAATTTCTTAAGCATTTTTTAATGAATCGCACATATCGCACTTCGTGGAATTCCTTTAAATTCAGATAGCTCGCGTTTGATAGTTGTTGAAATTTTTGAAATATCTTTTACAAACGAATTCCGGCGCGTTTTTAATTCAGATAAAAATATAACACTTGCAGGCAATTCGCGCATTTAATGGCATTTAATTGAAGGCAATTCGTATAAAAAATCTCTCGCCGCAGTTCAGATGCTTTAAATTGCATACACACTAACACTAACACGATCTCGAATAAATACATACATCAAAATAAACTTGATAAATGAGTGCGCATATCGTACATATTTAATATTGCATTTGCTGATATTTCTTGTTTTTCTTTTCTTTTTAATATATGTACTACAGTTGTTGGCAAAATGTTGCACTATTTGTTTTCTGTTTTCTATTTCCTTGTATTTTCTAGTAGTCGTTGGTTGTTTTCTTCGCGTATACGCGATTTTTCACTTGTATCCACTGATCACTGATCACTGATCAACTTCGTGCGATTTACTTTGCGAGCGTTCGTTCGAGCGACGGCAGCTCTTCTACCTTCGACATCCGTTTAAGAACTGAAGTTGAGCTGAAGTTGTGCGTCGTGTTGTTGCCTGTGTAGCGAGACCACTGCGTTTGCGAGTGTGTGCGTCTGTGTTTCTGTGTGTATCTGCAGCGCTCACTCGCGTGTATCTGTGAGCGAGAGTATTTGTGTGTGAGTGTATGCCTCTGTGTGGGAGCGTCTCGTGTGTTGGCTTCGTCGTCATGCGCTCGGCTCGGCTACAGCCACACGAGCCACATACACTCATACACATACACACACACCAATACACTCTCACTAATGTGCCATTGGCAATAATAATAATCAAGAGGAAGGCATACTTGCACAGCGCTTATTCACAGATACTCTCGGGATCTAGGTTAAGTAAGAGTATGTACAAGAAATAACAAAACAAAACTCTAGATTTGCTTGTCTGTGACTAAGTATATCGAAATTTTATTTAGATCAACTTCTATGTACTATTGGGCACCACTTGTTGCTGCAATATGGCCGCTATATACTATTGCAACATTTGTTAATTATATAGTTTTCAAGTCAGCCCGAAAAGATCATTAATATAGCAACGCCAACACATAAGAGAAACAAAATTAACCGTTTTAGGCCATCAAAATGGCCATCAGCAACAACCCACAGCCCACCAGACGCTGGTCAGCAGCAATCGGATTGGAACTGTAAGCGTTATGAGTATAAGTGTATCTGTGTGCTAGTGTGTGTAAGTGTGTGTGTGTGTGTGGGCAGTAGCTCATCAGCGAACAGACGCCAACGATTTTTTGTTGATGGACCACATAAAAAGCATCTCATAGATACGCACACATACACACACAAACACACACACGTACATAATTAGACAAAGTTGGGATTGGCTACTGCGTCGACCGTATGAGATCATAACCAACGGGCCGGCCAACAACCCAGTGGCGTTGAAAAGCTGCTGTCGAGTCTTCAACAATACCAAATTAGTTGCCGTCTTTATGATTTTTTTGTTTGTTTATATATTAAAATTGAAGGCGTACGTGTTTTTTTTGTGCTGCCATAATTTGCTGGTAAAAAAAAGATGAAAAAACTACAAGGGAAAAAACAAATCTTAGAGATTTTTTGTTGTTGTATAATTGCTGTAAAAATAAAAATGGTGGCATTTGGGACGTGTTGTCATTAGTGGCAACAGCCAATGACAAAATTAAGCTCAAGTTACGTGAAAGACGAAAAGACACGTTCAAATGCAACCAAATTAAAAAATACCTTATGATAAACTGCATTGGAATATAAGCATTCAAATATTTACCCATTTGCCATCAAATTGTTGTTGCATACGGTAATTCTTATCGCGGCCATGCTATCAGTTTTAGAGTTTATTGATTACATGACCAATAGATATGGCACCAAATAAGAAACTGCAATGGCCTCAGGGGTGTGCAGCTCAAGTTTTACCAGGAAAATGATTTGCAAGTACATACAATGTTCACCTTGTGCGTTAATCCACATAGGAAAAAAATGCTGATAATGCAGTAAAGTTACTTCTGAAACTTCTTCGACATGAACATAAGTATGTGGCTTAAAATGCTGAGCGTTGGAAAACGTTAACAGCTGTCGACCATTTGCGGTGGCTTTAATGAACATAACCACAAAAGGACTGCTAAATGGATTTATGTATGCAACAAATCATATTAATTTTTGACCACTTACAAATTCTGGCAGCGCACGCGCCTCTGCCTAACAGAACTGACAAATAACAACAACAAAAACTAACAATGTAAAAAATATATATTTATATATGATATTTTGATTTGGTGCGTAAAGTGGAAAGAACAATGGAAGCATCAGCGGAAATACACACAAAAAAAAAAACAAAAAAAAACAAATGTAAAAAACATACAACAAAACTGAGCAAGGCAATGACAGCTGTGACTATAGCCATGGAGTGCAAGTGGGAAAAGGAGAGATGATGATGATGTTGATGCGCCTCGCTTACGGCCGTTTCCGGTTGAAGCACGTGCGCACTAAAGAGGAGACACGGAGCCACGGAGCCACCGAACCACCGAAAAGCAACCACCGCAACATAACGCACCAATCACAATCGGAATCACTGGCGACACGACACTCGGATCCTATCCTACTAACTACTTGCCCAAAACGCACACGTTCGAAAATTTGAATCGAAAATTTGACAAAACGAGCCGACCCGAGCTGAACATAATAATTATGTGCGTACCGTGTGTCGTCTTCGAGAAGCAGAACATCAAACTGAATACAAAGTGAATAGTGAATGTTGAATGGTGTGTGTGAAGTGGTGTGTGCCAAAAGGATTGAGGCGTTGCCCAGGAGCAGGCGGTAGCAAATCTTGTTGAATTTCAATTAAAAACTTGTTCCTTCGCACAATGGCGTAAATACCCTGGTGCTAAAAGGGATTACAATTTAATGCAATAACGCGTTGTGAACAAAAAAAAGATGAACGACTGGTATTGGTACTGGTACGCAGAGCACTGGGTTCAGGGGAGTTACAGGAAGCGCCTACCGAATAGCCAAGCGGATAGAACAAGGAATCGCATCAACAGCTGCCGAGGGCGGAGAAAGAGAGCTCAGATACCAAAAGGGAGCTGCACTAGGAGCAGGAGCTGGAGCAGGAGCAGAAGCAGAAGCAGAAGCAGAAGCAGGGCACTCGCTGACACTTGAGCTGAACTGAAAAGGTCTGAATTGATATCAAATTAAAGCTAGATCTGTGCCCTGGCACACGTGTGCAAAACTGCAGCAATTGCTGAGGAGTGCAATCAAGGTCTGGGCTTGCTTTTGTGTCTGAGTAAGCACTTCCGTTGCTTGCCACACGTGTCTCCTACTCTTTCTGGCTTACTCTCTCTCTCTCTCTCTCCCTCTCTCTATCTTTTTCGTTCTCGCTGTCGTGGTTATGCGGCTTGTGGCACTAATGTAAATCGGATGTCAATGCAGCGTGATGTGTATATAAATTATCAACAACCGCGCAACAAAATAATACATATAGAATGTGTGAAAGAGAGAGCGAGATCGAGTTTAGAGTGCGTGTGTGTGAGTGTGAGTGCGGAGAATCCACTTCAACACAGAACCTGTTAGAAGCAAAGCTAAATAAATAAATAAACTGTTAGTCTGCAAAACGGAAGGAAATCATAAACACAGCAGTAGTAGTTGTTAGTCTCGAGATGTTGTTTTTGTTGTTGATGTTTTGACACGCATACAATCATAATTACAGCTGCACTTGCAACCAACCCAACGCCCCACACACACACACGCATACACACACCTGTTGCTGCTTCCGTGCAGCGGTGGCAAAGAAAAATATCAATTTTCCACGTAAACTGACGCTGGCCAAGATGCGTCCGCAATTTAACTATATAGAGCATCATCACATACGATACGAGTGCCAGAGTTGGAGTTGGATTGTATACCTGCATTTTGACAACAAAATAAACAGATGCAGCTCTAAAGATATGCTTTGATTGTTAGACTTGTAAACAACACATATACACAAAATACAAACAACAGCCCTGGATGGAGGAGCAGCAGCAACAGCAGCAGGAGCATGAGAATGTGGATGGGAATGGGCATGGGAATGAGAAGGCTGAGTCGCTGCGAGTTGTATTATCTTTGCAGCTCCTTGGCGCGCATGTAGAGCGGAAATGAAACCAGATACTTTGATAGAGAGCTCTAGCAAGGAGACGCTCTCCAGCAACTTCCAGCAGCAGCAGCATCATTGATCTTCAGCTTCTGATGAGGCACAATGTAATGATCTGGCCATAAATGAGGCTTGGCTATAAATATTATTGATATTGGTATTTGCTGGTACTTGTGCTTGCTTGATTAAAAATGTTGCTGCCAACTGTTGATCTTGGCTCAAATGCTAGCCACTGAAGCAGACATTGATCTTGACCACAATGCACACGTCTTGGGGCATTGCTTTTGACCTGCATTAAAGTTGAAGCGAGTGATCATGGCATACCAATGTTCTTCACGCAGGATCGTATGCTTGGCTTTAACCGTGGTTAACAATCGATACTTCAATTACATAACTTTGTAATTTTAAATATATAGACATAGCTCAACAAGCTAATTGTGGGTCTCTATGCTGGTCTTAATCGATTAAGCATATGCATATACTATAATCTTCTTCAAATAATTTACTATAGTTATTTTACAGAACTTGTTCTTTAATAATATATGGATCTGCAGCAGGAAGTAACCGTCACTAGATCAATTGATCTTCAATCAGAGCTAGTTCGTTAGTTATGGATCTGCTTGGGTTTGCCTGCCGTTGCCGTTGCGCTCGGACCGTCAACTATGGACAGTTGGTAAGTCCTAAAATTTGAGTGACTCGCTAAATGGCTCATTTAATACCGTTTCCCACTGAGCACAGAAGGTGGCATGCGGTCAACAACAACAACGAAATGCAACAGCAACAACGCAAAGCATAAACGAATGAAGCTGAACCCTGCGACGAACGCAACTCCAACGGCTGGCTGAACGTCAAATTGTGCACCTGTCCGACTATCACCATGACTACGACAACAACAACTGCCACAGAAACAGCAACAACAACCAAATTCGGACAACATGTGTGCCCTGCGGAGTGTACGAGAGTGCGAGAAAGACACCGACCCCAGGCTGAGGCCTGGACAACTGTTGTGTGTGCCTGAGTTTGCGCTTTTTTTTCCAACGTAATTCATGGCCAGATTGTGTGCCACACACACACACACACTCACATACATGCACATACACGCACACATGGACACACGCACACGCACGCAATCGCCCACACATTTCCGAGTTTTGGTTCCGAGTTGCGAACGCTGTGAGAACGGTTTGGTTGCCTGGACAAAACGCTGATATATATACACATACACGCAAGATGCAGGCAGGCGATATGGGAATAGGATATTAGAATGTCAGGCGAAGGCTCGCATCGTTGCCCGGTGTCTGCCCCTGTTGCTGCTACCTGCCTGGCCACTTTGGCGCTGAGTTCGTCTTGCCTAATTTACTTGCGCCGACGCATTGTCCTTCAATGCAGCCAGCCAAAAATCTTTCCCTTTCTATGTGGCAGCACTTGTGTGTGGTTCATTCATAAAACTGAAATCTCTACCACTTGCATGCTAACAAAAGGCACTGAACTGATCTGAACTGAGCTGAATGTTCTTTGCGAGGCCCTTTGGGCTACATTCAAGGCATCGATACGGAACTAAAGGAAGTAAATTACCGGATGTTGTATTCTCATTTGCTTGTTGTTCTTTGTGATTCACCGAGATATCCTGCGGCTTTTGTGCACTCCGACCCACAACAACCTTGCTCATTTGTCATGCTGCTTCTTGTTTTCTTCTTGCCTCTTGTTCTTCACGCTTTTCGCATGAAATGACCAATAATAAACCTTATTTTTCTTCGTTTTTTTTTTTCTTTTTTGGCAACGAGATGCACATACAATTAAACACATGTATGCATGTGTATATTCGGTTGTATGGCAATAATTGCATTTTGTCGCTCATTAATTGCATATATGCAATGGCTTTTTAATAGCCCACCTGAGATATGGTCTCATTCGCTGCGCAGAACTCGACGCAATGTTTCCCACGGCTGCTGGTGGTAGCACAACTAAAAAACAACCATTTTATAATGTTCACAATTTTGATAAATTACACGACAAATGTGCAACACACAACGCGGGCGAGACTCATGTTCCAGCTCATTGCGTGCCGATGTTTGGTACTGCCAAAGGATAATATTGTAGCGTGGGAGACACAAGTGGACAAAGTGACTTCTATGGGGTGCATATACTGTCAAATATTTATTAAAGTTTGGAAAAAAATTATCTGCTTATTAGAAATGACTTTATTGAAGAATTCAATTTCCGTTTCAAATTAAGCGGTTTTTATAAGGTGTTTATAGTATGCACTTAAGTTTAAGTGTATGCACTTAAGTTACTTTAAGTTATGCTGTCCTGCAACAATTTTAGCAGGACCTTAGCAAAATGAGTTTTTTTGAAACGTAGCCCCAAGCAAACTGTTCATATTTGATGCCTTATCTATGCAAATGAGGTGAAGAACTTGGGCAATATGTACGCGTACTAGAGTCTGGGCAAACAGGAGAAACATGACAAGTAAACAACAACAAGAGCTGCAAAATGAAACAATATGAAAACAACATCAACAACATTAACAGCAAAGGCAAAAACAAATCAGCTGCGCAAGCGCACACATCAAAAGACAAAATGCCGACAGCACAAAAAATCTGGGATGGGACGGGACGGGATAGGTCCGAGTTCGACTCTGAGTTGAAATTGCAAAAGGCCCAGACAAACGAAAAAAAAAAATACAAAATTAAAAGCTAAAACAAGCTGAAAATTCAAATTTATTTACACTGTGACGCATTTAAAACAAAGAGAGCGAGAAAAATAAAACCACCCAAAAAAAGAAAAAAAAAAGAAAAGAAAAAACAAAAACACAAAATGTAGACAAATAAATGAGACGAAGGCAGGCCGACAACAACAATACGCATAACGATGTGAAAATTAAATGTAAAAGCCAGCGACAGCGAGAGAAAGAGTACAAAATAAAATAAAAATAGGTAACTAGCAGGGCGGCAAACTGATAAAAATCAAGAGAACAACTTTTGCACTGAATTTACGAGCCCGCAGCCCAAATTGCATTAGCTTTAGGAATGAGAATTTTCCCACGTTATCCAGAACACCAACTTCAACTCGAACTGGCAATTGAATCGCTCAGGTGCTGGTTTGTTTCACCAGTCACTGGCTACAAATTATAACATATTTGAATGCCGACACAACAAATTCTGAGCAGGACATGCCGGCGCAGGACCTTCTAGTGGTTGTTTTCACTGATAGCCATCATCAAGTGCAACAACAGCAGCAGCAGCAGCAAATAATACTGCACTTGCCCACGAAACTGCTGGAATTTAGCTGGGGGCGCTCACCCTCAACGGCACATAGCCTCACAAGACTTCAGTCAGCCAGCCCTCAGCTTCAGTCACCCTCACTGGAGTTGCATTTCCCTCCAAGTTATTGTGTGTTGTAGCATTTCTATATAATTTTGATGTTTGTCTGTCAAATGACAAGTGTTGTTGTTTTTGGTTTTGCTTTCTGTTCCCAAGGGTGTTGGGTCACAATTAGCTAGGGGGTAGTTTTCAGGTGCAAGGTCATGTATGATATCTGTTTGATGTGTGTAGACATTTTAAATTCTTGATTATTCAATTATTTTGTATCGTGTACTTTTTAAATGAAGTATGTTGTATCTGAAATCTGTAGCTAATGTAATATATAATATTGTATCTTTAAGATACATTTAAAGGTCTCCACTAAAGTAAAAAGAAGCCTTAAAATCAAAGCGTTTCCCCCAAGTAAATCGAAGTGATGCACAAGGCATAGAAAAATGGAAAATTCACACAATTCAATTAGCTGGCGGCCACAAAATTGCGTTAATGAAAATTGCAAATGCCGCACGGGCAAATAAACAAAAATGCATTTCAAATGGAAAAGCCAAAAAGCCCGATGAAAACTGTAACTGCGGAAATATGCAAGGAAATTGCAAAGATGCTGACGGAATGATGGGCGCGAGTTTTCAGGAGGCGGGTCACAATCTGGCGGATATTTGTGTAGACAGATTGTACATTTTTGGCAGTTGCCCAGGAAATTGCGGCTTAAACTGTGAAGTTGGATAAAAGTGATTTAAAAATTATCTTAAAAATCAATACTTTTATTTGCACAAAGTTTTTATTAGCAGCAGAATAGAAATAAGTTGTGTTTAACACGTTTTTCATTCAGTTCGCAAAAATAGAGTCGAATTAGTAGCACTCCAAAAATCACCAAAAATAATTCCAAATTGTGGTTGCAAAAAAAAAAAAAAATTAAATAAAATGGATGAATTTGCTTTAGACATGAAATTCGCATTAATAATATAATTATTAAAACACACATAGTCACACATACAGGAGCAATGGCTGAAAAAAGCGCAGCCTCACATCCGGTCAACATTTTGTCGCCGTTGCCGTCTCTTTCATGTGAACTCTTTTGAAGCAACAGCAGAAGCAAAAATTAAAAAAAGAGGTAAACCAAATTACACGAAGCTCTTGCACAAAAAAGCCACACACACACATGGATATATACATATGAAAAAGAGATAAATGGACAGCCGTAGAGTGGAGACGGAGTTGGGAGTCGGAGTCTAGGCAGATTGTCCGTTGTTTAGTTAGGCGCAAATCTAAAACAAGTTACAGTTCATTCATTTCCATTCATTCATTCAATCGAGCAATGAACCGGCTTTTGGTGCCCCATTCATCGAGTCGGCCAGCGGATGTTGCCGTAGTTCTTTAGAGGGCCTCAGTCTTAGACTCAGCCTCTGTCGCAGTGGCAGCCCCAGTTTCAGTTCCAGTCTCAGTCTCCGTCTCAATCTCAATCTCTGCCCCAAGACAATTTCCCTCACTAAACACACTCACGAACATAATTTGATTTTATTTATTTGTTCGTTTGCCAGAGTTAATAATTATAAATTGGCGCATGTTGGCCAACTCGGGGCACAGCCAACTGGTCAACAAACAGATATAGACACATTTAGATTTCTCAAGTTGTGTGCGTGTATGTTTAAATATTTCTCCATTTTGTCGTTTGTTTTTTGTTTGCCTAATTCTCAATGATGCATAAAGTGCTTTGCTTGTCGCTCTTTTACTGTTGTTGTTGTTGTTTTTTCTTCTTTTGTTGTTGTTGTTGTTGTTGCTTAGCAAACAAAATTTTGAAAGTTGATTGCAAATTAATTGGTAACCTGCCTCCATCATGCATGATTTCGATATGGTTTTCAATTCGTTTTTGCAATGCCAAATGTGTATAGCGGTAAAAAATAAATTAACTACGTTTGATCTATATAGGTTAATAAAGGCATGATTAACAACTTAACAAAAAACTTGATAATATGAGGTTGATAATAAATCATTGAATATTGAAATGCAATTGCAAAAAAACATTTAATTTAAAAGACCCCAGTAATTGAATACCACTTACGCAATTAATTAATATCATTATAGCGATTAACAATTTGAATAAATTATGAATGATCTTAATGACTTAAGTTAACTTGGCGAAAAATATTATGGACACGATTCAATGATTCGAACTGCTTGGTAACGAAGAGTTGGATTCGTGAAATGCTCGCAGTTTGGTTTAGTGCACTCAGAGACAAATATGCCCCACAAAATCTACAAAAAAAAATAAATTGGCTTCTTCGAAATAATTTTTAAATAAACGTAATACATTTCTTATCCTCTGAAGCCCAGGTTATTTTTTTCTAAGTATATTTGCAACAGATTTCGTCACATTAATTAATTAATTCAATTCGTACGGTATTAACTGTACATTATATTTTCGATTTCAAATATTTTGAGTACATAGTGTTAGCAAATGATATACTATCTGTATGTGAGAGTACCAAAACTTTCGCCTTGCTTTCCATCACAGACCCTAATCAAAGTTCAGGGCAGTTCACATGAAATACGAACACTTTTAGTTGCTCATTCAGTTGTAGCTATGGTTACATACGAATCTAACTATGAATGTATTCGTATTCACTATCCGATGCAATTCGTCTCTGCGTTTCGTTCATTGCATTGACTGACTCTGTTGTTGTTGCTGTTGCTATTAGCGGCTTTCGCATTATACAATTTAATGTTTAATTTTTTTCCCCCGAGTCGAAAACAAAACAAAAACAACAACAACAAGAACAACAAAAAGTCCAACTCACAGTTGCCGCTGATGTTGTTCTTTTGAATGTTCTTTGTTTTAAATTAACTCGACCGTAACGCTTTTCTATGGCGTAAATTTACATCTACGTACGTAACGAAATAAAACGAGCACAAAAAACTGAAAAAACTAAAAAAGCTGAAAAAAGGCAGTTCGAGTCCCAACATCGAGGAGACCCCGTCATCGTCGCTGGCGTCGACAGCAACAATGGGTATACAAAAATATATATAAATGTATCTGTACATATAGAAATATATATAGTGAATAAACGGGTAGGCGACTACATATTGCCACCATACTCGAAACGAACAGCCTTAAAACCCATTTGAATTCTCCTAACCTACGGGGCAAGGGGTGCAGCGAGCACTATTAGATCCAATGCCATTGCTGGTGTTGCCGTTGGCGCGCGTCAGATTCCGCTGTATATGGTAATAAATTAAACGAGATCTGCCGAGAACGCTACAACGTGGCAGTAGCTAACTAACTGGCAATAGCAGAGACCACAAAAACAAAAAAAAAAAAAAACGAAAAAAAAAGGGAAACCGCACGGCTGCAACTCCCCCAATGCGAGCAAAGTAAAAATTCTAAGCTGTGCGTCTTTTGAACCATGCTAAAAACTGAAAATACCATTAAACCGAACCGTTGACTTGATTTTTCACAGCTTGGCGCACCAGCAGCAGCAACACCACCACCAACACCACCACCACCACCATCACCACTACCACCAGAACCACAAGCACCACCAATAGTTGACCAACGAAGCGCGCAGGCGCGCAGTACAAATCTTCAACTTTAACTCTCCAACTCCATTTCGACTATGTTAATTAGCCACAATGTGATTTCTGGCTTGAAGGCCTCCGAGATGGCTCTAACCATTGTTGCTCTGAGTATGATTAATACGCTATTCTAAGTGTAGCTTCTGCCACGGCCTGAAGTGGGCGCATTAAATTCCGCTAAATGCTTTAATAATATGCCTAGGCCAGTTACTAACTTCTAGATTCTCTAGAAGTTCACTCCCTCTCACTCCTCTCTCTTCTCTCCCTATTTCTTCTCTCTCTCTCTCTCTCTATTTTTCTTTGCCCCTGCTCAAAAACAATGGCGTTAAAATTAAAAACGAAATTTAATTTTATGACCTTAACAAATTTGCAATCAACATAATTTTTAGTCGTAGATGTTATGACTTAAGGGTTTTATGTGCTGTTGCTGTTGCTGTTTGGGCATGGTGCGTGGTTCGTATTTTAATATTAGTTGGCCGTCTTTAGCTACTCATTGTGATGAATGCGAATGGTGTCTTTTGACCGGGCCCAGTGTTCTGCTTCGTTGCCACATAATTTGTGGGAGGTGAAAATTGTCTTGCGTTAATGGCTGAATTTAGAGTAATTAATATAGGCGGAAGGCTCTTAAAGTTATACACCTTATATGCCTTACATTGTATGCAAATCTACAGGAATTCGATATCTGGTTTTACGTCTGCTCCCTTCTTGCTACAAATTTTAAACATTATTGCATTTGAGTTTGCATTGTTTTTGAAAATCTTTTCGGGATATGAAATGGTAATAGAACATAATTCACTGATAGGTTTCGCTCTAAGTTGATTAGAATTTTCTGATTTCAAATCTATTTATATTCTCTGAAATTAAAATACATAAATTCACTTTCTTGATTTAAGTGATTCATTTTGTAGATTCAGAAAAATGTTTATTTTATTCAAATGCTTTATTCCTGGAATTGAAATAACTTGATTATTTTATATTGTTAGTCATTACCCTATCCTCCAAATAAAAAGTACATATGTATGCATTTGTGTGTGTAAATATATAAGTACTTGTGCGATGTGCCGTATGCTAAGAATTCCATTGTCGCTTTCAAAATCAACAAACTGTAACTAAACTTAAACACTTGGCACACACTTAAGAGTCCACAAATGTCACAAATACATTTATGAATCTTGTACTTATATTCGCGATAGCTACAAGAGATGTGTGCGTGTGTGTGTGTGCGTGTGTATGTGTGTGGTGGTGTTGTTGTTGTGAGTGTGTGACACGCAATATGGCGATCAGAGAGGCGTTAGTTCTGACTCTGACCCCGTGGCGTGGAGTTGTTGGAAGGTGGAAAGGGGCGTCTGCATGCGCACTCAAATGTATCTACAAGTCAAATATGCATTAAATGTGTCATTTTGTGAGGCAACAACCTACGCGCGGCACGAGCAAAGACGCAACTTGCATGGCCAGGCGAACTGAAAAGCGAGTGGAGCACTCACCAGGCCAACTGACGGACGGACTGTCTGTCAGGTCTGTCTGATCGGTTGGTTGGCTGGGCTGAGGTTATATGCCGACATCAGCATGATGTTGTTGCTGTGGCTGTTGCTGTTGCTGTTACTGATGATGATGATGAACATGAATCAACAGCCATACAACGGCAACAATGGCAACTCTTCAAGCTTGGACAAACATTTCACGCATCAGGCATTTTATTGTGTAGAAATATATATACAAAAAAAAATAAAAACTAAAAAACAAATATCAAAACGAAGAAAAAAGAAAAACATAGAACTGAAAATAGAACAAATTTTTCGCAAATATACGTTCAACAAAAGTCCATGGCATCCATTTGACTGGTGTTGAAAGGTAGCTGGCCTTTCTTTCATCTGTTGTTGTATCTACAACATTGGTGTTAAGGGGCTTCCAATTAAACTCGAGAGCATATGGGTTTGACCATATTTGAAGAAGACGCATCGCATCGCCTTGTAGCTGAGAGAACAATGCAAAGCCAGCGATAATAAAAACAATTTTGCGTGCAAATATCTAAGATACACTAGCCTAGATGCGCTCTCAACCAAAACATTCAAAGACCCTGGCTGTCCACAAACACACTCAGACACAAACACTCACACACACACACGCAAAGACATAATCATATGTGAGCTATCTGTGAGTTATTGTATCTTGCCGTTTGTACAAATGATGAGTAAGTGTTAGCTGCAAAAAAAAAAAGTAAAATAAAATTGATTCATGAAAATCGAAAAGAGATAGAAAAAAATCTTTACTAGATGAGAGTACGCGCATTGAAAGTGAAGAACTCAAGCAAATCGCCACATAACACCCAAATGTAATGCGTTCCAGAATGCACCACAGTTGTAAATCACTCGACGTACTCAAATGGCGGGAGGGGGGAAGAGTGGAGGAGTGGAAGAGGGTTAACTATGGATTATATGTAGGCATGTGGCTCAGAAATCGCTGCCCGATGACGAAACTCAAAGCATTTTCAACTTTTTTGCGCTTCGTTGACTTTGCTTGTAGTAGGTGTTGTATTTGGTGGATGGAGCTCCGAAGTTATAGGTGAGGGCAGAGACAGCTCAAATTAAAACAAACTTTAAAAAAGAATACACACACACACTCACACACATACATACTCCGAAGAAGAAACGACCATAAAAATAAATTCAAGTTAGTAGCTGAGCGTTCATGACACTGTTTCTTGGCTCTTCGACTGTTAAATTTGGAAAACCTTTGCAACGTATAAACTCTATTTTAATGGCCACAATTAATCATAATTTGTTTTAGTTTTGATGGTTGTTTGGTTATTAAGCCGCTCTTAATGCCGCATTGCAAACTAGTACCTACAAATCCGCCAGACGAACACCTGGAAGATATAAATATCCAAAGTTAATTTGCATAACTACCATAGCACTTAAGGACACAGCCCTGAGAGCCAGTCAAAGTGTCAACAAGTCATGCACTCCAGCCAAGATAGCCAGCAATTCCAACAATTTTCACACAATCTCAAAGCTCCACGGATACATGTACATAAATTCATGTATGCAAATGGGCAAGCAGAGAGAGAGGGAGAGGAGCAAAGGGGATAGCTGGAAGTTAGCTAAAACATCAATAATATGTAAATGCAGCAAATTAATGACTGACAAAAAGACAATCGAAACGAATTAAGCAAACAACCTACAAAACCAGCAGGAGGGTACCAGATCCAAACACCGCACGATGACAAGCCGACTCACATAATTTGTATGCGGGCAACGGGCAACGTTCCGATCCGCAAGATGAAAAAAAAAAAACAACAAGAAAACACTGTCACAGGGGCTTCGAGTTCATTTAGAATATAGAAATTATTGAATCAAATTGAAGACGTCGAGCCGCACAAACTAAAAGAACTGAGCACTGACGACGATTTACGATTAAGCATTAATGTAGATTTTAGTCTGGATTTTGTGGCTGATCACTCTTTGGTCTTTTGTCACTCACTACAAATAGAAGCTGCACAGCTGCATGAGAAAGTTTGCCACAATGCAATAAAATTAATTGCTAATAGATTTCAACGTTAAAACTGTTTCAAATTTTGTTGCTCACTAACTGAACTCTAACACGTTGGTTAATTGGCACTTGCCTAAGCTTTAAGTCCTGTAAATGCTAAACTTTATCGATCTATGAAACTTATTGAGCACATCCTAAGGTAGCGTCTGTCCAATTCGTTGTACTCATTTTAAAGATTTAAAAAATTTTTTTTTTTTTTTTTGTCAAATTTGTTGATTATCTAATTAGCATCGCACACTTATGGCTTCGAATATGAAAATTTCCTTAACTTTTATGGTCATAATGTGTCAAAGACCATAAATTTCATTAATTTATAGTAATGTCAACAGCAGCAGCAGCAGCGACTGGGCCATAATATTGTGAGAGAGCAGACGACATCGGTCGCAGCACTAACTGTAACTGCAGCTTTAGCATGTTGTGGGCAGAGGCTACGATTATTAATAAATTTGTGTGGCGCATGCTACATCATGTTAACACTGTGGCAGCAACGCAAAGAGTAGCTCACAAGACGCAGCCACACAGATACGGCTACGGATACCGATACAGATGCAGCCGCTGATACAATGCAAAAGATACAATGCATTAATGATGCGTCGCTGTCGCTCCAATTTGTACGGCGTCGCATTAAATAAATGTATCTCAAGCTGTGCTGAGGGAGATTGCCATATATGTAAACAATTTAAATAGATATTTAGATATGCTGTCGTCGCGGTCTCCGGCAGCCTACGCTGGCGCCATGCGCACCACAGACACATTTAGCTATTTGTTTTAAAATTTAATTTCCGTTTCAATTTCAATTTCACATAAATAAATTAAAAGCCAATCCAAATGAACACAAATACAAATAAAACAACGTTTGCACTCCACACTCAATGGATTGCATTCCGCATTAGCGATTAATAAAGATCTGGATCTGGCCATTACGGGTAAGACAGATATCGCTGCCATACATAATCGTAATTGTTGATCTGTGCCGTAATCGTAATCGTAGGTGCTTTGATTGCCTTTCAAGCAAATTATTGCCGAAACAACATTCCGCCGGATGCACAAAACATATGCCAATCCATGTATCTACCAGAAACAAAGATACAATGAAACTTGTATCGCCTAAAATTCGATGAGAGGATGTGCCATAAACAACTTTGATGGCTTAATAGGTCGATCTTCATGAGCAATGGACAACATCGTTTGTCATTGATTCAACACTAATTACACGACTAATCCGATTGGTATTTGTATTTATTGCATATGTATTGTATGGATAGTGTTTGCTTACCGCTGTGTGGCATGGCGGGTGTTGGGTTGTGGTAGCTGTTGCTCTTATCACTGCTCGCTGTTGATGTCCCATATTCCATAGACAGGCGACTAGCAATGCTGTTGTTGCTATTGTTGTTGGACACGGGCGTCGTGGCTGGTGTTGCTGCTGAGTAATTGGCTACCTGATGGTCTGATCCACAGACCGAGGCGGTGGTGGTCGATTCATAGGAATTTCCATGCACAATATCCTCATTTGGCTTTTCACAATCTGCCAACGGAAATTCAATTAGTTAAACAATGTTTTCATTATATTAAATAAAATCGACCCAAACTAAAAGCATTATTTTTTTGCTGCGCTTTGTAAACTCAATAAATTGTTAAAAATTGTTACACTGGCTTGTTGTCTGAGTTTCAGACCTCAGCTAAATCAAATTGCGACCGGTCTCAGACCGGAAAGGAAGCAACAGGCAACTGTTCCCAGAACCCGTTCACTAGTAACTGTCTAACAAACACACCACTCTCCCCACCAACCCCTCAATCAACTTTAGTCCTTGATTTCGTTAGCGTTTGTTCGGTTGGTCAGAACACTTCCGCCAACTCAGTTGCCAATTTGCATTCTAGCTTATGAACAGGTAAATTTGGTTTGGTATTGCATTATTACTGCTCTTGAAAGGGTCTTCATTAAATTAAACCATACAGCATAAAGTGATTTATAAATTATTAATAAATTTACTATCATCTTATATCTGTCAAACTAATGTGGATACAAGTGTCTGAAAATTCTATAATCTTTAAAGATTCCCCTTAGAAAATTCAGATTAAATGAATTAAACCCTTTCCTAAAAAATCAAACTGTAAAAATTATAAAATTAATCTTAAATTTTGTGTAACTATGGGGGAGTCATTTAGCGTTGTAGTTTATGACCGACTGCCTTGACAGAGTGACAGACTGACTGAGTTAATGTCCGAGTGGCGCCAGCGTCTGCTGTTCTATGCCGGTCACGTGCTTACCTTTTTGTAGTATATCCAAATGCTCCCACAGAATATCGCCCGTAAATGGCGGCGTTATGGCCAAGAATTTCTCTTTGCCCAGCTCGACCATTTCACGGCCGGTCATTTTGCAGAATGGCACCAGGTCCATGGAGAGTAGGGAGAACTCATTTTTGGCCCAGTTGAGCCAATAGATGACATGCTCCTCCGTCCATTCGCGGGGATCTACAAAGAAGTGTAGCAAGCAAATAAAATACATAATTAAATTAATTACTTTTTCGAATGCCACGTTCATTGGTTGCCTAATTAATTGTTATTATTCGTATTCTTATTTGTGCTGTTGTTGTTTTTATTGTTGTTATTGTGCGTGGGAGCGCTGTAAACCAAATTTCATTTCTATTTACAGTCTATTGCTGTGGGAAACGATTAATATTCATTTATGATCACGTCTTTGTATGGGACTGTGTGTAAATTATTATTTTATTGGCGTTGCCAATGCAACCAATTGAAATTTCGACAAGTGCATGAGAGTTGAATTGTGTTTATCATTTGGGGCAGTTTTTTTTTTCTTTCTATAAGCTGTAACTATCCTTACCTTTGGTTATATTAAAGTTCTGCACCTCCTTTTCCCAGGAGGCAAACGAGGCTTTTAGTACCTCATTCACCTTGCGATTCGTGCCAGGTGTGAGGGGAGGCATTGTTGTGGGCCCATCTACAAATTAAAAATAAAAAATTAAATAAAAAATTATTATTTGAGTTAACTCCTGTTTATTAAAAGGGATTTACTCTAGTCCTATACATCTATATCTGATTAATTACCTCGTAACTTGACATTGCCAGTGTGCAACTGTTGCAACTTGTGCGCTTTTAAATGAAATTTACCCGTTAAGCATTGACAATTATTGCTAAGGAATGCTTGACTATTGGTATTGCAGTAGTTATTGTTGCTGTTGCTGTTGCTATTGTGATTGTTGCAGTAGTTGCTGTTGTTGTTTGTATTGTAGTTCGCTGAGCGCAATGGCGGCAACATGCGACTATCATTCCAATCGATCCATTCATTTGTCATAATTTTGCGGGTTACAACGCGTTTCTTAACTGGTCAATGAGTATGTTGTGGTGGGTTAAGTAGTATTGTGCTCTTGGGTGTCAAAAGTCAAAACAATTTAAGACGACTCCAATCATTCACGACACACTCACTCAAGGGTGGCCAGCCAACGATTGTTGGGTTCAATTGCTTTCAATTTATTGGCGTGAAAATCAAAGCATCCACAAACATTAACCCGAAATGTCAGTGAAAGTCGCGACCCTTTCTTTAACAAACACGCCGTTTGATCTCGCAGATACAAATGAATCTAGTGGTTGGTTCGCTCAGTTACTTCGTTTACTTGGAGCGCAGTCAGTTTGTCTTGTGTGTTTGTGATTTGCAGCGCACAATAATTTAAATTGATGGCAGAACACGCTAATTAGTAATAACTCATCACAGCACTATTATTAACTTATAAGTTGTCATTATTGCCTTGGCAGCGAGTGTTGGTTTTATCAGTCGCGCACTTTAATTTTTATTATCGTTTTTTTTTTTTTTTTTTAGTATACACACATACACAACACACCAGCGTATAGAAGCAAAGAGCGATAAGATTTATTTAAATTTATTTAAGTTAAATTTACGTTGCACAATGCACAATAAAAAAACAACACTGAAATAATTTTTGTAACTGGTCTGTGGTTCTCTGTGTATCTATTGGATTGCTGGATTTGTGAAGCCAAACTGAAACGAAACGATCGCCTCGTCCGTTGGGTATCCTAAACAACGAGAAGAAACGAGCCAGAGAGACACCAATACAAGCGCAGAGCGTGCCCAGAGAGCGAGAGATATGAGTGCGCAACAAGTGGAATTGAAATGCTTGCCTCATAAATCTCAGAGCGTGCGAAACAAAATGGAATTCATTCACAAACGAAACGGTTTGAGCGTAATAAGTGGGAGAGTATCTGTGTTTATATATGCATGCGTGCGTGTGTGTGTGTGTGTGTGGAACGGAAACGGCCATCACATCGTGCCGACAACAACAATAGCAACAACAGCAGAGCAACAGCTACACCTAGTAAAACAACAAAACAACAACAAGCTGTTTATTTAGCACTGAGAAAAAAATGTGCACGAAACGAAAGCCAAAGCAAACAACAAATAAAAGCAGGCAGGCAATGCGGCAAAGGCTGGCAACAACAGGTGACACTGCATACAGGGTGTAACAGGTGTACAAAGTTCAAAAGCTCTCTCCCTCTCCTTCTAACTCTCTCACTGACTCTCTGGCAGTACAAAAAAAAAGAACTTCCAACAAGTTGGATAATCAAGATCAAGTGACCAACGGCTATAAAGTAGCAGCGAAAATTTTTTTTGTTTTTTCTTTTTTACTAAAGAAATAAGGTACTTGTTAATGCCTGTGTAACTCACATATGGCAAATCTACTCAAGTTTCCTTCTGGTGTGCAGCAGGCGAACAACAACAAAAACAACTGCAGCGTATTTATGAATGAATTTCTTATGTTGCCTTACACGCGCATTCTATCTCGAAAACTCCAGCAACAGACAATGAGACAGCAACAAGAAGTTGTAGAAGAAGGAGAAGGAGAAGACAAAGACGAAGAAGAGGAAGAAGCAGAAGCGGCTCGTCGTCGGCTCGTTTTCTTTGCATCAAAACTATATATATATAACAACAACAACAACAACAACAGCAGCAGCAGCGGCACAAACAACAATGATCGACGTCGGCGTCGCCACTTCCGCTGCTTCCGTTCGCTTTGCTTCGCATTCGTATCGCTATCGAACGAACACAACAAGTCCCGTGGTGATAAAGCAGGAGAGCCAATAGCCAAGACAAAGACCAAAAAGCATAGACTCGCGCACAAATTATAAGTGCTATATACGTGTGTATGAATGTATGTATGTGTGTATCTGTGAGTGCGCGAGAATTTAGAAACGTCAGATAAAAACGGCAAAAGGCCACCAGATAAAGCTATTATGACAACGCGACCAGGTAAATTTATGAATGAAACAAACGAACGATGAATGCGGCGTCGACTTGCTGCGACTCTATTAATGAATGGAAATTACGTGTGGCGACGACGCAAGCAGCGACGCGACGTCGTTCAGATCATTTGGTCATCATTATCCCAAAACCGCATATTATTGGCGTCAAACGGCAAAGGCGAATTCGAAGTAGCCCTGCCACATCACCAACACAAAAAATATGCATTTAAAATGTTAAATACACATATATTTGTGCCTATCTTTGAGGTGGGCACATCTGCGTGTCAAGCAAATTGCTATGTCGCTAATCGCAAAGGCCTACAAGTGTTTGACATTGCATATATTTATGTTTATGTATGTCTGATACCTCATGACCAGCAGTTGGTTGGCCAAAAGGGAAAAGCTCTTTAAGACACAAGTAGTTACAATATGAAATTACAAAACGTCTGTGCGTGTCTGAAATTCATTATGTGCCCAGGCAAGCTTTGTCTGTACGAATCTTGATGGAGTTCCGTTTGGTGGGCCACACACACCAAAACGACAAACAACTTGGGTGTTAATGACTACGCTACATTCCTAGTCGATACTTCTTGGACCTTCGCTTGCATGCGATCTGATGCGGTTGGTGATCACTCGCTCACACACACACACACACACAAATAGTTATGCTTATGAGGTGTTCATTGTTTGCTCTTGATGCTGAACTGGGTCAATAAAGTCATTACATGCTGCACGATCAATGAAAATGTGAAGACTTAATCCGAATATGGTTGAAATTTGCAGGCTAACGGAAACTTAAAGTAAAACCAAAACGAGGGAATTCGGAATTTGCAAATCTTTGCGTAGTCTTGACATGGCTAAAACTGGCTTTCAATTTTCAATTTTCGAGTGTACCAGTTCTTAAAATAATCAAGAGGCACTTGATTTTAAATGACGTTGTAATTTATTAATGCAAGTTTACTTGTTTTTCTTAGCGAGGCTAAAGTCCGAGAATCGCTGCATTGTATGTAAGAAATAAATATAATAAATATTTTATTATTTTATTTGTGACAAATCACTTGCAAAGTTTAGTCTACACTACAAATGTCACGTAGTCAATGTTTAAAAAATCTCGTTATAAAACTCTAGTTATGCAAAAGCCATCTCGGTCTGTAAGCATTTGACTTCTAATCTTTAGTTCATATATATATATATATATATATATATATATATATAAATGCGCAATTTACGCTTATGTCGCTTATCAATTTTCCAAGAAGACGCACAGCGGCACCAATGTGTTTCTAAGTGGCCATAAAGAAAATAGTGCGAGCATTCGCAAAATATTGTTCAGTAAGGTTTTTTTTTTGCGATAACTTATCAAAGTGATAAGACCAATTAAAACGGTATACTATCGAGGCCAATTCCGAGAACTTTCCCGAAACATGGTTATAATTAGGCCACGAATGGAGCTCCACTATAATCTGAGATCCAGATGCAACCAGAGCTTGTACATATTGTGTACATATTTATTTGCATATATATGTACACCCGTCTTCGATTAATGTGATATGTGAATATGCATAAACATTTGTGGGAACATTTCAGTCGCTTGTATTTTGGCACGCGTGTGAACAAGTTAACTTCCGGTTTTATAACGCCAATGTGATCATTATCGAACATAACGGCAGATTGGGAACTCATTAAACGTGATTGGCCTTTTTTTTAGCATTTCAACAGTGCACTCAGCTAAATTTGAAGATAGAGAGAGCTCCATTAAAATTGTGAAGAATGAAATGCATAAGTATGTGTGTATTATAAGTATACAAGCAAAAAAAAATCCCCCAAGAACGGGAAAAGATTAATTTCAAGCTTTTAATGGAGCATGTGAAAGTTTATGATCATTTAATTCGTTATTTATAAATTTAATCAGAGTGTTTTTGTTCATACAAAGAGGGAACTTCGATAGAAAATATGTTTTGCAAAATAAAGCGCCAAGACTAAAATTCCTTGGTTCTCCTTTCCCCGCAGACATATTGCAACTCTTCGCTATCTAATCAAGGCAGCAAACTATGTTCATCCAGTTCAAACTACAAAAAACTGAAGGGAATAAAATTCAACTAGCCAATAAGGCTCATGTGGGTCGTTGGGGGTTTCTTCCCCTAACAACCGCCCTATCCTAACCATCAGTGGAAGTAAATATATTATATACAATATAAACTATTTTGTTGTCGTAACATTTGATATTTATTCAATTTGCTGCCATATTATTAAATCTGTCATATCAATTAAAATATTATCTCGCACATCTTTAATGGGTGTCCACCCGACAGGTTGGAGGACGTGCAACTAACTACTCACAATTTGATTCCAGCCAGAGAAAATTAGCAACGGCAAATGGCAGCCAACGGCGAACAACCAAACAACAAAACAACCAACCACACTGCGACGCAACTCAGAAAAGGCAACATCATTATTAAGTATTTGCTATTGACTTCCGGTCGTTAGATATTTCATTACCAACTTCATGTGGTCGGAGATGAAGCTGAAGTTGGGGCTTCTGTTTGCACAGAAAACCAAAGTCAAAGAGCTCAATTCTATTAAATTGCAAATATAGTTTGGCCATTTCCCAGGCTGGGTGCGAGTTCGATACGAATCAAATTGGTTAAATACAGTTTGATTCTAAACTGTATTCAGGTAGTGTTATACATATATAATTGAAATGCTACGCTTAACTCAATTTCCCTTGACAGCCACCGCAACGTCTTCGTCTATTTTTTACACCCTGCCCACATTGCAAATAATGTTACTTCTTTTTATCTTCAATGTCCTTTGCAATCCAGCTTCAGCTTGAAATGACTTTAGCTTCGGGCTGAACAAGGCAACTTTGTGGATTTTTCAACTAATTTGATTCAATTCTGATTGAAGTTGATTACAAGAGCTTTTTAGCTTAATAAGTCGAACCTAGAATAGTCGCTGACAATCAAATGTTGTGTATTTAGTGCTTAAATCGTAAATTATGTCAATACTGGGGCGACATAAAAAAACTTTATGTAAATACAAAGCCAAAGTGAGGCAAAATGTGACAAGTTCTTGGAAAAGTTGTGAACATTAAAAATAAATTTAAAATGTGTATAGGCGACTATTTGAACGCTCTTACAGATACAAATATATCAGTGGCTTCAGAAATAGAGTATCTAAATATTAAAGTTATCTATTATTAATATTATTGTAAATATTTCAAAACAAAAAACAAAGTAAAAAATGTTTTGCTATTTTTTAGTTAAAGAGTATTTAAAATTCTATATAGCAAAAATAAAAATATGTTTAGTATTTGTCTTTTTTTGCCGTTTTCATTTCTACGAAAAGCCTTATGCAGTTTAATTTAATTAATGTTATACAAGAAACACAATAGCAACAAGCATTCAACTTCAGTTCTGGATAAAAAGAAGAACTTGAAAAATTATATTGAAAGCGAATAAATCAAATAATGTGCATCCAAATTACGACAAAGCATATAGTGGCGTAAAAATAAATATGTATGCATGACAGGCTGTCTCGGTGTCTGTCTCTGGCTGAAGTCGATAGTGGCTGGGGTGGTGTGTTTCTTGGTTTATTTTTTATTTTTTTCGATATAAAAATAATTGCAGGAATTGTGTGAGACAACGCTGACGTCGTTTGCCTGACAAGCAGCGCCAAACCACCGGACAGATACTTGTAGTTGTTGCTGCTGTCGGCTGTGGGCTGTTGGCTGTTGCTGCTGCACTTTTGCAGCTGAAACAGCAAAAGCAGCGCGCAAGTGCAAAGAACAGTGCAGCAGCAGCAGCAGCAACAGGAGGAGCAGCAAAAGCAGCAGCAGCAGTAGCAGCAGCAAAAGACAGAGAAAAGCAGTGAAAGATGTGGCCCTGGCAAAGAGCTGAGTTGTCGTATGAAACTTACTACACCGGAAATATAAAATTACACACTCAACACTTAAATTGTGTATGCCCGCCTCAGCGAACCTGTGTATGTGTGTGTGTGTGCGTATGTGTATGTATGTGCGCGATTGTGTGTTTATTTCTCACATGTTGCATGCTGCAAAGATTCAGAGAGGATCGCCTCATGCGTGCCCCGCAAACAGGGTGCAAAACGATCGAGCCCAATACGAACGTTTCGAATATTTGGAGTAGAAGACAATCATTCAAAAAATGATATAATTAATTGCCATTTTGATAAGGGTAGCAGCCAACGAGAAACGAAAAATGAAAAATGCTGCACCTGAGGCGTGTGATAATTGTCCTTTTGTATTATCAATTTAACTAAGATCAAAAGATTTATTTTTATATTTAATTCAATAAGAAAATGTTGTGAAGGTATCAAGAAATTTAAATTAAATTTAATATTATACATTGATAGACGTACAATTGACCATCAATCCCCATTATAATATTCTACAGACCGTAAAAATTCGCGGAACACAAAATTCCCACGCACTTGAACTTGAAATTCTTTTTGGAGAGTATTTTTACATACATCTGTATTTTAATATATATGTTTTAGGCAAAGATGAAATAAAAACCCGAAAAAAAGAATGGTTCGACTCGAATTACAAACACACACTCGTCGTATCTACGGATCCTGTGAGCGGCACACAATGAGGCTGCCTTTCAGCTTTTACCTGCTAATCCCCCCAAAAAGAAAAGGGCTCTTTAAGAAACTGAGCGAATTGTCGATGAGGTGAATACCCTGCATGCCGGTTTTGCGGTATGCTCGACTTGCTGGCCACTGTGCGAATCATTGCGAATGCAGACAATTTAATCTGAGAGCAACTATCACTTACCGAGGTACTCGTACATTTCAATGCCTCGATCAAGGACTCGTCGCATTGGCGTCTGGCTCCAAGAGTCGTGGGAATATGAATATTTCGTGGTTTCCTTTTTTTGTGCCTTTTTTGGTATTTTTGGACTAAATTCTCAAGCTGCTGCTGCTGCTGGGGCTCTTGTCTCCCCTCAATCTTTAAGCGCTGATTTCATTTCATTTCATTATTTACTCAACTCCTTTTGCGCTACTCCCACTAAGGCTGTGCGAAACAAATTTGAAAAGAGTCGCCAGCCAACTGCTTAGTCGCCCGACCAGGTAGCCGCTCGAGCTGGCCAACTGTATGGTTGGCAGTTACGGTAGCCAGCCCCGACGATAGATGATAACAAGGCCGCTCAAGGTCTGCCCACTCCGCCAAATGGCAGCCGCCTTGCATTTGCGAAGCACCTAAATATAATCCTAGGGTCGTAGCAAGTATATGTGCAACACATGGGGAGATAACTCTACACTCTGAAAAAAATCATTACCCTCATAGTATATTTCTAAAACGGAAGGTTGTATCTGTCTGAAAACCCCGGATCTTCTCTTCGTATGTCAATGGTAAACACTTTTTAAAAATTTTAACTTCGAGGCTGTTTGATTAGATGTGTACCCAGAAGTTTTACTTTAGTTTTTTGCTATCTATATTGTTATTCAACATTAGTATATTAAGACTAATAAATTTGTAAATTGAAGAAGTTTAATTTGAAGAAACCAAAATTAAAACTAAATTCTAGCATAGCAGTCGAGAACGCAAATTTGATTATCATTTTCAATAGGCATATTTTCTAAAAATATGGGTGTGCATTTATACTTTTTAAAAACACATTTCTAAAATATATAAAAAAAAATATTTATAATTTGAAGAAGTTTTTGTTTCGTATATTTAGAAATTATTTCTCAAAGCAAGAAAAACTTTCAAGTTTTCAGGGTGATTTTCATTTTAAGACGATTTTCTAAAATTCAAGGTGATTTTCTTTTTCTGCGTGTAGCGACAGCAAGAAGCATTTCCCAGAATTACGTGCAAATCATTGAATAATACTTGTTATCGAAACAAGTCCAAATACTGAGCTGTCTGCGCCCTGCTATATCTGTCGTGTGTAAACTAAACCACAATCACAATGGCCGGGCATTTAGCTCCAATTTTGAGGGGGAGAATCTCCAGGCGACATTCTTCTTGTCTGCCAGCTGCTGCTTTAATTGTTGTCTTTCAATTTTAATTTCATTCAATTAGCCTATGGAAATCTGACAAAAACCTACAGAATGAGCTGTGCGCGTGCGCATTGCGTTCGCAGCTTTAATTGTGCGTTGTTAGTCAGTTCACCAGTCACTCCGACAGTCAGTTTGCCATTCAGAGAGAATTAATTAAGGGTGGGCGGTACGAATAATATGTCTAATTGCATTTGCTCAGAGTCATTCAAGTTTGTGTTGCATGTCATCTTTAGGGAGAGTTAAATAAACTCCAAAGTTAAAGTTGTCTAAGAGCAATTAGCATTTTTATACATTTGGAAGAAACTTTCGGAAGCCATAACATTGGCATTGAATAAAAGATGCTTTACCGAAAAAGCTATGTTTGTGCAACTTAAGATAAGCCAATTATTACCTTAGGCTGCACTGCATTATATGACTACAGTAAGCAAGTAAACTAAGTAAATGTATATAAGTTTTCCAAATCAAAAAAATTGTAATTTACTTATTTTAAGCACAGCGTTTGTTCATTAGAAGTATGTAACCATATATTAAAGACAAATGGCACAATTGTTATCGAACACAATACTCACAGGAATAACAAATACAACACAAGCAACAGCAAATGTTTATTTAGCAAACGATCATCACAAAACACAATTTATGTAGACAAGCCAAAGTCAATCGATGGATAGTCGGTGTGAAAGTGTGTGTGTTTATAAAGACTGGAAATCCCCAACAAGAACAATTGAGACTAGTTTGTTGGCAATGACAGTACTTTGAGATACTCTTCAATTGGTTAATGAATTTACAAAAATATTCTTAAGAGCGGTAAACTAAAATGGAACTTCATAAATGTATATTTTACAAATGGGTTGATTCTAAAGTTTGTCAGCTGTAAAATTGAATTAGATTAAAAATGAAATTTGTATTGTGATTAAAAGGGGGCACAATCTGTATGCGTATATGCGAGTTGGTAGGATCATTATAGGGTATACAAAAGAAACAACACAGCCTCAAGCCGTTCATGTAATAAAATTGATGATCAAACGAAAACTCTCACATTTTGTGCCGTGAATGCATTGGCAATGAGCGAGAATCGGGGCAACGTGAACGGAACTGAGATCAATCGTCTAATATTTGGTACGACTTTGGTTCTCGCTAAAATCGAATAAATTCATTTTTAATATGTATGTTCCAATGGCAGAAGAAAACACAAGAATACAAAAACGCCACGGACAACACATTATGGTTTTTCATATTTGTACAGCCCATCTTTATGGGTATATTGTTTAAGCAACAACAACAAACACAACAACAACAACAAGAACAAAAACAACATTAAAGAACACAAACAGACTGCGCGGCGTTTTTGTTTCAATGAATTTGCGTGCAGTTTTCGACGGAACTTGTCATGTTTACAAACAATGCCCAACTACGGTACACATTATGCTAAAATTCAGGAAAAATTTACCAACAATTTATATATATTTAGTTAAGTCGTATAAATGTAACAATATGTGGCAATATATTTGACCAGTAAATTGGTGCACAATAAATTCACGCTAAGTCGCATCCGAAAAAGCGCATTGTTTATTTTCTAAACGATTTTCCTCCAGCAGTTGTACAAACATCAAACGACAAAAAGAAAAACGGAAAGCTAACAGCGCAAAAAATCGAAAGCTAACAAAAACTCATTTTTATGTTTCGGAAAACGATTTTTTATATTTTGTTCATTGGCTACCCGCACGCCTTCCTGTGCCGCATATTAAAAGCCAAAATCATTATAACATACAATTATGAGTGGTAAAACGCACCACAATTGGTAAGTTCTGAGCTGGTTTCGGGGATGGATAGGGGTGGGCAGAGAGGGTAGAGAGGTTGGGGCTCGCACAATGAGGTGTTATTGCAGTCGATAGATCAAAGCATTTGCTTTCATGTTTGTTGCCATTGCACTTGTTGTGGCTGCAGTGCGTCTGGGCCGGTAAACTAGGCGGGGGTGGCAGTTGAGGACCTAGAAGCGAGTACCGCATATGCATAAGGTGTGAAGAAACTGGCAAACTGAAAGCAACCGAGTGTCTGATATCAAACAGACACTTTGGCAACTGTTTGAAGTGCAGTCATCGAGATTATGATTACAAATACATAACACACACTCGTTTATGGGTCTAAATAGATGTTCCAAAAATGCAGCTATAAACTTCATGAAAGGAAGTGTGGATGCGTTTGGGTGTTAGTTGCTTATAGCATTATAAAGTCACATCCTTACTTTATTTTCGAATCTTCAAAATTGTAATTGTAAATATTTTTTAATTTCAAGTGTCCATAAAAAGTATTCTCAATGGAAATTTGATATAGGCATTTTCTAGTCTCCAAAATCAGATAAAACTGTATGAAAGGAAATATTACTACAGTAAATATTTTTAAATACATATCATTTAATAATCAATCATTTATTTTAAAATTGAAGTATTTATATGATACAAATTTGAAAAAAAAATATTTTCTACATATACATTCATTGGAATTTAGTTAGATTCAATCATATTGCATCATAAATTTCAATGAATACATAAATCATACAAAATGTGCTGAAATCGAAAAGTGTAACGAAATTGATTGGGCTAATTGGGCTGATCTATCAGTTCGTTAATTTAATCAACATTTCAGTGTGTAACAATAAAAACTTAATATAAACAGAAGGCTGGCAACCGCTTCAGCCGCTTCAATGATGGAGTAGGATATCCCATCACTCTATATATATACATGTATATATATATATACATGTATATATATATATATATACATATATATATTCCTATAAAAGTATAGATGTCCATAAAAAATGGCATGAGCATAACAAAATTTTAAACAACACTCATTAACTCTACAAGATCGCCGGCAATATAATTAAGAGAAATTATGTTTCCACCGGCGCTACGTTGACGTTGACGACGCCATCGAATGTTCGACCTGTTGGATCAATGGACCAGCAGCGACGCAGCATCAACAGCAACCGAGGCAGCATCAACAACAATACAAGTTGTTTCGGCCTGTTGCCGAGATTTGTTGTTTTTTAACAATTTCGCAATTCAGCTGTCGATCATTTCATTCATAAAATGTGCATAGCACGGCATGAGGGAGCCCCGCTCCACACACTCACATAGACACACACACACACCACTCAGTAGCAATTCATTCACACAGCTCGGGTGATCTGGAAACTCGCACACATCCGCACACGCTGGGTTAGTACCAACCACCCGCCTGCTCGATCGGTCCGCAACAAACGAAGTGATTAATTCATGTAGTGGCCTCTCTCGGCTCCGTCACCGGTATACACGGTATCCAGTGTCCAGTACTGGCCCCAACCAACAACCAACCACACGGGCCCCCAGCGATTTTCCGTTTTCTCAATGAAACTGGTTTCGTCAGTTCGATTGCTGCCGTTGCGGCTGCCGATGCTTGTTGCTAGAAGTTGTTGTTGGTGTTGCTGTTTTTGATATTGGGGTTTATGTTATTATATTCATCCTCACCTGATCCGCAGCAGCAGCAGCAGCTGCTCATCCGGTCAATGTGAGAAAAAATACACAACAGCACACACTGCAAAAATAGACAACGCCAAGTTGCACGAAAAAAACGCATGCAACTTTTTCTTTTCAAAGCTGCACTCCAAGCTGAAGCTGATCATTTAGCCCGATATTGAGCTAAACCAATGCCGTGCCGTGCCATGCGATAAATGATGTGGGGTGCTGTTCACTCACAGGCAACAGCTCGCAGCGCCAAATGAAATGCGAAAGCTGCTGCTCGGGATTGTATCTGGCATTCAAATCAGCTTTGGAAAACTGCAAACAAGTGACCAGCCCAAGTCAACCTATTTGAGCATCCGCAACCGTAAAGGAAGCAGCCATAAAAGCTACGAGAAGCAAAAAAAAAAAGATATATATATATATATATACCGCCAAGTAAACTGGAAAAGCGTTGCATTTCATTCAGCTCCCCCCTCTATCTGCGGAAGTTGCCGAAGCATGTGTAAAACAGTTAATGCACACAGGATATGTTTCCGTAGCAAACAAGTTTTTGGATTGGTTTAGTCTCTTTTTTTTATAGTTTTCCTTTGCCCATGCTATCTACAAGCCATCAAAGTTATTAATTATCAATTTATTATTTTCAACCGATGAACATCATTTGCATACATCTGTAGGCGAAGGTGCTGGAACAGCAGCGAGTTCCTAGAACTTTAATTTGTGTTAATAGGTTTTTAATTGATTCGGGAAGAGCGCTTTAATATTTTCACAAGTTCTTTCATCACAATTAATACAGTAATTTATGCAATGAGAAATGGCACATGGGATTGAATTGCGATTTAGATTAGAAACGCGGTCAGTCACCTGCGTATTTGTTTTCACATGTGAAAATGGTCTAAAGAAAGCAGTGGAAATGAACTCAAGAGCTGCTAATGAGCGAAATAAATTACAATCAACCATAAATTGTGCTCTGAAAATGTAAAGAGTATTAACAAACAAAAATGATGTTAGGAAAACGTTTAAATATTGCTGCGAAACGAAAAGTGCGCTAAAAATAAATGCAATTGAAATTGTTGTGGGGCAAGCAGTAATTTAAACAAATAAAATAAAAATCACTTGAGCCAGCGAAAGACATATTTAAAATTTAAAGCGACTTCAACAAACAATAAACCATAAAATTGTCAAGGTAAATCAATTATAACAGCACTAAAAAATCCAAAAAGAAACTTACAAAAAAATCTCAAGTCATAGACAAAGTTAAAACTTAATGAGGCAGCGAAAGGAAGCGGCTTTGCAAAATGAGAGAAGCGAGAGCCATGCAGCAGAAGGAGGCAGCATTTTAAAAGCGCAAGATAAACTCACTGGGATGCTGATCGCGTATCAGCTGCCGATGCTACTTCAAGAAGCGGCTACAACAAACAACGACAACAACAACAACAACAGCGACAACGACAACGACAACAACGGGAACGACGACGACGCTTCGATCGTGTGGAGATGCCTGGCCTGCCTGTCCAGAGGGCCGAACATCTAAAATACAGTAGCCGCAGCAGTAGCCGGCAAACAAATTACACACAATTTCAACTCCAAACAGAAACTTCACAGCATCCACACCGAACAGCAGCAGCAGCAGCTGTAACAGCAACAGCAACAACAGCAACTGCAACAACAACAACAGCTACAACATTATTATCTCTGCTTTATGTTCAAGTTGCAAGCAGGCAATGCCTGGCGCTTCAGCTGTGGCACCCCACTCAGCGACCATCATCATTGATGATCATAATCATTATGGTGACGAAGGCGATGATGATGATGACGAAGACGTCGTAGACATAAGAACCAAAAACGAATCAACTCGAGTGTCGTCGTTGCTGCTACTGTTCAATGACTGTGGATGCTGCGTTGTTCGCTGTTCGTTCGTTGGTTGTTGGTCGTTCGGTTGGTTTTTCGGTTAGTAAACCGGATGTTCCTAATCATTGCTAGTTTGCCTCAAATTAAATATGCTTCATGTATGTTTATATACAAGCTCGCATATAAGCAGTTACGTTGTATATCTTTTGTTTGTGAACTCAGCGTTGTACTTCATAGATACGTAGATAATAGCTTCTACAGATATATACATGTATAAATATATATATATTTATATATATATAAAGCCACAGCGAAAATTATGAATGAATATTTAGATAAGGCCTTCTCTATCTCGAAAATCTTTTTTTAAGTCGCATATCGTGTGATTCTCTGCCGCATCTTCAAATCTAACTGTTTACTTAACAGATAGACAGATATATGGAAAACTCTAATGCTACTTCCGCCTCTGTTCGCAGTCAAGTTTGCCAATCAAGTTACAAATCGACTTGTTTATTCATTCATGAGGCCAATTTAATTGGTAGTTCTATCAATTAGAGACCTCAACAAACCACACATCACACATAACACATTCATAAATTCATTTTTATCAACATCAATTAGCAATAATTATTCATTAGTGGCCGGTCAGAGCTGGACTGGAGTCAAGCTAATAGTTGTGACAAAGGCTCTTTATCATCAACTTGTTGCTTGATTGAAACTTGTTGTTGAATTTTCGTGATAATATATAGATTTTGGTTCATTGTTTATGACTTCATCATTTGGGTAGCAATATACTAAATATCTTTCGATGCATTTTAAATCCTTTTTTTTCAGGCAAGCAAATTAAATATTCGTCAAGTTTGTAGAAAACTGTGTATTTTTCTAGTGCTGCTTTATTTGTGGTTTGCTGCGAGACAAGTTTTTTGGCATTTACATTTTCAATGTATTCAACTGAGTAATTCCCACTGATCCACTCATCGGTCAATAATAGCTTTCACACACTTAACATAAAGCAATAATATAAGCGATTAGCCATTATAGCCGCAATGGCGGCATTTTATAACCATTTGGAAACGGCGTTGCATAAATTAAGACACCCAAATGAAATGTATCTTTAAGAGTAAAGCATTTTGTTTGCTTTATGGCTACAACGATGTTTTCGAATTGGTGCCGTTTGGTTTATTTGACAAATCTGTGGCCATTAGTTGATAACAATTAAGATGAAGACGTTGCCGTCTCGAATTCAGATGATCATACCTTAAAAAGTGTGACGGAAAACATTTTAAAAACCGCCGAACGGTCGCGCACAGATAAGAAAAAAACACAAACCCAAAGAAATGAAAAAAAGAAGAGGAAAAACAAATATACAGACAACAAAAGCATTATTAATTGTTTTTAAATAAGATTTGAGTCTAGTGGCGCCTGCGGCAGCACGTAGGCAGCACTAAACACTAAGTTGCCCCAAACGAAATCAGTTTAATTTCCGAACAAAAAATTGATAGTGGGCAGCTGTAATCACTTATTTTGCAGTGCACACAACATAATTCCACATGAAGATGCAATTTGAGTTCCATAATAAGCCCACGCTAGGCGAACAGAACGCGGCAATTGCAACAGCAACAGCAACAACAACAACACAACTGGACTATCAACTGGTGTCCAGTTGGATGGCGTGCTATGTGGAGCATCTACAGCATAACACCTGGCGTTTTGCCCTAGCCAGATATCAAACTGGAAGCTGCACTTGAATTGTGCGTCTTCGTTGCATTGCGTTCAATTCCACAACTTAACGTTGATGCCTCCGCACCCTCTCTCTCTGGCCCAGCATTTGCATATACCAGGTGGGGAGGCGGAGAGGAGTGGTGCACATTGATCATTAGACTATTTTTAATAGAGAGACTGAGAGACCAGTTTGCCGCCAGTTAGCTGCCACAAAAGTGGTCTGTCCAGCTCTGAGCTGGACGCAAGTTTCACCTGCTCCTAGTTGAGATTTTGCAGCTTGCGTGCTGAAGTGTTTGTTGGCACAGCTCGACATGGCACTGAGATTCACAACTCGCATCAAGCAATGCATTTGTTGCACCACCACCTTTCCGGTGGCTAGCTATCCAGCTATCGAACTGTTTGCTGCTACCTAAACAAGGCAACAACAGAATGAAAGTGGCAAAGAAACAGACACAATTGCTTGGGCCCCAAAAATTGTTTTCAACAAGACGCCAATACGATCAATGACAAACTAATTTATGCGCTCAGCAACAAATCTTTTGGCTCAAATAAACAAAACTAAATGATACAATAGAATACAGTGAGTATGGTACAAGTATATACACACCATGGATAGCATAAATTAACTTCCGATCTACTATGGAATGTATACAAATTTATGCTCAGAGTCACAAGCGAGTAATACTCCCTTACGATATGCCTGTATTTTCATGGCAATCGGCTGGTGTTATGGTCAGCATCAGGCGGCAACAATTAAAAATGCAGGCGAGCAACAAAAACACTCAATAAAATGCGTTGATAAATTGCGCCAAGCATCAAAGGCGAACCAAAAGGCAACCCACTGTGTCGATGGCGCTTCGTTGCTCCACGAGCAACAGCCACAGCTAGCAACAACAACAGCAACAACAACACCAATTAAGGCAGCCATCACACGAACATGAAAATTTATCGATTGTTTTCGTTCAGAGCATATAACAGAAAATCAGTTTAACTTGGCATAGACACAAAAGCGCCAGCAAAGCAGACAATGAGACAAATGCGTAGAGTGAATGCCAAGCAAATTGGAAAATTACACTTACATTAGCCAAATACTGCTAGAGTGAATTATGAAAATTACTCTTTAGGATTTATTAAAGTCTTCCATCTAAAAAACTCAATATTGAGATATGTTTTACTAAATGAGCATTGTTAAAAAAAAATTGTAGGTTGATTGATTGATTGATTAACAAAAACCGATGAGGTATCAGTGACGAGTGTTATGAATATTCGATGACCATTTGTAACATCGATAAGAAATGCAGTAGTGTTGAGAGCTGTGATTTATTTAAATCTTGCATCTTATAATCTCAACATTGAGATATACTTTAAAATTATGTAGTAAATTATAAGTGGTTAACATAAGTGTGTGACATAAAAATGGCCACCCCTGATTAAATAGCGTAATATTTTACAGATTTCTAAGAAAAATTAAATCATTTAAATAATTAATTTTTCGATGCTCACTAAATTAATTGAAAAGAGCGCAATTCGTCTTTGTAGCCAGCAACTTACACACATTTAAACAATTTAAAAATGAATTTCATTTATTTAACCACCTAATCCAAAAATGTTTTCAAATGTTGGTGAAAATTACAGCAGGCAATAAATAATTGTTTCTACAAAAACAAAGTAAAAGTAAAACAAGCAGTAAATGAAAATTGGTAAGAATAATACTTGAAATATATACAACATTATTAAGAATTTTATTAACAAAAGAACAAATTATTAATTGACTAATTGATCGAACCCTAATGATTAATATGAATGTTCGATGACCAAATGATATTTGGAAAATGGCTCTTAACTAAAAATTGTTATTATCAACCCATTTACACTATATTGTAGATAATTAGACTAATATAGATTTGCAAAGGGATAAGCAATAAATATTAAGTAAATTAGCTGACAATCTCAAAGATCTTGTGTTTTGAAGATCTGTGAGCAGTCGCTTGGCTCATAATGAAAACTTACTTAAGTGCTGTAAGTGCGCGGAAGTGTATCCGACTCTGCAGTATTAAGCGCCCTAATGCAATGTTGAGAAAGCATCCCTAAGAAAGTGCCACGATAAAATGGCTTTTAATTTCAATGACAATTAAAACTAACAAAAGGCATTTGCCACGGCAGCTTTATCGCTCCTCACAATGTGTTACAAATTATGACAAGGCTGAAGCAAATAAGAGCAATAAAATAATGGGAAAAGCAACAAAAAACAATATAGACGATGCGACGCCTGCGCACTGGGCCAAAGAATTGGGTACATACGTAAGTTAATTTCTTTTTTGGGCCAATTGAAGCGTTAAATTATCAATTGGGCTTAAAGAGAACTGAGCAAAAGGGTAGGGCTACGGCTGGCCAGCAGCGTTAAATTGGCCCAAAGGGCTTATGGGCTATGTTCGCTAGCCAAACCCGTTGGGCCCAGGCGGACACGCTTCAATTGTTCATTAGCTCCTGGTAGGTAAACTATAAGGTATAAGCTATAAACTGCAAAGTTTCCCTTCCGCCGCCCCTTTCCACACCGATATGTTTGCGCTTGACGTGCAGGCAACTGGAAAATTGTGCAGTCGATTCCCAATCATAATGCGAATGTGTTGCAGGTGTCTCATATTTCCTCATGACTGATATTTAGATACGCGGCATCTATACGGCATAGACACAAGCTCTACATACGATTTCGAATAGATTTTCGTTTGTCAATTGACCGTTGGCCATTGCATTATCAATTGGCCATGCTGACGGCGCCCGTCGACCGTCCGCCCGGCATTTAATCACTTGGCCAATTGATGCTGCTCCAAAGAACGAGTTTCTATACGCAATCTGTTGTTGCTGCTTTTATGGCAATTGCCGATTGCCGATTGCCGATTGGCACATCCATGTCTCTGGATACATATTCGCTGGCCAATGTGGACATGTTTGCCTTTTGCTGCACAAGCTAATTGATTCATATTTGTGACGAGATTTCACAGTTGTTTTAATAGCATTCCGGTTGCCTTATGGAATATGCTTTTAATAGGCCACCAAATTTGGTGCTATTGATTAATTGAATTTTGCTCAAGATGGGCATTAATTATTTTAATTATCAAAAGATAACACAAATGATCATCATAATGACATTTTGATTGGTATTTCCGCTTTAAATGAATGAATATAATAGTCGTGAACTTAAATGTATTTCATACAACTAATACTGGTAGTATTAAGCCTTGACGAAGTGCCGATTTCGATCAATCAAAGCACTCTAATACAATACAGGCAATGCTCTTATTAATGAAATGACTTAAAATTCATTTAGAATACAATTTTCAAATATAAGAATATGTATATTCGTCAGAATATGTTCAAAGACTAATTACACGTTCCAGGGAAATTCAAGATTACTTTTAGTTCACAGAATAATCTAAGGCACAAAAATCGTATAATATTAAAACATTTAATTATTTGTAATTATACAAATTATTTTTCTATCGTTCTGACAATTTATCAATTACAAATTTAACCATTTTCACAATGGGCGAACTTCCTTTTTCATTTATATTATATTTATATACATTCTATAAAATATCAATTCATATTAAACTTGTTCTTATATCAAGTTGGTTTGGAAATTTTTTTGGGTACTATCTGCAAAGTATGCAATACATTATACGCATTCATTTTCAGTGTGTAGCCCAAAAGTATGCACTGCTTTTTATATCCGCATCTAGCGAAGATACACACCACACTGACTTGAGATTTGCAAAGCAGAATAATATATAAATTTATAATTCCGTGTATATTAAGGTCATTGCAATTATTTTTAAAACAAAATTGAACAAATAAAAAACACTGTGAATAGCAAAAGAGAAAGCTATTTTTTTCTTGCTCTACAATCGATTTTAAATTAGTGGCGATAGGTGTTCGCAGGTACTTGCATTAAAATATTGAAGTGCTGATAAGACGCTTATCAGAAGTAACCGTAAATATTTGTACGCGTTTTTTTCTGTTTTGTACCACAAGTGAAAAGAATTACCAGTTCAGCAACTTGAAGGTCGTTTCTTGTCAATGGTTTCATGGGGAGTGGGCTGCTGTTGGGGGAGGGAGGGAAGGAGGGAGTGCGCAACGCTTACGCGTGCGACGTTTACACAAGTTTTCAATTTTGCCCACTGTAATTTATATTGAGTCAATATGTAACTACATCCGATACTAGATTTGAAGGCCTCATCTTTCAACCTACCTCTGTGCACCTTCAATGCTCCGGTGACATTCTGCCATTGTGCTGGGTCAGTTTAAAAGAAGCAACAACAGCGCCCCCAATCAGTGATCACCTCTCGGCCGCTTGGTGCGTGCTGATTAGCCATGCCTCGGGCTTTTGCGGAGCTGCCGCAAAAGCTGCGCAAATTATGGGGATGCATCAATTTACTCATTTCCGTTTTCATGATTACAAATACGAAATGTGAAACAAAGACAACATCAGCAAAAAACCAAATAAACAAATTTATCTTCGTTTAGAGTTTTATTTTCTATTTATGATTTTATGAATGAATTGAAATTTGTCGAAGTCCAGCAGTGATTAGATAACAACATTTTTAATACAAATGCCATAGTTTTAGATCGCGTGCGTGCTTAGGCCATTTGAAGTGTGTTTCTAAGTATAGGTATATCTATAAATTCAAGAGTATTTAAGCCGGAATGGAATGTGCTAATTTAGAATACATTTTGCTACATTCACTGAAGTAATTGGAAAGTGTTAATGTGTAATGCTTCAAGACTAGACAATGCTCAAATGCATAGCATTTATTCAAATTCCAAAACGATGAGGATTTTAAAAATTGTGAAAGATTATAGTTTTAATCTTTACAATGGGCAGTAAATAACAAAATAACTCAAGTAGAATTTATGAATGAATGAACGAACCGTATTAAAAAGCAAACATACTCAAAAACATACACACATGCACGTGAACATGTATGTGTAAAAAGTACAGACACACATACATTCATACATTCATGTGGCAACCGCAACAACAAAAATGTATATGAATGAATGAAAAATTGTAAACGCAAAAAAGGCAAAAGTTGTTAACGCAGCAGTTCCACGAAAAAACAGAAAAAAAGACAACAACAGCAAGAAATCTGTGAACAAGAAGTTTGAAAGGTAAAAACTTAAATTAAAACAAAACTTAAATAAGAAAAACGGAGCAAGTGTTGAGAGAGCCACAATCAAAGCAGCAGCCCCAACCTGAGCCTCAATAAACCGAAGCAACTGGTTTGGTTTGGTTGAAAGCAGCAGCAGCAGCTGTCCACAAATGTGCGTTAGGCAGCAGTTGGGGAGTCCAAATTATGAATAAATAAAGCCAGGCAGGGAGCCAAAAGGCAGCTAAAGTCAAAATAAATACAGCCAAAAGACACAAACACCAAACGCAGTCCAAGCTCAATTGGGAGACGCGCCCACGTCGACGAAAAAGTCAAAGCCAAAGCCGAAGACGAAGCCGGTTTGCAGGAACATTGCTAGGGGGCACACGCAAAAAAGGAAGGAAACAGGCATCAAGCATCATCGAGCCAAAGCAACAACTACACACAAAACACACACACAAGCACACTATAAACCAAAAAGAAGAACGGACAAAGAGAGAGAGAGAGAAAGAGGGCGAGCACAAGTAGAGAACTTCAACAAAGCAGCAAATCGAAAACATAACAAAAAAAAACACAACTAAAATTCCCCTCAATGGCCATACAAAAAAAAAGAAGAAAAAAAAAACGCAGCCAGCTAGCCCCAAGTCAAAGCGAGCGAATGTTGCTTCTGCTGTTGCTGTTGCTGTTGCTCTTCCTATTCCCCATTCATCAACTGCATTTCAACGCCGCGAGCCGATCAGCAGCAGCAGCGCTGCAGAACCAGAAACTTTTCTACTCGCACCGTAAGTATGAATGAAAACGAACGTGTTTTTTTTTTAAATTTTTTTTTTTTTGTTCGAGAGCGCCGCGAGAGTAGCATGAATGAATGGAAACGGGCGTCACAGCGAGCGAGCGTCCAAAATGAATGAAAGTTGTGGCGCTCTCTTCTGCAGTCGCGGCCTCTGCTCGCCGTTCAGTTTGTTTCTCTTCGCACCAATACACGCGGAGCATGTAACAATTTCATACGAATCATAGCATATTAAAAAATTATATTTGTTTTACTTTTTTCGTGTCGCTCTTGCGGATTTTTTTTGCTTTTCTTCAAAGTTTATGATTAATATGCGCTGGGTAAGGGCGCGCAAATAAATATACGTAGTATGAACACATACTTATACATGTACGGATGTATATAATTTTAATAAGGGCAGGCTGGATACATTTATATGTATGTGAGTACCATATATATATATATATATATATATTTATATATATAAGTACGTATGTATATATTGGTAACTAAATTTAAGTGTTCAGTTGCTTTTTCCCCCTATTTATTATTATTATTTTTCCTTTCATTTGGGTGCCCAGCATCTGCGCAGTTGTCGCCGTTTTTCATGTTTTTTGTTGCCATTTTTATGGCCGATCTTCTAGTGGCAAAAGATAAGTTCATGCCCAGCTACGAACATGATTAGTAAGGGACGGAGAACAGGGAATGGGAATGGAACATCGGGCTGATGCTGCGTCTTTGACTGGGGCCCATACAACAACAACAACAACAACAAGAACAACAAAATGTGTATGGTATAGTTGGCCACTGAATTTTGTCGTACGTTTGCGTCGCGTTGACATTGAAATTGTTTTGGTTTTACTTTTTGTTGATTTTTACTCGGCGATAAGGCACACATATTTTTGTATATCTGCGAGTTGCAAGTATGTGTTTCGTATAGTGCGTGCATGTGTGTGTGCGAAGACAAAAATATCTCAATATGTGATTTGTTTTTATAAACAACATTAAATGCGAACTGCCAATGCATTGTTCAAATTTTACTGTGCATGCCCACAAATTCATTAAGTATCTGTAAGATACAATGTATGTTCTCATCAGAAAAAGGCTTAAAGTTGTTAACAAATACGATTGACAATAACACCCAATAAATGTATTAATATTGAAGAATTCAATCTTTGAAAACAGGTTCGAAGCGAACCATTCCACTTTGCATCGATCACAAAAATATGTATATTGCTTGATTGTCAACCAAATTTAGAACCTTAAGCAGAATTTAAAAAATATAATTTATACATATTAAAGGCATAAAAAACATACAAATTTTGTTATGAACTAATAAACATTTAAGGACAAATTTCATTGGGAGATGATACAAAAATAAAGAAATGAGAGGCACAGCTGCCCACAGTTAAAATAATCAGAATAAACAATACTAGACTGGCTAAAGTCAAGTTTATTTTGATACAGCCTCTTTTTATTATTATTGAGGGTGTTGTAAACGCTTTGTTCTTTCTACGAATTTCCCACCATTGTACCTCAAACTGAGAGATTTTCATCTGCATTCACACAGCAGAGATGCATACAAATTACCATAAAGCTACCAGATTCATTAATAAATAAAAAAAACATATAGTATTCAACTACAGATGTAGATGTGTGTGCGCAATAGAATCAGACATAAGTGGCAGCATGCATGCGCACAGTGGTGGACAAGAGTATAGAAGACACATGCCAAGTGAACGAAGACGACTACGAATCTTTGTCACATAACGTATACGTAAGGTATGTTGAAAGAGTGAGTGACGGACGTATTGCTTGATTGACAGCAGCAACAGTCAGGAGACTGAGGCACTGAGGCACTGAAATGACCAGGAACGCAAGGGAGCACACACTGAGTGCACATTTAAGATATTTATTTCATGTATTCCAAATGCAAATGTGTGTGTGCGAGTGTGTGTGAGTGTTTTGCTGTTCGAATTGAATGACTTGACTTGGGGGCGAATGAGTGAATGAAAGAATGAATGAATCTGTAAGTTCGCTTGGCACTTTGCCGGCGTTTTGGGGCGCGGTGACTGGTTGTGTGTGTGTGTGAGTGTTGCCTGTGCCACTGAATGGACACCGGAAATAAACGACGTGACTTTTAACAAATACCAACCAACTATGTATATGCATGCATCATATTATAAGTACATACACACTTATTAGATCTATACGATCTATGCAATTCACAATATCTTTCGTTCGCATTGTTTTCAACAGCGAACAACAATCACAATTTTTATATGGCACTGCGTCTCTGGCTTATCTTATCGCAAACAATTTGTATTTGGTATTTTTTATCGCTCCGTGCAAAAAGCAAATGCGAATAATAAACTTGCAAAAACAAATCACACAGCCAAAGAGTCTGAACATGACTGATGATGGCACTAGTGTGCGCGTGTATGTGTGTATGTATGTGCGTGTGTGTACAATATTTTTAATATATGTGCATACAGAGTCTCTGTGAAGCTCTCCCGATTTGAGTATAGATACATACACATGCACACACCCCCACAGATACACACAAGTCCAAGTGTGTGTGTGTGTGTGCTTCGATAGCGCCCAAGACTCATATACAATCGTTCAAGAAAAAACGAAGCATTCCCACAACATATTGCTATTTAATTATTTCCATTTCCAAGAAATGTGTTTGTTATCTACAAATGTCTTCAACATTAGCTCCCATATCACAATATAGTTAACTTCTATGAAATTGTTATTAGGTACATTGGAATTTGGAAATACGAAGCAGAAACCATTTTATTGTTTTTGGGAACCCCATTGGAAGTCACCAGTAGAAATCCCAAGTTTAATTCGATTTAAGTAAAATTTGATTTATGAGCGATTCTTAGATCAACAAAAAAATGTGGTGTGCTTTACACTTACCCAGAGAGGCTTCATGATCTGAAATATCCGATAATCTGCACACAGGCAAGTCCTTGCAGTCACTAACTGGTTCCTCTTTAATATATTTTGTTGTGGACTGTAAAATATAAAAAAAAAAAATTGTCATTAGTGTTGATATTATATTTTTTTTTATGCGAACAAAGATATACTGAGTTGGCTATCTTTCTATCTATATGATTGTGAAGTTTCTTTCTCCTTCGTAGATAGACATCTGAGATGATTAAAATAGCATTGCTAATACAAAATATATTAAAAATTAATTCTAAAATTTTTGATAAATGTACACTGGAAGAAAGAAAACAAAAATTTTTAAAAAGCCACAATATTTCGTTTTAGATACAGTTTCTGGCGCCAAAAGTAAGACCACTTTCTAAAATTGGGCGCAATTAATTTTCCGAGTGTATATGACAAGAAATTATCATTCGACCGCTCATCTATGTACACATTAACTGATTGCAGTAAAGAGATGGATATACACGAAGAATTCATTAAGATACTGTCCACTCGGCTAGAGATGCTGATCAATAATATATATATAATATATAACAAATAATTAAAATTCATGTCGCACTTTGTTAAAGCTGCGACGACATTGTTTTTAACAACTTTTGAGATTTCAAATCACAGTTTATTTGCAAAGTTGAGCTGAGATCAGATAATTAATGTTGCCCTAGTAAATCCGACCCACATAATGAATGATGTCAAATGGTCGCAGCATTGGGGTAGTTAGACTTAAATGTAGTATTTTGAGTTTGGCCACTTTTGGCCAGTTAGTACATTTGAGTGAGGCCCCCTAAAAAATCGGGGGCACAATGAAAACAATAGACACTGCGACATAGATTGCCGCCAATTGTCTGTCGAGGGGAGGTTGGAGGATGCCGTTGTCCAAATTGCAGAGTCTGTCCCATGGGCTTGATCATGGCAAACGCGTTCTAATAAATTAAATTGTACATTTGACTTCCACAGACACATCCATAAACACACAAACGATGATCAGTGGAGATGGTGGGGAGGGGTGTGAGGGGTTACTTGTGATGTGTGTCTGTGGCTGCTGTTTCTGTCGTTTATTGCCGTTTATGATAATGGAGGTCAAAGTAGTCAAACGAAATGTTTCATAAATATCGTAATCAATTGACGCCAAACAGACAATTCAATTTGAATTTCGAATTGGAATTTGATTCGACGCTCAAGAGTCTCAACAGTTTCTCAAAAAAGTTTAGCTTCTGTTACGTTTTTGGTTAGCCAAAAAAAAAAAATGAAATACACAAAAAAAAAAAATGTATATATATATAAAGCCGAAACTTAAGACACGACTTTTGTGCAGACTATAGATTAAATTACTTGACTGCATTTTCCACACGAGTGCGCATGCGTCCAGGTTCAAAGCAGGTCCTTTGACTCTGGCTCGTCAGGCTGTTGACCGAGCAACCGGATGAAAGTGGTCACTCCAACGGATATGTTTACCGCAAACTATGCCAACGACATGCATATACCTAAATACCTTCACATGCAAAGCTTAAAAAAAACTAAGAATGCTCGACGTCGAGATATCCTGAACCCAGCTGTTAAAGATTGTATTTCAGGATTGTATTCGAAGACTCTGACTTTGAAATTGTGGCAGTATCGATATTTTATCGTTATTCGCGAGACGTGTGGAATTATCGACCAAACTTAACCTGCTCGAGATAAACATAAACATATATTTGTAGTCTTCAGCACTTTTAGAATCTGATATCCGCGTGCTCTTACAGACGGTCAGATACGGCAATCGATATAAATTGACTTACTTTTCTTTTAAAGAAATGTGATCTTAAAAATCATTCTTACGATGTGTGACAAACTTTATATAAAAATTCGAATACCCCTTGCGGGTGTATGAGGGCTATGCGAAAAATCGTATCATCATGAGCTGAGCTATTGTCTGTTATAATGAGGCGACAGGGAGAAGCCTTATAAATGCCACATATTGACTGTATTGTATCCTCGCCATTGTCTGCCATTTTCGGAAGAGTTGCGTATATTCTTGATTGTTCACATTTCTGGCAGGTCTCTTAAGTGGCACACCTATCACTTTCATAGCGAATAAACAAAAGATTTTAGGCAAACAGCTCTCAACGACATTAATTTACGCTACGTTTAGTTATGCTTGACTCTTGTTCATCAATATCAAATATAAAGCGGACAACAAACATTTTGAAATCATTCTTGCAGACTTCTATTTAGTGGCTGATCATTTTTTTATTTATAGCTTTGGGTCTTTTAATTTAAGCTTGCCGGATTTTCTGATTGTAGGGTGTTAAGACACAAAAGCATAATACAAAATAATTGCGTTTTGTTTGGTCAGCCAAATTTAGAATCAGTCGACGTGCTATGCATATCAAAATTGCCTCAAGATCGCGTCAGCCTGTCATTGCTGGAGCTGATCAAATGTGAAGCCTGCCAAACTGGCATGGAATACGAGGCATACATGATTGATCAGCCAACTGATCTACAGTCAAATCTAGCTATGATTGCTCTCCAGGATTACAAGTGTATACAATATGAACAAATTATGAACAATTCAAAAGTTGAATTTATGAGTGATGTAAACTTAGTTATTCAGAGAATATTCCCTGAGAATCCAGATTGTTTAGATAAATTATTTTAACAATTAATTTGCTAAGAGTTACCCAAATATACCAAAACAAGGTTTGATTTTTTTCATTCCTAAAAACAGGGAGAACCTAATATAAGTAGTTGAAGCTTAAAAAAACGCCAACTGATCGCAAGTGAAATCCGTGATGTTAATTTATTTATGGGGAAAAGAGATTCCAGACAATCGATAGCTTAAAGATTTTCTTCATCAATACGATTAATTTACGATTAATTTAAGATTATGTTAAGAAAAATAAGATTTGATTTTTATCTGCTTAAAAACAAACACAACTTAAGCAAGATTTTGAATTTTACAAAACACAAGACTTTCATTCAGAATTTTTGTACATCTTTGGGTCAGATCAAGTTAATAAAATTATTTTAAGAGCTTACCTCAACCAGGCTGGATAGAAATGTGACTTTTCGATTCTTTTTAAGCCGCATGTTGCTGGTGTTGTTGTTGTTGCCGCTGTTGTTTAATATAGAGTTGGTGGAATTGTAGTTGGTCTTAAATAAATGTTGTCCCGCGTTGAAGGCAAAGAGATCGTTGATATTCACCGCCCTATCGAGGAAAGAGTGTGTTGCAGTTGCCGTTGCCGTTGTTGTTGCAATTGCCGCTGCAGTTGGCAGCGCGGGAGGCAGCATAAATTTGGTTGCAGACAGATCTGTCTTACAAATCGCCAGTTCCATATTGTGCACTCATCTAGAATGGTAAGAAAACAAACAAAATAATCGGATAAATAATCAATGAAATTAACGTATTGTTGCCAATGCTCCACATGAGAATTGCAACGGCGCTTCGAATAGCTCAATTGACCAAGTTATTACTAGAGTAGTATTGTTAGTATTGTTAAGTTATTATTAGAGTAGTATTGGACCTATTAGTTAGCAGCGAGGCCGCCTCAGTGGGCTTTATGGACCTCGTTCACACCTTCAACTATGGCCGCTGTTAGCACCTTTCTGCTCAATTTGAGCCAGCGATGCGTTGTTGACTCTAGAAATTATGACACTCTGGTGCGACTCAACCTGCGTCTGGGCATACTATATACATTGGTAAGTAAGTACACAGTGTGTACACAGTATCAACGATCGGTGCGTTTTAAAACTGCTTGCGACACGAGACACACCAACATCAAAGTGTTGTCCGCCCCATTTTGAGCAGCTCAACGGCGACAAGGCCACAACAAAAGGAGCCGCTTCGGTTTGCATATAAAAGACGCTTTTGTTTATACAGCATCCATCATATAGTTCTTTTTTTATTTTGAACTAAAGGGGTTTGATATTTGTACGATTTTCTAAATATATATTTCTAATGGATTTATATTTGTGGCTGGAGTTCTTCAATATTTGCCAAAGCCACAAGGAATGACGCTTATGTTAAAGTGTTGCTTTCACAGAATCGGCTTGTTGTTAAAGTTGCTTTGATGTTGCATATTCCCCCATAAAAAAGAAGACTCTCAGAAATTGGGTTAGTTTCTTGAAATTGATTTTGATCACAGATTTTTGGGGAACGATAAATATTCTTGTTCGCAGGGTAGAATGAGCTTTATGCAGATCTCTTTATGAAATCATAAAATATGGAAAGATGTTCCCAGGTTATATTCCAAACATTTTGAGTGACGTCCAGAATACAATTAAGATATGTAAATATATATATATATATATTATATACATGTGACAATAGCTTCCGGTAGGGTTATTATCAAGTTACCAAAGGCCGAATTCGCTGATAAGCTGACCGAGATCGCTTAGCACAATTTTCTATTCCAATGAGCTACCGAAAAACACAAAAGAAATAAAACAAAAACCCCACAATTGCATTTATTATCAAACGGATGTGAGACTTGGCACTTAACAAGAAATTAATAAAATAGAAAAACACTAAAATCTAGCACTAGCACACTAGCAGAAAATGACCATACCCGCACTAACAATACTTTGGTAATTATATTTATATATACATATGTACTTATGCATATGGAATACAGTAGCTGTTGTTCTGTGGCAACTATAAATAATATAACTCCAAGATAAATTCAAGTAAGCAATTACGCATTTTAAATTATATTTACATATGTTGTAGCTGTGATAAGCAACAAAAAGTCGTTGCACAGTTACAGAGTATACTTGGTATGCAAACGTACATACACTTTGAAAAATATAAATATAAATATAATTTTCTGAGTGTACGTATATATTGCAAATATGTATGCATGTACGGATAGGTTGATGCGTAGCCAAGTTATGCATTGAGCAGCGGTTTCTGAATCCGAATCTGAATCTGATTGTGGCAGTGTCTGCCTAATTAGATACGTTATGCAAATAAAGTTCGGGATTCGTGACGATGACGTTGTCGCTTGGAAGTGTCGTCTGTATAGTATGGCAAACAGTTATATCGCTCGTTATCTTCTATCTGCATATACATACATATATATATATATATATATATATATATATCTATATAAATAGACATATTTACATCGAAATATATAAATGTTAAGTGTTGAGATTCAGATTCGCATTGATCTAACTGCATAAATTGTTGTGAAATCAATTTAAATTTGATTTGCTGATTTGATGGCCGTTAGTTATACAGATCTGGCCAACTGGCTAACCCCAATTACACCCACACGCACAGAAAACCATACAGAGACACAAACACACATACACACACACAGAGAGAAACTGTCACAGATCAAGTGTGATTGAGTGCAGTAAAAACGAATTTAAGTTAATCAACATTTAAATGGATAATAAAATCGCAGTGTGCAGTCAACAACGGCATTAAATTTTCAGTGCAATCAAAATCAATGCAGAAACAGAAAAATCTACTACAAACACAACAATAATATGACATACATGTATATATATATATATATATATATATATATGTATACATATATGATACATATGGTATATGCATATGCATCTAATTGATTTGACAGCGCAATAGTGCATTTAGTGCGATTTTCTATATGCAAACATTTATAGCAAATACATATATACATTTTTATATATTCGATCTAAGTTTATTCGGCATACTTACGTATGTATTCAGTACACTTCACAAACGAAAATAATTTATTGACGCATAAAAGTGGCAAAAATAATAAGCAAACGAATATTCCTATTGATTTTACGTGTCCGCTGAACATTTCTACGACATAATTTGACTTAGAAGTGAATTGTGGGATTTAATAATGTGAAAATAAAATGTGCAATTTTAGTCAATGTGTTCGCTTTATGAATCGTCATGCTGTCAAGTGGCATATAAAAATGATAACAATTATCAGCATGTAAGGCAAGTAGCGGACACTTCAATCTGTTAGCCAAAGCTTATTATCAGTCAATTAACCAGAATTGCAGGCACTTGAACATATCGAATAAGGAGCAAGCAATATATATATATGTGTATTTTTGTTTTTGCTTGGTATTCAGATTGGAGCTTATGATATGAAATTCTGTCTTAAACGTAATAAATATATTTTATTATCTATTTTATATAGATTAAGTTTCTACACTTGAACCAGAATAGCCATAAGATTCAAATCTGTTGCTATATTCAAGCGTTAAATCTTGCATCTAGTGGTGATCTATCACTTTATTAAGTCTATGCTTATCTACCAAAAATTGTGGTTGGTTGACTGCTGAGACTTCATATAACATATTGGAAAAATGTGCATGACGTAAGGAGTAGAAAACCAAACAAACTATGTAATTATTGTGCCCACAATCCACAATCCAGTATCTAAGCAAAACGAAATTATCTGACAGCTGAGCCCAGGTTCTCAGATAAGAAGGAGAAGCCCAAAAGGCAGCGAGAAGCAGGCTGTAAGCGATTGCCACTTTCTACGAAGCCAGAATTCTAAATCGGAGCATATGTTTTCCCTAGAAAAGTGCGAGCAATATGCGTGGACAATATTTCGGTTTGGTAGCCCTGCGCAACCAGGCACAGATGCAACACACACACTGGCACACAGCGACAAAATAAAAAGAGAGATGGTAAAATAAAAAAGAAGAAAAAAACGATCAGGCCAACTGTGTGCGGGACAACGGGCAGCAGATGCTCAAGAAACATATTGTAAACGAATATGATATTTCGATCTGGTGCACACTCCTTGCACAGCCTCCGAATCAGAGCCACAGCCACAGCCATACCCAAGCCGAGGCCCAGACGATGACGACGGCGACGGCGTGGCATGCAACAATAGGGGTGCAATTTTCAGTGTGCACGTAACGGTAGAATATATTTTAGTTGCTGTTACTGTGGCTGAGGCTGTTCTTTTTTTGGAAAAGGGATCTTCAGTGATCTTCTGCTCGTCTGCGACTGCGCACATGTGTTGACTGTCTGTCCCGGTGTCCGCCCCCACTCCTACTCCCTATCTGAATCTGTGTGTGAGTGTGTGTATGATTGTGGTATCGATCTTGAACTCGGTCTGTCTGCGGCAGGTTGATATCCCGAAAAAGAAAGGACTAACGATCAACAACATTAAACGTAGCATGGGGCAACGAACCAGCTACAAGATGCAGTGAACTGTAAGTGAGGAACATGTATTTTTGAAATCGGTCAAATCGGTAGTAAGTGTGTGCGCAGTGAACAAAGTTAACAATATTATGTGCACAAGAATCGTCGAAAATAATTTAAAGGTTTACAGTTATAAATCAGATTTTATCCAAGTCATCTTTGCTTTTTTGTAAATTATTTATTATATTTAAAATCGGTTAGGTTTGCGGAGCAATATTTGATATGAAGTAGCAACAACTGTTATGAATAACTATCTTACTCGCTCTGTGAGAAAAGATATTTGAACTAATTTTCATAAGGAATTTTAATTAAATGTATCTCATGTGATGCGATTTCTTAGTTATCACATCTTATCCTTAACATGAGTATATCTCTAATAATATTGCCAATTTTGCTTATTTATTTTTCGTCTTTCCATTTAATGATCATTAAGCCTCATCAAGACTCTCAGCATTTGTTTGCTCTATTTTATCAATGATCGTAAATGTTCTTACGCGTTCATTGATCCACATTCTGAACGCATTTAGAAACCAACAATCCAACAGTAGCGCTTTAAAGAACGATTGCATGGCACCAAAAAAACTAAACTAAAAAACACAAAACCACAAGCATTAACACATTCCCATTAACGAAATGGGAATCGATGGCCATAAAAGTGAGAACAGGGAACCAAAAAAAAAAGAAATGCAATCAGAGGTAACACCGGAAACTGTAACAGTAGTAATTTCAATGATGCTCAAGGGTTGAGAGGCAGCTACATAAAATGGCCAATACCCCCCCCCCCCCCCCCCCTTCCCTCTTCCGTGCCCAACACACGCAACAATCTGAAAGATTGCCAGCAATCCTGGCCACAAAGCTGAATTGCTGTGATAGTTACCAACAGTTTTTAAAAACCAGTTTTTCCTAGATTCATTCAAGAAAACAGGCAACACACTCACATCCACACACGCACTCATAGGTGTGGGCACATATCAAAAGGGTTTCTAGCTGGTAGCTAGAGTTGAATAAAAAAAATACTTCAACTACTGTTTTCAACACTTCACTCACCGGTGGGGCAATAAAATGGAGGCGCGTGCAACGCCCCTCAAATGTAAGACGAGGTAGCCGTTTGTATATTTGGTTTTGTGTCTTTCCCTTTTGCGTTATGTCTTCGGCATAAGAGTCTTTATTCTGGTTTTTATTAGGGTATCCAAATTAATTACAACTTCAAATTAGGCGCACAATCTTGATCAGGGAACATAGCCAAGAAAGCAGGAGCTGCCGACAGCTTTTTGATATTCCAGCTCTGTCTCTTTCTCTTTCTATCTTTCTCTCGCCCTTGGCACAGAGTATGGAACAGTTTTGTGTATGTATCTGTTTATTGTCGTGGTATCTGTGTAACCCTCTGTTTATATCGCGTGGATGGATCAGCAGGCAGGTTGATTATAGCCGGCAAACGAGAGAGATTACATACGTGCCTGAAACAAAGCGCACGAAAGGAAACCGCTCAGAAGTGGGATCTTGGCTTTAGTTCGGCTTATAAGACGCAACGCTCACGCTGACGGCGACGCGACAGAGATCGAACGACGACGGATCAGTGCGCGACCCACACAAACTCAAACACAAACACAGATACGACTGCACACACACACACACAGATACGCGCACGCACAGACGATCTCTTAAGCGATTTTGTGGTTTTGTAGACAGATTTTTTTTTTTTGATTCGTTGGCTGCCCCGCTTTGTGACTCTTAACACACACAAACAGCAAAAAGGTTCAGCGTTTTAGCCTTTTTTGAAGCAGCTCTATTGCTATTTTCGGCTCATTCAATATTTGCACCGCCACTTGAAGTTTTTTTTAGACAGCAACAATAATCTATTATTAATTTTCTCCCTTTTTTATTCAATTTTGTATTGCACTCATTTCGATGACACAACAAAAACAATAACAACAATTGAGAACACAAGATTTGCCTATCGATTTGCGTTTCTTTCTTTCTTTGGCAACAACCGACAGACGACAGACAGACGACGGCGCAATCGCGATCAAAACGAAGCAGAGCAGCGAATACAATTCTTGCTAATTAAATTGTGTACGCTTGTGCGTGTTTTTTTTCGTTTGTTTTTTGTTGTTTGCTTTGTATTGCGCATAGAGTTAAGCAGCATTTAAATATTCAAAGCAGATAACCGTTAGCCATTGCGAGAGAATAGCAGCACACACAACATATCGCGTCCAAACGCAAAGAGAGTCGACAACAAACTGAAGCAGGCAGCGCAGCAGCAGCAGCGGCGGCAGCAGCAAACCGCCGACGCCGACGCGCTGCTCATGTGTGAGGGAATTGAGCGAGCGGAGCAAGTGCCTGCTGAATCAGAAGCACAAAAAGCAGAACGCAAGAAGAAGGAGCGCTAAAGCGAAGAACGGAGAGTGAAGAATGAAGAGAGGAGAGCGACGAACGTGGTGGAGCTCGAGAGTGCGGCAACTGATAACGCCAAAAAAGCGAGAGTATCTTTTTGCGCTACTCATGTGGGCAAGTCTGTATTTGGATGAGTATGTGTGTGCTTAGGTGTGTGCGCTAAATCACATAAAAAGACGGAATATAGAATAAATTATTATATATACATACATATAATATTCACTATTCGTATTTGCATATTTACAAAAATAAGTGTCAAATGAACGTATTAAAGATAAACAAACAGAACAAAAATTACAATTTTCCGCAAGCAAAAAGAAAAATAGCAAGAGCACACACACATACACATACACATAAACATATACGATATGCAGTGTGAGCGAAAAGAAAATCAGAATAACCCAAACAACAAAAACAATGTGTTTTTACGAGACGAACAACAACGACAACAACAATAAAACAAAAACTCTGCGTGGTCAGAACGATACAAGTGTGTATGTGTGTATGTTAGGTAGCTGAGTAGGTAAGCGTATTTGTGTGTGTGCAGCAAATAATTTTTAGCAAGCGACGCACAGTGACACAAAACCACAAATTAACTGTTCAATTGTGCCCACTGTGCTTATGAAACGCTCCCATAAAGGCTGCAAACAGGTTTACAAACATACATAAACACACATACTTACACAAACGCACATACAGCCAGAGAGACACACATGCATGCATGCACAGATATATTTATATTCTGACAACGCGTTTCGCATAAGTTACATATATATTAATGCTTGTATATGCGTGTACTCAACTACATTTGTATTAGTGCATCATAGTGCATAAGGCGAATAAGATTTAACGGCTCCTGCTCCCTGTTGCATGTTGCATGTACCAGTGGCAGCCTTGCATAACGAACACGTGTAACAAATATGGTTGACTGGCAGCGATAGCAGGGCGATTGTCAACTTGGCGCAGGGGCAGACATTTAATTGCTCTCCAGCGACAAGTGCACGGCGCAGCAGCAGGACGAACTCAGCGAAAGAGAGTTGCCACATTCACTGAGAGATAGAGAGCGAAAAAAGAGAGAAAGGGAGAGCGCTTGCGCGCAGCTCTCTTAGCGGGTGTGTGTGCGCGTGTGTACTGCGCATGCACATATAAAAATGTATGTGTGTTTGTATGCGTTGCTTGGCGACTGCATTTTTACTACGCGTGTAGGTGAGCCGGATTTTTATGAATGAATTTCGTTGTGTGCGTGTGTAATTTGATTTGACGCTGAAAATATGCACAATGTAAGCAGACACATAATGGAAAATGAACGGTGAACAAAACAGGCTGAAATACATACATAGATATGTATTTATGCATGTGTGAGGTTTGTGTCTGTGTGTAGGTTCGGCAACAGTCGGAAATTAGTTTAATTTGAGAACACAATTTGATTTTCTCGTTCAGCCATTGTAAATAATTTAATAATTAATTTATTACTTTTTACTGTAAGTTTTTATATATTAACTTCGATAAATTATTTGAATTTACTAAAATACAATTTATGATTGCATAAGCATTTTTGCTCCACTATTTTTATACGTAGGTATTTCGTAATATTTTAATCAAATTTACTTGTAACGTTGCGGCGTTTAAAATTTCAAATGTGAGTTTCGTTAAATGAGCAGCCAGTTTCGTTCAATTTGCAATTGGTTGCAGCCAACCTTAAGTTACGCAAATTCTCTGCTCACGTGAAGTATGCCGCGTGCGGAACGCAATGATGAGTCGATAGTTTTATTACTTAGTACATCGCTAGGTGCTACAAATGGCGCCAAATGTATTCTGCTGTTTTGTGTGTGATGAATAAACATTAGGTGAAAAGTAAATAATAATAAATCAATGGCTGACTTTGGCAAAGCAAAAGTGCAGCAAAACACGGGCAAATTCGTGAGTGAAACGCGCGCCGAGGGGTAAGTACAGCGAAGTGTAGCTAAAGTGGAAATTCGAAGTCTGGTTTTTATTGTTTTTGATTCACCCAGCGACGATTTCTTCAATGAGGCCGGTTATCGCCAGTCGCGCGAAAATGATAAAATAGACTCGAAATATGGCTTTGACAGGGTCAAGGATAGCCAGGACCGCACAGGCTATCTAATCAACATGCACACGGTGAGTTATCACTTGGAGAAAAGCAATAATAAAAATGCTCTTTGCACATTTGCAGAATGAGATTCTGGACAATGATCGTCGCCTGGTTGCCGCCCTGGATTTGTTCTTCATTCAGATGGATGGTTCGCGCTTCAAGTGCACTGTGGCCTACAAACCGTATTTGCTGATACGTCCCGAGGCGAACATGCAGCTAGAGGTGGCACGTTTCCTCGGTCGCAAGTATTCGGGGCAGTTGGCCAGTTTGGAGCACATCAATAAGGAGGATCTCGATTTGGCCAATCATTTGGCTGGGCTGCAGCAACACTACCTGAAGCTCTCGTTCCTCAATCAGACGGCCATGACCAAGGTGCGTCGCGAACTGATGGCTGCAGTTCGTCGCAACACGGAACGCGAGAAATCCAATACATACTACATGCAAATGTTGGCCAATTCCCTGGCCCAGTCCGCAGGCAGCGAGGATAGCGGCGGCGGCAAGCGACAGCAGGATTATATGGATTGCATTATGGATATACGGGAGCACGATGTGCCGTATCATGTGCGTGTCTCCATCGATTTGCGCATATTTTGTGGCCAGTGGTATAATATACGTTGTCGCAGCGGCGACGAGTTGCCCCTCATCACTTGTCGGCCGGATATATTGGACAGGCCGGAGCCGGTGGTGCTGGCCTTTGATATAGAGACAACGAAGCTGCCGCTGAAATTTCCCGATGCGCAAACGGATCAGATTATGATGATCTCGTATATGATCGATGGGCAGGGCTATTTGATAACGAATCGTGAGATTATCTCGTCCGATGTGCATGACTTTGAGTATACGCCGAAGCCGGAGTTTGAAGGTCACTTCATCATCTTCAACGAGGAGAACGAGATGCAGCTGCTGCAAAGATTCTTCGATCAGATCATGGAGGTGCGTCCGCACATTGTGGTCACGTACAATGGCGACTTCTTCGACTGGCCGTTTGTGGAGACGCGCGCGGCTGTCTACGATCTGGATATGAAGCAGGAGATTGGCTTCTCCAAGATGCGCGACGGCGTCTACTTGAGTCGACCATCGATTCACATGGACTGCCTCTGCTGGGTGAAGCGTGATTCCTATTTGCCCGTTGGCTCGCAGGGTTTGAAAGCCGTGGCCAAGGCCAAGTTGCGCTACGATCCCGTCGAACTCGATCCGGAGGATATGTGTCGCATGGCCGTGGAACAGCCACAAGTGCTGTCCAATTATTCCGTTTCCGATGCTGTTGCCACCTATTATCTTTATATGAAATATGTGCATCCTTTTATATTCGCTTTGAATACCATTATCCCCATGGAACCGGATGAGATATTGCGCAAGGGATCGGGTACACTATGCGAAACGCTGCTCATGGTTCAGGCATATCATGCGAATATTGTGTTCCCCAACAAACACCAGAGCGAGTTGAACAAGCTCTCCAACGAGGGCCACGTCCTCGATTCCGAGACCTATGTGGGCGGTCATGTTGAGGCGCTGGAGTCGGGTGTCTTTCGTGCCGACATCCCCTGTCGCTTTCGCCTCGATCCGCATATGGTCAGCCAGCTGATGGAGCAGGTAGACGCGGTACTCAAGCATTCCATCGAGGTGGAGGAGGGCATACCGCTTGAGATGGTCAGCAATTTGGCTGAGGTGAGGCAGGAGATTGTACAGGCACTGCAGGGACTCCACGACATACCCAATCGACTGGAGCAGCCGGTCATCTATCACCTGGATGTGGGTGCAATGTACCCGAACATTATTCTCACGAATCGCCTGCAACCGTCGGCAATGGTCAGTGACATGGATTGTGCCGCCTGCGATTTCAATAAGCCAGGCGTGCGTTGCAAGCGTTCCATGGATTGGTTATGGCGTGGCGAGATGTTGCCCGCCTCGCGCAACGAATTCCAGCGCATACAGCAGCAGCTGGAAACGGAAAAGTTTCCATCGCTCTTCCCCGGCGGACCAACGCGTGCCTTCCATGAGCTCTCAAAGGAGGATCAGGCGGCGTACGAGAAGAAACGTCTCTCCGACTACTGCCGCAAGGCGTACAAGAAAACAAAGATCACCAAGCTGGAGACACGCACCTCGACCATCTGCCAAAAGGAGAATAGCTTCTATGTGGACACTGTGCGCGCCTTCCGCGATCGTCGCTACGAATACAAGGGTCTGACCAAGAAGGCCAAAGCATCGGTTAATGGAGCAATCGCTTCGGGCGATGCTGCGGAGATAAAGGCGGCCAAGGGACGCGAGGTGCTCTACGATTCGTTACAGTTGGCACACAAGTGCATCCTCAACTCCTTCTATGGTTATGTGATGCGTCGCGGTGCCCGTTGGCATTCCATGCCCATGGCGGGCATTGTTTGCTTGACCGGGTCCAATATCATAACCAAAGCACGTGAGATTATCGAGCGTGTTGGTCGCCCTTTGGAGCTGGACACGGATGGTATCTGGTGCATCCTGCCCGGCTCATTTCCCCAGGAGTTCACGGTGCACACAACGCACGCGACGAAGCAGAAGATTAACATCTCGTATCCGAATGCGGTGCTCAACACAATGGTCAAGGATCACTTTACCAACGATCAGTACCATGAACTGCGACAGCCGGAAACGGCCGGACAGCCGCCCAGCTACGATGTACGGGATGAGAATTCGATATTCTTCGAGGTGGACGGTCCGTATCTGGCCATGGTGCTGCCTGCCGCCAAAGAAGAGGGCAAGAAGCTCAAGAAACGCTATGCGGTCTTCAATTTCGATGGCTCCCTGGCCGAGCTGAAGGGTTTCGAGGTAAAGCGACGCGGCGAACTGCAACTGATCAAGAATTTTCAGAGCTCCGTTTTTGAGGCTTTTTTGGCTGGGAGCACATTGGAGGAGTGCTACGCATCTGTGGCCAAAGTGGCCGATTATTGGCTGGATGTGCTTTATAGTCGCGGCTCCAATCTGCCCGACTCGGAGCTCTTTGAGCTGATTGCCGAGAATAAGTCGATGTCGAAGAAGCTCGAGGAATATGGCGCTCAGAAGAGCACCTCCATATCGACGGCCAAGCGTTTGGCCGAGTTTTTGGGCGAGCAAATGGTAAAGGATGCAGGCCTGGCCTGCAAATACATCATATCGAAGAAACCGGAAGGGGCACCTGTGACGGAGCGTGCTGTGCCGCTGGCCATTTTCCAATCGGAGCCTAGCGTGCGGCGTCATCACTTGCGACGCTGGCTTAAGGACAATACTATGGGCGATGCGGATATACGAGATGTGCTCGACTGGAACTATTATATTGAACGCTTGGGCGGCACCATTCAGAAGATTATCACCATACCGGCTGCGTTGCAGGGCTTGGCTAATCCAGTGCCGCGAGTACGACATCCTGATTGGCTGCACAAGAAGATGCTGGAGAAGAACGATGTGCTGAAGCAGCGACGCATCAACGAGATGTTCACCAGCAGGCCACGACCCAAACCCGCACTGGGCACCGAGGATAAGCAATTGGAATTGGAATTGGGCGACATGGAGGATTTGGTGGGCAAGCAGGACTCGGAAGCCGGCACCTCTGGCAGACCAATGGTGACCAAACGCAAACGTGTCCAACTCGATGACGAAGATAATGAGAGTAATGCAGTAGAGTCATCACCACAGCCAAAGACCTGGCGGCAGGCGCTAGGTGCACCACCTGCCATTGGCGAAACCCGGAAGACGATCGTGGAATGGGTGCGTTTCCAGAAGCGCAAATGGACCTGGCAACATGAGCAGCGTCAACGTTGCCGCCAACAAAGCAAACGCCAGCGTGCTGGCGATGACTCAGCAACGGGTGGCGCCTTGGCACAGGCAGCGAGAAGGGCAACCTCAGCCGCGGCCACATTGGGTGGCTTCCTGCGACGCGCCCAGCGTACACTGCTGGATCAACCGTGGCAGATCCTTCAACTGGTGCCGGTCAACAATTTGGGCCAATTCACTGTGTGGGCGCTAATCGGCGAGGAACTGCATCGCATCCGTGTGACAGTACCGCGGATTTTCTATGTGAATCAACGCAGTGTGGCACCACCCGAGGAGGGTCAGCTATGGCGCAAGGTGAATCGGGTGTTGCCGCGTTCGCGACCCGTTTTCAATCTGTATCGGTACAGTGTGCCCGAGCAGCTTTTCCGTGACAATTGCCTGGGCATGCTTGCGGATTTAGCCACCCCCGACATCGAGGGCATTTACGAGACGCAAATGACTCTGGAGTTTCGTGCCCTGATGGACATGGGCTGCATTTGTGGTGTGCAGCGCGACGAGGCGCGTCGTCTGGCCCTGTTGTCCACCCGTGAGCTTGAGAGCTTCAACATTGAGCAGCTGGAGCAGCGACCACAGACACACATCCGATATCTGCAGCAGGCTGGCACAAAACTGCGCAAGATCTATCTGTATCAGCACAATATACCCACGGCCAAGAAGGAGATGTGGGCACTATTCTTGCTGCCCAGCAAGAAGGCATTGGTTTTCGCTTTGGACACGGTGCGTGCCAATCAAATGCCCAACATGAAGCAGCTCTACACGGCGGAGCGATTGGCTCTGATCAAGAGTCTGCAGCAGCAGGCACAGGCGGAGAAATTGCCTCCGGAGGATTTCAGTTTTGAGCTGCTCATCGAGGTGGATGTGAAGCAGATCTACCGGCACATCCAACGTGCACTGTCCGCCTACAAGCAGGAGCAGCCGGGACCCACCATGCTCTGCCTGCAGACGGCAACCGAGGCGCATAAGCTGAGCGCTGCGATGCCCGTGCTGCTCGAGTTCCCGCAGGCCCAGATCCACATCTCGGACGACGCCAGCCTACTGTCTGGGCTCGACTGGCAGCGTCAGGGTGCTCGGGCTGTGGTGCGTCATTTCCTCAATTTGAACAATGTGCTGGAATTGATGTTGGATCAGTGTCGCTATTTTCATGTGCCCATTGGCAACATGCCGCCAGACACTGTGCTCTTTGGTGCAGATCTCTTCTTTGCCCGCCTGCTGCAGAAGCACAACTTTGTGCTCTGGTGGTCAGCGAGCACACGGCCCGATTTGGGTGGACGCGAGGCAGACGACAGTCGTCTGCTGGCAGAGTTCGAGGAGAGCATTACGGTCGTACAGAATCGTGCCGGTTTTTATCCGGATGTCTGCGTCGAACTGGCCCTGGACAGTCTGGCGGTGACTGCACTGCTCCAATCGAATAAGATCCAGGAAATGGAAGGCGCCTCGTCGGCAATAACGTTCGATGTGATGCCGCAGGCATCGCTCGAGGAAATGATTGGCACCGTACCGGCGGCGACATTGCCCAGCTATGATGAGACTGCTCTCTGCTCGGCAGCGTTCCGTGTGATGCGCTCAATGGTGAATGGCTGGCTGCGTGAGGTGTCGATCAATCAGAACATCTTCTCCGACTTTCAAATCGTGCACTTCTATCGCTGGGTTCGCTCCAGCAATGCCCTGCTCTACGATCCGGCGTTGCGCAGATCTCTCAACAATCTGATGCGCAAAATGTTTCTGCGCATCATTGCCGAGTTCAAGCGTCTGGGCGCCTCCATTGTCTATGCGGACTTCAATCGGATCATACTCAGCTCGGGCAAGAAGTCGGTATCGGATGCGCTAGGCTATGTGGACTATGTTGTGCAGAGTTTGCGCAACAAGGAAATGTTCCATTCCATACAGCTGAGCTTTGAGCAGTGCTGGAATTTTATGCTTTGGCTGGATCAGTCCAATTTCTCCGGCGTACGAGGCAGGTTGCCCAAGGGCATTGATGAGACAGTCACCTCAATTGTGGCGGGCAACACAACGTTGCGTCAGAGTCAGGCCAGAAGTGCGCAGCTGGATGACAACGACGACGATGATGATAATGACGATGATGTGCAAGCACTGGAAGCAGCCCTCGACGAACAACACGCGGAGGATGAGGAAGAGGAGGAGCTTGCCTTAGAGCTAAACTGGACCATTGGTGAGCAGCTGCCGGATGAAAATGAGTGTCGCGAGAAATTCGAATCACTGCTGACGCTCTTCATGCAATCGCTGGCGGAGCGCAAGAGTACCGAGCAGGCCATCAAGGATATATCCCATTGTGCATTCGACTTTGTGCTCAAGCTGCACAAAAACTATGGCAAGGGCAAGCCCAGCCCGGGCCTGGAACTCATACGCACCCTGATCAAGGTGTTGAGCGTGGACAAGGCTTTGGCGGAGCAGATCAATGAGCTGCGTCGCAATATGTTGCGCCTGGTGGGGGTGGGTGAGTTCTCTGATCTGGCCGACTGGACAGACCCCAGTGATACGCACATCATCAACGAGGTCATCTGCAAGGCGTGCAATCATTGTCGCGACCTGGATCTGTGCAAGGACAAACAGCGCGCCCTGAAGGATGGCATGTGAGTGATGCAACCTAATCTCAGAATGTAATATCAATTTATAAATGCTTTTTGATTGGCTTACAGTCCTGTTTGGCTGTGCGCCCAGTGCTATGTGGCCTACGACAATGAGGAGATTGAGATGCGCATGATTGATGTGCTGCAGCGCAAGGTGATGTCATATGTACTCCAGGATCTGCGCTGTGCGCGCTGCAACGAAATCAAACGGGAAAACCTCGCCGAGTTCTGCACTTGTGCTGGCAATTTTGTGCCCCTAATCAGCGGCGAGGAGATTGAAACGCTCCTCAACACATTTAGTAACGTTGCCAGCTACCACAAGATGCAGTTGCTCCAACAGACGGTGCAGCAGGCGCTAAAAACTCCCCGTTAAACATGAGCCAGCCAAATTTAAGTTTATTCTAAATATGGATTGTAATTTGTGTTGATTAAACTCGTTTTGCATTTAATTTTTATCATCATCCATTTTTATAAATTTTCTTTCAGTTGACACCTTGAGATGACAAAGTTCAACGACCTATCGTCTTTAAATAAATATACGGTCTGAATTATTTGCTAATCAGTTAAGAGCGTTGATAACTTTCAAATCATTCACCCGAATCGATGGTTAAGGTAAATTTACAATTGTCTCAGAAATGATTTACAACATTGAATTTTGTCAGAAAAAATGTTTTAATTTTATTACAGTCAGAATATCTGTTGCAAGTGTTGAAGCGAAAAAGTGAAAAAGTAAAAGTAGAAAGATTTAATGGGAACATTTGACCAAGGACACAGGCTTACCATCTCGAATATACTCTTCAAAGTTCTTGTCATCCAAGAGTGCAGGATCAAAGTCGTTAATAATCTGAGGTAGCACTGGATTATCCAACATGGTTGTGTGATTGCCCTCGATGACCTTTAGAGTCACCTTACCAGAAGTTAGCTGGGAAACACAATAATCTTCTTCAATATCCTGCAGGGACACTTCTGCGGGACGGACTAACGTAATGGGGGACTTCAAGTCTTTTATGCTGTTCACATCGAATTTCGCTGCCATTTTTACCCTTCGGAACATGGCCTTGACCATTACCTCAGAGTAGTCTTTACTGTAGATATTCTGTTTGCCCACGTAGTCCATGAACAAATCCATTTTCTCCTTGAGAGTGTCGAGCTTGTGGAAAACGGCAGATATGCTCTCCTTAGTTTCATCGGGGAATATTTGATTCACAGTGCTCGAAAAGAGCAAGTCATATAGGTAGTTATCTGTGAAATTTTGTCCCAGATGTAAGTTCGTAAGTTTCGTTAGGAAATGCGGTGCACCATCTATCAAGAGGATATGTCCACGGTAACCCAATTGCTCCAGCAGTGCGGCCAGTTGAAGAGCCACATACGATCCATAAGAATAGCCAATCAGGTAGAATGGATCTGTTGGCTTCAGCAGCGCTTTAACATGCTACAACAAGAGAGTGATGATGATTTTCAAAAAGCGAAATTTGTAATCTACTTACCTCCAATGTCTGTTGACCAATATCACTGATAGTCTCCAGCTGTGCAAACTGATGGAGTTGTAATACATTCGCCCTGCTGTTCAACTTGGCACCAATATTATACCAAGCCTGGCCAGCTGTTCCTTCCATACCAGGTATTATGATATTTGGTGGATAGCTTTGCTTTGCCAGTGTCGCATGCGTTTTGAGGGGATACATTATCTGATCGGAATGGGCTTCATCACCCAAGTTACGCAGCAAAAGCTCCATACCCATTAGCTTTCCTTCGGATGCAAAGACCATTTTCACCGCATCCGTATTATCCTTTTCCCTAGCCTCCATAAACTCTTGCAGCTGTTGGAATGTGAGTGATCGCAAATCCTGAGGATTCAACACAAGCTCAAAGTCACGTTCCAGCGTTTGTTTAATTTCAACGGCCATGAGTGAGTCCATGCCCATTTCGGATAGTGTTGTGCCCAGTGAGACAGACTTCAAGTCGCGTATACCCATTATGTGCATCACCGTATCAATAATACTTTCATTTCCTGAACGTCCTGAGCGCTTCTCGGCAACAACCATACTGGCCACAATGGCCGATTTTGCACTGAGCAATGTGTCCAGTTCCTGGAGGCACGATGAGATTCTTTGCTGCAGCGTTCCACCGATTTCCAAGTCAATTTTATCTTCGGCCATGTCGGCGACTAATCCCACCTCGCCCACAGCACCCCATTGAATGGCCTTTGCTGGCAGACCATCACGGCTGCGGCCCTCGATGATGCGCTCCATAACGGAATTGGCCATGCCATAATTGGTTTGTCCGGCATTTCCACGGCCACAGGACACACTTGAGAATACCACGAAGTGCTGCAGCTCCGGGCACAATGTGCGAGATAATGCATCCAAATGTTTGGTGGCAACAGCCTTTGGCGAGAAGCTTTGCACAAATTGCTCCATATTTTGATTGGCAAAGATGCCGTCTCGTAGTGCAACTGCCAGATTGAAAATACCGCCAATTGGACCCAGTTTAGCAGCCTCCACCAAGAGATTGCGACAGCCCTCAACTGTTGATATATCTGCTGTGTTGACTACAACTTCGCAGCCGTAAGTCTTCCAAAGTCTGCGAGTTGGAGAGAGCAATAGCAAAATTATTAAGGTGCTTACAGTTGACCCAATTGTAATAAACAAATACATACGCAATTCGATAGGATTGGTAGTCCTTGGTAATGCCACGGCTGGAGCTGAGCACTAGCTTGCGGGCACCACGCAGGCACATCCAATCGGCCAATTCCAAGCCGAAACCACCCAAACCACCCGGAATGACATAAGTCATATGGGGTTTAAAGTAGATTTGGCTTTGGACACGCACTGGCAGAGTTTCGGCAGCTTCCGAGTTATCGCGCACTTTAATTATGACCTTGCCAATATGCTTGCCACCAATCAAATGCCTGAAGGCCTGCTCAATCTCGTGAGCCGGAAACACTGTAACTGGCAATGGTTGTATTATGCCACTGGCAATATCCAAATCAATCAGCTTCTTCAAGTGCTGTAAGTAAAAGGAGATTTCATTAGATTATCTATAAATGAGAGGAGCAAAATTGTTCAGAAAATCATTACCCAAATATCATCATCCGATGCAACCAACAGACTATCGGCCAGCACCGCGTGGAAGGTGAGCTCTTTGAGGAAACAGCCCAAGCCGAGCTTGGTATCGTTGGCCATATCGAATTTGCCAATCTCGAGGAAGTGGCCCGACTGACCAAGACAGCGCACCGACGCCAGGAGCTTGTCTTCCGAAAGTGAATTGAGCACAAAGTCAACGCCTTTGCTATCGGTTTCACGCTGTATCATTTGCTCAAAGGACGTGTCTCGGGAATTGCCAATGTGCGATTCTAAAACAGGAAGAATATTTTAATTTTGAACACTGAACCAATAAATTAAACAGCTTGTATACCTTTCAGCTGTGGGAAGGTGTCCAAGAGGAATTGCCTCTTCAGTGGAGTACTGCATGTGGTATACACATCCAAATTGTAGGCCAATGCAACTCGAATTGCTGCCAGGCCAATTCCTCCTGTTCCAGCGTGTATAAGTATGCTCTTTCCTTTGCGAATGTCTGTTGCCATAAAGAATGCATAATATACGGTTATATAAACAACTGGCACCGTAGCAGCGTCCTGCAGCGACCAGTGATCGGGAATGTTCCAAATCAATTTCGATGGCTTCTCCACGTATGAGGCGACACCACCCTTAACAACCATGCTCATAATTCTTCTACCGGTTTTCATATGGATGCCGGAGTATTCAAAGCCAAGCACACAACTTTGATCAATTCTGTTAGAGCCGTATAATTCAGTTGCCAGTCGACCAGTTGCCAGCATTACGTCTCTGAAGTTCAGCGACGAGTACGCGATCTTGATGATACAGTCCTCGGGATCAAGGGGTCCCTCAAACCAGCGCAATGACGACAAATCCCCGCGCTGCATCACATTTCCATAAATGTGATCTAGTCTGGGCTTGACCTCATCATTAACGGGCAAATTCAGATGCCTGAGACTTCCCCAAGTTCCCTACACAAGTTGTCGGGTTAATATGAAATATTTTAGAATATATATATGTTTATACTTACATGGCGATATATGTTGAAAGCCAGGCCCAGTGCAAATTGGCTGGAATAAAATGGATCTGCTAAGTTAAACTCGGGAGCTTTCGGATCATCAATATAGAAACAGGTGACCAAGTTGCCATCGGGTTCCTTTCGCAAGCAATTCACCAATCCAATCAGTCCATTGAGCTCCTCATTGAAAGCGTAGACGACAACAGCATTCTGCATGCTAATGGCAGTCTGCACCTGACTTATCCACTCAAACTTCGTGTCGTTATCGGAAACCTTGACGACAGTCGGCTGCAATTGCAATTTCTTGGTGATATTCTGGAGAAGGACGAAGACTTCCTCATTGTTGTCTATTGGAATGACCGTGATCAAACGGAATTGTTCGGGCAGTTTTAAGTTACTTATGTTTGTTGTGGGTCGTTCCCTGAGCAATAGGTAGCCGTTGTCTACCAGAACCTTCTCGGCGTTCTTAATCACGTCCTCGTTGAGATCTCCACAAATGCCCCCGGCTATAATGAAATGGTAATTGGAAAGATTTGCCACATTTCCATTTTCAATATGTATGGTGGGGATGTCGTCAATTTTTCTGTCGGTCAAATACATGTACTCGCCAGTAACAACCGGTAAGTCCTCAATAGCATCGATAAACTTATTCAAAACGGTGTCTCTTCCATCGGTGTCAACTTCCACGAATTTTACCTTCAATATCGACATGTTCTCCAAGGCAAGTTGTACGCAAATTCGTGCTGCATTTGACAGAGTTACTACTGGTGCTGGCAAATAGGGCAAAAACTCGTACTGTTCCAATACGGGAATACCGGGAGGCTTGCGCCTTTGAACAGGACTGGCATTAAGGCCAATCAGTTCAATGCCCCCGGCTACAATACGATTATTTTTCTGATCCACGTAAACATCAATTACTCGGTTCTCGGGATCCATTTTGTTTAACGCATTGAGATGGTGGATTCCATTTATACGCAGCTTACGAATTTTCGTTGGGAGCAAGAGGGAGCGCGAATCTGAGCCCAAGATTTGAATTTGTAGCATTGCATCCATAAATGTTACCCAGTTATAGTCCCATTCAACCTTTCCATATAAACCATCCGCGCGGGCGCTGCGAACGGCTCGGAACGATCCATTGTAATGGTATCCACGCAGTCTTAGTTCCTTGTAGAAATCTTTTTTGGCAACCATCGGGAATTTGGATTCCTTCTCGAAATGATATACTTCCGGTGCGAGTGGTTTCTCAATTTCTCTTATTTTGCCTGTAACTACTAAGCTACCTGCTTCAGTTATCTGAAATCAATATATTTATATACTCAGATGCTTGAAAAGTTGCATTTAAATAACGCGCTTAGCCTACCTCAAAGTGGCCGGTGCCATAGTTAATCATAACGTTCAGTTCAACTTCTGCATTAACTGACATATTTGTGGCTCTAAGGAATTGCACTTCTTCAAATTCGACAGGAATATCCATATAACTCGGTCCATGATACATCAGAGAGAACGTCTCCCAAACGTATTGCAAATAGCACGTAGCGGGTACGAGAATTTTACCATCAATAATGTGACCAACCATATAATCTTCATTATCACTGGCTAAGTTAACAGGGAAAATGCGCTCTCCGCTGGCCTTAGTCTTCATATTCTCATATTTGGTCACAAACCAATCTTCACTGTGATCCCAACGGATCAGTGAACTAATGCTCGGAGTTGATCGTGATACAGGGAATTCAACTTTGGGATATAAATTGGCCACCGGCAACATAACACCATTTTCATATAATCTGCAATGAAAATTGAACAATTAATCCATTATTCTCCATATTCAATGTAGGAACACGTTACTTACTTGCCAAGTGCCGTCATGAAGAAGAGTGCATTGTTTTTGTTTCCTCTATGGGTTAGTGGTATATAAACACCGTTTGCCATTGATCGCTTTAGGATGGCACCCAATAAACCATGTGGAGCAATCTCAATAGTCAACGCATTCTTCGGTAGTTGTGAAAAAGTCTCCTCGAAGAGTACACTGTGCAGCAGGTTATTGGTATGGTATTCTGCAGAGCACAATTTACTTTCAGCTTGTTCCCAATCACTCTTTGGCACACTGGTACTCAGCCACTTGGCCGTCCTAGTCTTTGGCTGTGGGATTATCTCTTTCAAGTATTTTAAAAATTGAGGTCCCATACATGCAATATATCTTGAATGATATGCAATATTCGAACATGGCACTTCCTTTGCAAAAATCTCTTTAGATTTTAATTCTGCGACAAATCGACCAACTTCATCAATGGGTCCCGAGATGGTGCAGGAGTCGGCACTATTGTGGCATGCGACTTCAATGGCTTCCGGCAGCATGTTCTTAATTGCCTTATAGCCAATACCCACAGCGGCCATAGCACCTTTAATTTTTTCAGAGTCCACACTGACTCGACCTCGATAATAAGCAGCTAGTATAATTTGCTTAGCCGTTAGGCCTCCATCTGCGTAGGCGCAACCCAATTCTCCAACGGAATGTCCAATAATCAAATCGGGTTCCAAGTTTATTGAGCGGAGCACATCAGTCAGACCAATTTGTACAGCGGCTATGCCGACAAAAGAGTGTAAAATATTCTCGTAAATTGCAGGATCGTTCGATGTGAGAATATCAATGAGATCGAGTCCCTTCGGCACTAATGTGTTGTGGCAGATTTCAATGGATTGCCGGAAGCGTGGAATTATCATCAGTGATGCTCCCATTTCGTTCCACTGCGAACCCATGCCGCTGAATACCCAGACAATGGGTCGCTTAAGGCCAGTGTAGTGCTGAACATCCCTAACCAAAGATTTTGTTGGCTCTTTACCGTTATTGCCGAATATGCCATAACCTCGAAACACCATGCCGGTTACTTCTTCCTCTTGTATATTCTGCAACAGTCCAATAAACTCGGCATCCAACGGTTTCTTCTCAATCGCATTGAAAATCTCATTGACAGCATCCTCCGTTCTGCCAGCCCATGTCACAATCCTGGGCAGATTATCCTCGGGTATCCCATAGTTTACCTTTGACTTCGAATGTGCTTTAAGAATGGCATGCGCATTGGCGCCACCAAACCCGAATGAATTAACTCCGATATATGGCTTTGGCAGAGGAGTGACATCCTTAACCACGACTAAACGTCCCTCCGCCAGTGCCGGAATTGTTGGTTTTACCTCGGTAAAATTAATATTGGGTGCTATTAGGCCAGTTTCGAAAGCAAAGCACGCTTTCACCAGTGAACAGATGCCAGAGGCAGGTTCCGAATGTCCAACATTTGATTTGACAGAGCCGACAAGAAGTGGCTCCTGGCGCTGGCTACAGAGCACATTATCAATCGCCTTGCATTCCTCGGGATCACCCACAACGGTCCCAGTGCTATGAGCTTCTAGGTAACCCAAATCATTTGGTGTCAGATCAATTTCCCTGTAAAATTCTAAAAGTAGTTTTTCTTGAACATTTCCCGATGGATAGGTAATACCCTCCGGTTTGTATCCATCACAGTTGGTTTTCGAATAAACGACACTTGCATATACGCGTTTCGCATCTCTTTTCCTCTGAAGGAATAGGCAGTTAATTGTCTCAGAGCGTGTGTATCCGCTTGCATCCTTGTCAAATGGGCGACAGTAACCATCCTGCGCCAAAACACCGAGTCTGAATCATGGAATATGTAAATTTTACAAAAGCAATAGTAATGACAAGCGAAGAACTGCTTACCGAGCAAATTGAAGGGTCACAAAGGGATGCAACATCAAGTTGGAGCCGCCAATAATTGCTGCATCAATTTCACCATTTCGAAGTGCGCTAAATGCATTATCCAAGGCATACATTGAACTGGAGCATGCCGTGTCAACCAAAAAGGAGGGGCCCTCTAAGCCCAGGGTGTACGAAATCCTATTGGCCATCATTGCTCGGCTACAGCCGGTTATGCCAAAACCACCCGAAGAAACCTTTTCGTAGAACCAGGTTTTCTCCGACTCGGACAGACAAGATCCGACATAGACCCCAGTTTTCGTACCACGCAGTCTTTTCGGATTGATACCCGCGTCAATGACAGCCTCGTACGCCGTCTCTGTCAAAATGCGTGTTTGCGGATCCAAGGTATGCGCTTGTTTGAAGTGCACCCCAAAGAATGTTGCATCGAACTTTTCCAGATCGCTGATTTTACCAGAGCGCTTGGGTATCTCAGGATTAAAGTGACGCCAGCGACGCTCTTCGTCATCAACCATGTCAATCTGATGAAACAATTTTAGCGTGATTCAGAATGGCCAATTATGTAATCGAAATTACGGACAACACTTCAGTTTTTTCAAGAGAGAACGTTGAACCATACGTAATGTCAGCTGATAACAGGTATCTTAGAACAGGGCGGGTGTTGTCAAGAACTACTGTCCAAGTCCAACCAGAAGGACATCGCCAACAACCTATCAACCATATTTGAAGACTGTAACCTTAAATTATGTGGCTTTATCGATTTGTGAATATCGATTTTTTACACTTTGTCTGCCTTGGGCACAGACCAATATATGTTCCAAGTTTCAAGTTCCATTCATTCAGACAGACAAACAGACAGACGTCATGACGGACATTGCACAAAAGTATAAGAATTGCAAATAACTTTTTATTGGATTAAAATATTTAATTTATTCTCACACACATTTTTTTTACGCTCGTTGCGATTGTTAAATGGAAATTTTTAAAAAATGTTGTAACAACTACAACCCGTTGTATTGCTCAAGAAATATAATAAATCCAGATATATATGAAATATACAAATTGTAGATATTTCCGTATTATAAATTAAATTAATTTATTAAATTAAATAAATAACTTCAAAAAATATAAATCACATTTCCACATAAATCAAAATTACACAAATCGTAGTTTTCCAAAGATGTATTAAAATATTTAAAACACGAAAGTCGTTTAGATTGTTACATTAAGTTTAGTCAATTAAAATATTTAATTTTGATTTTTATATATTATAGTATATTGTCTGAGTCGTTACTTTAATGATAATTTTGGAAATATTTGTAATTTTGTAAAATCACTTGAGTTGTTCAAGAAAAGGATATTACTATTCCAGTTAAATATTAAATACACAAATCGTTGTTTTTAACAGTTAATTCCGAATATAAAATTATTATTAAACAAATGTCACTGGTATTGTTGATTTAAGTGTTAACTGTTGATTGCTGTAATAAATATAACTTGTTTTCATTTCGAACTTGTGTTGTACTTTTTTGAATTGAAATATTTTCACATAAGCATTATTATTTAAATCGGTACGTTTGCGAACCTTGTTATACAAGTTGTACTCGTATTCGGAGATATTTTTGGAATTGGGAAATTTCCCGGCCATTCCAGAAATAACAATATCATCGCCATCTGTATCAGGACGCGATCTAGAGTATTTTTTATTCTTTTTCACCAACTTGTCAGAAGCCATATCTTTGAGTTTTGAGCACTTGATTGATAATAGGGATATTATGTTAATTGATTAAAAGTCCTTCGACAGGCTTGATTTCACTTGCACACTAAGATATATATCACAAAATGGTTAAAGCTTGCGTTGCGTTCTGAAATGTAATCCACCGAGAGAAAGCGAACGAATTGCCAGACAAGCAGCAATTAAACCCGTACCTTAGCCATAAGCTGCTTTTATACACTTATTACGAAAGGCAAATCACAAAGTCGAAATCTAAATAAAAGTAGTGAATAGTTTGACCTCATAAGTTTCCCGGCAAGTTATGTCAACGAATTCCATAATTAAACAATTGATTGCACCATGTTCTGTGATGTCAAATGCTTTTACATATTAAGTACACAAGTGAGGGCATAGATATACATACATCTGTATAGTACTTGCATGATAAAAAGTCAAATACAACATTTCAATATAAAATGCCGATCATTTAAATCGACGAAAGTGTGCAACAGTGTGTCAAGTCATACGTGCTCAAGGCCACGGCGTTGCGCAAAAGCCTGAACAATCTGATGTTTCTGCAAGTCCTTGCCGAGTTTATACGGTGCGCATCTGGGCGACAACGATGATTGATGATGATGGTGATGATAATGACGATCATGTGCATGCACTGCAAGCAGCCCTCGACGAACAAGACGCGAAGGAGGAGCTAAGCTGGGCAATTGGTGAGCAGCTGCTGTTCAATCCTGATGCCATCTCTAGCATTTTTTGATAGCATCATTGATGCACTTGGCGCACGCAATACATCTTCGTCGACGCAGTTGATTAATTTCCCCTTCTCGCACATTGATATGATTGAGAGCATGATGCGGTCTGCGAATACCAGTATATTTGCTCGGATAACGCGCAATGCTCAGACAATTGTGCAGGATCACCTGTACACTACCGCCCCATCGCCGGAGATGGTCATTTGTCCTTGGCCGCTTCACCGTTAGTGAGACATTCATACATTCTGTATATTTCCGCCTATCTGTCGATCTATTGACGCGCCGGCGTCATCAGCCATGTGCGAGATGGCATGACCTCCAATTATATATTGACGATGTAATGGTCGGTGCTCGAAATTTTTGTTTGGTTGTGCTGTTTACACCGCAGGCTGTTGGTGCGATGTAAATGTTTATTAGGATATAGGAGTATAAGAAAAAGTGGTAGATTTAATGGTAGGCAATGATTTTCTTTGCTTATACTTTGGGTTCGCTGTGCGCAAGTAAATAACCATTGCAATCATAGCAAAATTTATCTGCCTATATATTTAAGGACATTTACACACTTGACACTTTTAAATTGTGTTGGCTATAGATTAAGTTGCCTTAAAGTATGCACTAGAAAGAATTTTTAATACTAGGAAAAAGTAGGAAAACGTATACAATAGAGGAAAAAGTATGCAATAAAAAAAAGTTTTTCTCTCCCATACTTAATAAAACCGACCATATAAAAAATGAATTGCTTTGCTTAATAAAAGTCAAAACCATTGGAATTTCGCAAACAAAAATATACAACAATTTAAATTAATTGATAAACGAGTGAAATTGTTATCAAATTTAAAGTAGAATCTAAAAAAATGTTTTCTTAATTAATTAAAACAACTCCCTTGCATTAATATTAGTAAAAAAAAAAAACAAAGGAAATGTATCCTTATAATTTTACTTAAATTTTTTTAAACTATGAAATTACTATTAAGAAAGTATGTGTAAATTTGTCAAATATAGAAAAATTAATTAAAGTGATTGCATGTCTGGCCGAAATATGATTTAATGTGAACAACAAGATTTGGTTTTAGGGACTTTCCATAAAAAAATTGCAGCGCAGGAAGTGCATTTGGATGGGTGGGTAAGGAGCGCTTTATCGGGGCAAATATCAACTCGCAACCCGAAAGCCAACGAAGCTGTCGCGCTTCTCGAATAGTATTGGATCCCAATGATAAGCTCCATCTTTTGGTGGGGATTTGTATCATTCAGTTTGAATTTGTTGCTTCAGAGTTAGACTCCAATATACGGGACTCTAAAAAAAAAAAAAATATTAATTGAATTCTACCAATGTCCAAAGAGCTGTGCCAAACTACAAAAAAAAAATTTAAAAATATATGTATCTGTTCGTTTGGACTAAGCCAATCTGGCAGGGAATACAAAAATTGGAAAAAAAGTTAAGATTGTTTTGTGCAATGGCTTAAAGGTCTTTGCCGAAATTGATATACAAATTTATTTATTTGCCGCACATATCACGATATATCGATGAAAGCAATGATGTCGAAATCATAATTGTACTCGAAATATCGATATATTTCGCATATCGACAACTTCTTGCATTCTTATAAAGTCGATTCCTTTTCTGATATTCGGTTTAGGCAATTGGTTCGTGTCGCGATTTTCTTTTGTAAGTTTATGTATAGAAATACGCTTATTTTTGTAATAAATGTAATAAAAGGCAACAAACAGCTACTGCTACATATAATTTTCTATCAATAAATTGAATTTGAAATTGAAATTATGCAGAAACGTTGCTGATGTTGTGAAATCATATTGTTTTGTTTTTTTTTGTTTTGTTTTGCCACCACCACGGTTTAACAGTGTACAACAATGTTGTGTTTAGTGCGGAATAGCGCGACATACTAATTGGTGTTTTTTTTGGTTTTCTCAACAGTTGCTGAAAAAATATGGCGCCCCGCAAGGCTAAAGTGCAGAAGGAGGAGGTGCATGTGCAGCTGGGACCACAGGTGCGCGATGGCGAGAACGTTTTCGGTGTTGCTCACATTTATGCCAGCTTCAACGACACCTTCGTGCATGTCACCGATCTGTCCGGCAGCGAAACCATCGTCCGCGTAACCGGCGGCATGAAGGTGAAGGCCGATCGCGATGAAGCTTCTCCCTACGCAGCCATGTTGGCTGCTCAGGTAATAAAAAAAATGGAATAATATATATTATTAAATATAATAATATTAAAATGTCGACTTTTTCAAGGATGTCGCTGAGAAGTGCAAAATGCTGGGAATTACTGCATTGCACATCAAATTGCGTGCAACCGGTGGCAACAAGACAAAGACACCAGGACCCGGCGCTCAATCGGCACTGCGCGCCCTTGCCCGTTCTTCAATGAAAATTGGCCGCATCGAAGATGTTACGCCAATCCCTTCGGATTCCACACGCAGGAAGGGCGGCCGTCGCGGACGCCGTCTCTAAAAACCGCTTTCAATGTTTTGTTTATATATATATATGTATATATTTAATAATAAATGATTAAAACACAAACACAACAGGCCTGATGGGGGTGGGTGAGTACTCCGATCTGGCCTACTGGACAGATCCCTGAGATACGCACATCATCAACGACCTCGTCATCTGCAAGGTGAGCAATTATTATCGCGACCTGAATCTGTGCAAAGACAAACAGCGCGCCCCTCATCAATAAATATAAATTTATAAATGCTATTTTGCGTTGTGTGCGGTGCAACGAAATGAAACGCGAAAACCTCGCAGATTTCTGCACCTGTGCTGGCAATTGTGCGCTCCTAACCAGTGGCAAGGAGATTGAAACGCTCCTACTGTAGCTCTTAAATTACGGGAGATATAAAATATTAAAATCTCTTAAAAAATATAATATTTAGAGCCCATAAAAAAATATTAAAAGTGCTTGGTCAAACTAATTTCAATGTAACTGATATTCATCTGATCAGCTGTTAATTTATCACTTTATCGCTACTTTACATAAATCTGTTAAATCTTACTCACTAATGTAAGCACATCATTGTAATGTTAGTAAATATCGATAGTTTCTCTATCGAAGAATCTGAGTTGTAGATGCGAGATTCGATTTCGGTCAAAAATAAAGTTATTTATTAAATAGTTTAAGCACCGCCCAGATTCTGAAGTTTCATCTATGCATAAAAAACGCAGTATGCATCAAACATTTTGGCGCCCAACATGGGGCAGTGTTTAAAGAACTTATTAATAAACAATTACTTATAAACACGTATAAGTGCATAAACTTTGAATCCAATTACTTGCCACGCTTGGTTGCGTCAGTAAGAACTTCAAACTTGTCAAAAATGTTATAATCGTTATCAGAATCCAACGCAAAATTCGTCGCATCAAAAATTACGGACGAGTACGCAATATAAAGTAACGGTTAATGTGCTGTGCCTCTATTTTCGTTTCGCCGACCTTGGAACTCCGTTTTTCGCTGTTCTGCTTCGTTCGCCGTTAGTTTTTGCTATGCTTACTGTTCGTCTTCTTTCACAACATCGCTGCTTTTATCGCATTTTTCGCTACTACTAAAAAGGTCAGAGCGCTGCTGGCAATCGTCGCTTCAGTCGCTTCAGTCGCTGCCTTCAGTATTTTGTCTCATATTCATTCTTCGTTTCCTTGTGTAAGAGCTGCATTGCGATCGATGCCGTTGCAGTTCATATACAGACACACTTTTTTTTCGTAATTTTCTTACACTGAACCCATTTAAAAATGGGTAAGAAGGTTATAATGGTTTTGCCGAGTCGATATAGCCGTGTCCGTCTATCCGTCCGTCTGTATGAACACGCGGACCTCAGAGACTATAAGAGCTAGAGACGTTATATGTAGAATATAGGCTATCGAATATCAGGCGCAAATCAATTTTGCTTTATTTTATCGATAACTCCCACCGTTTCAGGAATATCGATACATTTCGATTTCGGATAGCAATCAACTACTAAAAAATAGTTTCAGAAATTATATACAAGATTGAATTGTGCGAAAAAATAATTTTTTTTGTATTGTATTTTTATTACAGTGAGAAAATTTGATGCAAGTGTTAAAGCGATAAAGTGAGAAAAGTAAAAGTAGAAAGACTATTTAATGGGAATATTAGGCCACGGCGACTGGCTTACCATCTCGTATATACTCTTCAAAGTTCTTGTCATCCAAGAGTCCAGGATCAAAGTCGTTAATAATCTGAGATAGCACTGGATTATCCAACATGGTTGTGTGATTGCCCTCGATGACCTTTAGAGTCACCTTACCAGAAGTTAGCTGGGAAACACAATAATCTTCTTCAATATCCTGCAGGGACACTTCTGCGGGACGGACTAACGTAATGGGGGACTTCAAGTCTTTTATGCTGTTCACATCGAATTTCGCTGCCATTTTTACCCTTCGGAACATGGCCTTGACCATTACCTCAGAGTAGTCTTTACTGTAGATATTCTGTTTGCCCACGTAGTCCATGAACAAATCCATTTTCTCCTTGAGAGTGTCGAGCTTGTGGAAAACGGCAGATATGCTCTCCTTAGTTTCATCGGGGAATATTTGATTGACAGTGCTCGAAAAGAGTAAGTCATATAGGTAGTTATCTGTGAAATTTTGTCCCAGATGTAAGTTCGTAAGTTTCGTTAGGAAATGCGGTGCACCATCTATCAAGAGGATATGTCCACGGTAACCCAATTGCTCCAGCAGTGCGGCCAGTTGAAGAGCCACATACGATCCATAAGAATAGCCAATCAGGTAGAATGGATCTGTTGGCTTCAGCAGCGCTTTAACATGCTACAACAAGAGAGTGATGATGATTTTCGAAAAGCGAAATTTGTAATCTACTTACCTCCAATGTCTGTTGACCAATATCACTGATAGTCTCCAGCTGTGCAAACTGATGGAGTTGTAATACATTCGCCCTGCTGTTCAACTTGGCACCAATATTATACCAAGCCTGGCCAGCTGTTCCTTCCATACCAGGTATTATGATATTTGGTGGAAAACTTTGCTTTGCCAGTGTCGCATGCGTTTTGAGGGGATACATTATCTGATCGGAATGGGCTTCATCACCCAAGTTATGCAGCAAAAGCTCCATACCCATTAGCTTTCCTTCGGATGCAAAGACCATTTTCACCGCATCCGTATTATCCTTTTCCCTCGCCTCCATAAACTCTTGCAGCTTTTGGAAGGTGAGTGATCGCAAATCCTGAGGAGTCAACACAAGCTCAAAGTCACGTTCCAGCGTTTGTTTAATTTCAACGGCCATGAGTGAGTCCATGCCCATTTCGGATAGTGTTGTGCCCAGTGAGACAGACTTCAAGTCGCGTATACCCATTATGTGCATCACCGTATCAATAATACTTTCATTTCCTGAACGTCCTGAGCGCTTCTCGGCAACAACCATACTGGCCACAATGGCCGATTTTGCACTGAGCAATGTGTCCAGTTCCTGGAGGCACGATGAGATTCTTTGCTGCAGCGTTCCACCGATTTCCAAGTCAATTTTATCTTCGGCCATGTCGGCGACTAATCCCACCTCGCCCACAGCACCCCATTGAATGGCCTTTGCTGGCAGACCATCACGGCTGCGGCCCTCGATGATGCGCTCCATAACGGAATTGGCCATGCCATAATTGGTTTGTCCGGCATTTCCACGGCCACAGGACACACTTGAGAATACCACGAAGTGCTGCAGCTCCGGGCACAATGTGCGAGATAATGCATCCAAATGTTTGGTGGCAACAGCCTTTGGCGAGAAGCTTTGCACAAATTGCTCCATATTTTGATTGGCAAAGATGCCGTCTCGTAGTGCAACTGCCAGATTGAAAATACCGCCAATTGGACCCAGTTTAGCAGCCTCCACCAAGAGATTGCGACAGCCCTCAACTGTTGATATATCTGCTGTGTTGACTACAACTTCGCAGCCGTAAGTCTTCCAAAGTCTGCGAGTTGGAGAGAGCAATAGCAAAATTATTAAGGTGCTTACAGTTGACCCAATTGTAATAAACAAATACATACGCAATTCGATAGGATTGGTAGTCCTTGGTAATGCCACGGCTGGAGCTGAGCACTAGCTTGCGGGCACCACGCAGGCACATCCAATCGGCCAATTCCAAGCCGAAACCACCCAAACCACCCGGAATGACATAAGTCATATGGGGTTTAAAGTAGATTTGGCTTTGGACACGCACTGGCAGAGTTTCGGCAGCTTCCGAGTTATCGCGCACTTTAATTATGACCTTGCCAATATGCTTGCCACCAATCAAATGCCTGAAGGCCTGCTCAATCTCGTGAGCCGGAAACACTGTAACTGGCAATGGTTGTATTATGCCACTGGCAATATCCAAATCAATCAGCTTCTTCAAGTGCTGTAAGTAAAAGGAGATTTCATTAGATTATCTATAAATGAGAGGAACAAAATTGTTCAGAAAATCATTACCCAAATATCATCATCCGATGCAACCAATAGACTATCGGCCAGCACCGCGTGGAAGGTGAGCTCTTTGAGGAAACAGCCCAAGCCGAGCTTGGTATCGTTGGCCATGTCGAATTTGCCAATCTCGAGGAAGTGGCCCGACTGACCAAGACAGCGCACCGACGCCAGGAGCTTGTCTTCCGAGAGTGAATTGAGCACAAAGTCAACACCTTTGCTATCGGTTTCACGCTGTATCATTTGCTCAAAGGACGTGTCTCGGGAATTGCCAATGTGCGATTCTAAAACAGGAAGAATATTTTAATTTTGAACACTGAACCAATAAATTAAACAGCTTGTATACCTTTCAGCTGTGGGAAGGTGTCCAAGAGGAATTGCCTCTTCAGTGGAGTACTGCATGTGGTATACACATCCAAATTGTAGGCCAATGCAACTCGAATTGCTGCCAGGCCAATTCCTCCTGTTCCAGCGTGTATAAGTATGCTCTTTCCTTTGCGAATGTCTGTTGCCATAAAGAATGCATAATATACGGTTATATAAACAACTGGCACCGTAGCAGCGTCCTGCAGCGACCAGTGATCGGGAATGTTCCAAATCAGTTTCGATGGCTTCTCCACGTATGAGGCGACACCACCCTTAACAACCATGCTCATAATTCTTCTACCGGTTTTCATATGGATGCCGGAGTATTCAAAGCCAAGCACACAACTTTGATCAATTCTGTTAGAGCCGTATAATTCAGTTGCCAGTCGACCAGTTGCCAGCATTACGTCTCTGAAGTTCAGCGACGAGTAAGCGATCTTGATGATACAGTCCTCGGGATCAAGGGGTCCCTCAAACCAGCGCAATGACGACAAATCCCCGCGCTGCATCACATTTCCATAAATGTGATCTAGTCTGGGCTTGACCTCATCATTAACGGGCAGGTTCAGATGCCTGAGACTTCCCCAAGTTCCCTACACAAATTGTCGGGTTAATATGAAATATTTTAGAATACATATATGTTTATACTTACATGGCGATATATGTTGAAAGCCAGGCCAAGTGCAAATTGGCTGGAATAAAATGGATCTGCTAAGTTAAACTCGGGAGCTTTCGGATCATCAATATAGAAACAGGTGACCAAGTTGCCATCGGGTTCCTTTCGCAAGCAATTCACCAATCCAATCAGTCCATTGAGCTCCTCATTGAAAGCGTAGACGACAACAGCATTCTGCATGCTAATGGCAGTCTGCACCTGACTTATCCACTCAAACTTCGTGTCGTTATCGGAAACCTTGACGACAGTCGGCTGCAATTGCAATTTCTTGGTGATATTCTGGAGAAGGACGAAGACTTCCTCATTGTTGTCTATTGGAATGACCGTGATCAAACGGAATTGCTCGGGCAGTTTTAAGTTACTTATGTTTGTTGTGGGTCGTTCCCTGAGCAATAGGTAGCCGTTGTCTACCAGAACCTTCTCGGCGTTCTTAATCACGTCCTCGTTGAGATCTCCACAAATGCCCCCGGCTATAATGAAATGGTAATTGGAAAGATTTGCCACATTTCCATTTTCAATATGTATGCTGGGGATTTCGTCAATCTTTCTGTCGGTCAAATACATGTACTCGCCAGTAACAACCGGTAAGTCCTCAATAGCATCGATAAACTTATTCAAAACGGTGTCTCTTCCATCGGTGTCAACTTCCACGAATTTTACCTTCAATATCGACATGTTCTCCAAGGCAAGTTGTACGCAAATTCGTGCTGCATTTGACAGAGTTACTATTGGTGCTGGCAAATAGGGCAAAAACTCGTACTGTTCCAATACGGGAATACCGGGAGGCTTGCGCCTTTGAACAGGACTGGCATTAAGGCCAATCAGTTCAATGCCCCCGGCTACAATACGATTATTTTTCTGATCCACGTAAACATCAATTACTCGGTTCTCGGGATCCATTTTGTTTAACGCATTGAGATGGTGGATTCCATTTATACGCAGCTTACGAATTTTCGTTGGGAGCAAGAGGGAGCGCGAATCTGAGCCCAAGATTTGAATTTGTAGCATTGCATCCATAAATGTTACCCAGTTATAGTCCCATTCAACCTTTCCATATAAACCATCCGCGCGGGCGCTGCGAACGGCTCGGAACGATCCATTGTAATGGTATCCACGCAGTCTTAGTTCCTTGTAGAAATCTTTTTTGGCAACCATCGGGAATTTGGATTCCTTCTCGAAATGATATACTTCCGGTGCGAGTGGTTTCTCAATTTCTCTTATTTTGCCTGTAACTACTAAGCTACCTGCTTCAGTTATCTGAAATCAATATATTTATATACTCAGATGCTTTGAAAGTTGCATTTAAATAACGCGTTTAGCCTACCTCAAAGTGGCCGGTGCCATAGTTAATCATAACGTTCAGTTCAACTTCTGCATTAACTGACATATTTGTGGCTCTAAGGAATTGCACTTCTTCAAATTCGACAGGAATATCCATATAACTCGGTCCATGATACATCAGAGAGAACGTCTCCCAAACGTATTGCAAATAGCACGTAGCGGGTACGAGAATTTTACCATCAATAATGTGACCAACCATATAATCTTCATTATCACTGGCTAAGTTAACAGGGAAAATGCGCTCTCCGCTGGCCTTAGTCTTCATATTCTCATATTTGGTCACAAACCAATCTTCACTGTGATCCCAACGGATCAGTGAACTAATGCTCGGAGTTGATCGTGATACAGGGAATTCAACTTTGGGATATAAATTGGCCACCGGCAACATAACACCATTTTCATATAATCTGCAATGAAAATATTACAATTAATACATTAATCTCCATATTCAATGTAGGAACACGTTACTTACTTGCCAAGTGCCGTCATGAAGAAGAGTGCATTGTTTTTGTTTCCTCTATGGGTTAGTGGTATATAAACACCGTTTGCCATTGATCGCTTTAGGATGGCACCCAATAAACCATGTGGAGCAATCTCAATAGTCAACGCATTCTTCGGTAGTTGTGAAAAAGTCTCCTCGAAGAGTACACTGTGCAGCAGGTTATTGGTATGGTATTCGGCAGAGCACAATTTACTTTCAGCTTGCTCCCAATCACTCTTTGGCACACTGGTACTCAGCCACTTGGCTGTCCTAGTCTTTGGCTGTGGGATTATCTCTTTCATGTATTTCAACAATGTGGGTCCCATACATGCAATATATCTTGAATGATATGCAATATTCGAACATGGCACTTCCTTTGCAAAAATCTCTTTAGATTTTAGTTCTGCGACAAATCGACCAACTTCATCAATGGGTCCCGAGATGGTGCAGGAGTCGGCACTATTGTGGCATGCGACTTCAATGGCTGCCGGTAGCATGTTCTTAATTGCCTTATAGCCAATACCCACAGCGGCCATGGCACCTCTGATTTTCTCTGAATCCACACTTACTCTACCACGGTAATAAGCCCCTAGTATCATTTGTTCAGCCGTTAGGCCTCCATCTGCGTAGGCGCAACCCAATTCTCCAACGGAATGTCCAATAATCAAATCGGGTTCCAAGTTTATTGAGCGGAGAACATCAGTCAGACCAATTTGTACAGCGGCTATGCCGACAAAAGAGTGTAAAATATTCTCGTAAATTGCAGGATCGTTCGATGTGAGAATATCAATGAGATCGAGTCCCTTCGGCACTAATGTGTTGTGGCATATTTCAATGGATTGCCGGAAGCGTGGAATTATCATCAGTGATGCTCCCATTTCGTTCCACTGCGAACCCATGCCGCTGAATACCCAGACAATGGGCCGCTTAAGGCCAGTGTAGTGCTGGACATCCCTAACCAAAGATTTTGTTGGCTCGTTACCGTTATTGCCGAATATGCCATAACCTCGAAACACCATGCCGGTTACTTCTTCCTCTTGTATGTTCTGCAACAGTCCAATGAACTCGGCATCCAACGGTTTCTTCTCAATCGCATTGAAAATCTCATTGACAGCATCCTCCGTTCTGCCAGCCCATGTCACAATCCTGGGCAGATTATCCTCGGGTATCCCATAGTTTACCTTTGACTTCGGATGTGCTTTAAGAATGGCATGCGCATTGGCGCCACCAAACCCGAATGAATTAACTCCGATATATGGCTTTGGCAGAGGAGTGACATCCTTAACCACGACTAAACGTCCCTCAGCCAGTGCCGTTATTGTTGGTTTTACCTCGGTAAAATTAATATTGGGTGCTATTAGGCCAGTTTCGAAAGCAAAGCACGCTTTCACCAGTGAACAGATGCCAGAGGCAGGTTCCGAATGTCCAACATTTGATTTGACAGAGCCCACAAGAAGTGGCTCCTGGCGCTGGCTACAGAGTACATTATCAATCGCCTTGCATTCCTCGGGATCACCCACAACGGTCCCAGTGCTGTGCGCTTCTAGGTAACCCAAATCATTTGGTGTCAGATCAATTTCCTTGTAAAATTCTAAAAGTAGTTTTTCTTGAACATTTCCAGATGGATAGGTAATACCCTCCGGTTTGTATCCATCACAGTTGGTTTTCGAATAAACGACACTTGCATAGACGCGTTTCGCATCTCTTTTCCTCTGAAGGAATAGGCAGTTAATTGTCTCAGAGCGTGTGTATCCGCTTGCATCTTTGTCAAATGGGCGACAGTAACCATCCTGCGCCAAAACACCGAGTCTGAATCATGGAATATGTAAATTTTACAAAAGCAATAGTAATGACAAGCGAAGAGCTGCTTACCGGGCAAATTGAAGGGTCACAAAGGGATGCAGCAACAAGTTGGAGCCGCCAATAATTGCTGCATCAATTTCACCATTTCGAAGTGCGGTAAATGCATTATCCAAGGCATACATTGAACTAGAGCATGCCGTGTCAAGCAAAAAGGAGGGGCCCTCTAAGCCCAGGGTGTACGAAATCCTATTGGCCAGCATTGCTCGACTGCAGCCGGTTATGCCAAAACCACCCGAAGAAACCTTTTCGTAGAACCAGGTTTTCTCCGACTCAGATATACAAGATCCGACATAGACCCCGGTTTTCGTACCACGCAGACTTTTCGGATTGATACCCGCGTCAATGACAGCCTCGTACGCCGTCTCTATCAAAATGCGTGTTTGCGGATCCAAGGTATGCGCTTGTTTGAAGTGCACCCCAAAGAATGTTGCATCGAACTTTTCCAGATCGCTGATTTTACCAGAGCGCTTGGGTATCTCAGGATTAAAGTGACGCCAGCGACGCTCATCGTCATCAACCATGTCAATCTGATGAAATTGCCAATTGTGTAATCGAAATTATTAATAACTGTTCGGTTTTTATACTTTGATACCGAATGTATAATGCAGACAGATGAATGCAATGTTTTTCGACACCGTTAGATATAGAGACTTGAAACACATCCATAAAAATCTATATTCGCAAATCGATAGAGCCACATATCTCTCACTACAGTCCCCAAATATGGTTGTTAGGTTGTTGGCGCTGTTCTTTTTCCCGATGGCACGCCCACCTCAGCTGCCTCCAGGAACCTCGGCCGTAGAAATTTGAAATGCGCATATCTTCCACAATTTGTAAGCTAGATTTACTAAATATTGAAAGTTTTACTGGTAACTTCCCTGAGAGATCGATGAAAAATCGGATTGCCACGCCCACTTCGCCTCACTAAACCGATACACCTGATAGTGTACATCGATAAGACCATATATCTCAGACAATTTGATAGCTAGAGTCACCAAATTTGAAAGGTATATTGTTAGTAACCTTCTTCAAAAATCCATGATAAATAATTTTGAACCACGCTCACTTCCGCCTCCAAAAATCCCAGAAACCTATATCTCCCACAATTTAATAGCTACAGTTACCAAACTGAGAAGGAAGAACCTTCACGTTAATTTTTTATATTACGCCCACTCGCCCCCAAAAATGTGCAAAACCTCATATCTCCCGTAATTTAAGAGCTACAGTTACCAAACTTCAAAAAAAGGACACGAGCTTATATATAACGCAATTTGAGAGACAAACTTCTACAGTTTTTCTTGGCTACGCTGTTCCACCCTGTTCTTTGCTACTTGTTCTCCGCTGGAATATGGTATCAAAGTATTTCGCAGTCGGTTACGCCTGACTGCAACGTTCTCTAATGATATATATAATTAAATTGAAAACATTTGGAATAACTAAAATAGTTGAATTGTTCAAAAAATATATAAATTATATTTCCACATAAATCAAAAATACACAAATCGGAGTTTTCCAATGAGGTTTTCGTATTAAAATATTTAAAAGACGAAAGTCGTTTAGATTGTTACATTAAGTTTAGTAAATTATAATTTTTAATTTTTGTCTGGTAACGACTTAATGAAAATTTTGGAAATATTTGTAAATTTGTAAAATCACTTGAGTTGTTCAAGAAATAGATAATACTATTCCAGTTAAATATTAATTACACAAATCGTTGTTTTTAACAGTCAATTCCGTAATATAAAATTATTATTAAACAAATGTCACTTGTATTGTTGAATTAAGTTTTAACTGTTAATTGCTGTAATAAATATAGCTTGTTTTCATTTCGAACTTGTGTTGTACTTCTTTTAAAATTAAAATATTTTCACATAAGCATTATTATTTAAATCGGTACGTTTGCGAACCTTGTTGTAAAGATTGTACTCGTATTCGGAGATACTTTTGGAATTTGGAAATTTCCCGGCCATTCCAGAAATAACAATATCATCGCCATCTGTATCAGGAAGCGCTCTAGAGTATTTTTTATTCTTTTTCACCAACTTGTCAGAAGCCATATCTTTGAGTTTTAAGCACTTGATTGATAATAGGATAATTGATTAAACGTCCTTCGACAGGCTTGATTTCACTTGCACACTAAGATATATATCACAAAATGGTTAAAGCTTGCGTTGCGTTCTGAAATGTAATCCACCGAGAGAAAGCGAACGATTTGCCAGACAAACACCAATTAAACCCATACCTTAGCCATAAGCTGCTTTTATACACTAATTACGAAGGGCATACCACAAAGTCCAAAAAGGAATAAAAGTGGTGAATACTTTGACCACATTCGCGTCCCAACAAGAAAGTCAACGAATTCCATAATTAAACAATTGATGTCAAATGCTTTTACATTTTAAGTACACAAGTGTGGGAATCGATATACATTGTATAGTACTTGCAGTTGACTTAATGTATTTATGTAAGTTTCGGTATAAAAATTATAAATACTTAAATACATTTCTATCTGAAATGCCTAACCATTACATCACCGAAAATGTATAATTGTTTGGCTAATGGAGTGCGCTGTGCATAAATCACACGTGCTCAAGGGCTCGTCGCCTTTCGATTATCTTTTTTCACATACAGAACTCTTGTGAGCTCTATCAACTCTAATTCTATATTTACAACGCTTATAATTATCTGCCTAATTAATTATTTGACTAAAAGATTTTCCAACAAATTGAAAGATTTATTTTTAATTAATGCACAGTTCAACAATCACAAAAATGCGCAATCAAATTTCTTTTATTTAGTATTTCCAACAATTGTAGTGTATTATTGAAAACAATTCCCAAAGGTAAAAAGCTAATTTTTTTCAATCAATTATACATACATAATAGTTTGATAGGCTTACATTATTGTAATTTTTTAAAGAAGTTAATGAACTTGAACAAGCCTCGACCACCGGCAAAATGCAAATTAATACGCCGATCGTTGAACTTCCCTAATGGAATGCATACATGCATATGTGATTACCTCTAGTATCTTTATATATATACCATCAGATGTTGCACTTAAGGAATGAAACACAGAAGCAGATTCATTTCCAAAAATGAAACAGTTACAATGAACTCCATTATTTCAGGCTTGCTATTATCAGTATGATAAGGTTATTGTGCTTATTGAACAATAATATCTAAAACGTGCGTTCTCTGGTGAAAACAGTTTTCAGGTAAATCGAATAGTTCAATTTATCAATTGAGTAGGAAATAATGAAAATAATTCAATTGGTGACCATTCGCCAGCAAATATACAAAAGTAAGTAAGTAAAAGTAAGAACGTAAAATATACTTACATTTGTTGGTCCAGTAAATAAAATATGACACTTTTGATCCCAATTTTGTCATTTTGAATATAATTTGCATGCACAAACTGCAAACATTTTTATATCTCAAAATATGCTCAAAGTTTTTTGTTAAATATTTATAAATGTGTATGTAATGTATGCAATTGGGCTCAACGCATGATGCATGTCTTTAAAAGAGAAAAATGAAAAATGTTAAACTTGTATCAGACCATGGAGCAAGCGACTGGCAATGATTGTTGCTAATAATTTGCAAAAGTGGCTTGATTGCGGCCAGGAAATGCCCTAAGGGTTTTCCACAATCAATGGCAATCAATCGTTTTCGTTTTCGATTTTTCATACCTTTCATAAATATGCAAGTGTGTGATTCGTGTGCGCATATTTCATCATTTGGCCAGAGGGTGCACATTCCGGCCGACAGTGTTAAGTCAAATATTTTTTTATAAGCTCGTTGTTAGGAATGCAAATACACAAACTAAAATTTGAGACCTCCAGCCAGGATCCCAGACCCAAATAGATACATTAGCTTCAAAAAAATTTATTTGTGTTCTTATCCAAGGATAAGTGTAGTAATCAATTCGAGTGTTTTGAACTTGACAGTTCTTACACTCCAAGTAGTCGAATATGAAAGTCAACAATTTAAATTTGATGCGTAAGTTTCTGCTTATATGTAACTACTTGCCATATAAATGTACTTAATAATTATAACAAATAAACTATGTGTGATTGCAGTGACATAAGACATTTATTTATTTTAAATGATTTATTTATTTTAGTAAACATATGTATGTATTTATTATTATTTGTATATTTACTTTGTGAGCAAAGTGCACTTTACGCATTGATATATTGACCGACATACAATTGGGGAACATACAATAGGAAACCTGTGTCTGCAATGCAAATCACTTAAACAGGTTTTTTTTTCAATGAGGTGATCAAAAGCCGGATTGTGTTAATGACGTGTGAGTACTGTAAAACCCATTTGAGTCGATCTCTACGCGCGGTCATCGTAAGTTCAAGATTATCTCTCAGTCTTATCACAACGACACACAACTTTATGTAGAGAAATAGAGAGAGAGAGTCAGAGAGGGAAAGCTGCCAGTACGCTGTGAAGCTTTTAATCTAAAGCTCAACAATGGGCATTTCTACGAGTTCGTCCAGCGTATCTTATTAGCTCCAAGTTTCTGAGCGGTAGTCTTAAATGAAATTCGGTTTGGTTCACAGCACTTGCATTGCTGGTTGGAGCAGCGAACAAAACTGGCTTATAAGTTTGTCTGGATTACGTTGGATAGATTAAAAAGGCGCTAATCAACCGTGGTGCGGCTTTTTGACCGAAGGTCAAGGTTATCACAACTTCAGAAGCTGAGGTTAGTTCAAATTTCCAGATTTTGCAAATTGTTGTGTTATTTTGGAAAAGCCCCTGAACGCGTATGCATATTTCATTTTACGTCATTGTTCACTTGGAATTTTTAATAGTAGGTTAGTCATATTTATTGTTGTTATTTTCAGTAGTGCTTGTGAAAACTCGATTGAAAATATTTTATGTGTTTTTTTTGTTGTTTAATTTGTGGCGAGAACAAAAATTATTCACGTGTTTTCTTTGGAAAGCACTATATATACAATTGTAAGCGAATACTTTAACCGTAGATTATAAATTGTTTATATCACATAAGAAGAATCGTTACAAAATGTTGTTGCAAAACTGGTATGAAACTTCCCAAATATTGGTCATTATATTGCAATTAGTGAGGTCGGCCAAATTTGTTGTTGGCCTTGCTTTAAATAAATGGCAACTTTTAAGTTGTTTGAGATTATTTACTTTATTTTGAATAAGTTTATAAGCAAACTAATTAATCTGTTTATTTTGCAGATCAATATGGATAAACATCTCGAATTGGCTGTGTTAGGTCTGGCTCTACTCTCATGCGTGGATGCTCTTCCCCAGGGAGCTTCAAATGTGGATAGAAACATTATGGATATCTTTAGCACAAGTCCAGGCATACCAAATCAGTCGCCACGTCCGAACGGGTTTGTTGAGGTGGTTACACCCGTGCCCATAGATCCCTTGAGTCCGGTGATTGACTTCACATCAGTAAGTGGCAAGACGCAAACTTGCAATTGTGTGCCCTACTACATGTGCGATCCCTCGACGAATAGCATCACTGAAGACGAGGAGTTTGATGGGTTTGGAAAGATTGATATTCGCTTCGGCGACAACGACCCTATCTGTCCCTCATCTATAGACGTTTGCTGTGAAGGCAATCGCACACGCGATGTGGTCTTGAACCCAACGCCCCTGATTAAGAGACCGAACCAGCCGCGAGGCTGTGGAATTCGAAATGTTGGTGGACTGGACTTCGAACTGACTGGCGCCACACAGAATGAAGCCGGCTTCGGCGAGTTCCCCTGGACTGTAGCCTTGTTGCACACCGGCAATTTTAGTTACTTCTGCAGTGGCTCACTCATCCATCCCCAGGTGGTGCTCACTGCTGTGCACTGTTTAACAACTCATGCACCGGGTAGTTTCATGGTGCGAGCTGGTGAGTGGGATACACAAACGACCAGGGAGCGTCTACCATACCAAGAGCGAACGGCACAGCGAATCATAACACATCCTCGATTCAATAGCAGGAACATAGCCAACGACTTTGCACTCGTTATACTCTCTCAGGCATTCACATTGAATGATCACATCGGCGTGGTTTGCCTGCCCAACCAGGGCACCACTCCAGAGTCGCAGACCATCTGCATCTCCACCGGCTGGGGCAAGGATGTCTTTGGCGTCGCTGGCAAATTCAGTGTTATAATGAAACGAAAGGAGTTGCCAATAGTTGATTTCAATAGTTGCCTAGATCAGTTTCGTAAAACGCGGCTTGGACCTAGATTCGTTTTGGATCGGTCTTTCATATGCGCTGGCGGACAGCTAGATGTGGATACCTGTCAAGGCGATGGCGGCGCACCGCTTGCGTGCCCAATTGGATTACCATCTGAGAATCGATACCAGCAGAATGGCATTGTGGCCTGGGGTATTGGATGCAATCAACCAGTGCCAGCTGCCTATGCTAATGTTGGAGCCGCTCGTGATTGGATCGACCAGCAAATGCTGGCCAATGGCTTCGGGACGACTACATATACAGTCTAAATTGCATTGCATTTTGATTGATGAATTGATAATAATAAATACCGACAATACATTCAGCTCACAAGCCTTGCGAGTATACGTCAGTTAGTTTTAGTATTTAGGAATGAGTGGCTCCTTATGATTACGTTGAGAAAGTTTAAGAAGCAGTAACTCGATTATGGAAAACTCGAAGTAGGCACTCAAATTAAAGCACTTTCAGTGACCATTGTTATTTAAAAACTTGAATGCAACTATAAAATACAAAGAATGTGACTTTAATTAAGAATTCCGACGGCGGCAAATTAAGTTAAAGAAGCATAGACGTCCTAAGCCTGAAATGGTGTCAAAAATTCTTCTCACTTGAAAACCGCCCACAAAGTGTTGCAATTATATTTGTCGTGCATGCGCTGCATGTGCGGGTAGGCAGTAGAGCAAAGCACACACACACCCACGCGCACATATAGGGACACTCACACATAAGCAAAACGCCGGAGATGGTTGAAATGGTGACGTTGGCACCGCCCGCACCTGCATTTGAATTGCAGCATCTGGATGCATCTGGTGCCACCAAGCCGAGTCTCATTTCAGTCCGTTGTGTGTGTCCGTCTCCCCGGACTGCTCGCTGCTCGTTAACCGTGCAGCGTGCAGCGTGCGAAGTATAAGGTGACTGCGTCACTATATAACTGTAACATAACATGTGCTTAACCCAAAAGCAGACGCACCCTATCACCAAACGCCACATGCCACACGCCGCACCCGGTATGCCACACACCCCTCTCCACCAACGACATGTTACAGCCTAATTGCAGTTTTTCAAATGTTGCAGTTGCTTCCGAAAAAATTAGGGTCATGGAATTTTAAAGGCGCCTTTACTATTGGAGTAGCTGGGGCTTAAAGGGCACAGGCGCGCATTGGTCGTGGTCGTTGTCGTCGTTGGTAGCGGATGTAAAACGAGTTTGGCTTGGCTTCGCTTGGCTTGGGAATGCTCTTTTTATGCCATTGGAGTGTCAGCTTCTGCTTCGGGGAAGCACTTAAATAAAATTCCGATTATCACAGAGACGCCAAATACAGAGCCGAATGTGTGGTTCAGTTTTCAATTTAATTTTAACGTTTATTACTATTCAGCATCTTAAGGAATCTTTAAACTTAACTCGCTGCAAGCTTAATGGCTTCCCACCATTGACAATGTCGTTAGCGATTGCAAATCGCAAATTTTACTGAAATGTTGTCATATGGTTATTAGCAATAACTTAAATAAGCATTCAGGTTGAGGCTTAAGGGTTGGTAGCGTAAACCACTTAATCTTTGGTGGCTGAAAACGCAGTCCGGAATCCGGAATTGAAATGATTGGCATAACGACGTCAGCCAGCTGCGGCTGTAATAACTTAAAGAGCATTTACCAACAGACACGGCAGGCAATTCCCATCTTCACTCTAACCACTTACCCATTACAACATTACCCGATCTCTGGTGAGGTGGAGGCATGACTAACGCAATGGAGAAAGTTTCAGCATAAGGCCATCACGGCCTGCATAAATTCCATAAGGACACCGTCAACTTCCACAGCCACCCGCTCCCTCGACTCCCACACTGCCTATGCGTCGATTGCGGTGCCGGTGCTTAGGCGCCGTAAAATAGTTGAAATATTTGAAGAACTTTTACTGACTTAATGAGGGCTTAAATGGCTTGCATATGTATATGAAATTGTTCGGAACTACTTTCATTTCAGTTTTCGAGAGGCACACATTATTTTCAATAAATTTCTCAAAATTAATGTTGATACCAAAAATCTCTAATTTATAAAATTACCTAATTTGTTTTGAAAAAGTATGGGAATACCGAGTTTACATAACGTAATTACCAGATTATTAAACAGCTAAATTGAGGGAATGCATATCCAATATATTTCCATACCAAATTTTATCTGGTTGACTTTACTGTTTTTGTGTAAAACTCTGACTATTAAAAGAAATAAATGAAACTTTTTAAGCGAACTAACACAAATTGGAAGCAAAAACTGATGGCAGCCCGGACTGATTGGCGAACAGGAGCTGAACAGGAAGACGGACAAGCTGCCGTGTACAAATACGTGAAAGAAAAGATGAAATTCGCGTTGCAGGAAAATGTTCCATTAATTTTTACATACAATGACCTGAATCAGCGTTTTTGGTGTTTCACCTCCATTCTCGGGCTACGTCGCGACGTGGGCGTGAGCAGGGACAATGACTTCACCAATTACTCTGGCAGGGGGATGCAGACGTGAATGTGGCTGAAGCTTGCTTCCCAATGAATTCGGGCTCAGGTGGGGAGTTTGCGCATTTGCCATTGCAGCACAGCATGCAACGTGGTGGTGCTGAAGCTGAAAAGCGTCGCTTGGAACGTGCAGGGAATCTAAAAACAATTTGTAAAAAGGCTGTAGATATCTAAGAGAACGTGCAGGATGCTTGAAATTAAATAAATTATAACACACCGATGATGATATACCCTTAGCACGCTGATTAAATAAAACTATCGGAACGGAAAGAAAATTTAAAGTTCGTAAATTGTTTCTTCCTTCCTTTTAAGATAATGAAGTTCATTTGATCATCTCTCTTGGTCTCTTATTTGTCAATCAGTACTTTCGCTCAGTTTTATATATTTATCATGTTACAAACAACGTGGCATAGTTTTAATGCACATTGCTGGGCTGTAAATGAAATAACTGGCCAGCCAGACACTCACAATTTTGCTAGCCTTTCATTCATAGCTGCAGACTAAAAACAAGGCAGTGCCAACTAAATTACTTATATATGAGTGTGGTTGAATGTGTTTCCCTAGCGGTAAAGGTCAAGAGTCGGGCAATCTAATATTGGCTTAAACTCCACACATTAGAATATTTATTCTGGTCTGATTATATAGATCTTTGTGAACAAGTTGAACACTGTGCGTCCCTAGTCTAAGTTGCAAAAATGTTTAATGTGTAACTGACAATGTTGGCTGACGTGTACTGGACATAATTCAAGACAGCAACATTGTAAATAATATGAGTGCAATTCTGATATGATATTTTCGGTCGTTTTATATACCTTACTCTTGCAACCTTGTGCACTTAACAGGAATCACAATTCAGCAAATAATTATATTCCTATTATATGATTGTTACGAACAATAAATTCTCGATCCATATTTATGTGCATGTAAAGTAAGTAGCGGAATTAACTGTCTAAACGTTCTAGTACTTAGACAATACACACATATTTGAGTATCTGCGAATGTGTATTGAATTGCAAGACCAACTTAAAACCCAAGTACTTTAACGTTTTTATTATGTGATTCGCTTACTGATTTTATGAAACGAGCGAAAAACATTTCGGCAAATCATGGTAACTGACCAATGGGTAAGACCACCCAGTGTGCTGTGTTAAACTGGAATGCCACGTAAATACACTTTTATGTATGCATGTGCATACATATTCGCAGGAGCGTAGCCTTTATTTTTTGTTGTTTGTTTTACTTGTGGCAAAAATTCAGTTGATCATGTGCAATATTTATGGGTTAAGTTGCCGCTGCTAACGAATAAATACCAGAATAAAACATATTTGAATGCACACAATGGGACTCGATTCGTACAAACTTTAAAATATAATAACCAAAAAAAATTATTAGGTACATACATATATTCAACATTGAATACTTGCGAAACAAAGTCATATCCGTATGCAATCAATACGCTTTCGATGCAATATTAAATATTTATTTTTTTTTTGTTTGAAGCCCTTTCTACGCCTCTGAATGTATCTACGACCATAGACACTGTATCTGTAAATGTTTGTTCAGTTGTATGTATCTGTTATTGTTGCTGATGCTGCTGTTGCTGGTCATTTTAACATTGTTTTATGGTTTTGCCAGCATTTAAACAGCGAATTCATTAAATTCCTGCAAAAAACTGGAGTACGCCCTTCTGTCAGTGAAACAAACACAAATCAATGTGCATATGTATTGTAACTGCAAATACTACATATGTAAACTTTTCTTTATATCTAATGTATATCATATATGAGAAAAAAAAAAAATGATGAAACGCCAATTCTCGAGTTAAAACAAATAAAGCCAGAATTTAAAATTAAAAGACTTGTATATACTCGTAAATGCTTTTAGAATTTTCAATTTTGCTTTATTATCTTATTGTTTTCTGCTTTGGTTGTGGCATTTCATTAGGTGTAATATTGTGCCCGACTCATTTGCAGTAGAAATTTATTGCAAAGCGCTTGTGGCTATTTAACGTTTTTAATTGAAAAAGTTTTGTTTTTGTTGTCGAACCTGGAGCCAGACTCCCTAGGTCTTCTGCCTAGCTTCTGCTTCTGATTTGTGGAACTGAGTAGATACGTTGCCTGGTCACTGCTGGTAACCGTTGTCTAAGTTGCTGTGGCTGTCAGCGACAACTACTTGCAGCCACTTATCATAATTAGCCCTGTGCTAGTGGTGCAAATGAAGAAGTTTTGCTTCAGCATTCTAACGAGAGGTGCCCACTTGCTACACAGGCCCATTAACAACTTATTGCCAATGGATGGCTGGGTGGTTGCGCGATTGGGTGGCTCTGGGGCTATTACGCTTAACTCTGGTCATGCCGATGCCAACAAAGGAAACTCTCGTGAATAAATTTTCATAACGAGAGACAGTCAGTCACTCACTCTACTTATTGTTTGTAAGAGCTGCTTCATCATTATTGACAGACGTAATCAATTGCAGTCCATTAGACTTTGCAGTTGGCTGCAGACAACAACCATTATGAAACAAGCCAACTCTTGAATATTACTGTGCAGTTTGGATACAGGACATATCCACAGAGAATATCCCTACTGCACAGTAATTTTCTCTTCTGTTCTGTTCTTTATTAACGTTGCTAAGTAAAATGCGATTGTAAATTAGTAAGTAAGCAACCATTCATAAAAAAAATACAAACTTATGTATAAATAGTAAGATTTTGACGATAGCGAAAATGTAAGAATATGAAACACACTTTGTCAACTTAATTCTAGCAGTATTATAATTTAGTCATGAATTTTGTAACGCATTGAAGGAGACGTCTCCGAGCCCACAAGGGCAAGTTTCTTTAGCGTAGATAAGAAAGACGAACTTTTTGGACTTTTGTAGACCTTAGCTCACTAAGTTTTCCTATTTGATTTGACTGTTTATTGCTATTTACAAACAGGTTGTTAGCATCAGTTGTTCCTTCATCAGCTCTGGAATTGACAACTTCCGTAATTTGATTTCGATGTTTACTTTCAATGATAATATTGATGTTTTATTTATGAATACTCACCACATCGATAACACAATTAATTAGTTCAATTATAATAATACGTATATTCGTTTATTACCCTGTTTCATGATTAAACCCCAAAAATTATAAACAATGAATAACAAAATGTTTACATATGGTTTTGATTTGGTTTCTTTTGGAACTGAATAATCCCATTCAATTTGTTCTGGCCTCCCCTTGAGTTTATTACCGAAAATTGTTGCATTGGCAGCATACTTATTTTTGTTTCAGAAATAAACAATTACTGAAATGTATTTGAATTAGAAAAAACAACTAAGTCGCTAATGCAGAAAACGCATCAATTTGCGGTTATTTGGTTGGCTCTCTGTTTGTGTTTAACAATCTCTAAAGTTTTTCAACTATTCTTGTAGTAAGTATGATTCATTTTCTTTCACTATGAACGAGTATATAGTTAGCACATTTAATATGTGAATGGTATTTAATAATTGATGTATTTATTGTATACTTAATGTATTCAAGCACGTACATATCTAGAAAAACAGCACTGGGTCTTTGAAACCTGCCGTCAAATATGAAATATTGTACTTGTCCCCTTTGGGCTGTCTTACCGATTTTTTTTTTCAGCCATTCTAATCTGTAAAAGTAGTGAACCAAATTAAATTTTTTCTGTTTCTGTTTGGGTATTCACAAGTACCATATGCGCATATGTAAAAACAAATATGCTTATAAAGTATTTTGCTCTTGTACTGAATGTAGTTCCACTGAAATGAGTGAATAATTCTCATTTATGACGCTTAACTTAACTATTTAAGACTGCATTGGTGACCTTACAGATTTCGTATCTATCTTTATATTTTCTTTTCTTTATGTTTTCCTAATATGTATGTAACTTTGAGTATTTTAGATATACAAACTTTCAATATTTTTAATAAGTTATCATTGTTGGTTTTTAAGGCAAATAAAACTCTCAAGTTATGCTCCCAATGGATACGATTAACCACGATATACATACATATTTTAAATATATTTTCTAAACTCCATGCTCTTACTTAGATCTAGAAATTCATGAAATATGAGTTCTATATTTAAACCGTATATTATATTAAGTGAATATACCAATGTAGTTGAGGACCTTCATCATACATTTTGTTGGTGGCATTAAAATTTATACTAAGTACGTTGATTTTGCTAGATGCATTAAAACAATTTTAAATTCTCGACTCGAGACCTTTTGCATACCCTAAAAAGGTATTCTGATTTGTGTTTGGTTACAGGATAGCCTCTAAATTGCCCTTTTACGATTAACCGTAGATATTTGCATAAATTTAAATTGGAAATTTTACTAACTTGATTAGATAAACGATTTTGTGTGTTTTAGTGTTACAGTATTTACAAGTAGAATAGCTCTTCATCCATTGCCTCGTGGCATTTGGTAGTTTCGGAAAGAAAATGGCAAAAATGCACTGGGCTATGAAACTGATCCTAGAAGCACTGGCTGCGCCCAGACGTAGACATTGGCAAGCCGCTGCCAGAGGTGGGCGTGGTTATTATCTGGCGAGTGTCACTGGCAGAGTTTGGCGGCTTCATTGACAGTAGAATGGATGCTGGTCCTGGCGAGGCAGTCACTGTGATCGCTGGTATATCCGACTTGCTAGCATTGGTGGGTGTACCCGAACGACTACCATTCGCTTCGGCAACTGTTGGCGATCCCAAACCCATGGTAGCCGACATCGGAAGCATGTTGAAGTTCAAATGTGGCTGCGGTCGCACCGCAATTGCGATTGGCATTGATGGTTTGCGGCTAAGTGAGTGTCATCCATAGTAATACTGTCCGCTGCTCTCCGTCGACAATCCACGTGCCAGACTACGCGGAACTGTGCTGTCGTAGTATACCCCACTGCCGCCAGTCGAGGCCATTGAGTGGGGCGGCATAGGCATGCCGGTTCCTGTTCCCAATATCGCTGGCGGTGGTGATGGTGAGCTCATTAGGCCCATGCTTGTTGGGATTAGAGTACGCCGTAAGGTTCCAGCATGCGTATGCTGATGTCCAGGCACCATTATTGTGCCACTTAAATAAGTGGGCGGGATGCCACTCAAGCCCGACGGGCCCAGCATGTGTGGACCTGTGGTGCGACAAGAGGGTAGGGTATAGTAATATAAATATATAACTGGTAGGTATCGTTTTCATGTTCTTGTTTTCTTTTACATCTGCTACGAATATTTAACATGAAAAAGCAGAGCCAGCTGCTTGTCGGAACAATATTTTAATACCTTTGGTGGGGCTATTAATAAGCGAACCAGCTCTTAAATTTAATTTACGTGTATTACAAAAACATTGTTCATGTGCACTTTACTTATATGGCTTAACAGTAGTGCGTTACTTACCTATAGTCATAGCCCCACTGACAACTGGATGGCCCATGCTTGTATATATGGTGGGTTGTGAGTGTGGTGCCATCATCATACTGGTTGCTGTAGACGAGGGGTGGTGGGGTTGGGCGCTCGATAAGCCACCGTAGTTACAGTTGGGCGTCGGTGCGTATGTCATGTAGGTCTTTTGTTTGTTTGGAAATAGCCCAACAGTTGGCAATGCCATTTTACGGCGCATGCAGATGATGCCGAGTTGTTGACGTTCAGGGTGACGGTGACGACAAAGGATATGAAAAGGCAGAGCAAAGTAAAGCAGAGTTAAGCTGATGCTCATTTATTCTTACAATTCGAAATGACAAGAGCCCCGTTGAGAAAGATCTGACTTGCTCATATTCTGTCATAAGGACTCGTTAACTCCTTTACTGCATTTAAATTATACTATTGATTCATTCAATTATAATTGAAGAAATTCAGCACTGCGACCTATAAGGTCTATTGTGCCCCGATTCATTCAATTACGATAATTAACCAGTTTGTAATGTGCACAGATACAATCACTGGCGTATGGAGTTTATTTATTGACTTTACCCATATTTGAATAAATACATACCTTGTATTTAATACTTTTAAATCAGTTGGGCAACATCATTTATCATTTTTCCATTCCACAATCAAACTGTAAGCTACTCAAAATAATCTGCTGGGGCTTATGAGATTCAGCAGCCCGAATTTGCTATAAACATCTTTGTATTTATTTTTTCTCATCTTTCATGCGTCAAATACCTTAGGCGCTTGTCTGTGCGGTACAGGTGCAGTAATTTTCATTTCAACCTTTCAACAATGCCCAACAAACCATCTTTTACATTCTTATGTACATACATATATATATATACATATATAATAGTAGTAGTTAAACTTGTATAAGGCTGCTAGGGTTTTTGTTGCTGCTCGCTGCCTCATGCTCAAACCCCTTGAAATAAACAACGAGAATTACAAAAATTGTTGCAACGAGCATTTGGAGCAAGGCTAGTAGCATTTTCCCAATGGTGGTGGAGGAGCCGAGGATGGCGATGGGCCGATTTAAGGACTCCTTGCTTTTGTTTGTCCAAAATGGGTTAAATGGCAAGGGAACTTCAATGGCGCCCAGTTTCCTCTCATTTCCTTTCAACAGAACCACAACCAGTCCGTTGCTTTTGATGCGCCCTCGTTGTCTATTGTCGGCTTGGGCAAGAACAATGAAATTTCCATATTTAGAAATGTTTATTTACCTAAGGTAATGACTACTGGTAATGGCCGAGCCACTTGCTTGGCACATAATCACTGAGGCACAAGGGGCCAGTAGTCATTACACCTATTGGAAGGTGATTTTGTTAAATACAGCAAGCTGCCATTTCATTATAATTGTTCCGATAACTACATAACTGGTCAACAGAACTGCGTTTTAACTTTCTAAACTAGCCATCAATAGGACAGCATACCCAAACTGCATACTCACACAATGAACAGACTCGATAAACAGTTTTAATTGGAACTCACCTCGTTCCTTGATGATAGGCTGGACAATGGCATGGGGGCGGTTAAGTCCACGTCAACATCAATGTCGGAAATGTCGTCGCCAAATGTGTCAGCCAGATGGGTTTCACCTGTTGCCAGCTGTTGGAAATTGCTAGCAGCACCTGCACCGACACCAGAACCTCCAGTGCCCGCTGCTCCATCGATTGGTGTATCTGCAAAGTTCTTGGCAACTCCGCTGACACTGGAGCTCCTTTTCAAACGTCCGCCACGTCGTTGGAGGGTGAGACGACCGATGACAAGCGTCAGACAGAGTAGAACGCCGGCTGTCACCGATATGATTAGATACAGGTAGAACTGTTCCTGGTGCTCTGCATGCGAAAGTAAGTCAAAGAAGAAATAATGCATATAAGTCAGGGTCTTTGCGAATGTATGCCTTATTTTCCTAATGGCAACAACAAGTAACAAGTAGTTAGTTTAAGCCTGGCGGAGCAGCATGATGAGTTTTACAGTTGGTTGATCTTCACTGACAGTGTGCTCGTCAACGGGTTGTCTGCATTTGTGTGGCAGGAGCCTTGTGAGTTAAAGTTTTAATCGGGCGAATTTGTTTATGACTAAAACGAAATCAAAAAGTTTACCATGTGGTGAGCAACGAGCAGGATGCAACGTGCAGCACATGCAACTTTGTGTGGGTGGCCGCATTGTCAACATTTACGCCCACCTCCACCCGCCTTCGAGCTCTGCTGATGACATTCGCTGATGCTGACAGCCGGGAGTTACTTTTGAGGCATGGAAATGTGGAAACGGGAAGATGGATTTTTTTTTCTTTTAACATCGTCTGCAGTGTTTCGAAACGTGACATGGCTGATGGTATTAGTTCATGTTGTTCTTGCCCTTCTCGTCTTCACCCAAGTTGTGTGTTGCATGGAAAGTGTGTGTTTGTATATCTCTGTATGTGGGTGTGTGTACAAAAAGTTCGATTAGTTACACATGAAAGCCTTAACTGTACGAACGACATGCCAAAGGGAAACACAACGCGGGAATATCTCAACTCACTTCGGATGTACAGATAGGTGTTCAGCCAATTTGCCAAGAAACCAACCACTTCGACACGTTCAGTGACGATGTCCTCCTCGGTGCAGTTCAGACCAATTGGCCCCCAATCATCAACCATCTGGCACTTGCGGCGATAGAAGAAATTTCCCTTTACTAAATCAGTTCCTGTACTGACCTCAACATCAGCATTAGGAACCATATTAGAGCCTTCTGTCTCCAGCTCAATGCCATTTTCCACATTAACTTCATTTCCAGTAGCATCGGTCGTTGTGATAATTTGTTCATTGACCAATGTAGTTGCTTCCACCGATTGATGGTTGAATGACTCCTTTATGCGGTTTAAGAGCCGCATTGATGACTGTAATCGCTCTGCGAAAAATGGCAACATGCGAGCATTTTTTGTGTTAAGACCCAAATATTCTGAGACGACCTAACATCCATCAAAGGCAAAGGCAAATACCGCCAGCAGACGCTGCGACGACGGCATACATTATCTGACGCACGATAACGTTTCCCGAAAACGCAGAGCTTGGTTGAATGGGCAGCGAACATGGCTCAAACGCAAGCCACACAGCTGGCTAATGGAGACGGATGGCGTGCTCTTAAAATATTTATGTACAATGCGCTGTTGAGGCACTTTGTAGCAAGCGAAAGACACCGAACATGTCGCCGCAGCATACTCGTTTAAAAACTCGTACGAACACGTAATACTCTGCAACACCAAATTATAATTCTATTGTTGTGCCCCAGCATCAATTTGTGCATTTTTCGCTAGTTTCTAAGCACGTGACTAACGACTTTACTAAGAAACTCAACAGTACAATAAACTTACCAAGCTTACACGAATTACACATAAAGATATACAAGATTAGAGCTTACCATCCAGGGTGCCATCGTTGCGTGACAGCAGAGGGGGCAGGAGTGTGCTTGTTGCTTCTTCTCCGGCAACATTAGTATCAAAGTCAAAGGATCGACCCACATTGGCACCTTGTAGCTTTGGGGCCGGCGGTATGGCCTCGGACTCTTTGTAGAACTGATCCTCGTCGTATAGCTCATCTTGATCCAAGTCTAGATCGGTTTGTTGCGGTTCATCCGACTCGGCAGCTGTCTCATAGCGATCTTTAAGCACCTTGCGGGGTACTGAAATTGAACAAGTTCAATTAATTGCAGCAGAAATCAATTTGAAGCCAAGTGAAAATAATACTTACTGCATGTATACACGACCTTCAGATACATTCGCACATCAGTCTTGCAGGGCCGACCAAAGGTGCCCGCATCCGCTGTTACCGAGCAGCGCCGTCGTCCATGACAGATTTGCATCACAGTCTCTGTGGCATAGGAGACAAGGCAGGCTGAAAAAAATGAGTATACCTTGAGATGGGAGGGCACTTAATAATAAAGGTATATATGCTTGCTTACTGGGTTGGCCGGTGTCCTCTCGGTTGATCTGGACACTACCTGATGCCCCGCCCTGGCCACTGCACTGGACACTCTCTCGCTCCGTGTGACCAAAGGAAGCACTGTAAATGGCAATGCGAGAGTACGGATTGCACATCAACGGCATGTTGTCGTTCTCGCAGGCTAACTTGCTACGGAATTCGTCTGTTTTCGATGACAGCACACACAAAATGATTGAAACCATGTAATAAAAGTACGTTTAAAAAATATGCATCAGTTAAAATAAGTTTTAATTGCGGTGATTGGAATTTGCGGAATCATTACCATACGACCAGAGCATGAATAAATAAATAAATAAGGGCATGCTTACATATATGCAAAAGTGGTCAGATTATTTTCATTGTAATCTTTTTACTGAGATAGTTGACAGTGAAGTCGATTTGATTGATTTATATATTTACATATGTTCATACGCTATGTTGCCCACAATGAATTAACAACATTTTGCAAAATTAAAAGCCCAAGAGTTTATAAATCGAATTAATTACTCATGCGCTTGTTGCCATTAACTTTTGAGTTGTCATTTCATATTAAAAACTATTAATAAAGTTAAATTAGGCGACTGCACACATTACAATTAGCTAACAAAAACATTGGGCTGGAAATGTCATACACGTTTCATTTCCTTCATATAATTTATGAAAATGTCTGCTTTTCTACACACTTTATCAGCAATTCACACTCTTTTAATTAAAATCAATAATTATCACCCGAAAATATTAATTTGAATAAATTATACATCTACACATTCAAACGTCAAAATAAATTTTAATAAGCACTTGCCAATGCAATTTAATTTGTCTACCTATTTTACAGTTACCCCTACATTGTTTACTTTTATAAGTATAAGTAAGTTCAATTAATCATACGTCATGCTGCCTTTAACTTAATTTGATAAATGAGTCCTACGGCACAGCGCTAAAAGAAAATCAAAGTAAAATATATTATCCAATTACTCTGTTTAGCTATGTATCACAAATGTCTAAGGGCATTTCTGAGCAATGTTGCACAAAGTATGTGTGTGTGTATGCTTGTACATATGATGTATACGTCTTACAAAGCAATCTGTTGGAAGTCAGCCAAGCTGAGATTTGCAATTGTCAAAGTACAGTTAAGAACGATTTTCAACATTTTCGAGTTCTTTTGCTTGCTTTGCTCGAAGTGGCCCGGAAAGGGTCCAGGCTTAAGCAATTATAAAGTGTGCTGCTGGCGCTCTTTTTCTTGCTTTACACTTTTACAGGCACCTTTAAGTGCTATGTACGAAATGTATGTATATATATATATATATATATCTTTATATATATATAAATATATACATATATATAAGATATATTTATATCTCTTCTTATATACGTAATTTGATGAATACTAAAAAGAATTTCTGTAGCAGGAGTACGGTCCGAGATGAACTTTAATAAATTTTGTAAATATTTGCATAGCATGTTTACAGCCTGGGCCTTTGGCATTGACTGCATAACCCCAGCCCCTGGATGCGACTCCCACATGGTACGTGCACGGTCGTACTATTGGGTGCTGTGATTCCAAGCTCCATTTGAGAGTGCGAGTGCACGTTTTATTATTGAGAGACGTGAGAAAAGTTGAAAATTGCCATATTTTTATGACCACAATGTGCCGTCTGGCACGGTGAAAGCTCCTCCACCACTCAGTCTTTCAGTCCCCGCCAGCGGTGGCTATGACTGTGGCTCTGGCTTCGGCTGTGACTGCTATGCAATGTTCGCCTCGAGCGCCGGAGTTGGGATTGGGGTTGCTTGCGCTTCCACGCACATAACCAGGCCGTCATTTTTCAACGTTTTCCACTCGTACTTTGCAGTTTTATTACTTGTCGCTGGTGTCCATAATGAGCAAAAGATAACAGACAATTTAGAAAAAAAAACGGCTCTCCTTAATTATATTACCTCACCAAGGCCCCTGCAGTGCCCCTTGGTTACCCCGACAGACGTGCTAGCCAAGTACTGAGCTATGCGGACCAAGTACAAGCAAACTGGCCTTTTTCAACCCGCTGTGCATTTCCCTTTTCTAATTTGAATGCTGCGCTGCTCTTTTGTCTCGCTCCTGTTTGTTTCACTGCTTCGGTTTGTTTGTGTGCTTTTTAACAAGATAACATCTGCGTCACTTGTCACAAAAAATAAAAAAAATAAATTTGTAAAAAAAGAAAATAATATTTCCGGCAAAGTTGCAAAGTGCTGAGAATGGCTAACGGGCGGATGCAAATTACCAAAGAATTACATAGAACGAAGAAATCTTTTCGGCTCTGGCAGCTGGAATCTCAATACAGCCCAATTGAACTGTCAGCTGAGAGCATTAAGAACTCGTTTAACGATTGTCATCCAATGCAGCTGTATGGCAAAAATGGCAACGCCTCAAAAGCAAAGTGCCTCAATGGAATGAGGCTCCTCTTAGTTGGGTTCATCTGTTCGCTTATCGGCTTTAGTTTGCCGAGTGATTACGATTAAACATGAATTGCTTAGCGGATCGTAAATAATCGAGTGCCATTAGCCCAATCACTATTGGCATGGTCCAAGCAGAGTGTGAAGGAGCAGTGCTGCGAAAAAAAAAATGCACAGGGAAAAACTATGCAAATAACTCAGCGAAAAGTTTATTCAACTATTTTAATGCTGAAAAAAGCAAATGCAAAAGCGCAGCTGCATTTTTCATTATGCTTCTAGCTGAATCTGCAGCACAAGCTAACCTTTGCCACTACTACTACTCTTATCGCCATGAAGTTCTATTTAATTGAAGTTCTCATTTATTTTATTTTTGCGCATTTTGATAATTATTTTGATAACACTTTTTACTGTGGACGCCATTTCACTTTAGTATTTCTATGAGTGGCTCTATCGATATTATTATACAATATCTCTTTGAAGTACCTGCAGTTTACAAATTGTACTTAGTTAAGGGATAATAAACTGAACAAAATTTGTTGGGCGAAATATCAGTCATGATATTAAAACATGATATTCTTTTTAAATCGGGTCACAGATTTTCGACTTTAAAGACTAACTGGAGAGTGCAAAAAAATACTTTAGCACAAAACTGGAGCATTTGTATTTTATTGGCATTAAAATCATCTCCACGATGCTTCAATAAATGATTGCTTATTTGTTTTAGTGAAAATAAATTTGTTTGTTTGTTATAGAACTTAAATTGATGTTTGGCACTTTAGCATCTGGCAAATATTCATTTTGCCGCTGAGCAAATAAAATATATATCAGGGTACACGCGGCAAGGACAAAAACGAGAGGCAGATAACCTGGAATGCTGTGCAACTCTCGACTCGGCGCAATCCGCATCGATTATATTTTTTAAAGTGCATGCGAGGGTTTGTGGACGGACAAAAGTACCGGTTGGCTGACCTCGTAAAGGCCTGGCATACTTACATGGACGGCATTTGTAGGCAATTTCGACGAATTTTCGTATGCCCGAGCAAGGATCCCCAGTGGTGTGCGTTTTGGAATTCGCAGCGAACTTGCAGTGCCTCTTCTTTTGGCATGCATCCACGACAGTCTGTAGCAGGGCATACTATAAGAAAATGCAGATACAAACAGTAAGATATAGTGGCTGTAAATATGTAGGTCTGTGCATGTATATAGCATATTGGTAGAATAAGTGAGCGGGTTCGATGAGGGTGCAATTGATAGATTGTTGGGCGCATATGGCAAATGTAGCCGCATCCTTGAATTCGGTGGCGGCAAAGGAACATCAACGAAAGGCTGCCAACAACGGATGCTGGTTGGCAATGGCATGGCGCCACCTCAGCTGCAGAGTCGTAAATCTCTGTCTGCCTACGAGATTAAGCTATGAATGCATTTCATATGCCTTAACAATTCCACAGGCGCAAAAAGCGGCAAACAGCACTCAGATGTTGTATATATAATGCTGCATATGCTAGTCCGACTACATACATACATATATTGTGGCTGTGCGGAAGCTGTAGTCAGTGCTTAAAATTCTGCAAAAACAGTTGTTATCCAGCCATTTATACGGGCAAGTCGGAATAGTTGAATAATTATAATTTTGTTCAAATTGTTCTTGTCAAGATAAGCGTCCAACTACTTAGTGGATGACAGATTCAGCTTTAACCGGATCTCGATTTCTTTCATTTTAATTTTAAGTTGATTAAATTTATTTAATTCTCCTATAATGCATTTGTATTTATACTTTTTGACAGAGTAAGTCACAAATAATATAAAAATTAATCTAGTGCAATTTAAGTAATCGAAATTAATATGGTAAGGTGGTATCACGACTACAACTCAGTTCAGTTGATGCCAAATAATTTGATTCGTTATTAGATAGTCAGATTTTTGAACCGCACTTTGTGCCTCACACACAAAAGGACACAAACCGTAATTGCATTTTGAGGTTACTACGAACCTAAGATGAAACCCCTCTGCATGCGTATGGCACGGACGAGTGCTGCTTGTGAGCTCGTCTCGTCATAATTTGTTTACCCTCGTTTCTGGTGTCCTTCGAGCATACACTTGCCTCTCTCACACTGGTTTACGGGTCACTCGCAACTCGCAACTGGCATTGGGAATCTGCAGTATGGGGTAGCTGTGGTGTTAGTGCAATGTGCCCAGCCCCATAAGTCAAGAGTCAAACTTGCGGCAGGGCGCAATTCAGTTCCGCTTTAAGGAGCCACCGGAAATGAAGCGTGAGTATCCTGTCCCTGGCCGAGTACCAGTTGCGGTTATTCTCAACCGCATGTCACACACCGCACATGAAGTCATCGTCTTACTTTAAATTGATGTGCTCAATCAAACAAAATGGGGAAAGCTTCGTCACAAACCGTTTTCGAAGGATATGGTTCAATGAAAAATTAACTACAACACAGGTTCCTCCCATACAGCTACACAATATTGCCGAATGCGAATACCAAACGACCTCATAAATGTGACAAATTGCGGCATACAAACATTCACATGTGAGGGCAAACCACTTTCACAGCACTAAATTATTTTGTAACTGAAGTTCAATTTGATTTCAAATTTTTAATAGTATATGTGGGATGTGTACCCTAAATCACTACATCGATATTAATGACAGGCGCAGTCGAATAGCCTTGACATTTTGATTGCAGTTGCCTATATTTACCCAATATACTAATATTCGCCATTGCATTAAAAATTTAATTACACATATAAGAAAATATATATTTCCGACTAATGATGTCAGAGCCAAAGAGCTTTGATGGCAAATATTACACCCGCTTGACTCTTGAATACTATATACATCAATAAGTACATTTCTAAGTATATATGTGTTTATTTAGAAATGCCGTATTTGGCCGGTTTAAGCTTTAACTGGGTAAGTAACTAAAAATTTGAAATGATTTATGCCTTTTGCTTGGCCAAAGTGAATCGAATCGATTTTCATTATGAATTATTGCTGTTTTTATGGCATCGTTCTGCTTCACTGATTTATTTCAACTGCCTTCTTTTCTATAGCGTGTAATGTGTGAGAGAGTGTGTATTTGACCAAAAGGCAGCTATTTTATCGCGTTTGTATGTATGGCCTCATCTTTAAATGCAGACTGTGGAATCGTGCGGAAAATGGAAAAAATACATTTAGTCGAAAAAGGTAAGCCAGCAAAGTACTGCCTGAGTTGTTCGAGCAGGCTGATGTCGTTGCAATATGTAGAAGGATACGCTGTACAAGTCGAAAAGGCTATGGCTCAGCCATATATATATATACATATATATATGAATAACATGTACTATGTTAGGCTAAGTAGATGAGTGTGTGGGTGTTCAGCAGTGCTCTCAATATGGCTGAGCCTTCTTTTCGATGATGAGTGCGACGATGATGGAATTGCAATTATACTGATTCAGCTTACCTGTAATCCGCTTACGGTACACGTTTCCGGCGGTTTGACTTCAATTTCAGTGCCGCTGTGGATGACAGCATCGCCAGCACTTCCGGTCGTGGTGAGGTCCTCTTGCGAGACTGGCGGACACAAGCTGTGGTCGGATAAATCTGTTCAAGTAGACGAGAGGGCAATTTTTTTGTGAACGTGTCGTTGTCGTCGTCGATTTTCGAGTACGCTGAAGTGGTGCGAAGTGAGGTGGACTGAAGTGGACTAGAGCGTAGAGTGGAGCGGCGTGGCATGGAGTGGTTATCGGGGTCGAGTGCCAAGTAGAAACAGCGTTCAATGCAAACGCTTCCACAGCCATTTCAATCTATGAGCATCTCCGAAATCTCCAAACTCGCCACTGACCGTGTAGGGTCGGGCACACAGACAATATACTTGATATGGGCGTATGCGGAGCACGGTTCGCTCCTCATTTGCTTTCATTGTGCACGTCTGTCTGTCAGACTGCTTGTTTGACTGCGCACCACTACTACTCGTGTGGGCGTTGGCATGTACACTGAGAGGCACAACATACCCACGTGCACACACAAATAAGTAAAATACAATGCGTACAATCGACGCGTGTAACGGACAAACTTTAGGCAACAATCAATCAATTGCGATATTGGCATTCGCTTCAGTCCAAGAGACCGACCATTCGCAGTTCAGTCCACTTGATGCCCTCATGGCTCTTTCACTCCACATCCATATATCCGGATCCACCTCCAATTCCAATTCGAATTCCACATCCACTTCACTCTTCTTCGAACGTGACAATGGAACTTACCACCCGCTCGTCCGTACTGGGCCAGTTCTATGGAAATGCTAGTGCCACGTGGACAGCTGAGTGACAGCTGTTCTGAATCGCATCCGGCGCGCTGGTACGTCCGCAAGGTGGCGGCGAGCAGAGCTGAAAGCAAACAACGCCAAAATCGGGATGCATTAATATATGTATAGATACAAAGAACAAAGCGAAAGGAAAAACATATATGTATATATATGTACAACGCATAGCAAATGCACACAGACAACAAACTACAATTTAGACATTAGCAACAGTGGTTCAGCTCCAGAATTCTACTTAAGGGAAATTCAATAAATAAATCAATATTATTACGTCTAACCCATAAGATACGACAATAGGCATCAAAGGTATCTAGACATCCCAGCTTATAAGACAGCTTTTTGCAAAAATTCAATTTTGTCATGCCAAACATTTGGTACAATTCCTGTTCAAGATAAGTGTTTAACTTTATTTTAATCAATAGCTTTATCAATGTCTGAAGGGAAAGTAAGCATCTCCATGCCGAGTATAGAATTCCATTTTATTTTTCTGTGTATTGGAATTTTTGTAATCAATTGAAATGTCATGTCGCAAATTCCTATCAATTCTTAACTTTATCTGTGGCTATATAACAGTTGAATACGAAATTAATTGTATTTATAATAAACTTTAAGTGACATTGAATTGATGTGTACTGAACTGAGGCAGGTATTCACACAGTATGTAACGGAAAAATAGTCTTGAAGTATAGGGAAGTAAATTGAATTTCCATTATGCAATCGTTCAGTCTTCAACTTAACTGACACTTGACACCTCAGCAAACTCAGACATTCAATTTCATGTGAAATTATTCCCGAACATTTTTTTCGTAGCATTTTGGCAGCGGAAAAAATGGTGTACCATTTGTTTCTGTTTATTGTACATTTCTCTTATCCACTTTAGAGGCGACAACGGTGATGGGGCATCCTCTGAGCCACTGACTTCATTACCCAAATTGTTTACGTGTGTTTGTCTCTGTGTGTGAAAATGTGTGTATGCATGAGTAAGTGTTTACACTACAAAACAAATGCCTTGCAATAGCTGCCAAAGGGGGATGTGAGGTGGAATGTGTGTTACGAGCATAAATGATGGGAACTAGAGCAATACAAGTATGTGTATGTTACACATGTATACACATGTACAGACAAACCAATTCACATTATTTTTGTATTATTGAAAGCCAGTTTTCGCCGTGAATTCCGCCATGATAGATTGTTTGAATTTCTGCAAAAGTCAGTTGCACACATGAAAAGCTACAAAAGCAATTAAATCATAGCTGGTTGTAAATATTGAAAAAAATTCATTTTATAGCATGGAAGGATTTACACTAGTAGTAATCAAGTGAAAACTTGAGTAAATATTATTCTTTTGTTGTCATGCGGCGGTATCCAAAATGATCTCAATTATAACTAATGTTTACTGATTTCTTTGCCTGGCTAATTCTAAATATTTCATTTTCAGAATTAGTAAGTAGCTAACATGTTTAGGAGAAAAAACCTTTTCGAGTATCTTAATAATTGTAATTGCGAAGAGGTAGGCTATTTGGGAGATGGATGGTAACGACAATAGCAACATCCCCTACGTAGTAGTACCAGCCAGACCCTAAGTAAGTGTAACACGTGTGCACATTTATATCCCCCAAATCACACAAGCAGGCGGCGTCTTCCCGACAGTTTACGACCACGATGCGTCCTTAGGCTGGGGCCCCGGCATCAGATACAGCAAGCACTCCAGGTGGACGTTTCATGTAAATTTATGCTACATAAAATGATAATAACTCTTTCACTTTTCATAATTTTGATAAGCATTTACCCGGCTGTTTAGTTAAGCAGATGCAGACCACGCCGCCGACCTCACAAACACAAGTGTTATTATTTATAGAGTAAGCAAATGAAGATTGAAGGTGTAAACGATTATGGAATACCCTGTAAACGCACTTGACTTTCTGATGTGTTCAAATATGTATGCTGCAGTAAGTAAGAAAATATTTAACGAATTGAGTGAGTTCATAAGTCCTATCTCAATTCGGCATTAAGTTGAATAAATATCTATGTATACAAATGTTGAATACCAAAACAGTGAGCATCATTTCTTTTAAAACCTATATCCTTTGACATTGCTTGTTCAGAGTAGAAAAAATAGAAAAACAAATATATTAACGACCCTGCGGCATGTATTGTAAGTATGTGGTCGTAGAGTTGTTGAAGCATCGCCTCAGAGGTGAGGACGACGAGGTGTGGAAGCCTGCTGAGGCACTCGTGTGCGAGTGCTCAGGATCCTGTCGCCTCCAGTTAAATTTTACAGCTCAAGCAAGACACTAAAAGGCATCGCATATGACAAAGGCACAAGGACGACATTGCTCACCCGTCCCCCAAGGTTGTCGGTTACCAGGCAAGCAAAGATGGGAGATTAAAGCACATTTTAATGTGAACCGACTCGGGGAAATGTGAAACAGGCGCGTAGGCCGTGAAAGTTTCCGTTATCAACGCGACCCAAGGCGCCAGCAGCAGGAACAGTACGCGGTGCCAGGACTCTGCCCTTCGGATGTCTCCTTGATTAGGGGGGTCGGAGTAAAGCATATGTATCAGAGTGTTGTGTTTTTTGTGTTTGGTATTTTCTTTTACCAATTTAAAAATTAAAAAACTGGTAAAAATGCTCTATTCGACATAGCTTGACTAGGAGATACCCTGAATTTAAGACTTACTGTAAATAAAACTAATATACGGTGTTTGATCGGTGTTTTTAATCGTTATTAATTTTTACAAAGATCGTTAAAATAATTTTTTTTTTTCGGTATTCGTTTACTTTTAGTTATTGTTCATAATATTATAATGAAAATTTTGAAGTCTATATATCTTATATCCTCTGAGATCCGCTTTCATACTGATCAGGAATATATAAGGATTGTTTAATAGTCTCTACCTTGAAAAGTCAGATTTACTCCAATACTGATAAAGAATATTTAAACCTAATGGGGTCGAGAGGATTTCTTTAACCTAATACTTACTTGCCGCAATTTCATTATACCCTTTTGAGAGAGTACAAAATTATCAAGGCGCACAGCTCCCACGATTGAATATTTACGGCTAGCATGAGATGCACAAATAAAAGCAAGTGACGAACAGTTTAATGGAAGTTGCCTGAGTTGTTGGTGCTTTTCCGACAATACATAAATTGAAAGTTTAGACGAAGTTGGTAAAACAATGTCCTTGAAATTAATGACCCAGACCGTTACGCACTCGAAAAGAAAGTTTGAAAAAATATTTAATTGCACTTAGAGCCCTGTTAATAGATGTGTGCAAATGAGCGTAAAATATGTTGATTCCTCTTAAGGGGCACTTGCCAGCGGTGCTGATTCTCTTATACAAACATTGATAATTGTATAAGAGAACATACACTTGTAAAACATGCAACTTAGCACTCAAAGAATTTAATCATTTAATTGCCAGATTGAAAATGTGGGAAATTAAAAAATTAATTTGTTTTTCAAAGTGGATATCTTTTGGCACATCATTAAAGCAGAATCGTTAATTTTCGTACTGCGGCATCTGCATATCTATGCCAATTAATTTTTGCAAGCATATCGAATCTAACGATTAATTTGTTCGATGAGTCCATCGAATATATTAAAAAAATTCGAATGTATATGAGAAATTTTCTTCGGAGAGTCATTATATCTCAAATATATCATAGTACATTCATAATTACATATTTATATTATACATTGACAGCTACAAATATATGAAAATATACCAAAATCCGACGTGGATTTTATGTGGTATACGAAAGTTGTATGTATGTGTATAATGTAATCTGTACAGTTTTGCGTGTTTGGATATGTTGTATGTAGAAGTAGACTAAAAGTGGTCCATGGTCATGATTCAACATTTATGACAATGGAACGTGGATTGGCAGCATCTCTTCTCGAGTATCTACTGTGACGGGCAGTTAATTAATGTGGTTTAATTTATGATTGTTTGTTTTGGCTACCCTATTAATCATTAATGACGAACATAAATATTTGGTCGCTCTCGCTTCGCAGATCATTTGTGAAACTTTGTCCGTAAAAATCATTTTCGTTGCCTTGAACTGAAACTGGACAACGGAAAATACACAAAAGCCAGAAACAGCCACTTTGAGTATGTATTTGTGCTTAATTATGATTTATACATAAGTACATAAAAATATATGTATGTATATATACATATACAAATACATAAATACGAATTTTACAGAGGGCAACGAGCCGGATAAAAACGCCAATTCAGTTCTTGGCTCTGGCATAAAAATCTGAATTAGGAGTTGGCGCCTGCATTCGGCATCAGGCATTAGCTAAAAAGCGTCACAGGACCCCAGTCGTGGGACGGCGGCTACAACAGGGGACGATTATTGCTGCAGATAAAACGGAAACCGGCGCGAATTTCTATATGTAGATGTGGCTATACAAGTATCTGAAATGCGAAATGTTAAAAAAGTAAAACAAAGCATTTACCCAAAGGATCAACTCGATAAATAACTTCCGGCATGGCGGGCCGCGTCAGCAGGCACACAACAGTCAACAACCAAGCGATTCTGCTCCAGCTACGGCCCCAGGAGCTCTGGTAGTGCACGTGCCGACATTTGCCAGATTGGGGCTGCATGGGTAGACGTGTGGCATGGCATTGCCAGCGCTGCCGTTGCAGATGCCGTTCGGGATTGGGCTCTGGTTCGGCCATTGCCAACGCCCGAAATTTATGTTGATATTGTTGTAGTTGTTGTTGCTGTTGTCGTTGTTGCTGTTCCTGCTGTCGTCGACTCAGTCTCTGTGTTGGCCACTGTTATCTTTGTTTAGCGGCTGCTGTTGATTTGATGTTCTTTATGGTCGATTTTATTGCGTGCCCCCAGATTTGGTGATTTGCATTTTTTGAATTTTCATATTTATTGTTATCATCAGCGGCGGCGATTGTGATGCCTCATACGACCGGTCAATATACTCGCATTCGTGTTCATGTTCATATTTATATTCATATTGGTATACATTTTCGAATTCATGGCATCGGCATCGTCGCATCGATCCTATCATCTGCTTTAGTGGAGAGTACGAATCAATATAAAATTTTGTTTATACACTTTTTATTTGCGCTTCATCACACAACATTTTGCACTTGTTTTATAGATGGAATTATTACGCAAAATATTTTGATTTCTTTATATCACTTTTTTATGATTTGAATTACGACTGGCTTGTTAGTTTTTGTGTTGTACAAGAAATTCAATTAATTTAATTTCACACGCTGTTGGCGTCTGCTTTTTTTGTGATTTTATTTTTTTGTTATTTATTGTATTAATTTATAACTGCACGATGTAGATTCTGGATTTAAAACACAATTTCATTACTTGTTACTTAAACATTGATTGTTTAATGTAAAAAAAAGGACCAGCAACATTCGCTTTGAACATGTTTTATTTGCTTAATAATTATTAAATTATGGGTTTTTACAATTTTCGCGCCGTTTTTTTTTCTGTTGTGTTTGAGTTTGTTTATCGAATTCCAAATTAATTTTAAATTAATATTCGCCTCTCAAATTACAATTAATTAGTTTGGTTAACAATTTGTAAGCTTTTTGTTTTAACAATACCCAAAAGCGACTCTAAACCAAATTCAACTTTCTGTAGCAACTGCGAATAGAGCAGGATTAGCGCTAAAATATCCTTTGTTTTTGGCACATTGTTTTCATTACCCTGGGGGATATACTCTCATTGAATTGCAAATTGCACGTTCAATTTTTAAGCCTGTATTACAAATTGTGTTGTTTAAAATCAATTGCACGGTTTAATACAGGAATATTTTATTTATGCTAATTGGGATAACTTATTTAGTCTAAATTTACCGTGTGTCAAACTTGACAACAAACAGCTCAACATTTGATATATAAGAGACGGTAGCTTATTACTCGAAATAGCTGATGTACTGATAACATTTTTGAATTAGAATCACATTAACAGAGGACTTTTGAAAAAATATATTATATAAACTGATGCAGAAAATATATTTCCTACATTTCAAAAACAGGCGAAAATTTATTATTTTTATGTTTGAAGAAAAATACACAAAATAAAATTTCGTGTAGAACGGGTTTTTCTATTTTGCCAGCTGTCAATGTTAGATAGGACCATATGAAGCACTCGCTATCTCTTTTGCTCTGATTTCCCACCCAGTGTAGTTTTCTATGGTTATCGGCTCCCATAGATTGGAACAACAAGTGAGTTGAGGGCATTCTGGCTAGATTAAAAGTACACAAAAGGTATCAATTGTGTTCATTTATCCATGAAATTCTAACATTGATGTGCGGCAAGCCAGCAAAAGCAACCCGTACGAGATGAGTAATGGGAAGCTTACATACATATACACACATACACACACACACACACACACAGACAGACACAAGCACAAGCATACATGCAAACAACCAAACGCCCCAAATTTACAAAAAACACACACGCACCCACAAAATATATGAATGGTGTATTTGCTATGTGGGACGTTTTAGGATGCTGCAAGCTTGGGTCGGTGAAAGATGCGAGTTGTAGTATGACAAAACATTCATTAACTGACACTTTCGGGCGGCTGGTCTAACAAGACCGGAGCCGAATGTTGTTTCTATTCTGCCCGCTGGACTGACGGATGAACACAAAATGATGAAAGCTAAACCAAAATGAAAGGGGAAGCAACTTTCGTATCGGGTTGAGTATTAAGCGTGTAGGGACCAAACAAATCCCTTGTTATCCTGAGAGCTATGAGTAAGTACGTCAGTTTCAAGCACACAAAACACAAGCACACAAGCACACACACACACACACATGCACACACAAACACACAAACACATTCATATACAGAAACACTTGAGAAGCACATACACAAACCTGCATATGTTTAGCTGCTATGCTTGGCTAAAAAATGCTTCTTTATGTTGGCTTAATGTATTTCTCGGCGTTTTCTTCGTTATTGTTCTCCTCCGAGAAACCCAAAAACCGCAAACTTTCAAAAGCAAACTTCATATTTTGCAAGCTGAGCGGAAAGTGCTTGTCCTGCCGCACCCGCACACACCACATAACCGACACCATAAGCCCCTACTGCCTATGGTCCTACAAGTGACACCATTCCATACGCTTCTGGGGCATGCAGCTGCAAAGGCAGCAGTAGCAATAACAGCAGCAGCAGCATCAACAGTAGAAGCGGCCAGCATTGACGGCAACGTCAACGTCGACATCGACGTTTGTGCTTGGCTGGAGTTGCCTGTGTATCTGTATCTGAATCTATGAGATATCTGACGTGCCGTCGAAGGCGTTTTAGTTGTTTTGCCTCGGCTTTGACTGCTTGTTGAAGGTTTTGTAAAGGTTGTTGCAGCCACCACTCATCGTGATGAACTTTCTGCCGAACTTTGGTTTATGGCTTTTCGGTGTTTTTCTTTTTCATACAAAAACTAATATATACATATATATATATATATATATAGATATAAATATATATACACTATATATTTTCATATTTATACATAAATATTTTAACTTTCATCTTGGCCAGCATCCGCTGCCGCAAGCAAAAATCTTACTTAGGGTTGGACGTCTGACTTAGACGGTGTTTTGGGTGGTTGGACACAACTACATACATAGTGGTTGGATGCTAGTTGCTTGGCACTAACAAGTTCAGTTGCGTACAGTTATTTATTTGAATTTATTTAAGCGGAAAGTTGCGCTCGTAATTTTCTCATCTTTTGTGCTCAGTTCAATTTAGCGGAAAATTAAATTCATATTGAAATTGGTCGGTCAGCGAACTTATCCGCGACCCCCACCGAAATTCCATGCAAATATCAAACAGCCAGTTTTTGCGACTCGCTCAAATAGCCAAATAAAATCAATGGCGTTTTTAACACATCGTGTTCACCGCAAAAACAGTAAAATACAGCGGCAGGCAGCCGCTTCCAAATTCATCAGGGGTTTTGGTCGCAAACAGATGAAAATACGCTTTATATCTGTCAACTGAATAATTTTCCAAATTGCTTGATTCGTTCGATAAAACTGTAAATTTAAATTTAGATTCAGTCAATTGAAGAATGAATGTTTCGCACAGCCATAAACCGAACGCTCGAGTACAATTGGATAATCAAATTTGAACTACACATACCCATCTTCGGGTAAATTGTGAAACAGTCAACCCAAGGGAGCAAACGAACGGATTTAGATTAAAACAGATTCACCTAACAGATCCAGTCTAGTTTCTGTTGGGGATTGTCAGGCATTCTAAATTGAATACATAGATTGTGTACAAAGCGCCCATAAATCTTCTACTGGCCCAATTGCCTCAAAATACAGAACTCATATTCACATGCAGTGATTGATAGCCACGGCAAAGAGGAACTTGAATATGGTAATTTTCGTAGAACCCTTGCCTTGTCGGCTGTCGACACCAATGTTCGAAAAAGATAAATGCATGCTTAAGGAATCCCAAGCAGCTTTCAGAGGTCTAAATCAAAATTATGGCTTAGCGTCAGAACTCTGCCAACAGGGATTGAAAAGTTTTGCTAGCTGCGTAGGGCGAGCGAATTGCAAGGGGCTTTTGGGCAGTGAGCAAGGTAAATATTTATTGGCTCAATAATTTGGCAACATTTTGCAGGATTAATGTGCAAATTCCAGAGCTATAAATTATTTTCAGCCGTATTCCTAAATTATATAAAATAAATATAAAATAAAAAAGCCCGACGCAATCACGAAAACGAAAGAATGGTTGTGTTTGTGTGTGTGCACAGTATATGCGAGTGCGTGTGCGTGTGTGCGTGCATGAGTGTGTGTGTGTGTGTGTGTGTGAGTTGTGGGAGCCTGTGTTTTTATCCAAGGACACGCAACCATAATAAAAACTTGTTGAAAAATTTACGAGCACAGCAGCATCAAAGGACAAATCGGACAAAACAGGCCCAGGCAATTGGACACGTGAGCAACTGCTGGTCGGCTACTGGTCACGTTCTGGTCCCTCTACAGATCCCAATCCCGCCGACCAGTGGAACGACAAGGGCGTGTTTATTTATGTCGTGGCTACCGCTGAAAAGTTTAGTCGTTGTACGTGTCAAAAACTTTTGACATTGCAATAGCTTCTCGCCTCCTCAAGAAGTCAGCAGCTGCATTTGGGGGACCCCAGCTGTCGGCCTATTAAATCGCACAGAACATACAATGAACCCGGCAAACACCGCTGTGCCCCAGCACAATTCGAATGTCAAAGTTAAGACACTGACTAATTTGGTTAGCGGGTCGCGTACAACTTTCATTGGTAACTAGAATATGTTATTAAATAATGTCTAGTACATGAGCAGCTACCTAACCAAAAATCACAAAACTGCCACGTGACGCAGCCACGACACAGCAGCAACCTAGGCAATGACAAAGGCGAAGACATCGAAGCAGAGACAGAAACAGTGGCACTGGCAGTGACAGAGGCTGTGGCTTAGGCTGTGGCAGTTGCAGAGAATGGTGTCTTTATTCAGTAAATAATTGATCAGGGTTCGTGCAAATCTCGGAGCATCTGTACTGTGTTAAATATGCCGCATATTAAATTTGGTTTAGCAGCCCAGGCTCATGCTTGATGAGGGCATAGACAAGTCAGGAAGTCATAGCGACCACAATTGCCCTTGTCCTTTATTACTTGCCCAGCATTATTTTTAATCAGAGGCTCAGCTTTAATATAACGTGCAACGAAATTAAAACAGGCCACGCAGCCTTCAAAGGTAATTTCCGCAAAGCTGGCCAGTAACAAAAAGCGAAAAAAATTCTAAACATTTGATGTTCAATATGTTATTTTAATTGGATTAAACTATTTTCAGATATGTAATTGAACTACTGAGAACTATTGTGCTACTGAATGTTTTTCTTTAATCTGATAACTCAACAATTCACGAGCAGCAAATGCTTTTCATGCCCAACAAGGGAACACCTGTACCGGGATTTTCCAAAAGGTAATGCTTTTGGACCACTTATGTGAAAATACACGCGAACATATAATAAAGTGCGTGTGCCGCAAAATAAAAATAAATAAAACTGAAAAAAGAAAGAAAAACAACCACGAGTAAAACCAAACAAAAAATGGTTCGTGGTATGAAGGGCAAAAACATACATTTTCCGCTTTACGATGGCATTTGGCGAAAGTAAAATGAAAGGGGCTCTGAATGGCCAAAGAATGGCGTGAGACGATGGTCATGGAGATGCTGCGCAGCTGCGTCAAATGACGAAAGAACAAAGAAAGGCAAGTGGAGTCGAAAGTTGGAGGAGCCGAACTACATATTCCTATACGAACCGTGGCCGAGTAAGCGATGTTGGATGCGGTCGGGGATATGAAGATGTTGCGATTGCGGGGGTGTGGCATGTGGCAAGTGGCAAGTGTACGCGGACGGTGAAATGTTGGCTCTGTTGAAGGCAATAAAATGAAATTACAACTTAATTGTCATAAATAATTCAAGAGATTCCTTGCCTGCAGAGACCGCCAGAGTCAAAAACTCTGCGTTGCGAGCCAAATCAGAGCGACCCGCAAATAACCCGCCTGCACCACTCTCTTCACTTCGTCCTCGCTTATCACTTCAACTACAACACCCCCGCCACCAATAAGTGTGCCCCTGTCCACCTTCTTCTGCATCGCTTAACAAACATTTTAAAGCCAGCTGCTACTTTAAGTAAGGATTTCGTGCACGGCAGCTGTAGGAGCAATATTATGTGTTTTATTATTAACAAAGTTAATCCCCTGACCTAGTTAAGTTCGCACACACACACAAACAAACAAACATACATACACACACACACACACACATACGCATACGCAAACACATGGTGAATTTACACGAATAAGCTGATACGAAACCGCCGATATGCCGATGCGGATGCCCACAGACCGGCCGCATGAGGCGTTAATAAAATATTAGGAATAGCTGATTACTGCAACCAATCCGCAGCCGCGGACAAAAGTCAAGTGGAATTGATTATATTTAATTGCAGCTTAAATCGGTCTAGTAAGAAACTGCGGTCAGATAATCTATTTGTGGCGACTTCGAAACTGATTTGCAATTTGCAAACCAATCTCATTAGTTGCCATATGCCTTATCTAATATGATATTCTGCTTGGGTACTCGAATATTCGTAAAGATGTTGCATATTTGTATATGACATATACTTCAATTATGCAGAGAATATTCTTGAGGCTCTTTCCAAACAAACAACAAGTAAATAATGGTAAATTAGCAAAATGACAAAGTTCTACAACAATCATACATACACACAAGCACACACACGCACATACACTCAACCGCCCACATGTTCGTAGGCTCACAATTTGAGAGGCATGGCTGGTCCTGATTGCCAGTTAAGAATGTGCAAACAAACAAACAAACCGTCGCGACGGCAGGGTCTGATTGTGATTGTTAAGAGACGGGACAGGGAGAGGGCCTTGACTGGAGCCATACAAATGGTAAAGGACAAGAAAATGCTTACGAAAACAAAAAGAAAGTATAACATGTGTTCGATGCCGCTTCGAACCGCTACGGGTGCGAGTCTGCTGACGGGAACATCATATTTCTTGGCCCTTTTTGCCAATAAACTGTTTTGCGAGAGACGAACATCGAACACTGGAGGCCTTTAACAAGTAACACTCCGTTGAGTAAACAATCGAACAATTTATTTTGGTTTAATAGTAATAAAGAAGGCAAAATGAGAAACAACAAGCGAGCAACGCACAAAAGTGCAAGGCAAGTGAAAACCGGATAAATCTATAAATGCCCGCCAGACATCGAAGTTGACTATTTTACCCTTAACGTATATGCTATATACAAATTCCATTCAGACATGTACAATGAAAGAAAAATAATAACGAAGGAAAAAAAATTATAATAATACAAGTGCGAATGTGTTAAAAGTTTTAAAAGTTTAGATAGCCTGTGGCCAACTAATAATTTATTTAAAATGAAAGAAAAAGAAACACATTGGTAGTCAAATTACCACGTGTTTGTCCTGTATACAGTTGAGAGAGAAGTAGAGAGAAGTATCGACATTCTTACATTTTAAATGGTAATCGTAAGTAATTTTTGTAATTAAAAATCCAAAGAGAATTAAATATAACATTATATTATTTCATTTTCTTTGTTGGCAATCCTGACGACGCTGAGAGATTAATGATTCTGGATGGATCAACTCGAGTTTATGTGCCACGTATCTATATATAAATTTCTTTATTTATTTAAAACGCATTATTCCCTTTTTTTTCGTTTATGATTGCAGGGTATAAAAATACATGTACATAAAAGTCAGATATGCATATGTAATTGTGCTGAGGTTGAATAATATGTCAACAAAAAAAAAAAAACACAATCAAAAAAGAAATTTGCATCAGTTTTAAATTTTAAAATAGCTTGTTATAATAAATTATGTTGACATAAAAAGGAAGTGAACATAACCCAATAAACCCAGAATCAGTGACAGAATTGTCAATCAAATCACTCGACTGTGCTCTAGAATTTTTTACCACATATCGGGAGTGCAGACAGGCCTTCGACATGTAGAAAGAACAAGCAAGCATGCCCAACTAGGAGATACTTTTTAGATACAAATTTCAATCATTGTAACTATGTAGATCGACTAAGCTTTGATGCTACCCCTAATGTAGGCATATAAATTATAAGGTCGTCTCCTTCGGCCAGTTAAAATATGGACAACTTTATTTTTACACGTAAATAAATTAATTTTAAGATAAAATGTATGAACTATACTGATGAGTATTCATTATCCTATACATTTTTATAAAATACAATACAATATACCGTTTATTAAATCAGTAAAAAAAAAATAATTTCAATTTTCAATTAAACATAAATCAAGCATAATTTCCTTTCGGGGAAATGCTTCGACATATTCATTTTGGTGTCCCGGCATCCTGATGTGAACGCTTTTAATTATTCCATTTGAGTACTCATTTAAATAAATAACTTCACTTATGAAAACAACATAATCACTCAAAGGTATCTAAGGATTTACATTAAAGCTTCAATGCTCTTAGAGGTACTGGCTGCCCGGACGTCAACATCTCTCATATCGCTTTGCTTCACTCAAATCGGATCAGAAGCGTACCCGAGCTCGTTAATCCAGTTGAGCATTTATTAACTGCATTCCATGATAAGTGCTAATTAAAAAGAACTCGTAAGGTTATTCATCAAACTTTGAATTCCAGTTGCATTTTTTTTTGGTTGGAAGTTGCAATTTAGCTGCGGATTGCTTTTCTTCTGTTCGGTAAAAGGATTCAACTTTATAATTGAGTTTAAGTCGCTAAAAATCTAAGCACGTAATTAACTAGAGATGAGATTTTACTGATGGCCAGATATTTTTGGTTTAGCAGCTATCCGCAAATTTGCTGCTGGATACCCTCTCCTCTTCTGCGATAATTTAATTACGCGTGCAACTCGAAACTGATGCTGGCTGCGATAAAATACAGCAGCTGGGTGGCTGGATGAGCGGAGGGGGGAAGTATTGTATTGGGGATTGGATACTGTGACAGTGACAGTGACAGAGACATGACTGAGAGTACCTCGAGTGGCAGTGCCAGAGCGACTGGACGTTGGTAAGTGGCAGCAATGTAAATTACGCGTATTAATATCAATTTATAATCCCAATCCAAAAACCGAACCGAAAAAATGAAAAAAAAAAAATACAAAAGTTGCACAGTCAGTATACCGACGATGATACTGCAAATCCGTGATAAATCCTTAAAAATTACTTTTAATTTCGCAACCAAGAATGCAAAGCCTCGAATTGATGACAGAGCCAGACAGGCAGTCCTCGTCCTGCTGCACTGTGCACAGTGAAACTGAGATTGAGAGAGCCAGAGAGCCATAGACCCAGAGAGCCACACAGCCAGAGGAGCCAGAGGAGCCATCCAGCTAACCATTTACCCAATTGACTTAGCCAGCTATCTGCTATCAGCTATCTGCTACAGTGTAGAGGGCCGCATCTAGATTAAAATAAGTCGAGCGATGAAAATAGATTACGCGCGTATTTTGCGAATGATGCGGCCGGGCTGGGTAACGCTGAAGAAGAAGCAGAAGCAAAATTCGACGTACACGCCAGAGGCGCTGTCGTCGTCGTCCGAGACGTCAACGGAGGCATGAAAAATTCCCCCCAATTTAATTTGAGTTTTCCGCCGTTGCCGTCCCTTTGTTTGATTAGTCGATTTTGTGGACTTTGGCGCTAATTGTGCACATCGCAATGGCACACACAGGCACACACACTTGCACACTAAAGTGTGTGTGTGTGTGTGTGTATGGAATTGCATATATGTAACAAATTTGTTGAAGTGCGTGGGAAAAGGAGGCAAAATACGCAGGACCAATGCCGCATCCGCTTATGCTAATCAATTCGAGTTGGCTAACATACATTCAAACACACACAAATCTACACACACACGCACACACTCTCGTGCGCGTTAACAGGGACCAATTCTGTTGCCGTTATTTTTGCAATATTTGCATAATTGCTTTTGTTGCTTTCGTTTGGTCGGCTTTGGCATGATGATGCTCAATGCTCGCTACTAGGTGCTGGGGCTGGGTGGCCGCATCAGTGCCTCGATGCCACGATGCTCGGCGTGTGCCAAATATTTACACATCGTTCCCCACCATGGCAGCCACCAGGCCAGACAGCAGCCAGCAAGCCTCAGCCAACAACAGTAGCTGGGTTGCCGCCTCAGTCAGTCAGAGCGGACGCCTCCGTGCTGCGGTCGCGCAGTTTTTGGCCAATTTCACAAGTTGCACTCGTTTTGCCGTTTCTGGTACACACATTAACATATTATAATTAGCACGTTTCCACTGGGCCGGGTAGCATATATATTATACGCATTGCACAAATAACACGGCAAAGGAGGCGCACACGGTTTTAGTGGCAGTGCCAGTTGCCGCAATGCGATTATTGGCAGCATTTTGAGCAAACTCTAGCACGGGGTACACGGGGAGCCGCGGTGGGCGCGGATACGGATACGGAGACAGAGACAGAGACGGGCTCTTACGGCATTTTGGCGCTCCACTTTTCAAATTCGCGACCGCAACGCGTTGCTCTGCCAAGAACGCCGAACATTCACGAGTTTTGGCATCCCCGGCGCGACGGCAGCCATTGGCGATGGCCTTCGAACGTGTCAACAGCATCTGTGGCGATGGTGATGCTGATGCTGATGTCACGCCAACAGCCAACATCAGAAGCAGCAGCAGAAGTATAAGAAGAGGCAGAAGCAGAAGCAGCACCAGACGACACTCGACACTTACTGAGCGAACAAAGTGCGGTGGGGGTGGTGTTGGACTCCCATTACGAGCACATTAAAAGAGTAGTTCAGCAGGCGCGTGTGTCGATGTTTACGTATCCACTGGTCCCGTTAGACTGGCGCGCTCGACGGCCGAACAGGCGCCACGAAGCGGACGACAATAGCAGCAAACACACCAGCTGAGCGCTCTCTCTCTCGCTGCCTCTCTCTCTCTCTTATTGCATCGAGAGAAAAGTGCTTTCAACCCTCAGCAACAGCAACAATAACAACAGGAAAAGCAGCGACAACATGTTGAAAGAGTTTCCTGTGATCCAGGAGTGAAAATGAGAGATCAACTAACTGATAAGCATTTAGCAACATAAGATGAGACGATTTGTAACTGAATACCAAAATTCATCGACTGACAGTTTTCATTGTTACTGTAAAAGGTTGGTGGCCATCTGAAACCTTGAAAATCACAATGAATCTGAGTTTCATATTGTCTTCTTATTTGAAATTTTATAATTTTTTTGTACAATATAATACACAAATACAAATACACCTATACACCACACAGAATATATGCACTTAGATAACGTTGCATTAATTACGTTAACAAATAAGTGGATTTAAAAAAATGAGTACGTCAACAATACAATATTTTCCTAGTGTCACATGTTTGTTTACATTTGGTTGTCGAATGTCAGCGCCTTCGCCAGCAATAAATGTTGCCAGCAACATGTTGCTAGAAACTAAAGCAGAGAAAAGTGAAAGAGCGAACGTCAAAGGCAAGAGTGTGAGAACTCTTATACAAAAATGCGCAACACATGCGTTAACGGTCACTCTTCCAAGCCACATGAATATTGTTGCTTTGATGGACCTAATTTGATTCTAATTTATGTAACTACGTATTGTCAACAATAGAGGGCCTACTCAAAGTCCTTTTGACTGCTTTATGCTTGCGCCAATTGTTTTCCTTTCAGTTCGCCATGTGCATAAATAGTCAATTTCAGAGCTTAAATTGGCTTTGCAGAAGTTACCTTCACCAAAACCTGGCAATTAAAATGCAGCAAACAAAAGGTGTTTGCCATTTTCGATTGCATACATGCATATTTGCTCCCATTCATTGTGGTTATACAAACACTGCTGATGATAAATGTTACTTCAGAACCATTAAATTTAATGTGCTTCTTAATACTTAAAATAAAAAGGTGAAAGCAAAACCTAATGTTTATAAGTCTCATAGGCTTCAAAGCAGAAACTATTGATTTTGTATTTAGTTTCATTTTAAAGGCTTACCAAATAAGTAGTTACATATTCTATGGGATAAGCTTAGGCATAATTAAAAAATTACACATCTATGCACGGGATGATTAAATATCAAACATATCTTAAGGCTCTCAAATTCGGTCCTCTCAATATGAATGTTATTAGTCTTTGTTTAAAAGATGATTGCTTACCAGATAGGACTACTTATCCATACACAGGTCACCGACGTCAAGTATATATATATATATATACGTGTACGTGTAATGTAAGTGAATATGTTAAGTGCGGACGAGACGAGTCGAGGCGAGAAGACTTGAGAAAATGAAATGAAAGCATGCCTAAGCAGCAGATTCTCATGACAATCAGACGCTCCCGGGCATTTGCATAAAACCAAGATAAATAAATTCCACATGCAGACGGACAGTGTCAGACGCAGATCGACCGGTTAAAGGTTAACATTCTCGTGCGGCGTGCAGCGTACGGTATACGGTGTACAGTGTTCGACGTATGTCCACACGTTATATATGTATATACGTTGAACCTGAGGGCAGAGTCCGTGCTCTGCTAGTTTGTGTAGTTGGTTCGATGAGCATCATCGAGTAAATCGATGCGGTGCTATCTCTGATTGAAATTTGACTCTTCGGAATATGCGAATGGCCAGCAATACTGATTCCGTAAAATCCGGAAGTCGGATTTTAATTGCGATTGACCATTCATTTGACCATTTGTTTGCACAGATTGAGTGCAATTTTAATGAAATGTATTTGTTAGCTCCCCAAAAGTACTTCGATATTTATGTATGCATGCGACGGAAGGTCAAATGGCTCGCCGTGACCCAGTTAAGCAGATGTGTGTGTCTATAATCGAAAGCAACTGTGGGATAAATGAATCGAAATGTAAGACTTTGAGTACTCAATCGTAATCAATTGCATCGAATGATTTCAAATGTTTAAATGCAAATGATTATTCCACACCAGGCACCTATTTAAATTCCCATTTTGAATAAATTATGTTTGGTAAACAATTGTACGTGGGCCGCACACGTTCAATTCTGCACATTCCAGCCAGCCGCATTCGGCTATCTGGGAGCCCACCATTGCCGCTGACGACGCGACGCTTATCTTGGTGATGCGGAAATTGCGGTTGAATTCACGCTTAAAACTTTGTTGCCAACTGATTATCGCTGACAAGCCGTGAGCCCGTGCTCTTGCTACAATAAGTTGCACGCATAGCTTGAATGCGTGATGTTCTGATGGTGTAACGTTGTCGGTGTGAGATTGGGTGAGTGAGTGAGTGTAAGTGTCGGCATTGGCATGGATTACCCAAATTGGGCACAACATTTGCTGTCTACTGTCAGCGAAGGACAAAATCAGGCAGTCAACTCTTTGCTTGCGCAGCACATCCAGAGTCAGCTCGACATTTTGGCGATAATTAATCAAGACCATCTGAATTCAGAGGGCGTAAAAATGAAATGTCACAATAAAACCATTTGCGAGTCCTTTTGGCATGGACATGGGCACATGAACACATGAACACATGCACACACAGACCCAACACTAGCGACAATTAGCTTTTGTCCGAGGCCATGACAAACGGATTATATAAACGCCTCAATCATTCTGGCACAACAGACCCGCGACAAGAAGTCATGGCAACACCTCCCTTGCCAACTGACAAACGGCTAAATAAACGATTTACACAGTGAGAAATATGTGTGAAAGATCGTATTTCTAATATAGTAAGACTTAATTATTTTCTTAGGTCTGCGCATATCAATGAGATGTCACAATAACTGTTTAAATTACAAAGATTTCTGATATATTTTCATACATAATTTTAAGTTAGTAGTTCCCCTATATGTCATTCGATTTCCATTAACTCGAAACTTAAATTGAGCGTATGCCAAAAGTTTCTTTACAAACTACAATTTCATAATGCCAAGTGCTTTTAGTGTACTCGTTCTCCACATATGTATATGTATATGTATATCAATTTGTATAAGTATATGTATATATATATGTATATGCGGATATATGTGTATATGTATGGTACACAACATTCAGACAACTGTTGTTCTGTTGGTCGTTGCGTAAATGATGAATCCCCACACGAACTTTGGCCTCGCAGACTGCTCGGGGCGCGACACTTGTAAAGCTGTCACAACATTAATCAAATCGAGAGTGCAAAACAAATGCAAGCCATAAATTTACAGTTCAGTCGCCAGGCGGCAATTTTGTGGTCCTTGTGGCTGCCCAGTGAAAGTGGCGGCAAAAGTGTTACTCGATAAGCCAGCCAGAATCTCTACATCTGAACTTATGGCCTGAACTTGTGATAAATATAGTGGAGTGCATACCGAATCGTTCATCCAGCTGAAATCACAGGTAGTACTCATTTGCCTGTTTTAGTGGCTGCAGCAAATCGCTGCATGTTTAATATACATACGTAGGTACGTGTGATTGTGTGAATGTGCCTACAGCAAATTGAGAAAAGCGATTGCGATCGGGCCATTGAGTCGCAAGGACATTTGACTTTCCGGTTGTTGAGCAACTCGCTTAATGACGCAATGCCGTTGGCAATGATAATGATACCCGCCGTCGGTAGCCGAGTTGACAGCGCCACAGCCCCATCTACATTTGCACCTATGGGTGTGTGTGTCATAAGATACTGCGCAGCGACAATCACGGCATGAAATTGGGATAGTCTCAGGATTGAGTATGAGTATGACCGAAACCAGCAAGCAACTCGCACCAACTGGAAAAAAAAGCCAGTAAAAATGCTAAATTCGTGTGACTACGAGATACCCTGAACCTAGCTGTTATCTATACTATAGTTTTATTGCCAAATTTCTCCTTGAAAGTTTTGATTACATTTCTTAAGGTTAAGGCTGCGCATATGTTGATTCATGTTGAAATCACCGACTTTCAACAAATTTGTGCATATATGTATGTACATAGATGTGTATTTAAGCTTGCTTTGACTATTATGCTGTTGCTCTCACAGTCAATGTGATAATATGGTTTGGTTGGATGTTTCTCATCCAATAATGATGAAATTTGTCCTGTTGGTCAACAATATATGTAAATGGATATAATATGTAAATTTTATTCCTTTGCCTTTAATGTTATCGGAAGTTGATATATATATCGATATTCGCGAAACGGAGACAGCTATCAATAAAATTAAATATACTTAATATGCGCGGGGCATTCGAGAATAGTGCAAATTTTAAGTCTCGAGCACCTATAGTCCCTGAGATATGTCGACTCGGTGGTTGATCCAGATCTAGAATATATGTATATATATACCTTATGGGTTTGCCCTTGCACAAAACCCTCCTAGTAGACACTCTGAATGGGTTCAGTGTATAAAAAGTTTCAGCTGAAAAGGACGCCTATTGGTCTCAAAAATAAAAATATATATTCAGCCATTGTACATAAAGTCCGAAAAAAAAATAATTCAGAACGTGCGGAAAAGAGAAAGAGGCTGCTCTTATTGTACCTGCTGCACCGTGACATATTCGACAAATAAATTATGTTTACTCAACGTTTTAACAATTTGCACCAATAAAGTAAACACAGTGAACATTGTTCGTGTTCGTTTACGAGCCGTATGAATTGTTAACGATAAGTTGCAACACATACAAATCGACATGGCTAACAGTATGGGTAAGTGTTTTACAATTTACATACATAGACTCGCTTACGCATATGGCTAATAACATATTCAATACACACTCGACATTGGTAAGCACTCGATAAATTGGAAACTCTTATGTATAAGCACTTGCTAAGCTGTCTATGCTCAGTTTGTTAGAAGAAGGTTGATTATTCGCTGTTTATCAACTGAAACTGAAACAAATTTCATTTGATCAATTATGGAATTCTAATATTTTTATTAGCTATATATGTATATATATATATTTATATATATTTTGGTATATTTTGATAAAGGAAGTGCAGCAGACAGGCTTATTCCACTACCCTCACATCTAAATCTCTTATTATCTATTTTATACACACCTTAAGCACTTTTCTACCAAATTTAACTTCCCATTATATTGAATTATATTGAGAACTGTATTTATTGCATTAAATGCGTACAGGCAATTAATCAAGGGACACGCTGCGATCTTAGCTGACGGCAACATTAATGTGTCGAGACTGACGGTTCGAGTCGATTTAGTAGGTTGCTGTTGAATGCCGGCAGGTCGGGAAAAAACGCCGCAAGCGATTTCTCTTTGATCCACATTGAACACCTAACACGCTGTGAATCGCGAATCTCGGCAAATCCACTCATGTGGAACACTCTTAATGCCCTCACATGCTGCCACAATGAGTGCGAGGACCGTGAGCTTGGCTGCAGCTAATGTCCTGATAGGTTTAACATGAGAGCGGCGTGGCTGACACAGCTTTCTCTTCCGCAATTGTGCCGAAAATAAATTACGTTGTGCAGGGCGACACAACAACAACGTCAGCCGGTTCACAAAGAAGCAAACGAGGGCATTTTTATATATGCAATATAAATACATACATATATATATATACATATATATAACTTGGGGTGACATGCCCGGAATACTGCCGATCGACGTGAAGGGTAATAGCACTTGATAAGGATGGTGGAAGAAAGAGCCTGGAGAGAGTTGTGTGCTGCCAGAGACACGCCGCAAACATCGTCTGCCGCCTAATTCAGATTTCTGTGCCCGTCTGCGCTCCTGCTTTCGTTTGCTTCATTTTTATCTGCCCTGCCGCCTGTTGATAAGGCTGAGGAAGAGCCAGCCCCTCAGCGAACGCTTGACGTTGAAACATGTCATGTAGTTTTTCTTTCGAAACAACCGACACCCACAAAAACATTCGTATACGTGTGTGTGTGTTTGTGCGGGTGTGGCAGTGGCTGTACTAGCATGTATGTGTGTGTGTGTGTGCGTGCGGGACACTTTCACTACAATGCGACACCACACACATTCAGTGAATACTGTGGGCTTGCTGCTGACTTTTTCCACATGTTCCGCTTGCTTCGCTGATGTTATTACGATGAACGGCAGGCGGCGAGGAGCGTCTTGTTGGCGTGCTTCCCTTCCGCTTTCCGCTTGAACCACGTGCGGCAAACTTTCCGCTTCCATCGTCTCGTCTGCCTCACACGTGCAGCTGCGGTTAGTTTTCTGTTGCTCTCGCCATGGCGCAAACATGCCACTCCGCTCGTCTCTCACAGCACAATTTTCTACTTTGGTTTGCTATGTCTTCTGTTTGCGTTCGTGTTTATGTGTGTGTTGTGTGTGTGTTTGTGTGTATGCGTTCGTGTGGTACGCGCGTGGGGCAATGGTGATGTTAAGCGCGGTTCCTTTGTCGCATCAACAAATGCGGTGGCGCTCATTGGGTGGAACAGATTGGTTTAGATTTGATTTGATAGGACATACTATATACCAACCCCAAGCTGGGTTAAATAGGAGACTATGTTTTTACAAAGATTACATCAATGTTTGAAGTCGAAATGTCTACATGATTCCATAACGATTTTAAAGTGTTTTGATTAAGTTGATTAAAAAGTTTATCAAAATGATTGACTTGCAGCTAGCGGAAAAAGAAAAGGCACTCTTACATATTAATTATTTTTTAAATTTGAATAGCTTGGCATGATTTATAAAAATTATGTTTGAAAAAATTATTTATATTTTGTATACCAAAAAGAAAACAACCAATTCGATTGTGGAAATCGGTATGGTTAATTGTTAATGTCGAAAACTGTAATTACAATAATGGGGACCTGCACATATCAAGATCACATAATCATTTCGATTGACAGCCATTGATGTTCATGTCCAGTAGTCAACTAGCCAGCAACTGTTGTGGCCAACTGTGCAAATTCACACATGCATGGCCATTGACATGCACACATATTGTGTTACCTTCAGACCTCTCCTCTCTTTGCTTGTTTGCAATAATGACGGCCATGGGGTTGGCATGCTATGACTCTGAGCATCGACACACACACACACATAGACACACCCACACGCATACACGCCTTTGTTTACGCCGACATCGTTGTCATCGCTCTTTGTTTGCCCTTGCAAAGCACTGCGAACTCTTCCTCATAGTGCGAATTCGATGACTGCGACTGCGGCTTGTCGTAGGTCTATCTACACACCTCGTAGCTGTTGCTGCTGTTACTGCTGTTTCTGCTGTTGCTAATAGTCGTTGAATTTGGTTGCTTTGTGTTTCACAGCTGTGTTCGGCTGGCTATGCCCCAATAACACACCCACAACACTTTGAGCCATTGTCGCCTGGCGCACTTCTTCTGCTCTTCATTTGACTCGTTGTCTGCCACCACACAGACAGAGTTACAGCCAATCCTGCCATGCAGCGCGCTTGGCGAAGTTGTGCAGAAGGCGGCTTTAATGGCTCTTAAGAACATGGGCACATATGTACGGTGTACAGTCACATGCGTGTATACACGAGTACTGTATTAGCTCTAGGTACGCGTCATTAGTGCCACAGGATGGAATAATTTTCACATAAAAGCAAGCGGCTGCAGCTGATAGTAATCAGAAGTGCCTGATTATGAGTTTATGGTACTTTCAAATTTTTGAAAATAATGCAAATACTTTACAAATTGTTTACGTATTGATGAAGTTCAGTTTGGTGTAACTTGGTAGCTGAATCAATGTTCAAGCAAATGAACAGCCAAGCGAAATGAATTCGAACTCGAATTCCGTTTGGTTTGAGAGAGATTGTTTGTTGCTTGAAATTGATTTTTCTTAATGGTTTTAATTTCGCTTCATCTGATATAGGCCATAAAAAATGACACCAAATTGTCCTAATGTAAATGTTTGCAACCCCTGTGGCTGGTCTGGTAATACACACGTGAAAGTGCCACTGATGGGTTCAATATTTTGTGGTCGGGAGGGGAAAGTGATGCGGGTAGGAGGAGGAGGGTCTTGTGGTGTGTGTTTCGCTGCCTGCCTGAGGGTGCGAGCTGATTGCGAGCTATTTTTGTTTTTAACACACTGGGTGTTAAATTGAATTTATCGCTTGACCAAAATGATTTTCCGGCTTTTACCAGACGTAGGACACCTTAATTAAATTTCACAGTTTTAGTTTATTTTTAAACGAAGTTGACAACGAAAACAGGTCATTAGGAGCATTATCGCATCATAATTCTGTCAGTGCGATAACAAAGCTTTCAATTCAATTTAACAGCCACACATGTACCCATCGCCCTTCGTCCCACCTCCACCCCCTTAAGCCGCCTATAAATGTAGTTTGTGTGGATTTTGAGGCCGGTAACACTCGATTGCCGAGTGCCGAGCATGGGACACGTTGGGCCTGGGGAATGTCATTGAGAATGGGAAATGCATGCCCATACAACCATACATGTACTTGTAGGCAGTGGGTGTGCCAGATTCGTTGTATTCATATGTAGTTGGCCAACAGAGACTGTTTCGAGATTGTCATCCCATTGAGACTGTATCTGTATAACTGGACGTGGCCGGGGGGAGGCGAATGGGCACAATTGATGCAGGCCCAAAATGATACTGTACGATGTTAAGTAAGTTGTTGTTGTTACTATTGTTATTGCTGCTGTTGCTGTTCCTGCTGCTGCTGGTGTAATATATAATTTGAGTAGCAACACAATCAAACATCTGTCAAGTGCTATACGAAAATGGGGCCTTGTTTACTTTTTATCAATGTACCCATAAATGAACTTACCCAAATGGCAAATGCTCCTGTTCATGTGCATGTGAATATGTTTGCATGCATAAATGACAACTTTTGAATATATTAGTTGGATCGTTTAGAGCAATCAGTGTGTGGCTGCCAGTCAAAAGTGTCTGTCTGTCACTGCCCCCCATCCGAGTGTAGTCCTTGAATGCCTCCCTGTCTGTTTGTCTGCTCGTTGCCGAAAACTCCGTGTCCGATTTCTAGTTCGTTTCGTTCTTCTCAGCGCTTGGCGGCATTTCAAATGTAAACTGCCAAGTAGGCATTTCAAGCATAAGAATTTGCATAATTTACTTAGTTGAATATCCGACAACCCGCAAAGGGACAATCACAGCAATTCGGCCAACCAACGAACCAGACTCCACACTAGTCGTCCTGCATCAATAGAGACGTATTTGTCCTCTCTGTTTCTATGGCATCCGTCAGGCAACAACAGCAACGATACAGCAATAACAACAACAACAACATCAACAACAACTTTTCAGTCGAGTGTGTCTGCAGGGGCAAAAAGAGAAAGTCTGTGGATAAAGTTGTCCAACTTAAAGTGCCGGTCTTCGAACTGCGAAAAGTGATTCCCATTAAGTGTGTCAATGCTCTGCCACTTCAACCATGTCCATGGATTGCTATAATAATCCATTTGCTTGTCTACCTTTGAATTGGGGGTGTGCGTGTGTTTATCTGTTTGATAAGCTTAATACAATTTGCATATTACTTGAAGATTGTGCTATCTACTGAAACATTATATTTGCTGAAACGACTAAACGATTGAAATAATTATTTATATTATTCTTTCTAGTTAATGTCCATTTAAGGAGGTGTCAAATTGCTTCAAATATTTTTGAATTTAAGTCGAACCCAATTAAATAAACCGATTAAATATTTTGTTGACAAGTCAATATGATAATTTGTTTGCACAACTACAATCATAAGATGTAGCAAGCATAATATTTTCAATGTGCGGACCTTTTGATACTTGCAGAGAACATTCAAAATCGACGTGAATTGAATTTTGTTGTTTTCTCAGATTTATTTTATTTGCTACATGCTCTACTTCCAAGTTAAGTGTCTGCGCAATAAATATATATGTACATGTTGATGGTGCTGATTTACGCCAAACTACGAAATTAACATCTGTTTACTCTACTCGTGCGTCACTAATTGCTGCAAGCATTCCTTATGAGTGGCACCCCGAATTATACACACATGCACACATTTATACATATGCAACTGCTGCGCTTCGCTACTGCAACTCTGATTGATTTTATGTGACTTGTAAGTAGATTGTCATTGACGGTCGCTTGCCTTGATTTCCTCCGGCATTGTCTGGACCTTCCTGGAATATTTGTTTTTATGACACTTAGGCGCCCTCTTCATGTTTGCCTGCTGAGTTTGAATAATTTGAAAATGTAGCGCGCATAGAATATGAAGCGAACTATCTCAAAATTTAGGGGAATAGCACGATGAGTCGGGACGCACATGCATATTTGTGTATTTGTTTATGCAACCATACGTAGTTGAGTCTATGTATAAGAGATATATGTACATGTTAAACTATCTAAATACTTGCGGCTTTGACAATGGCGGCGGTTGTGGTCGGTGTTTGATGTAGCTGCAACAGAGGATGTGACAAATTTGTCGTGTCGAATATTTCGTCATTGTTTTAATGCGCTCCGCACAGTGTAAGGCACCGAATATATAATGTGCATTTCAGTATGACTTTCATATCAGAATGCAGTACAGTAATTACGGTTTGCTGCCTTTAACATAATTCTTTGCTTATTTTCTCAACCCAAATATTATTAAAACAATAATAATATAGAATTTGCTGAATTATTAAACTTCAATATTACTTCCAAGTTTCTATATTATGATTTAATTAATCTACTTGTGTATATATTTTTTAATAATAGCTTCATCATTTACATATTCAATGTTTTCCCAATAGTGCACGTATAAATAAGTTGGCAATTGTGGGTAAAATCAGATTAACCTGATTTTCTATGACAGTAGAGTGCCAATTTCGAAAGCATTGTTCCTTGGACTACAACCCAAAGGCTTCTGAATCTGCAAAAGCTTTTTAAAGCTTTTGCAAATATTTTAACTTCCAAAAACTTGCACAGGGTGCCCCGGTTGCGTTGATTTACAACGAAAGCGAAGTTCGCTACCAAATTACATTTAAATATACTATGAACTTTTACTGCATATTAAACTATAAGCCACAAATATTAAAATTTGTGAAAGACATTAAAATTGCATTCATACCTCCTGAAGTCCCTATCAACCAGTAGCAGTTGAGAATGAGTTTGGCACCGAATGAAAAACAAATCATTCAGCAGTTTTCCGCCCATTTTGCGACTATGAAAGTGGATCAGTAAATCAAATTGAATCAAGTTTTTGTTCTTTGTTTTTTCCATTTATCTACGAAAATAACTTGCAGGTAATGACTACCGGCAATGAATTGTTTTTAGTTCTATATTACACATAAATTTCATTTTATCTCGTTCGACAATCAAATCAACTGTATTGAAACAATTTTACATACACATATAGTAACTTAACATAACTGACTCTTTCACTCTTTCACACTCTCTGATTGAACTAGTAAACTTTGATGTTGTTTGTATTTTTTTTTTTATATAAATCCAATAAAATGTGGAAATCTAACCTTCATTATGAGGGCTTATTTGACTTTTAAAGGTGTGCACTGTTATAGCTCCAGCGACAATCCACAGTGTGTTAAAATACATTACCGAAATCACTGTATTGCACATTAGGAATCACTTAACTGTAAAGCAAAACACTGGCTAAGAAGAGCAGCTGCGAAACAAGGTCTGCTCCGGGTGACGATTATTAAAGAAATGAGTAACTGCACCGGGCAGAAACTGCAACTGTAAGCTCAAAGGATAACCAGCATTCTCTTTGTTTGCGTGCCAGCACAGGCATCGATGTCCGATGTCTGGTGTCCGCATATATGCGAAAGGACACTTGCCCCCATGATTCGCCTGTCTAGACAATTCCAAAAGAAACAACAACTAAAGGCCCACAAAACTATGGTAATGTGTGCACACATGAGCTCTTCTATATGCATCATGGGCTTGGCTTGACTTGGTCTGCACACAGCTCCATATCTATCAATGGCTACGGGGTCTTTGCTTCAAAGGGTGGGTCAAGCCCAATGTTGACTTGCGACCAAGCTGCCGCATTATTGGACAGGAAAAGGTGCAGCAATGTGGTTGTTTTTTAAGCACAGCGACTAACAAGCAAATCTTTTTTAACCGTTTTGCAATATTATTAAAGCTTATCGCTGGGAGTTCCCACAGGACGTTTATTCTAACTTCCGTGCCGTAAAACTAAAAAAAAGATAGCAAGTGTGTTTTACGCAGTGTTTTTATAGCGAAAAGCACCTCCACCTCCGTATTCTATTGTTAGGCGTACACAAAGGTATTAAAGCCAAAAGATGTTTTATTTACGGACGAGTATTTTGAGCGTCAAGTCGTAGAAACAAAAAAAATAAAAAGCACAATTAAATAATGCGTAAAAAAAAATGTATTTTCAGCTAAATCTTTTTTACAAATTTATCTTTCTAATTAGAGCTTATTTCTGGGAAGTCCCAAAGTGACATCATTCTGCCTTCCATTTCTTAAAGCTAAAAATATATAAGAAGATTAAGTTTTGTATACTAGAGAGCAGTTCTAGATAATATCATGTAACCACCTTTTTATGCTTTTGTAAAGCCAACACAAGGATATTGATGCCACGAGTTTTTAAATTTATGAAGCCTGTCCTTCTAACGACTCGAATTTATGTAAATCAGAGAAGAACATTTTAATAACAAATTTGTAGATATGCGTGAAAATATCTCTTTTATTTAAAAGTAGCGTAAGACCACTGCTTATATAATAAATTGTAAGCATGTCTGTTTAGCCGCAATTTGTTTTATTAATTTGCCTGAATTTAAGTACACAAAGGGAAATTATGGTACACAACAACGGTTTTCCGCTCATTTAGATGCTGGGACTCCTAAAGATGCTGCGACTTCGTTAAAATGACAAAGCAAAATAAGACTGACAATTACTCAATGGCAGCGGTAGTTATCGCGCCCGTTCCTGTCCTGCGTCCCTTGTTGATGACTGCCAGAGACAATTGAACACTCATTTACATTTACAAAATTAATGTGAATGTGAATGCGAATGCGAATACGAATGCGTAGGTATGTCGTCAATGCCTGGCATTCGGGAGCACCATCAGTCTATACATGTGGCGGCATTGTTTGGCCAAATGCCTATAAGCCGTGCAAATTCAATTACCAAGGCTGCCGATCCTTTGCCACGATGACTCTTCAATGAGCTGGCGAAAACTTGACAAGTTAACGACCACCGGCTGTGCTTCTCAACAGCTGTTTCAATGCTATTGTTACAAATTCCCCCGAAATCCCCCTAATGCAAACACAAACAGATTAACACGCAATTATTTGCAATCAATACCATTTGGATGGGGCACATCATATAGTACAAATCTATCAACTAATATAATTCGTAGCTCGATTACATTAGATATACTTAGATAAGCATTGACTTTGGAAGCAAATACGCTTTTACCTGAAAACGTAATTTGATATATTTTCCACCTTACGAAAATGAAAATTATATTACGTCTTTAAACTCTAAAGAAAATGTAGCTCGTTAAAGAGCAGCTTCTATTGACTTTAAGAGTTTGCGACACCATTAAGATTCCATATTTGTTGTATTTTGCAGAATGGCTTTAGCTTTAGCTTTACCATGCACAGGAAATGTTGAGTTTTGTTTAATACATTGAGTTCCTTAGGAAATAAGTTGTTTGGTAAACGCAGACAGACATTGACTCCGAGGGACGTACCATTCACAGTCCTCCCGCATTTAAAAAAATTCAATTTTGTAAATGGCGCACATCACACTAAATGCAAACAAGCGAAAGTACATAAGTACAAGTAAAAAAATAAAAATAAATAAGCAAACATTTGTTTAAACGCCATCTGGGGATTAATAGAGTAAACCAGAAGCGAAACAGCCACAAAATATCGTCGACGGTATTCTTATTTAACGGGAAACAATCACAAAATATCGCAAAGTTTCCTCCGCGCCTTATTAGGTGACAACACACGCAGGGCCGAAGCCTCCGAAGGACTGAAACTTTTCGAGGCTTGGGTTGCCCGTATTTTGTTCAGAAACTATTTAATAGGTTTTCCTCAGCTTTCATCAATGGTGAACCTCCACAATTTAAAGTTTAATACTAATCCCAGGAGTGTACGATGAATTTCATTACGCCTCTCGGCAAGCAACCAACAACGGACAGGCCCGCAATCAAAACAAATGTGTTTTTTGTTGATTTTCGGAATTTGAGAGTTTGTTTTGGTCCCAACATGGGAAACACGTGAACATGTGTTAAATTGCATGGCTTGTCAAATATCAATTGTTGCTTGTTAATCATATGCAAAATTTGAATCAATTCAATATACATATACATAATGCTCATTGGTTTTTAAAATTTTGCAACCACAATCTGAATTTGCTTTCATATTGCTTAATCAATTGATGTTTGTTTTGTGTATTGCACATAATTTCCAAATTTAATAGCCAAATAAACACATGTTTTAATGTGGTCTCTCTCTCTCAGCCTATGAAAAGCCACAAGAATGAGATATATTTTCCTCGTTGCTGCTTGCCAACGTTGCGTGCTCCGAAGATATATTCATGAAATACGATATTCTCTCATAAAGACATTACCGTTGTGGCTTCAATACATATCCAGGAGCAGCATGGGGACGCAAGTGTGTGCTCCAGGAAACTTCTGGGCAGTTAAACTTATTAGAGATTTACCCACACCGAGCTCGAGCAACGCATCGGCAAAGACATTTATGCTGTTAAACGAGCATTAAGCAAATAGATACGTTTAGATAAACAAGGTTCAGGCAAACGTAAAACCCAAAGTTGTCCCGCAAAAGTTACACTGGCTGCACGCTCGTGACCAATAAAACTTTAGACGCCTAATGACTTAAATCACTTTAAGACTCAATCAGCATCTCGTCTCAGAATTATAATGATATCGTTGCCTTTAGCTTTAGGCATTATAAGGACTAGGTGTGTGATGAGTTGTGGGTGCTGTAGCATTGAAAACTTTTCCAACATATATTATGTGCCTAATCACATAGTTAAGGCAGCTAATAGGATTATTGTGACTCGCATTTTTAATTTTAATTGTCTATCAAAGCTAAGGCATACGTTTTTAGTATTTGTAAGATGAAGTTTTGAATATATTAATTATGCAATTGCCAGAATTCAAAATAGCTTCTATTCTGACTGACATATTATAATTCATAAGAAATATCCAACTAAATATTGTTTGTTTTGCCTACACAAAGGTATCACTGGGCCTTCCCTCATTGTTTATTCCAGACTGCATGACAATACTAATGCTTAAGTCAAACTATGCCACAAGCTGGAGCACAGAAAGCTTTTGCAGCCTGATGTGCTCTCACAGGGCGAAGCTGTTTCAGCCACTCGCACCCACAATAAACCATACGAATGCTGTGCGAGCAGTTCGACTATATGTCAAGGTCTGCACATTTCAAAGCTCTCGTGGATGGTTTGCAGTTCTCTTAAAATTGGGAGCAGCAGCATCTCGCATCTCTGCGGGGGCAGTCGGAAAGCATCCTTATCTTTGCTCGTGTTCCGCTCAAGTACTTGGCCCGTTTCTATGCCAAGAGCTGTTAGTCAGTCCTGCCTCGTTTCGCACCAAAGTCAGAGCAAATCTCAGAGTATCGGACGCAAGCCATCAAAGTCCCCGCCGAGTCTGGCTATTCCTCACATTTGCCGCGAACTTTACGCAGCATTCGAAGACGCCGAGCTTAACTCGATTCTAGTTAGCTGACTCCGTGCCCGTTGAGTTCAATTGAATTAGCGTACGAATTTACTTTTAAAATTCTTTTAAAAAAATCCAAAATGATCAGCGTTAGAAAAAACTAAAGTAACAATATAAAAAGTGAATGTGCTTATAAAATCTCAAAACTTAAAGAATCAAAATATTTTGAGAATATGGCTAACAATTTTCTGGAAAGTTAAAGTGTTGTTACTATGACTCAATTTATGTTGTTGTCTTTAATGAAGCTTGTGCACGAAATGGTCTTGTTTGTCTCCCATTGTGAATATAACACATATACATGTGGATAAAATTGTGGAAATCGTTTTGCCATAATTTTCTCATAAATTGCGATTGAAGGGGGTCAACGACAAATCAGCCTTGAAACAAATTTGAATTGCTACAAATTCCCGACTCAGCAAATTAATATCCTCCCAAGAGTGAAATATGTTGTTAACGGAACTACCATAATAAAGGCCTGTCGATACTGTTCGAATTCGATTTAACCAAGCAAACAGAAGCAAAATCTACGTTACTGATAAATAAGCATAATTCAGTATAAATGTGTATCTATAAATATTTGATTGATAGTATCTGTGCATAGTGAGAAGCAAGATTTTAAATATTTCTGACAAGGCCAAGCTGCCTGCCTGACAAAGTTGTATAAGAAGTGTTTTGTGTTATTTTGAAATCATCCTTTTAAAGGCGACATTGTGACAGTGATATGAACGCATGAAAGCGAGAAAATAATAAGCCAAATTGCCATCAAATAAGCGCAACTAACATGAGCTTAGTTTGACTTTGATTGAATGGCGTGCATTTATAGACACCACAATCTGGATTCCAATTGGATTACCCAATAAACACAAGTAGGGTGAGTAATTTTCGTAAAACTCATTTTTTTTATAATGGAAGGACTTTGTTGATTTTTAAACTGAACTTAAAGAAACAGAAAACTCTATGAAAACATAAGTTGTCTTCGAAGCATAATGGTAAACACGAAAGAATAGTTATATTGTGGACTAGACTTAATCTGCTGACATCTAAATGGACATGGCTAGGCTAGTTATGCTCATAAGAAATATACATCACTTATAGGGCCGGAGATGCCTTCCTTAATAGCTTACGACGATCATGATCTTGTTTAATTGAAATTGCAAAACCCTATATAAAGGTATAAATATATTTATTGATTGTTATTCAAAAAATGCACTGTCAACAATTATTTTAGAAACTCGGTAATTTGCATATGGTAAAATTCATTTTTAATTTTGATAACGCAGAATTTTTTTTAATACCTTTCAGCTTTCGATCAATTTAGTGTGTTGAGCTTTGGAAGCGAATTTAAAACCAATTTTATTCAATACACGGCACACTTTAAATTGTGCCACATTTGGTAGATTTACTTAAATAAAATTATTAAATAATGTAATCGACTAACAGTCGGTTAGTTTAAATAGGCAGCATTTTGATTATGCATTTTATTCTTATATTTTGCAGATATAATTCAACTGAATTGATAAAAATTACACCCGAACCATATAAAAGTGCACTAAATTTAAAAATCGGGTCACTTACATATTTTTCCTCCGATTCTGATGAGCTGCTCAATTGAGTTGAAGAATAAACTAGGGCCAGATAAGAAATCAACATACGAGTTAACTTCCCCATGTCAATGCGATATTTCCTCAACAATTTGTTGTGAAAGAGCCAAAAGGAGGAGGCGGCGAACCATAGTGACTATTACCATATGCCCTGATGCAGCTTTTGACTGAAATTGCCAATCGAAGCGGAAGAAATTCCATTTAAAGTGTGGGCAGTGTATAAAGGCCCAAAGCGCAGAACGACGCGAATCAACTCTAATTGCAGATGAAGGTTGCCGCTGCGAGAACCAAAAACGAATTGTGCGAAGGACTGTCAAAGAACATCTAACTTAACAGAGAAATACTTTGTCTTCGTTTCCCTAACTGGCCATAGCCCCGCCCATTGGCGAAGGTTTCGAGATGGAGCCACGTCCCAGTAAGAGGCGGAGCAGAACCCGAACCCGAACCGGGATGCAGACCCAAACACAGACCCAGACCAGATGCCAGAGTCTAGGACTCGCACTACTGGTCTTGATATTGACGCAGTCCTTTGACTGTGTTCTGTGCGGCGAGAAATTGGGTAAGTGGCTTTATCGTTTTTCTTATTTACAGCTCAACTCACATCACTGCCTCCCAGAATCGTGGATGGCAAAATAAAATCAGCAACAACAACAACAATGGCCACGCCATCAATGCAGCCTCCAACAATGTTCTTTGTTTCTCAGTGCCGCTCATGTCTCTTATCTGTTATTTATTTGAGTTGTTATTTGACATTTTTCTGTGCCGTTGATTCGCTTAGAGCTGCCACGCCACGCAAGTTCATTAAGGCACTGACTTTCTATTCTTATTTACATTCGCTCGCTTAAGTCGATGAAAAATGCGAAAACTTTACACTCAAAAATACCCATCAGTATTTATTTCTAAGCTCCGCTGGGACATTGTTCTTTTCTTACCACACAGATATTACGCCCATCTGAACAATCTGGCAGTATCAGGATTTTATTTTTTAATTGTCTTCCAAGTGAATACTTTTAAGCGGGTTGCGCCTTGCCTTATTCATCGTTTCTTTTTTCTGAAGTCATTCTGCTTAGTCTTATAAAATATCCACCCTCTACTTTGTAAAGCATATTGTAATTTTAGTTCCTCTGATTATATGTACAACAACTAGTGTCGCCAAATGTAGTATTTACATATATCTTAGATATATGTTCAATATTTCAGTTTATAGTTACAAATTAAATGCTCCTGTAGGCTTTCGACATATACAAATACTTTATGGAATTGTCTAGCGTTATTGGAGATCTCCCCGACTAGTCCCCCTGACTAAGGCACTATTACTGTTTTTATGCTCCATCTGTTTTTAGTATAACAGACCAGTTTTATGTGGAACGCATTAAATGTGTTCCTCGGGGAATTACGCTGCTCAAAGTTTGGACTTAGCATGTGTGTGTCTAGCATCACATGTCATCGAGGGGCAACTTTGGTGCTCCCTCGCTAACATGCCAACAATTTGATGCGATAATCAATTGGAAACGTTGCCTCTTTGTGCAAGTGTGTGTGTGTATGCGTTTTTTTTTTTTTTTTTACCTCGCTACACGTTGATTGTCATCTGTCGTTGTTCTTCCTGGAGATTGATGGCTTCCAAAACGGTTTTTGACACGAACTACGTGCCGCGTGTGCTGCTGGTACCGTTGTTTCTGTAAATGCCACGAAAGAATTTAAAAATGAAATATCTGTTTGGCTTCTTCAAACATGAAAAAAGCACAAGCTGAGCAACAGGCGCCGCTTCCTTTCAGATAATCGCAATATGCAAATGCCTGAAATTATTTGTGGTTAGTGACGCCGTGGCATCTGCTCATAATTCCGTGAATTTGTTTTGCGGAATTTGATTTCTTACTCCATTCTCCAAACAAAACTCTCTGTACAAAGGCACACTAATGTTAGAATGGAGTGGAAGAGGACCTTACAATCTAATATGTATGTAAAGTGAATTTTGAGTGATGCGGGTGAATATTAAAGCAGCATGAGAGTCTTCGCAAGCAAAAACATCTGCTAAGAAAATTCACCTTCAAACCTTCTGAAAATATCCTAACAAAAATGCAGACCATCATTTCCCATATATTTTCTTTCAAGGATGTAAGCAAATTGAATTTTTTTACATCAATAGAAATACAGTACTGCACAAAGCTGTTAAAGTTAAATGGTTAAAAAGTGCACTAAATTAAGTTATTATTTAATTATTGTAAGTATTGCTGACAGTTCGACATACAACCAAAAGCATAGTACTCAGAAAACAGTCGCCATGAATTTTATCAATTCGCCATAAATTTGGCACCAAAGGTGATTGACATTATTATTCAAAAAGTATATTCCTAAATCGGAAGTGGTTGTGCCTTCTAAAAACCAAGGATTTTCTTTTCATAGTTTCCGGAAACATTTTATATGCAATTTGGATTGTTTTAAGCTTTCTTGCTAGAAATATTTTCTATTATTAAGAAATATTTTCTGAACATTTTTAAAATAGTCTTTTTAATTTTATGAATTTTTTTTGTGTACTATTTATTATTTCCAAAATATGGAAAATTTGTCAGAGCGAATTTCATTTTTTTGGAACTCTTATTTTTATTGTTTTTCCAGAATTCTGCTTTATGGTCGCTTTTCATAGTACATTGTTAAGGTGATTCGGCTTTTGATGCTGAACAAGAATACATACCTTTTAATTACTTTATAACACTCCCTTTCAAATTTATGATGGATTCAACGGCATAATAAGCACTTACGCAATAATGAAATTTGAAATTGTTTGGGGTTTGATATTTAATTTAAACTTCAGTTGATGTGTTATGCAAATGAGCTCATAATAATAAAAATAATTTATGATGTGCAGAGCATTAATGGGTTTTAAATTAGAGATGTGTCTCTTTGACACATGTATCGTATATACTTATAAGAATGTATACATATATACATAAGGAATATACATAAGTATTTGTACTTAAGTAAACGTTGTGATTTAATATAAAATAATGAACGCGACACTCGCAATTTGCGGAGCTAAAATGCGTTTTTGATTGCTGCTTGTGGGGTCGCTAACGAAAGATAAGCCCCGCAGTATCGACTCGGCAGCAGTTGCAGACAGTCGCAACACACACACACACACACGCACAAACAGGTACATATACACAAACGCTTCACACACACACTCACACACACACACACACACACATGCAAGCTAAGAAGTGCGTACATTACAATGAGCCAGAAAGCGAGGCGAATTGAATACTTTTCATGAATCCAGTGAATAAATACGCTGTGTGTGTGTGTGTGTACACAGATATACACTCCCATATGTATGTGCGTATTTATATGTGTGTGGGGATCTTTTTTGGCAATAAAAGAAAAAGTTTTTTTTTCTCTTGTTTGTAAAGGGCAAACGTCCGCGTTAAAAAGTTATGAGCGACAATATTCGCGGCAATAAAAACTGACGACAGAGTCGACGGCGACGCCTGAAATTATTTGGGATATGGATGTTGTTGGTGTCAAGCTGAAGCGAAACGACTCCAAATGTATGCATGGGGAGATTCCTAATACTTGGGCTCGTGCACATATCAAAATTCTCATGGATCACACGTCAGCCGGAAAATATTTAAGTTTGCTCTGGATCCTGCACATACATACATACGCATACACATACAAATACATATGTGTATGCTTGGCAGAGGAACATTTTCAACCAATAATTATTTTGCCATCTGGCTGGGCGCAATTTGTTTGACAGCTTAAAAATAATGAGAGACTTAACGTGATGGTATTTAATGAGGCCTGGAGGTAATCTTAACATTCGAGGGTCTATAAAAAAGTGGTAAGTTGTAGCAAGCCAAATTCAGATTTATTGTGAGCTGCCCTCGGTAATAATATAAAAAAGTCTATTAAAAGCACACCATAAACTGGCTATAACAACCGTCTGCAATCATTTTGTTGAGCGTGCTTGTCATTTAATATTGTGGATGACTTAAATACAGATTTATAAGTACATTCAAGATTTTTCTTATACGAATTTGTACTTATCCGAGTCTAGTTTTTAAAACAAGTATACTCAGAGACATTGCACTGAAGTGTTGAAAATTGCTCTAAAATTAAAATGTAAATTCAAGAACAACAATTTTTAAAAGTTAAAAAGCAGAAGAAAAGAAAATATTTCCAAGAAAAATTACAAATTAGAGAAAATAATAAAAAGAAAGAGTACCTGGTCCGAATCACAATTTAAGTTAATAAGTAAACAAACTAAGTTAATAAGTAAGAGTAAAATGTATACTAAAACATGCCATTATAAACAATATCTCTGAATTTTAGAAAAATGTATCCTGGAGTTAAGAAAGGAAAGAGCCTGGTTTTTGGAAAGAAAGAACGTTCTGTTTTAGAAATGCAGTTGTCAAATAATAACATGATTGCAACAATTTAAAGTTCATTGTTCATTGTCGCACTAAGTGCTCAAGTGACATAATAATAGTAGTATTACAACCAGACCTACCCCTATCTCATGCAGTTTCCCGCATTGTGTGCAGTAAAGTTTCAACAATATATTTGACGGGCTTCGTGTTAATTAGCCAACTTCAGAAGCAGAGGCGAACTTAAGTTGATTTAATTGATGTTGACTTATTTTGATGTTGTTCTTGTTGTTGGTTTAATGAAACATTTCAAATTTATTTGGCGCACCCAAACGTGCGCGGAATTTCAACTATTATGTTCCAGCCCCATCTGGTGTCATTGGGGCATACTCTCGTAGCATGCCACATGACAGGGTGTGGTATTCAGTAGGTACTGCGCTTCTTAATTTTCCATTTAAGTGTCAATTAACTTGTGAATAATTTGCATGTGAATTGCAATGGCAACTGCCTCGGTTTACAAATGCAAAATCTGCACTCACAAAAAAATTGAGTGCCATTTATTACAATTAAGAAATACATTTCTGAAAAATAGAAAAAAACCTTCCTAATTTTTACAAATTTCGGTTTCTACATTTAACAGTTATTTTCCAGCTCGATACTCTAAAATGAAACTAATTTTTTTCTGAGTGTGGCACTATTTGGATTTTTAGTGCTTGTGCGATTAAAAATCATGGAGCTGCAATGTGCGTTAGAGTTGCATTTGATGGCCAAAGTTGTGGGCTTGTTTTTGGTCACTGGTTGTACCAGTTTTCGGTTATATACCCAGCCGATTAGCTAAGATAATCCAGTCAGTACCGAGCTGGGTAGGCAGTGGCATCCCACTCTGATTTATGTGTTTGTTGCTGACGCTATTTGGAGGTAATACAGCTATGCCCCTTGATGTTGAGCCTAAGCCGCGCACCTGTTGCACTTAACACAGCGATTTAAGCCGAAGGGCCACATTTCCATTCCCCAAATTCTAATTATAAACGAAATTGTTTTTTGCCCTCCAGCGCCAATGGTTCTTAGCGACCTTTAGATATTTTTGGAAGTGCCTTGTGATGTTCTTTTGCTACATGCCGCAACATGCTTAGCATTTTTATTGTCATTTCCATGCAACATTAAAACATTAGTTTCAAATGGAAAACGACCCAAAGTAAAAATAAACAAATGTTCCTCGGCCGCAATTACAGAAAATTTTGACAGGCCCCTTGCAATGAATCAACTCAGAAAAACACATTTGATCCCGGGAACTGCCCAGGAATGCTCCACTATAACTTTACATATTGGGGTCGAATGCTCAAATGATCCACGCTTGAGTGTCTCCAAATGACTGATAAATTTTTGAAAATCGATCGCAGCTAGATGCATACAAATAGTTCTTTGTTCTATAAAATTATTTAGACTATTATTTATTTATGGAATGGCTTTTGATCTATACGAAAAGTTATTAGTTATGTAGCGTAAAGCACGCTCAAAGGTTTCCCGGAATACAACATGTAAATCATATGGAAAGGGGAGGGGACAGTGAGTTGGATATTTTTTATTTTTAATAATACTTTGAGGACCAGGCAAACGAGAACTACTACTATTTCGGGACACTGATTGCATGCAGCAAGATTGTCCTTTCCTTCATGGTGAAGAGGCAGAGTAATCGGTTCAGAACTTCCTCTGTCATTGTCCAGCTCTAAACAGGAGACGACTACAATTTTTGTAGTTTGCCTTCTTGACAAACAAATCGGACCTCTTTAACATCCCACCAAGACAAATGGCTGCAACACGTTGCCCCACACTTAGTGTTGTAGAGTTTTGACATTAAAAGCAGATTTTGTTGCACTCAACCAACACAACCAACCGAAAATCGGCTTGCCCATGATAGTATATAGATATTCGTCAAAGTTTCGCTTTTGTTAGTCTTTTGCCTGGATGGCAAGCCATTACCTATCAAGTCAGTTATAATAATAATTTGTGGCGACTTGCAACAACTCCTGCGTCCCTAGTTGAGCAAACAAATTTCTTAAAAGTTTTCGTCTCCCTGTGGGACTCTGATAGTTTTAGCATCTGCTGACGCAGAGTGAGTCCTGTTTGACACATCCTGTCGGCATTATTGACGCACACAAAAAAAAAACCCTTGAAAGCATCTATAAAAAAAAACATTGATGGTACCATCCCCTAACTACGGTTAACCGAGCAGCTCGCGCAGAAGTCGCGAACACTGCACAGCGAAACTTTATCAATGTATCATCAAATTGTGAACCAATTGAAAATGGCTAAAGGAAAATGGTATAATGGATGTGTCCAAATGAGAGTAACAGGCAGAAGAGAAGAGAAGCATCTCCGACACCATCAGGTATATATCAGGATCAGTATCAACAGTCGAGTCGATAAAGCCATGTCCGTCTGTCCGTCCGTCCGTCTCAGAGACTTTAACAGCAAGAGATATAAAAGTTGGAATTTATGTTCTCGTATTCCACGCACAGATCAAGTTTGCTTCATTATATCGATAAATAATTTACACACAATTTATTGTCGAAAACATATTCTTACATTGTTTTCCCTTCGGATTTGTTCGGGCTGCCTTCTTTTTTTTACTCAGTTCCTGTGCCTGCCATCAGAAATGAGAGCACTTCCAAGCAAGCTTACATTTGGGTATGCGAAACTTTTTAAAGGGAAATTCGCTAATAAAATATATTTAACAGCTGGATTCAGGGTATCTCGCAGTCTAGTTCACTCTACTTGCTTGGCTTAGTTTCAGTTTTGTTGTCTCGCATTTTGACCAACAAGCGAGTGTGTGGGTGTGTGTGTGTGTGGTTGAGGGGGTTTCCGGTGTGCAGGAGTAGTTCTCTACAAACTTCTGTCTTGCATTTTAATGGACACGCCACGAGTCGCAGTTCAAATGCTGTGGATGGGGAAAGGGATTGGGGGATCTTTAAGGCGCTTTCGCGGCGGCACCAAATGCGTTGCATGTGGAATTTTAAGCAGTCAACTGGATTATGATGCCCCAACGCCAAATTTTATATACTAGGCAAACAGGCAGGCAACAATGAAGCAGACATTCTATGGCGAATAGCTGTGTGTGTGTGTGCATTGGTGTGAAATCGTTGATACCTCTTGGCAAGTAGTCGGTGGTAAGTGTTGGGTGTTGTAGGTGTTGTATCCGTGGCAGGAGAGGAGAGGAGCCGCGCCCAAAGCAGGAATTTCAATTTGACGCTCATTAGCGGCAATCAGGCACCAAAATTCGCGCACAATGCGGGCTCCGACTTTGCTCCGTGCCAGGTGAATCCAACTGATGCATGGGGCACGCTGTGTGTTTGTGTGTGTGTGTTTGTGCCACAAAGCGCTCGTTGTTTGTGGCAGTGTGTAAACAATTCGCACGCGAAGAAAGAACCAATTTTCCGCCTGGCTGCAGTAATAACTTCTCCACCGCTGATGCGAAGGGATTGACGCCAGTGGATGGCTGATGATGCCACATTTTATGTACGCCTTCTTCCCCAAAGGCTGTTTTCAGAGCAGCAAAGCGAGTGAATTTATATAAATTTTAAAACAAATCACTACCAAAAACTACGACAGACAACAAGTTGTGGGAATAATTCGAGGGAGTGCCTTTCGCACACCACACTAATAATGCAAACGTCTACATATGGAATTAACTGAGATTAAAATGAATCTAGGCTAAGAAAACTTTATTAAAAACCCAATTTGAATATGCTTCAATTCTTCCTGCAACAAACTAAATTTAAATGAATGCTTAACACTGATTGTGCTACAATTCTGTTAAGTTTGTCAGAGAACTGCTTCTTTCACATTTGGGACATTTGGGTCAACTGCTTCAAGCTGCTTTATTTCAAGTTGATAAGACAATTCTCTGTTCACAATTTAGTTATACAATTATAAGTTCTTATGCATTTACGTCCAATTCATGCAAATATTTTATAGCATTGACAAATTTCATCAATCTACCAGTTGTATGATAAATATCTTGATTTTAGTACAATTGTCTAAAACATTGTTTTCTATGTAGCACAATTAAGCAGCTGTATAAACATACATGTAATAATCAGGTATAACATTATCACACTTATCATCCATATAATACAAACGTCTGAAATATTGTTTGCTAAATAGCACAGTAAAAAGCGAGGCACCTGTATAACACAGATGTATGCCAAATATGTCTTCAAGTTCAAAAGGTTTCTACAAAAATATTCAGCAAACCAATTGTACGACGTATAACAAATTGAAGTAACTGTTATATGTATACAACACATATTATTCGGGTCACCAACCATTGTACCCAGTGCTGTGAAATGCTACAAGGCAATGTATAACTGACCTGATGTATAACACCGCAGCTGTATACTATTCCCACTATTTATAACAGCTTGTATGTTTCCAATTCAACAACCATATCTTTATAGTTGCTCCACACTTAACCGAAAGTGCTCCACACTAAACGTACACTGTTAAACTTGGGACAAGCAGTTCGCTGTTATTGTGGCACTGTTATCAATTAAGCAGTGCCTGTGGATTCTATGAACAGAATTTATTAGCATTTATTTTTACAAATTCGAATAGTTCAAGCAAGCAGTGCAACTGCTTATTAGTTGTATTTGGCAGATGAAAATAATAATAATAATAATAATTAAGAGTAAAGCGGGGAAAAGATAAGGATTCTTCTTCTGTAATTTTTTCTAAAATACATCTCAATGTAATTTGAGTCACATTTTATACATTGTAACAAAATACTTAAAAAGTTTCCTAAGGCACCTAAAAACTCTTCTCTGAAGTTAAGCTAAATTTTTTCCGATTTTATTTCGGCAAAACAAATATATTTTAAATGCAAATAAACACTCACATCAACTTCTACCGGTTTTGGAATTTCAACACATTTCGGCGCATGTTACATGGCAACGAAATTTACAAACGCTAATTAAAATCATGGAAATGACATCTACACATTTGCTAACTGTGACCTCGGGTTTCCCTGTCTACCAGATGATAGTCAAAATCAGAGTTGTGAGTGGGTCGGATCAGAGGGCCAAGTCCTGTGGCAATGCATCATTCACACACACAAATACATACACACACACACATATATCTCTCTGCCATCCTCAGCTTGTAGGTCCACCTGTGGTCTGTACCCTTGGGGGTGGCGCAGGTGAACTGGACAGATGACAGCTTAAATATGCGTGACAGCTGCAGGAGTGTCCTCGTTCGCGAACTGTGGCCTACCGCCGCGGATTCCTAAGCGATTTCTGGCATGGTTAGCATCATGGCCTACAGCCAACAGTCTATTTGCCAACTTGCAGCCTCTCTGCTGCCTCTTCTTCTCTTTCTCTTACATTGTCACTCTGCCACTTCACCACTGTTGCACCCACTAGAATTTTAATCCATCAAGAGGCCATCAAACTCGTCCAGCTGCCAACTTTGATCAGGTTTGCAGGCTCGTGCTGAAAATAACAGTATTTTAGCCTATAAATTGGCTTGGAAAAAACGCTGCTAGTGGCTTTTTAAAGGGAGCGGATGACGACAAGATGCCCTAACATATAAGCAGACACACTCAGCTACTCAACCTACTCGCCAAATCTGCCAAACTATTAACAATAATCCATAAGCTCGACAGCTGTTCAAAATTGGAGGGTATCAGAAAATTCCTAAACCATTTCTAAACTTACCCTCTCATCTCGTCGATCATCCAGCTCATCCACCAACATCGATTGATATATATATATATATAAATATAAATTAGTACTTTTTGTATTGCAATTTATTTTTAACTTTCTATTCCAACAAACCTTGGTCTATAAACTTATACAAGCTTACGCTACTAGTCTCAAATGAGCTCTCTATCTTATCCTATGTATTTTTTATTATTTATGATGATCCTTTTCCCATATTTTGTAATAAATAAAAATAAATTTACTGAAGCTAATATGAAAATAAGTAATAAGTAATTAAAATAAAGTAAGCCATCAAGCTTCAATAAAATAATTTCTAGTCTCTCGGATCAGAGCTGATCTATAGGGAATCTCACCAAATCATGTGTCATCTCATGTATAAAAATGTACAATAAAGTGCACAGAATAAAAGTAATTATTCCCAGCCAAGATTGGCTTTGTTATTTACTTCAATTTAGCTCTGATTGTCCAAATTTATTGTTAGTTTTTTGTACCACTTTTCCGGCTAAAGTAGCCGCGTTTTCCAAATTCATTGTTTTGCTCGGTTTTTATTTGGGTCAGGGGACAAATAATGGCTGTCAAAAAAGCAGCTGAAAACAAAAGATATATAAATATATCACACTGTCCTACGTTGCGGAGTCAGTAATCCATCAAAACTGAATAAAATAAAGTTTGCTCTTTCCATGCAACTCCATGCATCAGCTACATTCAGCAAAAAACTGAATGAAAAACTAACATACAAAAACATTTCAAGTGTGCTTCAAAAAATTGAAAATTATTTTTCATTTAATTATATATTTATACGGTTCAGGATAAAAAGAAGCTGTGCAGAATTGAAAAGTTTATTTTTTTTATTGGATTTGTAGAAAAAGTTTGACATTTCTGGGGAATATTCCAGAACTTTCAGCATTTTCCGACAAATTCCAGATTTTCTAGGTGCATTTTATATATTACCCTCACAATTGTTTTAATCTTTCAATTGCACTTATTTAAAGTTGGCATTATTTTTGAAATTTATGTGAATGCAATCACATACATTATAGATAGATTGCATAGATTGCATAGATATCAGATGTAGAATATATTAATTTTTGCGTAATAAATATAATATTTTATCCTTGCACAATAATTCAAATAATTTCAGGCGCAGGTCGACACACATGTGCGTGTATTGATAATACGATATCAACTGTTATTAGCCCAATAAATTAGTTGGGTGTTTGCTTGGCTATTGACACTCAATAAAATAACTTACATAATACCACTGTGAACTTATTTGCCAGTTTAGGCTTGATTTGTTAAGCCCATATTTACTCCATTACAGAGCCTGTAAGATAGATAAATAAACAGCAAAGATGGCATCGTCTCAGTATGTTGAGTGAAAGATACTTTTTCCGAAAATAAATGAAAATATGAGAATCGCAATGAATTTTTAACTGCAGCATATAAATTGATGTTCTTAATTGTTATCTTATTAATACCTTTGAGCGGTATATTGAAGATTAAAGTTTAAGGTATTATAAACAAGTCAATCTGTATAGATATGTATTTGTATTTTGAATATTGCTTGAGATATTTTCCTCAAAGCGAATTAAATACAAACTGCAATGCAATACAACTTTTTAGGATTAATTTTATGCTTAATCCCCATTTGAGTTTTTGCATGAAATTTATTGAAAGTAAACTCAACTAGTTAAGCTTATCGCCTATTGTCTTATTGCCAGCATAATCTCAACAAAGTTTAATCAAGCTAAGCTCCACGCCAAAAATCCTTATTTTCCTTTTAAGTATCAAATAAAGATATGTCGATTCTCAGACATTTCAGCTGCCTCAATCAATGCGTGACACATTATTTTTATATTTGATGGAAATGTAATATTCACTTGGCACACGCCAAGTCGAATGTGTGCTTGCGTGTGCGTGTGTGTGTGTGTGTGTGTATTTAGCCATGGCAACGGCACATTGAGCCTTACACGAAAGTACCAGCAACAAGTTGTCTTGCGTCTTCAGCCTCGCCTTCACGAATCCTTGTCCTTGCCCAATCAAAGGTATATTTACAGTCTACTTACCTACAAGCACGCACACAAACATACATTTGTAAGTGTATATGTATGTGTGATGGTGTAAATGATAAAAGCGATACGCAGGCGATTTATGAAATCAATCTAATCGCCTAGGCGCACGCACACATCATAAGCGTCGCTTACTGCAATTCACGCACACACACACGCACACACACACATGCAGATAGGCCCTGACAGTTGGCCACTAAATTATCTACGATAGGCTAAATCAATGTGTTAAGTTGACTGTAAACGTTACATTCGATTAAATGCGGCTTGCAGACCAAAAACTCTTGGCGGCGGCGTCACTTGGCACTGGCACGCGGCTCTGTTAAGAGGGTGGTCACGGGAGGGTTGAGCACAGTGACCCAGTTGCATAGTTCGACAGCCTCACACCATAGAGCATACCTATCGTCATCGTCATCGCCATCGTCAACACCATCGTCTCTCATCGTCTCGCAGTCTCTGCTGGTCTACTCGTTATCCCGACCTAACTCGAAGAGAGTATTTCCCCTCGGCTCGTGACAGCCGCAAACGAAGCTCGGATTCGGTCGGCTGCACGATGGGTGAATGAAGCCCAGTCAGTTCTTCGTCAACACTCAAACGCATCGGACGTGCGACGCGCGTGCCGCCTGACTGCAAAACAGTGACTCGCCCACAGCTGCCACATCCGTAGTGTTTGCCCAAATTACGTTATCGGTTACGTAGCGCGCCCGCAATAGCGGCAAGTGTAGTAGGTGGGGGCGTGGAGCATGTACAGCCCAAAAAAATTGCACGTGCTTTCAACGTGGTGTGATTCAAATGTGAGAAGCTATTCCTTTGAGTGCGCGTGGGCTTCGCATTTTTGCGGCCAACGGCAAAAATTTAAATGAGCATTAAAAAAAATAATAAAAAAAAAAAAAAACCAAATAGCTGCAACAGCCAAAAGGAATGTTTAAAACTCAACGAAGTGAAGCACTCAAAATGCACACAAGCAGCCAGCAGCACCAGCAACCAGCCAACAACCCAACGTTCAACATGAAGCTGGCAAAATGCTTTGCAAATATGCGAAATTAACAAGAAACTGTCAGGTGCTGCGATTAGCCGAGCAAACGTTAAGCCGGCCTTTTGGCCGGCCTCTGCCCGTCTCCCACTCGCGGCTCAAATGAGCCTCTCTGTGTGTGTGTGTGTGTAGGTGTGTGTGTTTGTGGGTGGATGTGTGCTTGGCGGTTTGACGCTTCGCTTATTTTTTGCGTCGTTTGCGTCGCTTCATTTCAATTTTGTCGCCAGCCTTTGTGAAATAAAGCCATTCCTCTGACCTCACAGAGCATGGACAACGAGGCCACTTTGTGCTCATTTGCCATTGTGCTAAATGATATATGAACAATTGAAGCACACACATGCAGATGCACACACACACGTGTATGCGAGTGTGCAGCTTATCTCAGCAGTGTGCAGCGATGCCAACAAACACAAACACACACGCACGCACACACACACATTCCGAGACACGCACATAAACTTTCAAGTGGAGCAGAACAACTTTGTTTGGCATGGCTCGCATCATTAATCAAATGTCAAGTGCGCTGGCAGTGCGCAAGTTTTTCTAGTTACCCTTACCTCCCCTTCTCGCTCGGTGCACTCCTCCTGTCAGAGCGCTGTCCAAATATAATAATTGAATAAGAGAATATAACAAATGCCCAAAAAAGGAAACACACACACAGACACAGGGGCACATTCAAGGATTTCTTGCGAGCTGTGCGCATGCTAATCCAATAAACCTGCCATCAACTTTGTCAGTTGGCCAAAGTGAAGACGCGGCCGAGGCGACGGCTGATACACTGATTGCAGATGAGTCCTTGGGCAGGATGTCATTCCGTCAACTAAATGTCACTCACTAATGAGCATGAAAGTCAGACAGATACAAACACACACACACACACAGACACATGCAGTTGTGCATAGTACACACATGTTTGTTGTCATTTGCAACACACTCAGAATTGATTAAGTTCACCGTTTGTATCTCGTCGGTGGATACGCGAATATACGAGTATCTTCGAGCAGCAGACTAGATTATCGAATCGCTTGCGATATTTCAGTTTGTTTGCAAATCAATTAACTCTATAGCTTTGTGGCCACAGTGCTAGGGGGGGATGGATAAGGCATGGCACTTGACACAAATGAGACTTTTATTAAACATTTCATTGGCAACTTTACGCAACTAAAATAAACTGAAATACTTGCGAATTTCAAGTGACAGCAAGCATGATGGCGAACATTGTGTATGCACATATCCCCACACACACACACACTCACACAGACAAATTTACATATGTGTTTGTTTGCAACATTGATTCTCATCTAACTCGGTGCGGCGGCAACTTCACTTTGCCAGTCAAATAGCATTTTAATTAAAAGTTTAGCTCAGTTCGTTTTTGCTGCCAATGGAATTACAGTTAATTGCTGGGGGGTATGCAGATGCAGATGTGCCACCGATGATGGATGTTCGCTCCACACTCCCCCCACTCCACCACCCCTCAGGGCATATGTTTGTGCAAATAACGTGTTAGTTGGACATGTGTCCAGCAACCGGATTGTTATTTGACGTGTTACCAAATATTCTTTTGCTTTTTTGATGTCATCAGACATTGACAATGTACTGAAATATTGTTCCGATATGCAAAAGAAAAAACAATAGCGATAAAATGGGGCCAATCAATGTTGCTTTTGAGCCATCAGAATTCCAAAAGAAATCAAATGAAATATAAATGCCAAAAAAAAGACACGTTTATTTCGCTAGGCAACTATGAATTCCGTTTGTCTACTGCTTTCGCACCGAACTCCATATGCATATGTACATGTGTGTGTGTGTAGTGTGTGGCACTTACACTTACACAGCCGCAGTGATAATTTGTTCAGTCAGTATAGATGTATTTTAATGGGAAATATTGGCCGTGGTCGAACTGATAAGCAGGCACAATGGTGGCAACGGTGGGTAGTTTGCCCTGTTATTATCAATTGAAATGGCAGCTGCCCCAATTTAATGCGTTTACAGGATCGTTTGGCACAGTGCTGACTGCGAATGCCGGCGGCAATTTCGCGTGGACAGGATGGGAGGGGAAGTGAACTTCCCACGGCGGTGGCAATACAATTTGATTACCTTCAGTGCAATCGGCATCGGCGAATTGGTTGCTGGTGTTTTCTGCGTCTGTGTGCATTATTTAACGATATTTTGGGCGGACTCGCATTTCAATCGAGATTGATAATAAATGCGGAATCGTATTGTCTGTGTTTTTTTTCTGCGCCGTAACAGAATTGTGAAATTCGCGCACTTCCTGCGACGCAAGCAACAAATGTGACAATCAACTGCTAACAAATCAGACAAAAAAAGAAAAAAAAAAAGGAAAAAAAAGAAAGCTGTATAGTCGAGTTCCAAGGACAACAACAACAACAACAATAACCAGGACACCGCTGGCGGCAAGTCAAATTGAAACAAACTGACATCCGGTCGGAAAAATACGAAAACGAAAACAAAAATACGAAAATCAATATTATAAAATTTATGCACTTGTCGATCGCATTGGCATATATAAAACCCCAATAAGAAAACTCCATGCGACACTGCAACTTTTCTAGTTTCCGTCAGTGGTGGTGGTGGTGCGCTTGTGGTTGCTGCTTGGCCGAGCCGGCATAGTGTCAAAAGTGTCTGTAATGTCGCAAGCCGATGCTGGTTAAACCACGTCGCACAGTAACCAAAGCGAAGCCAGCCGGCGGCAGCATTTGGAGCATTTGCTCAACTCACACAATAATGGATAAAACGAGGGCAAAGTGTTTAATGTTGTCTTTTCTGTGCGCACTGAGTGCGGCCAGCGCCGAGGGCGAAATAATATTTCGCATTGATCCTTTGGGTAAGCAAATAACTTGTTAATGGAAACGCAACGCAAATGCAATCATATGTTAATTAAGCATCTTTATGCCTGTGTTATAGCCCCATTACTTATGCATACAGACGAGCAAATTATGTGAGGATAACGTGAACGAAATGATTAACTAGAGCAGCATAAAATTCCATTTAGTACTCTAATAAAATTTCACAAAATGCTTAACAACATGGGGATTTGGATGACATGTCGCAATTTCCTGTCCCATTTAAGGCTCTCCCGCTGTCTTAGTCTTTTGCTTATGCCGCAAATATAACTGTCATCTCCCCGTTGTCCTTAAACCTATTCATTTACATACGGCATAAGTACATGACAACTAAATGTAAATTCTCAAGTTACTTTTATACGAGTTTATCAGCATATCCACAAGATTTCAACTGTCTTGCATATTTAAGGCTAGAGATTTAAGAATTCTGTAGGTAATTCTATTCCGGCGCCCGACCTTATCTAATGTGCATACATTTGCGCCGTATGAGTAAATATTTCATAGCCCATCAGTTAAAGCAAACTCTCTGCGAGAGCTCATAAATTTAATACTCTCAATTACGCAAAGTAATGTCTGTCTCGAGATTTTTTTTCGAAACGACTTCGACAATTTCATCACTTGTCGCTAAAGTGATGAGCAAAAAACTTTTTATAACGAGACGCAGTGCGTCCAAATGTTGTGTTTGTGCCACAGATACACACACAAGCCCCCTTTTCCCTTATGTCATGAGTGGAATCTGTTGTACTCCGGTAAATTTTGGTTTGGCGGATGTGACAGAAAAGCTAAAAGTATAAATGTATGCAGGTATACAGATATACAACCTTTACAGATATACAGCTTTGGCGTATACAAATATGCATATGTGTCGAACTCTTTCTCTCCTGATTGCATGTTCACGGACAGCAGCCAAATGCCCGGCGTGCCTGTCAGTCGCCCAGCATCTGTATATGACAAACATGTTCATAAAGTTTTGTTTTTGTTTCCGCCGTGCTACTCCTGTGCTTAAAGACGGATAAACTGTGGACGGATGGAAATGTGCAAAGTTTTTACAAAGTATTAAAAAAGCTCGTAAAATGTCATAAACTTTTGTTTCCTCTGGATTAGACCGGAGTCCACTACAAAACCCGAGCTGGTAACAAGGCAACCGTCAGCAAGAAATGAAAATATTATGACTAAATTTCACAATTCACTTTTTTTTATTCATTTTTTGCTGCATTTTAAGAATGGCTAATTTCCACGGAAACCCAAATTTACAAGCACTCCTTGACCGGAGCACACCAATTATATAAAGAGAAAGACAAAAAAAAACAATGACAAAAGAAGTGGTATTATAAAAAAATATATAAGCTGATGCAGTTAAATTGTGATATTCATTTAATTTTCTTATGATGACTACGACTTTTACTTAAATTTTTCTCATTATTTTATGGCCCGAAACTGCTCCACAATCGATACTATTTGGCCCGGCCAAACAAAGATGGCAAATATTAAATTTCATTTAATTAGATTTATTTGGACAGTATAGAGAATTGAGTGGGTGCTGGGAACAACAGATACATATCATGTTTTATTAGTTTGGGACCGCAGGGAAAGAATGCTGGAACGCCAATTTGGCCCCGAGCTTCGTTCAACAACAGTATCAACAGTGGCAAGTTCCCATTTATTAAGCAAGTCAAATGGGACAATAAAATATGGAATCTACCAGTGGAATGGGCTGCACAAAGACCAGACCAACAAAATGAAACCAACACAATTTTGCATGAGCGTCAGAAAGTGGCAAACAGGACAGCGACAACATCAAAGCGGCAAGTGCGAAACCCAGACGGACAAGGGTAAAGTCGAGGCGACTCTTAGCTTGGAGAATCGGAGCTATATAGGTCGACAACGTCCCGCCTCCGCCTCCGCCCCAGCCCCTGGCAAATACATGAGAATAAATCAAAACAAATCAATTTCTTCTGCGCCATTGACTCGGCAAACTCCCGATGACAGTTGCTTTCCTTTTTGTTGCCCAACGCTGAATCCCGTTGGCAGAGCTGGGCATTCAATCGAGAATTGGCTGTCCCAAAGCTTCATCTTGGCTGTTGACAGTGTGGATCCAGGGGACGGGTGGCAAGCCAGCAAGTAGTAGTAACAACTAAATCGAGGCTAAGAGAAGGCAGTCGCTGCCAGGGCCTGAGGAGCTCCACTGAGATTCGGTGAACCAAAAAACTAAAACAAATTGTCGATGTACGGACAGAGAGACATATTGCGCATCACGCAATACATGCGATGGAATAAATTCATATCTGAATGCATCCGTATATTAAAACTCTGACATTTTTTATGCAGCATTGCGAAGCAGATGCGAACTGCAATACTGGTTGGTTTGTCATAAATTGTCCTCTTCACATAGGGGGCAATCGCATCTGTTTCTGCAGCTCCGTCGATGATTAATAACTGAAATATTTTCCACTAAACTAGTTTGACTTTCGGATGAATGAAAGAATCACTTCAATCGCTTGAATTTTAGATTGTCAGTTGCTCATCGACTGTTGTTAACATACTTCACAAAAATAAGAGGGCTCGAGTGGCGAAATACCTTTTTCTTTCTACCTTTTTATGTCTATGCATAGGCTTATCGGACAAGCCATTGTCAACAACATGCATTGGGAAAAATATAAAAACAATTTGAAAAAAATGTGTGGGCAGAGAAGAAAAGAAGAAATCGGGTTTGTTTTTGTCTCTTCTTTTGCACTTACTCCATTGTTAATCCCGTAATATAAAATATTTGACAACTGTCAGCTTAATTTGACATTTCAATAATCGATTAGGGAGAGAGTGATAGAGGAAAAATGTGGAAAGGTGACCTAGATAATTGAAAGACCCTTAAAGCTTAGCTTCCAGCAAATACAAACCACACAGGTTTTAAATTTTATTGGCCACAAAAAATACATTTCGCAAGGGGTACCTGTATTTGCTTTGAAAGGCATTACATAATAGATTTTATTCAATGGGCTGACATAATCCCACACACACATATATATAGTAAATATACATATAAATATTCAATCGTTATCTGCTTTGAAGCAAGCGTTCAGATGCCGATGCCAGGACTGTATCATTACGTTGCGGTGTGTGGAGGCAGCCCATATACTTAAATTATTCATAAGTATGTAAAACGAGGCAAAGCACATGTGTAAAGAGCACACACACACCCATAACCACACACACGCACACACATTTGGACCTTGCAAGTTGAGAAAGTAACGATTGCAGCTCAAAAAAAAAAATTTCATGCCCGGCAGTTTTCTGTCACGACACCCTTCCCGACTGCTCCTGTCACCCGGAAGGCTCGTAAACGGACGGCATTTAAGAGAGAGCCTGCCACCGGCATCTGTCTGGAACGCTTTCAATTCCAAATCAAATGAAAAGTTTCATGCAAACGCCTCAAAAGTGCGCCATCATCCAGCTAGTGGCCAACCAGTGGAGACACGGGTATATATAAACATACTATACTGCCTTCCATACTTCCTATATACTTTGTCTGTTTTGGGGGCAAACCGCAAGGTCAAAGAGACTTTTGTTATTTTTGTATATTGTGTTTTCAATTTAAGCAACCCGCTGAAAAAACACTTCCACTTTAAAAGGTAAACTTTTTCGACTCTGCTGTACATGTATTGGGGGATTCTGGGGTTTGGAGTTTAGGGCAGCAAGTCGATTCCGAATTTTATAGCCGGGCGCAAACTGAACTTTTATTTGGATTCACTCCATGGCAAAGTGATTCGATTGCCAGAGTCAAATGGCACCAATAAAAACTTCAGAGACTTTCGCTTCCGACCGGCAACGGTTAGCACATTCAGTCAAGGACCAACGGAACCATTCGAAAGTTTCCCCTAGAACAGCAGCCCGGCTGTAAAGTCATAACAATTAATTTCATGTACCGCCAGCTGTCGCAAGTGTACAATAACAGAGATATGAACATCGGGGCGAGTGCTTCAAGTACATAGCAAAATAAGGAACGCATATGCGAATAACATAGAAATTTATAAATTTAATAAGCTTTGTGGGAGCGCAGACTTAGAAGATAAGTCGGTCTCTTGACAACACTGGACTGTAGACTACGAAGACACCTAGCTAAAATAGGTATAATCATTAGCGGAACATGCAGATTTTGTGACAATAATGAGGAATCTCAAAGCACATTACATCGGATTGTGTTGCCTTAGCCAGAAGAACATGCTGTATCGTGGGGAATATGTCTTAAGCTCGGTAGATACATTTGAGCAAGAATAAGTGTTCCAGTACATGTATAATAATAATAGTAATTATAATAATAATATATAACTTAATAAATTGAATATTAAATGTATCTGTGCATATTAATAATATGTCAGGGCAGAGAAGCAATGAATTGTTTTCCTCTATTAATCTACTCGGACACTAGATTCAAGCCCTAATTTGGCCTGTCCATGTGGTCCACTTGTATCCGAGAGATGGGCTGGACCGATATGTGCGACTTGAAATTTATTGTCAGTGGGCGTCACCCTGCCATTTGGACCTGTTTGGCCATGACCGAGGCAACGGATTCTCTCTTCATTACAGTATTTACATATATATACAGTATTTGTGGAAATAATTACGGCCAGAGCTATGTGCTCGTGTTGCCAGTAGCGAAATCGCACCATTTAAATATAATTTATGGCTTGCAATATAAATCAGTCGCCCGTCGCCAGTCAGCCAGCACTGGGCTGCAATATCCTCAATCTCAGTGTCTTTTTCATCCACTCACACTCACACCCACATCCACACCACATCCACATCCTTGACGCTGGCTGGCACGCCCATGCCATGGGCAGTCATCAGAAACAAAACCAATTCGCACGCGCAGCTCCCCAAACTCATTAGAGATAAAATGCCGACCGAGAAATAAGCGGTAACGGCTAAATTATATTCCATGCCCCAATTTCAGTCATATACTATATGGTAAATATATTTATATATATACATACAAAAATGTATATATATACATGTACCATGTACCGCAGCCGTAACTGTTTCGTTGTTGAAATTGCCCAACTGATAGATGGGTTTTTTTTTTTTGTCTTAGTTTTGGGTAGTTTATGTGATATTGTTGGAAATGAATTTATTACAGCATCTAATTAATCATAGCAATCAATGAAAATCTTATATATGTAAATAAATAAATATTTATTTTGCCAATATTTTACCATCTGCATACTTTCTTTTTACATAGCGTACTTTGCAGCAGTATACCCTCGAGCAGGATCAATGGTCTAAAGTACTAAAGTACAAAAGAAGAAAACCAAAATATTTTCCAAGAATTTCGTACAATTTTGCTCGCAGCTCCCAAGGGTAGCTGGAGCACTGACGCGCTAAAAATGTGCACTTCGCGCCTTGTTCGAAGTGCGGAAGCGCATCTCCACCGTTCCCCACCGACAGACCCACCTTGCCACTCCTAAACTTGTGCCTAACACAGACTGAGCTACTTGTCGGCATTTTGCAGAGTGCCTTTGCCACTACCTCATTGAGTGCGCTGCTTTATTTCAATGTTTTTTGCCAACGTTGCCTCTTGATTGCTGAGGTGGGTGTGTGGATGGCTTGGTGTTCGCCACACGGCCTCCACTTTAATCGTCCCATGTAACCACAGAGTGGAGCTCTTTTTAAAGGGAATGAGAAATACTAAAAGACAGCATCCTGTCATTTTCAATTAATTGTTTAATCAGTTTGCGCATAAATCTGACCACTATTAGGATATCGATATTTCCTTCAGTCACATGCAAAATAAAAAGCGTGTAGATTAAAGGAGCTGATTACTTTTATCATCGTCCAATTATAATCATACGCATATTCATTTATGGTTTAAAATTATTAAAAAAGAAATAATTTAATTAATTATGAATTTTAATTTGTTTTCCTCTTGCTTGTTTTTTGTATGTGTCTTGCTGAATGACAATGGACATGGTGATGGTTAAATAAATGGAACAACACTGTGCATCCATGCCACGTGCCGTGAACAGCTCTTTTATCGGCCACACTGCGCACATATCAGAAAGCGGCCTGCGATACGGATCAGGTGGTAATTGCATGTCCGCGCGGCACAAGCATTTCAATTGAATTTGCACAGTACAATAAGTTCGTGGCAAAAGGTAAGTGCTCTACTCCCCCCCTTCTCTCTCTCACTCTCCCTCTCTCTCTCTCTGCCTCTCTCTGCCTCTCTCTCTGCCACGAGTACGCACTTTCTCTATCTTTATCCCGAGAGAGCCATCCTCGGGCTATTTATTCGCAACACGTCTGCCATTTCGTGCTTTATGTTCATTTCACTTATTCAGATGGCTACAGCATTGAGGAGTTATGCCCCATCACCGGCACCGTTAGACCTGAGGTTCGAGGCAAGGCAAAACATTTGCTGCGTGGTTCTATCTTTGGCTCCACTTCTCAAAAAGTGCCCGCCAATCGCTATGTGAACGGTGGCTACGGATTGGGGGCAATGGCCATGGAAGTTCCCACCAGCACCAGTAATCCAAAAGCAACCAACACCGAATCTTCAGCAGACGATGCTCAGAAGGGCGAAAATTCTTCCGAAAGTTGCATGTGGCCAAATGCGCTTCAGGTAAGTCAGCAGCGTTTACTGTGAGTTTTACAAAAAGCTGAACGAGTGGCATTGAAAATGTCAACAAAAATAAATATAGAGAAAAAAAAATTGGCTTAAGGTAACTACAAAATAAAACAAATTGAAAGTTAATCCAGTTTTGGGTGGCTGTCGCAAAGAACACTGCAAAATGGTAAAGAATGTTGAAGCAACCGAAACCTAAAAAAATAGAAGAAGACATAAATGCAAAAAAAAGTTTAGATTTTTGTGCTTTTACTGCAAACAATCAATATTGTCGTAGCACTACTGGAATCAAGATTGTATTACTGCAAATTTATTCGAATTATGCCACTTTGGAGAAACTGAGTAATTGCAACATGTCAGAATTCCTTTGAGTCTGCTTCAGCTCAAATTTCGCAGTTGCCTAAACGTCGTTTAAAATTCCAGTTGCCGTCAAAAGGATAAGGGAAATGCGTTCAGTATAAATTCCTGAATAACGTTTCCGATTCATTAAACTTTTCAGTTGCCTTTTCCGATATTTGGACGCATCCTTTGAACCCAAAGTCGTTGACAGCAAATTAAATGAATTTAAATTTGCAGCAAATTCAACAATGTAGAAAACAATACGGGACAGCTGAATTCGTTTCGGTCTTAATGTTCGTTCAAATTGACAGAAGGAGTTACTACATTCATACATACGTACATACATACGTACATACATATGTACATACATATGTACATACATACGTACATACATACGCACATACATACGTACATACATATTTATAGGAACCAAATGAACAGCATGCGTAGCGCAAAAAACATTGACGAAGGCCAAAGGTTGCCTTTGTGTCAAAGTCAATGCGTTGTCTGGCATGTCGGCCTACCCGCTGGGCTGGCCAAGATGCTTTCACGTCCCATGGGGTATCATTAGGCCGGGCAGCGATCCCAAAAGTTTCAGCTGAACAGCGCCAACATGGCGCTTAAAATGGCTACCGCAGCATATAATTTCTCATCGTTTTTTTTCTTTCATTTCCGCCATTGTTCAACGAACTGTTTACGTTGTTCATCACTCGTTTTTTTTCTTCTTTTTTGTTGTTGTCCGTTGTTCGTTGGGAAAGCTTCTTTTCCCCTCTCTATTGCTGTGCCCTGCAGGGTGTTGCTGTTGTCACTGTCGGTGTTATTAAATTTTGTGACGACTTGTCCAACGGCTGACAGTGCCAAGCAAATCTAAACCTGCTTTCAGTAAGCCTGGGCTCTGTCTGCTCGCTCGTCCGTCTGTCTGTTCGTCTGGCTGTCTCCAGTGTTGTCAATGCAAGATAGTGAAAAATAACTTGAATATAAACAGTTCACACTCACGCTGCAAATTACGAGAATTTCTGTTGGCCGTGAACTGGGCGTGTCTGTGTGCTGTCTGCAGCACTTAATAGAACGGTAAACATAGCACAAATCCTAACGTAATTCTCTGCAAAATGGAGATGGTTAACAACAATCTGGCTCTTGATTGAATAGATGCCAAGCATTTGATGGACTACATGTTGCACAACAAATGAATGAAAAGTGTGCGACTGCCATACGTTGGTGTAGATTTAATTCAATTAAGAATCAAGATTGGATATGAAAACACAACACTGCGATACTAACCTGAAGCTGGCTAAGTGCGTACCTAACAGTGTGTCGAAGTGGATACTTATACAATTTTAAACCAATCAATCATTGAACCGTTGAGTATCGCGCAGGTAATAAAAGTTTAGAATGTGTTATTCGCTGCATTGTCACTAATTCTCTGGAAAAAAGGAAAAATAAAAAATGTTGACATTGCGAAATTTTGTGATTTCTTTCAATCAATCCACTGCGATGGATGTCCACTCCACTAGTGGGTACCCAGCTGTTGCCAACATTCCAACTGAGGGGACATTATTGGCTTATTGACCTAATGTGACATATTTTATTTATTAAGTTTGACCAAATCATCAACTCAAACTCAAAGAAATATTGAAAAGAAGCTCAAACACAACTCGGAACACTTCAATTACATTTATAATGCAAATATTTTATTTCAATTTGAAAAGTTTACAATTTCCGCTCAGTTCCTGAACTCGTTCACTTTTCAGCTTCTTCTGTTTGCACACTAATACGACAGAGTACCAAATAAAAGAAGAAAGAAATTGGAAAACTAAACTGCAACTGATTTTTCGTTCTTTTCTCTTACCTTTGCTCTCCTCTTCCCGCTTACAGTACTCGCTGCTGCAGACTGTTGTGGAGGCCTGTCAGAAGAAGAAGCACTGCAAGTTTCATGGCTCCCCGCAGTTCTATGGATTGGGCGCCAGCGGTGTGGGCGATGCATCCGGCACCAGCAGCTATCACAGTAGTACGGCCAGTTCCAATGCAATCAGCAACGACCCCTGCCCCAAGCGCAGAAAAATTGTCGAGGTCGCCTACAAATGTCGTCCATGTAAGTAGCACAGTTGCAGCGCAAATTTTGTTTAATTTGGTTGAATTTATTGGGCGTGCAAAAGGACACGTAAGCTGGCTGGCAAATTCTGTATACAAGCACAACGGTTGCGCAAACTGAGCTGAACAATCTCAACTGCTGGAATCGACACATAAACGTCCAGCCGAATGAGGTGAACGAGAGTTGGCTTTAGCCGGACTTTTAGGTTTTTCGACAGAATGGTGTAGGGTGGAGCGAACAGTCCTCGTCCACTGGCACGTCCTCGTCGTTCTGCAGCATACAACGACAATATTTTGCGAAACAAGTACTGTTGGCACAGGCGCTCACAGGCAGTAACTGGTCCAGACTGCCAGCCAAAAACCCACCCAGCCACGCAGCTATCCAGACAACAAGTTTAGCGGAGCTGCTGTGTGTTCCAAAAATTCACTCAGGTGAAATGAAAGCAACGGCTCTCGGGCGGGTATCGACTAGTCCGTTAGCACTAAACAGCAGTTGAGGGCCGGGTATATCCCAGCTTCCAGGAGGCAGGCAAGCGTGTCGAATACGAACTGGCATAGCAATGCCAACGGCAACTGCGCCCTACAGCCCATTGCCAGTCGAATAGCATTTTGCACGTGCTTTGTATAACTTGAAAAAACAGCATCGACTATGGAAAATTAAGTTTCCGCGCAGCGTTCGCCAAATAGCCCCAAACAGTCATCAGGGCTATGGAGGGCTTCACAACTGCAGTGCATGTGCTGCGTCATTTCCGACGGAATATTTAGAATATTTGATTTTGAAGCTCAAGGAACCATAATGTTGCGGACATAATGAACTAAACGAACAACTTTCAATCTTTGATTATCTTAATCATTATGGGAACTGCATTAATTTGTGGAGAACAAATATGTAGCAAAGATATTCGAGATAAGGATTATCAAGGCTTACACGAAGCTAAAATCAAACGCAAAACGTCTAAAGCAAATGTTACCTTTTGCGATTTGGTTGCAGATGAGTTCCGGAGCAAGGTTGCCTGTCATAACGATGTTGCACAGCTGGAATGTAATCCGTATTCGCGGATAGCCCTTTACAGTGCCAGCTTTGGACGCACCGAATATGAAAGCATACAGTGTCCGCAGCCGCAGGGTGTCCGCGAGGAGAGTAAGTTATTTTGTTTTTTGCTTTAATTAAGCCTAGACTATATACGTCTGTTTGAAAACTTAACTTCCCTTAATAGCATGTCTTGCCTCATTCGCGACGGAGACTGTGATGCAAATTTGCCATGGACGAAGGCGGTGCAACTTGGCTGCTGATGCGAATACCTTTGGTACGCCGTGCCAGCCAAACTCGCGAATGTATTTGAAGGTTGTTTACACATGCGGTAAGTAGGACGTGGGAAAAATCAAGGGGCGTTTGGTCCTGCCACTCAGAATGATTTAGGGCCCGCCTTTGTTGGCGCTTTGCATCCCATCGCATCGCATCGCATCGCGCGTCAGAGCGCAAGATTGATGTCTGGTGCTTGGCGTCCGACCCTTTGTTACCGGTGACTTGGCCACATGATTTATGTTGCTCGTTTGGGTGCTCTATGTCTTTGTTCCACAGTGCCAAAGCAAGTGCTAAAAGAGAGCAACGAGTCAGATGTAGAGGCTGACGAGACGGAGGACTTTGAGGGCGACATCAACGACCTGTACGACGATGATCTCATCTACAAGGAGTCAGAGGCCATACCCAAATTGTACAGTAATACAACTAAAACAGCGCAAGGAAATGGAACCAGCGGCGCCGGACTCGCAGCCAACGCCAATCCAGATGGCACTCGCCCCACGACAAACAGCTCATTGGACACAGATGCGGATGGCAGCGGCGTCAATCCGGTGATGACACACAGCGCCGACTTAAGTCTAGAGGGTAAGTCTAATTTGACATGACCTAAACGTTGGGTTACATTTGCAGTAATAGAAACAAGACAGGATGGCTTTCATAGGCACACAAAATTACATACCCTTTCTGACCGATTGCACCAATTGGAGTTGTAAGATATAGTGGTCTGACTTTGGCGATTTTTTGCCAAAATGTGGAAAGCAAAATGAAACTATTGATTTGGGTATTTGTAGCTCTGTAAACAAAAAGTTGTTTGGTACAAGAACTCAGCTTTTGTCCAATTGTTTAGATTACAAACTTAACGACAAAAATACTTTGCCCTCTACAAGGGTACACAAAACAAGTCAGTACACAGGCAGTGTCACGTTTCCCGGGATTGTGGCAACCGGGGGCCTTATGTGAAGCAGTCTTGAAACGTTTCGGTAATCCCAAAAGGACTCATTGTCACAATGGAAGTCGCAGACTTTTTAGAAATGTCAAATCCTATTTGCAAGCAAACAGCTTTAAATTCGACTTAAATTCAATTCGAAATAAGACACGACCGGGCTTAGGGTGCCCTTATTAGGCAAATCCTAGGCTAAAATGGAATTTTTCTTATGAAAACACATTTCCCCACTCCATGCCATTCCCCAATTGTGCTCCACAGACGACCAGCAGCGGCTCTATTTGTATTTGTTAATTGTTGGATCGGTTGGTGTGCTGTTTTCCATTGTTATTGTGGCCACGCGACTAGTGCTTCAGAAGCGCCGGATGGCCAGTGACACGCATTCCAACTCTTCGACCAAGGGCGGCGGGAACGGTGTATTGGCTGACGAGACAACCATTCCAAGTGGCTTCAACGACACCATTTCGGAAATAGATGCTGACATTGATCTTACCACTTCCATACCAGTGCCGAGTGTATCCAAGAACGAGGTGGGTAGCCCTGCTCATCTCTATTCATCAGTCAATCCCATCTATCACCTGCCACTGCAGAACTATATTACCTACGCGCCAGCCAGCAGCTTATATGCTGGTCTAGCGCCCAGTCAGTTGGCTACAGTTGGCGGATCATGCACGACGCCCGGTCTAATCCCAAACCCACTGCTCATGGGTGCACGTCAGTCTCCGGATCTAATTGGCATCACTCCGACAAGTTATGTGGCGACGAGCAGTGCAGGAAATGCAACTTCTGGCCAGGCCCCCATGACGAGCATTCTGGCACCAGCGATTGTTATTGGTTCAAACGGTCCAGGTGGAGCCTTGGCCTGCAGCAGTGCCATAAGTAAGTATCTTTTTCAGCCTCAATCCCGAGTCAATTCAAATTGTGATGCATGTTTCGTCAACCGTTTTGCTTGCTTTGCTTTGCTTTGCAGACCCCATGGTTCCGCTTTCGTCCCTCACTCAATACACAACGGCACCCACCATTCGCGGTGGCTACATTATAAACGCCGATGGCATTGGTGTACTGCAGCGGCCTAGCAACTCGCCGACGCCGCCTTCCTCTTTAGCCAGCGGATCTCCGGCACATCCGCCGACCCAACAGACGCCGACCACATCGCCGCTTGCCATGACAACGCTAAGTCATGTTCCAGCCCCGGGCACATCAACATTGCGCCGCACAAAGCCGAATACGACGGCAATGCTACATTCACAGCTCTCGTATGATGGCACGGCTCCGCGCACTCTCTCAACTGGTTTACCAGTGAGCTCACAGTTTTATTACGGATGACCAAGCATGGGGGACTGTGAGCCGCACGTTTACACCACAGCCATCAGCGTGACTTCCCCGAACGTCCATAGTTATGCTAGACAGAATGTGACAGGTTCCCAGGCAGAGCCTCCGACTGTCTCCGGTCCAGATGCCGCTCATGTGTCGGCGCCAACGAGGCCCTAGCCACATGCCGACATTGGTGCAGCAGTGCCATTGAGTACTCCTAGCATAAAAGACAATACAAACTAAACCCAAAGACCGCCAGTCATAACCATAAACAGCTCTAATAACAAGAACAAGAACAACAAAAGGTGTCTAATGGATTACAGAGTTAGTCCTGCAACATTAACTGGTGTCTGTTTTTAGAAAAGAAAGAAAAATTTATATAAATATATGTATGCATAACCATACTTAAATGGACGAGCTTCCTTTAACTGTAAATTACTAGTGAATGGAACATACGCATACCTAATAAGTACATAATAGGTCGGTTCCCAGTAGGGCGCCAACATACAGAAAAGTTAGGCTAGAAGAATCTATAGATTAATCTTTGAAATGTTGTTTGTTCGTGCATGATACTCCAACTGAATGAATGATGAATCCGATATCTTTACATTTTTGTTTCACCAAAATGTTTAATACCACAATTGTTATCATAGTAACGTGAAATCATTAAAATTGTATGTAATATGCTTCGATGATGCTCCAATTAAGCAGACAATAACCAAGCGCCAAGCAGCTTCCTGTAGCACAAGATTATGCGGTTGAAAGTTACAAATAAAAACAAATTGCGTGGAGCTCATTTTATGTTATTAATAATGTAAACGCACTCATAAATATAAACACAGATCCTATGAATAATCGGCAACAACCTCAAAGAAGAACAACAACGAGCGCACACATACATCATCAAGGAAGCAAACCAGAAACAAAATGCTCAAGGTTAAGCGGCAGGAAGGAAAAGTAATGGCTTGTCAGTGCCGAGCAATGGGTTGCTCTTCTGCCATACGAATCCCAAAAATGTACACACATATATTTGTTTGTACATGCATTGGCCATAAATTCTGCCATACTCCCTTTTTCTATTAAAACAAATCTTTATAATTGTCCGCACCTATGTTAATGCGAGTGAGAGAGATGTGTGGGTGGAGTGCATAAATGAGAAGGAAAGCTTAAGTTCAGAGTGTGTGCGTATGGGTCTGTGTGTGAATATGTGTGTGTGTGTGTGTGCATGTTTGTGTTTTATATGGCGCGCAGAGTTTCATAAAAGCTACATCCGAAAGATAACCGCATCAAAACAAATAAAGGTCAAATGTATAACGAAGCAAAATCATAACTCAAGCGAAGCGTACAACTCGTCGTATGAGTGATTTCCCGTGTGTGCATAGTTCATTGGTAGGTATTTGGAAATAATGCGGTACAAATGGATGATCGCAATTAATATCCGGACCCGAATGCCTTTGGCAGGGGTATGGAAGCGGTGGGCCAGCGAGTTAATGGATTGCTCCTGCGTGCCAAGGTGAGTGGGTTGATGAAACCTGTGCCTCCATATCTACATACATGTCAGTTTATATGTATGTAAATATTTAAGCCTATGTGAGTGTGTGTGCATGTGTGCGTATGCGTGGGAAAGCTGCTGCAGACAACATTCTAGGACATAGTCACAGTCTTGTGTTTTTTTATGGCCAGATCCATATATACTATGTAAATACTACTATATCCCATATGTGAATGTGTTTCAAGTTTTTTGTTGGTCTAGTAGTCTTTCATCTCTTTGTTAAAGTTGACGTTATAGTTTCAAATGTCAAGTGCCTTCCTAATTAGAATTTAAGTGTATACTTTCACAAGGTTGGGCTGTATCCAATTGGTATGTACATATAATAGCATATTTAATCCAAATTCATACAATAGTAATACGATTCACCTATAAAAATAGCCAAAATGTAAATACAATGTTTAGAAAAAACAATACAAACTATAGAGCAAAAATAGGCAAACAAAACCGAAAGGAAAGCTCATAGCAATTATGGTGCAGTTGCATCAAAAACGGACCTAAACTCAATTTACTAACAAGCAAATTGGTTTTATGTGTTTTTTTTTTGTTTCGCTCCCTTGTGGTCAGCTATTTTTTCTTCGCGGTTCTTGAATAGTATATTATAGGATTGGAGCGACTCAATTAATAAATAAATACATAAGCATGCTCACAATACAGAGGTTATTCATTAAGTGTACATAAAATATTCGAGTTACGCTAAATTTTAGACAATGACATCCTCTAAATGCATTATGAATTAGATGTAATCGCAGTTATTCGTAAAATAAAGTATAAAAAAAAACATACAGGCAAATTAATTAAAATCTCAACAGCATTCAGTAATTGAAATTGTACGCCTAGGTACTGATTGGAAAAAATACAAAATGTTGGATAAATTATATGGAAAATGTTAATAAAAACCAAAGCATAGTACTAAGTTTGAACTTAAGCTAAACTGTGAATATAATTTTGTTATAGTTCATTTCACTATTATATCTTTTGTATGTTTCATTTTAAATAAATTTATAGTTCATAAATAAAATACTTACTAAAAAATAAAAAAAAATAACAACGCAAATACAATTTGTTCCGATGGCATATTTGGGGTAGGTAAAAAAAGAAAAAAATATTATTATTAAATTGGGGATCTCTTGTGCCTCAAGTAACTGAATATAATTATTTATCTTAATTTTAGCTGAGCTTATGGAAATAGCTTTGTCTAATTTAGTTACTTAAGCAAAATTAATCCTCTAAAATATTTGGTTTCGTTTATTGCTTTCTTGTAGATAATCGTACTAAGTACTTACATGAATCTATGTTAAGAAGGCAAACTAAGTGTGCTAGAGGAATCTTGTACGATTAGTCGATTTTGGAACGAATTCGAATTAACGAAGCGTGAATGAAATTAACTTGGAAGTAAGTACACGCCCCCAGGGGCAAAGACAACGCAGCTCGGCCAAACGTGTCTGGAACTATTGTGAAATCCGTTCGAGCAGCCAGAAGAGTAAGAAACTGAGTGAAACGAGTGAACGGTTTGATTAAATTTGTTGGCAGCGGAAATTTATGGGAGCGCCATGAGCTTTGGCTGCTAATTGGTTTATAAATTAGAATTTCAACGGAACATTAAGCCAGCCATCTCAACGAAATAAACCCACAACAATTTCAAACACCATCGTAATCAATATTTATTGCGCGACAACAACAAACTGGAAAACACTGAGTATTAGTATTGGGTGGTAACAAGCTGACAAGGTGGTTGTGCGGATATCTGAAGTATGCAAATATATACATATACATATGTGAGGGTGCGCTCAATTGAGATGGCTTAACTTTAGCTACTGGTGTATTTTATCATTTTAATGAGCGTACCAGCAATATTTAAACTTTACACTAAGCTGAAACCTTAGCATTTCACAATGGCTCTGTACTTATAACCTTGGTGTGAGTTTCTATAAATAAACAAATAAATAACTCTTATTGAGACCAAACGCAGATTTTTTAAATAGCAATAACAATTTGCAGATTGCAAAATCAGCTTACCATGATATCTTACAAAAAACGTTTCTGTACATTATTTGAGACTAAATACGGAATGATGATGAGAAATGAACAAATTTGTGATTTGAGATTTATATTTTGTTCAAAAGTAGAAAGATAAATTGACACATAATGTGTCAGAAGTAAGTGAGCAATCCTTTGGCAAGAGTAGATACTTAACTATATCGGTAAGAAATAATTTAAGCTGATATGCGCTGATAAACTGATATGCCTTCTTAATATTCTGAATAAGATTTCAGCTTAATCTTAAACACGACTGCCGACTTAAAATTAAAGTTTATCTTAGAAACTCAGAAATGAAAGAAATGGCAAGCTGGTGTGACTTATTTTAATTAATTTTTAATGGTGACTTAGCTTTAATAAATTGGATTCTTCCGTGTGAAAAGCACTCGTACGAGTATTTATGTGTTTGCCAAGCAACGCAGCACGCTATCCCTCTGCTAATATATAAGTACTTGCAGCAATCTAATTAAAGATAATGTTACAAGCATTATTAATTAATTTGTGGCAATCAAGAAACATGCCCGGCCACACTCTGCTCTCCACACTCCATTAGCCAAGTTCGCAACTGTTTGGCTTTGTTTTCCCATTTTGGCAAAGTTTGGGAGCCACCTGCGTGGCACATGGGTCTGTAATTACTTTAAGTTGCATGTGCTCTGATTGTACGCCCTGATGGTGACCGCCATTGCGTGATGTCATCCTCAGTGTTTTGGCCGAAAGGTAGCTGGCAATCTAAAACCTTGTTGGAGGACCTGGTCGAAATTCGCGGATATGTGAAACTGTTGCATGTCAGTGTCAGGAGACATTAGCTTCTGACTCGTTGACCAACGTCATAGGCTACTTAGCCGAAAATAACAGAAAGTGTCTGCAAAGTGGAGAGCTCATCATGGCAAGTGCTTCCGACCACACGTTATTGACGATGTAGTCTCACCACAAATTTGTCTGCCACATACTGCGTTAATTACATTAATTTCATGCTGTCCTTTAACTTTCGTCTCTTTGTGCCCAGTAATATCAACTGGGCCACAGGCACCTTCTGAATTTGGCACTGATGTTGTTGACTGACAAGCATTAAAGAAGATATGCCCAGGCAAAATGAAAGACAGAGACAAAATATCTAGCAGGAATTTCATTATGTCAACAGCCAACTTAGCATTGTAGTCGTTGAAGCCATTGTCTCCCGATCTATCAGAGTGTACTTTAATTTGTTCTTAAATGAAAATCGATAATTCATAAACCACTTACTGACTCACATGCACATGTGTGTTTGTGGTTGTGTATGCCCGCATAAGTACTTTTAAAGCGACCGTTTCACCCTAAAGTCTATCGAAATCTCTGAAAATTTCCTTTCCTTTGTCAAATTTGTGAATAATAAATAAAAAAAAAAAGAAAAAGCCGAGCGGGCTTTGTATTACCGGAAGCATAGTAGATATACTTTCCACTCTTCGCGTGACCGTACTATTAAATCTAATATATTTTGATATGATCTTCTTAAGGTGATTAAGATTACACCTCTTCAGTAAAATGAAGTACGTATTTTTGGCCATTGATAATCTAAATAGTAAAATATGCTAACAGTGCAGCACCGGATTCTGTTTAAAGACAGACTTAAATGCGTTCAAAGATGCTTTAAATTGATTTCGCAAAGAAAAGATTAAAGCCAAGTCTGCTTGAAGTCCTATTTTATTTTTGGTTTTCCATACTGCTCTTATTGTATATAATGTATTATTCAACAGCAGGTGATTTTTCCAGTCTAGTGAAAAGGGCTTGTTAATACGACATTAAGACTTGCAATTAAAGCAGATATCAAAGGCTCTTACATTAATTAAGAACCCAAGTTACCCTCATAAGCCGGTTGCTGAGTTAGTGTGCCAATTCTGAAGGATTTGCAAATTAAGAGAAAAAATGGGAAAAACTGAGACTAAGACAGTCGGCGGTCTGTAAACTTGCACTTAATTCTCATCATTTTTTCACTTTCACAAGTATAGTGGAAAATTCTATGCGAAAAAACGCAAGAAAAATGGGAAAAGCTCATCTGCAGACTTTCGTGTATATGTATCTAACGACAAGCCGAAGTAGTAACTTGTGTTGTCCTTCGGCACAGCTGAATAAAATATGAGCTTAAGGCAAAGTTCTGCATGTTATTTTCCTGCCAACCAGGTCCTGGTTTGCAGCACTGCATTTGATTTTTTGTGGGTCGAAATTTCGTGTGCTTGCGCTTCCTTTCACATTTGATGTGCGTCGCACTTTGCCACAAATTGAATGCCGTTCTAATAATTTATGTAATTTTTTTAGTACACTCTGACCAACATTCCTCCTATACAGTCCTCCTGGAATTTAATAACGAGTCAGCAGTTAGCATCAGTTTGATGTGCTCTTCTTTTTTGTGCTATTATTTTATACCTTGTAACTGTCACATGCTGTGTATACACCTTTTGAACATACGTTTACCTACAAACCTATCAACGACTGTGTCTCAGAACTGTACAATGGATATAATCAAACATTTACATAACATTATTTGCTATCCCCCAATAATGTATTCTCATTCAATGTCATAAGCGTGGTGAAGAAATTTTTGATAATGATACCATGAAAGCAATGTCAAGTTGTTCCGCAAGGACACACAAATCACAAAATGAATAAACACTTTGTACATTAAAAGCACATTTTATCTTTGGTTTTCGTTTTCGTTTTTTTCTCTTGAGCGTTGTTGCTGAGGGTAGAAAATGGTCTCAAGCTAAAAATTTAAGGCGCACTTTTAGGGACAAACAGGGAAGAGAATATAAACTCAAACTCGTCCATACCCTGCAGATTTTTTAAAGGCATGTACCTAGTCTAGTGAATATGTCGTCAGCTCAGAAATGTTTGACACACGCATCGGCAAGTTCTGCAAAGTTTCTATTATCTGATTTAAAATGAAAAACTTTATTTCTAATTTGTTCAAAAATTCAAAAGGCAATAATGTTATTTTTTGCCTTTCAATGTCATTGACATTTGTGCGTGTCATAGCATTAACTTTACGAAGCTATTAATGTTTGATTTTTCCATAAGCATCTAACGTTTATTATCTATACTACCAAGGCCGTGATCAACTTGCCAATGGCTTTTGTTGGCATTTGACAAGGGTCCCACGAGAGCTCTTATAGATTTTACAGGGAAATATTCACGGAATTCTCTTTAAAATGAAAAAGCTTTGGCATTTTTAAAGCTATTCATGGGAACAAATCAATAGTTTTTTTTTTTATTATTTGTTCGGTATTTTAATTAAACATATGTTATTTGGTGCGTAATGTCTTTCTTAGCTTCTTATTTTACATGAAAGACAAAGTCTTAGTCTTAATCGTAGTCATAAGAAAAATTCAGCTTAGAGTGTTTTTGTTATATTGTTACAGTGTACAAAGCTTAAATTTCACTGTGGCTACTTTCAACGATTATTTCTCAGCCAGCCGTTTCCTCAGTGACAAAGAATCTGACTACTCTTGTCTTTCATGATGTGAACTTTCATTTGGCCCGTCTCAAAAGAACTTCATCCTATATGGTCTACATTTTTGAACCCATTAGCTAAACACTTGTCCTTTACTGACTGCTCGTCCTTCCTAGTTTAGACGAGTTCAGCTTGTGAGCGCTTTGTCGTCGAGCACTCGATTTTAGCTGCCAAAGGCAATTAGGAAAGTTTTGTGATGCCAAGTGCTTGGTCGTTATCGCTTAAGATTGAGTTTCAGGCTGACAGACTCTTGTCCTGCAGAAAATGCGCTGAGTACTGCGTAATTTGGCCTATTGTAAGTTGTCAAAGGCTAGCTGAGCATTGTTCTGTCTAGTCAAGAGAGCTCAACTTGGAGATACCATAGAAGATACCCCAGTTAAATATATGAATTCGATTATGAACAAATTTCAATTGTAGTACAAATTTCTCATTAAAAGGATCTGGACTAAAATTGGAGCAGTAGCTGATTTTATTTAGAATCCTGAATTGAAATTACCTATACAACTATGACATTTATTGATCAAATGAAATAAAGTTGATGGTCTTATGGTCTCTGAGATCCTTCTTTTCATACAGACGGACATGACTAGATCGATTCGTGCGCTTTAAAGGGAACAGTGTTACTCTTCCACAATTTCACCATACCCTTTACTCTACACACTTTTAATGGGTTCAGAGTATGAAACCACAAATAAAATGGTTAGCACAAGGATTGCCAATCAGCACAAACTTTTGTTGCACTGCGTGCACACATGGCATTGAAAGTTATATGGATGCAATGCAATTTGCTACTTTAATATAATTATAAAGTGGACCATTTTGCGTTGCGCATTGCCACAAGGTCGCACCGTTTGGGTACTGCTTGTGCTTCTAAATTGTTTGTCACAATAACTGCGCAAACTTCTCTATATGAACATATTAGTTGCACGTGCTGCCTGCAAAATGTCTTATAGCTGCAAGCTGCCAACATATCCATTTGTTGTATAACGTTTTCGCATTCGATTGGCTATGACGATGCACAGAGCACGTCCAGACAGTGGTTACAGCTCAACCTCAGATAACTACTTCAAATAACACAATAAGTTCCATGATTGGCCGCCGTCTGTCTTTAGCATAATTAATAACACAGTCGTGATCTAACATCCGAATATTCGCTTGTGGCACACTAGCAAGACATGTGTGTGTGGGTGCATTATTCATGAACTAATAACTAGAAAGCAATGCCAATGATAATGTGCCGTTGCCATGGCCGTGACAGGGACGTCACAAAGGACTCACATTCGGCAATCACTTGAAATTAGCTTCAAGCAAAAGCAAAATGTGTTAATCATCGGTTGACCACAGAACAGACGGCAGCTAAGTACACAGTAGAGACTCTGTCATGATGGCAGCCAGTCAAAGTCATCAATCAAATTTGCGATGCTGTTGGCATCGTTGAAACTGGATTGAGTCACGCCACTCTTTGCACTCGTGTCCATTGATTTTGTATTTCGCATGTTTCATGTCGCACGTAGCGCGAAGCAACAAATGCTCAGCGAGTTATGACTAACGGCTGAGACCGGGCACAGTGTAATGTGGCAAGTACACACACAAACACAGACACTTACACATACACACAAGCACGCATAAAAGTGCTACAAGGCAATAAACACAAAATTGCGTATACGACATGTTGCAGCAGCATCAAGGGCAGAACTTTGGCGTGTTGAGGCGCTTCAAGCGGGCCTAACTGTAAAAATCTCTTTTGAAATTCTACAATAAAAAAATGTTCATTTCATACTCTCCACGGTTGCCAAATGTGTGCCCCTGATCCGGGAAAGAGGTCACATCATTTTGCTTTTATTAGTGTTTTTGTTTACATTTTATTGGATTTTCTTCATTTTTTTTTTTTGCTCACATTTATGTCTGCAATGCAGAGTACGTACATTAACCAAGGCGCCCAGTCGGCTGACTTGAAGGTCAAATCGGTCACAATTATGCTAAAGCACCTTATGGCGACGCATTCGTAGCCAGCACTCCTCGAGAAAATCAAGTAATACGATTCCTGTGGGAGTTACGCCGTGCATCGCAAACCAAATGGGGAGCATTGCAAAAGCCAACGAATTTAATTATTACATGAGTTTGTATACGACAAAGAATACGAGCACACTCAATTGCAGTACGTGCAGTGCTGTAGTGCAGTGAAAGATACATATATGGATCCTTAAGGACTTGTTGTGTCAGCCCAAAACCGGGAATTCATTCACATTGTCGTCTTTTCGCAAGAGTCAAAGCAATTAAGATTTTGCAGCAGATGATGCTGCATGCTGTGCCGTGTGAGTGTTTTTGTACTTTTGCCAAAATGCTAGAATGCCTCATGTAATTTGCATCCCGAAATTTTCAGTAAAACTTGCTGATGCAGCAAATGAAAGTTTGATTTGTAGCTTAGCTGTCCCGTTATACGACTATGCACATTGAGGTTGTGTTGTGTCGACTGTGACACGAGATGGTAGCGTGTTTGGGGTGTGTGGTTGGGGTGTTTGTGTGTGTGTGTGTGTGTATGTAGTTTACTCACGTAGCTGTCGTCTGGCGGTTGATTACGTTCTTGCAAAGGGGTATTTTTGTCAGTTTGCGGCTCATGTCAGAGGATACATTTTCTGTCTGCTTCCAGCAAAATAATTCATCTCATTTTACTTATTATGAGGCCAAGCCCATCACATTTTCGGTAATTCTAATAACATGCTAGTCTGCTTTGTATTTAAGGTGAAATAACTTTAAGGGAGGCAATTGAAGTCAAAGCACGAGGCATACAACGAATGAGATTAAATGTGTAAGCTTTAAATAGTACTTGCAATTACTTGCTTTAAAATTTATACATATGTATATGCTGAACTAGCAAATATATTTCTAAATAATATCTAATCAACAAAGAGGTGAATTTCATCGTATTACATGTTTGCTCTGAAGCATGTCTCACACAGAACATTAAATTAAGCACTTGAGTCCAAGCCTTTAAAAAGGACTTTATTTGCTGCAGACAACCTTATTATGTGGAAATATTAAGCAGAACCCTTCTTATACAATTCTAAGTGTTACCATAGCAACTAAACTCAAGTAATTTCGAGACGTAATTAAATTGACATGTTAGGACTTCTTCTAGCGTTCACAAACGACTCACAAGCCACTCACACGCCTCTTATTAAATCGTTGCATGGACGAATGAATGCTCCGATAATGTGTGACCGCACAAACTTTTGCTGTGGGCCAAGTTTTCAAACGAGTTTACTGGACATCGAAAGCCCAATAATGTGACAAATTTGTGGTAAATCTACAAGAATATGAAATTAAATTAACATGGAACAGAAACTGTTGCCAAACTTTATCAAAAAACCAGCTTGAATTGCTCACGCTGCCAAGTTGATGGACGGGCCAAGACCCGGCTGATTAGAAACCATCTATCGCCGAGGGACAAGCTGCTTACCGCCTTGCGCAGAACTTTTCAAAGATTTTTGGGCAAGGGCCAATTTGATGGATGGTTTGTGGCGGTGATGAGCGTTGTGTGTTGAGTATATATATACATACATATACATATATATATACTAATGTGTGTGTAAATAAAATTTAATGACTTAAAGAATTCGAATATTATTTTTATGGCAGTTGAACAGTGATGGTTAATAGTTTAACAGCACCATCAAGCACTTTATTACTCATGTCCTTAAGTTATACGAATTTTTAAACGGGAGCTGCTAGCCATTGTAGACTTTGAGTTAATTGCTTAATATATCTTTAATATTTATGCCCCACAGAAAACTACAACTCGGCAACGCATACGACAAAGCCACTTTTATATGTATATGGAAAATGCCTTAAGCCATATTAATATATTCGAGACTGTGCGACAGCCTTAAATTTTCCAAATCTCACTTTCAGCTAGATTTACTATTAGTGTTGCAAGCCTGTCAAATACAAGGGCGAGCTGGACAGTGGTTAGTCGTAGTTTCGGGCTGGGAGTGCATTGAGGCCACTCGATTCTAATAAAGACTGGAAGACATGCAACAGTCGCTTAGCATAACAAAAGCGGGACTCAGGCACTGTGAATAAATTCATTTTTTCACTGGCGTACATATTAATATGTGTATACATATATGTATGTATATGTACAGTGAAACCTGTATAAATCGACTGCTCTGCAGATGCTAGATATTTAATACGATTATAGTATAAATATTTAGTTTGGTCCTAAAAATAAAATATATATTTATGCAATGCCAATGCAATAGGTAATATGCTTGGTTAATTCGGTTTAAAAATACTTTTGTCAGACATGGGAATGGCGGTGATTGTACTTGCATATTTTGTGTGTCACATTTTCATTTATTGTCCGGGAATCCTGCAGCTTTCATTTAACACATGTCTCTGAGGCAGGCAGCGGCAGCTCTTCAGGAATAAATTAAATTGACAATGCAACTCGTGCGTTCATCCCTCCAATGCGTGTCTACTATGTTCCGTTATTTTAATAAAATCGATTTTCCATACGACATTTTTTTCTACTAGGCCCAAAGTAAATCACATACATTGCGTGTCTTTTGATAGCAAAAAAATCATTTTTTTTCTTTTAAATTCATACTAATTCATGCAAGTACAAATAACAATCGTATAGAACAAGTTCCGATTTCTGACCACACCAGAAACCGTAAACCTTTCTGTCCACATCCGTAGCAAAATTCGCTGAAATATAAACATTTTTTGCGACGGAAATCATTTTTGGTTTTATTTGCTTTACGTTAAGGAATATGTCAATGCCAATAAAGGCGAATATAAAATTGTCATAAAAAGAATGCTGAGATGTTTCATCAAGGTACGTGGCTCTCTTGCCGACAGCACCAAATTAAATCAATAACCATGCCTCCGATGCCCCGGCGCCATGCTCACGGCCATTTTTATGGGGCGCGTGGTACGACATTAAAAGCAACATGCCGTATACGCAATAATTCAATTAGAGTTTGGGCATAATTAATTTTTAAACCCGGTCATGCCTCGAGCTGTATCCAGTCATAAAGCTTCTGAGTGTAATTTAAGTGTTGCTGTAAAATACACTTGACATCGATTTTGATGAACCTTATGCGTATCAATGAAAATGTATCCGCCATGTTAAACAAAAATTCTGCTTTAAGGAAAATCCTATAGAGTTTCGGCTGACTTAGAGCCTTTTGCAGGCTACGTGCTTGATGGTTGAGGTAGACATACTGTATCAAGTACCGGGCTGATTTATTTGAACCTACACGTCTCAGAGTCAAGAACTCGAAATGAAACTTGATTGGGCACAAGCTAAAGCAAATCCGTATCTATTTCTCTCAATTGTTTGACCTGTTTACCGTCGGTGTATTCTGAAGCAGACACCTGTAGTACAATGTTTGCAGTAAATAAATGATTTACTCGCTTTTCACTTGAATAGCCAGAAGAAATACCTTTTGATGAAGTGGCTTTTCGAGCTTCATGAGGCATACATATGCACCTCGCCTACTATGTTTGGCGTCCTTTTCATGGCCGTCGGGCTGTAACACTACCCAATACTTCTCCACACTTAAGTATGTATGTGCAGACAATTCGGTGTCTCATAGTAGGAAGGCAAACAAAATTTAAATAAATTAAAAATTGTATGTGCATTTCAGAGCGTTGAGGAATGTGTGTACTTCTACCTTTTGGGCATTCTGCTCCCTATTCGCATGGGCCAAAAAATAGTAATTTACATGCTGAAGTTTTCACACCGATGAGCACAAACTAGGAAAGGAAAGAAGTGACGGGCCAAGTTTGCACCGTTGCAACGGCTGAAAGCTGCTAAAAAAAACAATATTTCGCTTGCATATGCAAAAAACATTTCCGAAGGAACTGCTCCGACCCTGACACAATATATTTTTGATGTCCACTTTAGCATCCGAAGGTTAGGGGTTATGCTCACATCGCTGAGTTTCGCTGAAGCTAACGGTTGCCACTTGGTGCGTATATCTCAGACACGGAAATTAGCAGCGTGCGCACTGGAAGTAACTAACTGACACTGTCACAAATAAGTTAACGCACGGCCTTGGCGCTTATATCCCTTAAGCCGCCATTTTATGCATTAAAGATTACTTTATCTCATCCATAGGTAGGTAGAATTTAATCAAAAGTCTGAACACAAATTTGATTCCTATTGATTCAATGTTGTTGTTGCTTCGGCAGTGGCAACTGCAGCTGGTTCATCAGCAAATCAGCAGCATGCTGCAAACGATGATGCCTGATGACATCTTGCCAAGTGACTGGCTGTCAGTGGCCTGGCAGCCCCATAGCCCATTTGTTGCAGCTGCAGGCAACGCGTGGTAGCGCTGTGACTTAATAAAGGTCCTTCCATATGAAACATGAGGTTGTAAATAATGTTTTGGAAATGCAGAGTGTTGAATTTGACGTTGCTCCTGTCAAATACGCAAAGTGATGAGGCGTTGTTCGCTGCAGCTATATTTTATTTGAAATTTCTTCAATGAATAGATATTTTTCTATTTAGAATATTAAAGCACAAATTTCCCCATTTCGATCAGATTTATTCTAGCCACACATTTAAATTCACTGGAATGCAAATAATAAATTCGCTGACCAGAATTAAACAAAGTACTGTAATGTCTGCATATTTTAGTGCCAACATTTTGGTGCAGTTATTAACTATAGAAAAAATAATAATAATTATTTCAACATTCTTCAGAAACCTGAAATAAATTGCTGGCTTCTGGACTATAAAACCAGACATTTCTAGACAGCAACCCCCCCAAGTCTCGGACTGTGCACAATAATATTAAAAATCGGTGTGTCGGGCACAGGGAGTTACGAGCTTGAAGTTCTTGACGTGATGTCAAGCGTTGGCAAGTCTGGCACAAAGAGCCTGGGAAGTATGAGGAGCATGCAGTATTCAAAGGCGCCATACAATGGGGCTAAGGAGACGCATTCAGAATGCGGGCTCTCATAATTCTTGAAGGCGTTCAAGGCACAAAATGTGCATTCAGTGCGGCCCGTCAGTTCGCATGTCTTTTTCGATGGGTGTACAAGGAGGTGTCGGGGTATGTGCGCACAGAACAGACGGTCGCAGTTATAGCCACACTTGGCCAAGTTCGCTAGTCGTCTGATTACCGCAACACTGAAGGTTTGGGAGGTAGTTTTGTAGTCGTTGTCGTTGTAGTTGTAGTTGTCCTTGTCGCTTAGTTGTCATCACCAACCATGTGGCTCTGCATTTCCTTAAACATATACAACTCTTTTAGCGCTTCCTTTTCAGTCGTATTTGCGAGGCGTTAATGGGCATAAAAACCCTACACAGATATACGATAGGCTCAGAGTGAGAAATGCAACAGTCACGAACCGTGAATGCAGACGGCCACAAAAAACCAGAGCCCCCTCCCATCCTAGCTGAGCACACAGAGGACGTGCTTATCTAACTCGAGCCCTGTAAATCCTTCTGGCAGCTGTTACGCAACTACAGAGTATTATCGCGCCACCTAACTTTGCATTTGCAGTCCTTTTTAGTCCTCACCGCCAGACTGGGTGGCATTACCACAGCAGCAAGAAGTGGCAATTCTCTTCAACTCAGTGGTGGTCGCGTTTTTATGTAGTCTTCCTAAATGCTTCGCTACTGTGAGACATGCTGCAGTGACTGTGCATCTGGCCTGAACCTTTTGTTCCTACACAATAAGGTTGTGGCAAAAAGCGCATCTATTGCGTACCTTACATTGTGTCGCTCTTGATGTCTCTCTCGTTCTCAAACTGGAAAGAGCATTTAATTTAATAATTTATGGATACTGATAGAGAAAAACGGCGAAACACAAAAAAAGGAAATCATTCATTCAAAAGATCATGGATTCCAAAAGAATCGAATGGAACAAATGGAATTTCATTTTTCAATTGCCTTCATAAATTATTAAGCCTTCAGTTCATTATTTCTGTAGCAATAAACTTCACTCTTGGACAAGTCGCCCCCCACCCCACATCTCCCCACCATCTCCCCAGAACTCACGCTCACACCACAGCCACTACAGTACAGTTCAGCAGTGGCGGAGACAAATTACTGGCAACAATTTTGCACAGCCAACTGTTTGCCATTCTGCTCCAGCCGATGTGCTGCTGTGCTCTCGCGACTCCTTCAGTTCTTTGTGATTCCTGTTCGCTGTGTCGAACAATTGTTGGAAATTAATTTCACATTTGACTCCTGATGCCTCCTGCTTCTGCTCCTGCTTCGGTTCCGACTCCGAATGCCGCTGCAATGCTCCGGGCTGCAACGGACTGCACTTATGTACAAAAGGCACTTATCGTGAGTGGGACTCGTATCCGTTTCCGCACTCTTTCTCCTAATGCACACCAATCTGCAGTGGTGCTGGGCGGCTCGGGATGGAGTGCTACCACCATGATGCTGCGTGGAGGGAGGACAGAAGTTGAACAGATGGCACAATATTTGCACAGCATGTGCGCTCGGGAAATGAGCTGCATGCAGTTCCGATGATAGCGACAGTGCTGGTGCTGGTGTTGGCGCTGCTGTTGGTGCTGGTGACGGTGGATTAAACTCTTGCCTGCCTGCAGTTCCGCCCATTGCTAAATGCATTAAAATGTGCGCATTAAAATGTGAAAATTTGATCAAGCTGTTGTAGTTGTGCTTTGATTAAACAAACTTCCGGCTGGCGTCTGCCTGTGCGCGATTCATCTGTCCCCAGGCAAGCTGAGCAGACGTAATCATTTTGGTTGTTGTAAGGCGCCAGTGCTGCGAATATGTGCAGGACTTTGGTCGATTTTTTGGGACAGAATAAGTAAAGAAGAAGAAGAAGAACAAGAACAACAGCAACGTGCTGGAACCCACATTAATTCTTTGTGTTTGCTTTTGGCATTTATTTTCGCACGAGTACCGAAAGCGCTCCACAAAAAACAAACAAGCAAACTAAATTGGGGGTGTCTGTTGTCCTGCGGCCGAGAATACGATAAAGTGGAGGGGGCACCAGCTGCCTGCCTGGTGCTATAAAGTGCTGTGCCAGACATTTTTAGCGCCATGTCGGCCGCCATTACAAAGTCGATCTAATTATACACTAGCCCCTGTTATTGTTCCAACGCCTACCAGGGTCCAAAGACAACGAAAACAAAATGTGCCAAGCACGTCTATTTATATGCGAATCTTTCCGGTTTGTTTTTGTATTTTTGTTTACATAGAAAACGAAGCGAAACCAGGACGGGGCTTACACCAATCGCTTCACCGCCTTGGCAATGGGGATTTGCATTAGGAGTTGATGGCGCTTGTGACACATCACAGTCCCAGAAGCACTCATGGCACCCTGCCAAGATGCAAAGAAATTGTAACGAATAAGAAATCGAGCGCGCATATCAACTGAGTGAATAACCATGGAATATTTAATCCAAATTTAATCTTCGTTCATATGCAGCTGATTTGCTTAAGTCTTACATTTAAATTAAGGTACCCCACCGGTCACAGTGTGGCTTGGCTGTTAATGTGATCTAGTTGGGTAAATTGAACCATCTTTTTAACGAGCGTCCTTATAATGCGTTCTAATAGCGTTAAAAGCGAACGTTTATATTTGCTTGAATTGTGTCGCGCTTCATACTGTCCTTACAATTGTCCCTCTCAGACCCAGTTGACAGTTAGCAGTCATTTCGGCTCTGCCATATTAATGCCGTTCATTCATCACTTAGATAGACGGCCCGTGAGTTACGAGTTGGGCAACTGAAATGCAGTTGAGAACTGCACTTTACTGCAATCGCACGCCCATTCATTTTAAGCACCAACGAGTGAATTCAATTATATAATATAACACGCCCACAGAGGCGTTTCTAAACTATCTACCACAGTCAGCTGAGGCTCATAAGCCCGACTGAAAAGCCTCTTGAGTTTCAAATGCAACTTGCTGGGCAGGCTTATAACATGGTGGCTTATTAGATTACCATATTCAGAGCTCCTTAATTTATATAGTAGATGAATGCACTAGCAAGTTGCGCCATGTGTGCAGCAAAAGTAGTTGCAGTGTGTGTGCGTGTGTAATACCACAATTAAAATGAAAACGAGTACTTTGAACTATTTGATCAAATAACCAGGAGATATACAAGGCGGCAAGGAGTTGCCACCCACTCTCTCTCTCTCTCTCTCTCTCTCTATCTCTCTATCTCTCTCTATCTCTCTCTCTCTATCTATCTCTATCTCTGTCTATCTCTCTCTCAATATCACACACAATCGTATTCAGAGTTTAAGAGAGCTTGTAACAGTCGTAAATATTTGCAAACCGTTTAATGCTTCTTTAAGATAGTGACTGACAAACATACATATTGACACGAACGGCTTCTGCTCATACATACATATATACTCGTGCACTCGGACACGGCTGGGTATGTGCTTTTGTTTGTGTGTGTGTGTGTTTACGTTGCCTCTATGTGTCTACATATTTAAGTGTTGCTGTGAGTGCGTCTGGTATGCAGCATTTATGTTCAACATTTCTCGGAAAACTTTCGAAAACAAGCCTCCTTCACTAATCTAGTATTGTTGTATTGAATGGTAGTGTGTGCTTAAGTAAGTTATTTAAATTGAAAACAACACTCAAGTAACAAACAAAATTATGTATTAATTCTCATTCTATATTGTTGCACCATTGATTATTTCTTATGCATAGCTTACCGCAGCACTTGCACAAAATTTTGTATTTTCCGAGTTTTCAACTTTTGTGTAGCTGGTAAAGTTTACAAATTTATTAGGACAATGCCTTGCTAAGCGGTGACTTAATGAGTTTTCCAAAATTGGTGTGCAGCAAAGTTCCTATCGAAGCATTAGCACATCGCTGCCAACTATCAACGGTGAAACTTTTATCCAACTTCAATGAGACAGCGCGGATGAAAATTATTTATGCTTTCCCACAAGGTATTTCCTTACTAAATTTTGATTATGTTTTTGTGGTTTGCTATATTAACTCATGAAGCATGAACCTGTTGATTATTTTTTTTTACGTCTTATGCATATAAAATTATTATTATCTATGTGATATACTAATTACATATTCTTCGCAAGGACGGTTCTATTTATTTTAAGCTGCTGAGTGGATTCATAATTCAGAAATGAATCAGTTCCAGCAGTTATGAGAATGTTTAGCACATACCTTTTGTGACCCTTAATTAATATTCCCTCTTTATACAGATTAAATAATTTTTCATGCTTTGCGATATTGCAAATTCCAGCACCTGCGAGGACAGCGTAAATAATTTTATTAAAATTGTTACTGAGCAACTCAAAATTACCTTATACAAACAGAGCTTAGTCCAATCCTTCCCTGATTATCTCCCGTGCCATCCTTTAACCATTAAGTATGATGGTGTTGACAGTAAAATGGCCCGACCCCTAAACAAGCAAGTGTCGCGCGTTTTTCTTGTCCTCGGCTTGATCAAAAGGCATGACCATAAAGTCTTGTCTAGATTACTCTGTTGAAGGAGGAACGCATCCGCGAAAAAGAGTCGTTTGCTTGCAGATTATCACTTCATCGAAGCTGATGTTATTTCGCTACATTATTTAGTTTTGTTGACAGCTTTTAAATTAACAGTGGCTTAGCATACGCAGTGACCTTTGCCCTATTGATTCAATGGCATATACTTAGGTAAAGGTCAAGTGTGTTGTATACATACAAGGTATCGAACAAATTTTTCTCAAAAAGGAAACCATTTAATCTTTAACAATGTTGGAAATTTGCAATAATAGTGAACTGAACAAATAGCTCTGATCGACACTTTATTTTAAATTAAATATGTGTATTTCCATATCTTATACAATCGAAGTTCTCTTATTTGAATCTCCGCTGAATATTCAATTACGGTATGAAGTCGGTGAAAAAACTTCAAGCCATTATAAAAAAGACTACAGAGATATGTCTCTATTCGCTATAGTCTCTGGTTATGCATATACATATGTATACATATATTTTCAATTTATTTTATTTTAAGTATTTTAAGCTATAGATTCTTGACTGTATTTAGTTGCATGCATGTGTGTTTACTCTTGTGAAAGTTGCCGCTATGAAAGATAGATCGGAAATAAACTCGATTTTTCCGCTTAAAATCTTTTGAACATGTGCACTCTGCGCAGAAATTCATAAATACATAAATATTATTGTAAACCATACATGTACACATACCCACATAAACACATACATATATGCGAGTATACAGCATGATAAGAAAGTTCAAGGCTTGTGCCGGTTGTGGCAAATGTTGACATGTTGGCCCAAGGACCCACCAGAAGCAGACTGCACGAATATTAATGGCAGCCGCTGCTGCTCTTCCTTTTAACTACGAGTCTGGTTAGCTATGGAGCGAAAATAAAAATGCAGAAAGTGAACAATAACAAGAAACTGAACAAAGCGTAGGGTACGGGAGAATTCCGGCAACCACTTAACCAAATAAATCACAAGTAAATACCATCTATTGTTTCTAGTAAAAACTCATGAAAATTTATTATACTCCCACCCGTACATATGGAAGCTCCTGTCAGCCATTTCTCGTATCCTTTTCAAGTTCTGATCCAGACACTCCCACCAATCATTGAAATCCCTTTATGGGATGTTCTGCAAGGCAAATAGCTTTTAAATACTAATTAAATTAATCATGTTCAGTAAATCTACAATGCCTGCAGTGTTATACAACATGCCATTACCAAACACTTAAAGTTCATCTTTAATCATCCAAGACACCTAGAAAGAAAATTCGTATTAATGCTCTTATTGCAAAAGCACTTTTATTTACAAGACAAAGTCAATAACGCTAACTTAATTAAACCGTTTTGTTTATAAACCATCCCATAAATAGTTGCTAGTTGTATTTGTCTTTCTCTACTGTTGAATACAAATTAAATTTGTACTAGGAACTAGCTATGAACCACGAATAAACAAAAAACAATTACATTATTAAATCATTAGCAGAGCTGTGAAGCAAAATATTGATTTTTTAGCCTCGCGGCATATCCTTAAATGAGTGCTGTGTGTTTTAACCAAAGTATGGCATACTCGGAAACAATCCAAGCATTTAAGTGTACGACAGTTGAAATCTAATGGTTCCTAGCATTAGCAAACAGTCGAGGCAGCTTAAAGGAACAACCTCCGTTGTGGTAATCTGAAAATAATCTTCAGTCGGTCGCAAGTAGATTTCTGGTTTACTCCTTCGCCATGTGGTGGCTGTAGGCCTGACTCTGTTATTCATTCATCATTGTTGAGTCTTATTGTGAATAATAAATGTTGTTTTATCCAGGCAGACATTTTAATTTGTTGATGCTGGTTTACGGTTCGGTGGTTTGTTGATTTTGTAATTTGTCAATAATTACAACTGGTTTGGTTAGGTGGTCTGTTTGCTTTTAAATTGTAATTCAAATGAGTAGACCACTCTGCCTTTATTTGTTTACCATTTACAGCTTAAAGCATTTTCTCTAATGAGTGTTTAATTTGAGTAGATACTATAAGCTATTGCTTTAAAAAATTTAAAATTTTTAACTTTTTTCTATAACCGTTATAAAATTGGAATTTCAAAATACAAATTTGTGCCTTATGAAAGTCGACCCAAAAAAATCGTAAGACGGCCAAACATGTTAAATTGTTGACTATACTCAATACTCAAAGCGGAAACCGAGACAACAATCTCATTCCGGAACTAAATGAAGTTTGTCAGAATAAATGGACTGGGAAGTATATGAAGAAATAGGCATGCAAAACATTTTATTTGGTCTTTTTGTAACCACTGCAGGAAATGGCCAAGCCGCAAGTTAAGAGTCCTCTTAGTGGTGTACTTGTCATAATTTACTTTAAATAATGTATACAGGATGTGCATGTGCCTGCCTCAAATTAGGAATTTAATTAAAATCTCCAATATTAAAATGGAATTAAAGCGCCAGCCGTTGATGAAGAACGTTGACTCAAATTATTTCCGAGATTTAATTACTCCACACAAACGCACGCATAGGCAGTGCTCGGCAGGATGAATGCAGCTTGGCTGGGCGGATTCGAGGTTTGTTGTTTGGGAAACTGTCGCACCTAAGCCACTGGATATTAATAAACGCAAAGTGTTCACAATCTGGTGTAAATATTTAATTTATAATTTACGAGAGATTTTACAGGCGAGCAAGGGCAGAAGCAGTCGGTGGGTGGGGTGTTGGTTGGGTTTTGGGTCCTGTGGCAGTTGTCGATTGTGGGCACGTGCTTAAATGTCATTGCGGATGTTGACGATTACATTTAAATTATTTACGAGCTTCGCTCCCCCCATCCAAAATGACGCGTCGGGGCAGCCATCATCGTCACATTTGTTATTCGCTTAACTTTTATGACGATGGCGCGCGACACGGATTTTACTTAACCCCCTCCAGTGGGGGAACGCGACCCCTACTGCCAGAGGTGGCCAACTACAACAATGAGGCGTCATATGCTCCGCTTTGACGACGCCGATTTACGAGTTTCATTTAAAATTCACATTAACTTTTATTAAAGCAACCAAATGAATGCGACGTTATTGTTGCCATCACCGTCTTCGCAATTGTCTTACGAGAACTGCTCATTGCAAGTGACTGTGTTATCGCTTCAGCTCTTATCACCTCGCTGCCATTCATAGCCTTTTAATGCTAAATTAGCTGCGAATAGTGTCTTTGTTCTGTGCCGCATTTTACACATTTCATAGCCCTTAGCAGGATGTGATGGCAGTTGTTATGGGCATTAAAACCGTAGCCAAAGTGTGCACAGTGTAAGCGAGTGCTAAGGGCATTCTTGGAATAATTAATCATTTAAGAAGTCACTTTAACAAATGGCAATAGTTACTTTGAGAGGTATATATTGTATTCCTTAAAATGCTGTTTTAGTTTTTTGGAGAATTTCAAAATACCTTTAGATTCAATTTATTTAACAGCCCTAACATAATATGATATGCCTAAAAGTATGCCTACATTTATTGAGCTGCACTTTTAAGCCCTGAACCCAAGTGGGAAAATACAAATGCAATCGGAAGAGCATCGGATCACGTTAAGTATATATATTCTTGATCAACACCAAAAGCCGAGTCGATTTAGCCAAGTCAGCCTGTGCGTATGTAGGAACAAGCCGATTTCAAAGACTATTCAAAGTTGCTAGAATTACAATTTCTACGTAATGCATGCATGATTTCGGTCTGTTATACGGGCCATAACTTTATATGCTCTGGGGTACAGACTCTATTTAAATTATTCTGATTATTTGAAAGTTTCTCTTAATTTTTTTATTTTTTAATTTGTTAAGTTACTCTTTCATTTCAAAACGAGTGTGAAACAGAAATTTGTTTTATTTTAATATGTTTTGCTATAGGTGCAGTTGCAATCGATTGTACATTATTGGTCAAGCAAGTCAGCAATAAGTCAAAAGTTGTATACAGGTGGGCTGCCGGTGATGCTGCTTTGTCTTTACCAGAAGCAATATTTTGGAAATAAATGTTCCTTCACTTAACTGGCTTCGGTTTTATAGTTTGTACTTTTTAATTTGTGTGCCGTCATAAGTGGGTGTGTATATGTATTTATCGTTCAGCGATTTCATTTTATGCGCCATTCACAACAACAAAAGCGCAAATGCCTAAATAAGAATTTACTGCAGTGGAAGGCATAAATAGTTTATAAACTAAGTGACACCGAAAACAACTGACCCAAGCACTAAAAACACTACAAATAAAGCAGAAACCCGACGACAGCAACAGCATCGCATTGTGCACATTGGCCGCATAGTCATGGGAAAATATGAACACACACACACACAAATAAACAATGACCACATATACAAACACAAGCACACGGTAACTACAAACACTCGATTTACTTTACAGCAACAATAAAAAATAATAAATTTTACTTCCATAATTGGTGCCGCCACAAGCAGCCTGGTTGCGTCTTGCTCGCAACAGCAACACCCAAACCACACCACCCACTGAAACCTACACAGGAGCAGGCAAGCGAATTATTTGAAATATTTTCCCTTTTATATACGAATATTTTGGTTGCCGTTTGTGTTCATACTTGAGGGGTTTACTCTTTTTGTGGCTGAGCATAACATAACTCCTTGCAACAAGCAACGACCGGCATCGACGGCACCATTGTCACAATCGCCAGAACCATTGCTCGTACCGCAATCGCCAACTGCCGTGTTGTTGGATCTTCCGCCTGATGTTTCTCTCTACTCGGTCCCTATCCCTGCTTGACGGCAATTCTTGGGCATAAATTTAATTAATGGTTGCTGTGAATTTGCCTTTAGTTCAGTTGTTTTATATTATTGTAAAATTTTTATTCAAACAACAAAGTGCCGGCTGGCATTAGACCCGCACACCATAACATAAATATGCTGAAGTGAAAAAGAGAAATCCAATTTAAGACGATAAACAAGCATGTTTACACCATGCCAGCATCCTTTTGAAAGTAATAAATGAAAAGATTTGCTTCTCAGTTAAAAGTGCCTTTATAACTGAATCGTTTTCAGTTCAAAGAGCTTAGCTCGTTGAAGTAGTTCAAGTAAGTAAGTAGTAAATAACTAGTTGTCAAATTATTAAAGAAATATATATAATATACCATTTCAAGTTCAAAATTGCATTTGTTTTGAATTAAGTTGGCCAAGGTCATTGAATTCGACTAAGACCAATTAAACCATTTTGTGCACCTGCAGCTAAACTTTGAACTTCTGATTTTTGAACAAGCTTCAAGCAAACTGTCGCGACGGTAAAATACATTAAGGCTCTCACAGCTGGATAAGGATTTGAATTTAGACTTTTTATGGCTCCAAAGAAATATGTCTAGACTCGAGGCAGGCGACATCGAAGAGGCTCCCGAGAGGGCAGCAAACGTTAAGAGCCCCAGCTTCCAAGTTGAAAATAGTTGTTGACGGAGAGTTTGAAGGATGAGATTCTGCATCTATTTGTGAGATAAATGACAGTAGTCATTTTTTTGGCAAGCTCTTTTCTACCAGGAGAGCTGTTGATATACCTCCTCCTATGTATTTATTTACATTTAATTTTAATTCGGAAATTGGAGACGCACGTGACGTGCCATTCTGTAGCGATGGATCTACAGCATTTCCGTTGAAATTCGTCAAAAAGTTTATGTACCTGAAGTGAATTATTTTCTTAAGGCATGTAGAGTTTGCGCATATGTTACATTTACATAATAAAATAATATTTTAGCTTAATAACAATACTCCAAATGACATAAAAACTTGCAGCTATTCTATAAAAATATAAATGAATTTTTTAATTTCACATTATTACAAGTTGTTTCATCAGCTAAATAGCAGTTCGGTGAAAGTATAAAGCACCTTTCCATTATATTATTAGAAAAAAGTATAAATATATATCTTATGTTTCTACTTATCAACGTATTGATAAGCACAACACAATTTTGTTTTGATGAGAAATTGCCCTACCTTGCTATATGTCGTGCAGTGTTAAAACTTGTTTGGCAAGTATGTGTGTTTTCCGCATTGGTTCTATAATCAACAGACGTGGCCCAATCTAATACATTTTTGCACAAATTCGAGGGTATATTAACTATTGCCTTATGAAATTAACAAATATTCGCACTAATTGTAGCTGATGGTTGCAACAGCCACAAGCACCCGCCAGTACTCGTATACTATGATTAATGTCATGGAAGTAAGAGGTTTGCCGGTAAATGCAAGGTCAGCTTGGCTGTCTTGACTGCCACTGCGATTTAATATCGGCACTTCTGGTAGCCACATGAGCCAGACGGTATTAACCAATTCACTCAAAACTCGTTTTTAACATTACCGCATACCTCTTAACATTTACCATTTAAAGGTATGGAATACCGTTGAGAAAGATGACAGAGTATGCTTAAATAAAATAAATTTCGCACAATTTATTTAAATACTACTACATAAGATCCGTAAAATGTAACAATATGTAATAGTTAGTGAATTCTTCTTATCCCATATACATCTTTGGCCGTGATAAAAGATATGTCCATAGCTTTTTTTTGCTTCGTTGTAAGTCTTTGCGATGGGCAAACAAGTTTTTAATTTAAGTCGGCAGCTGGGGAGCATCACTTTTCCTTTCGAATGGAAGTCAAGGTCGTAGTTATACAAAAACAATAGAAATACGATAACAGAAACCGAAACAAAAACAGAAACTCAGGACAGCAGTCAACTGATGACGGTGAAGTTAGAAAAAAAATAAAAGAAATCATAAATATTTATATTATAAGGTTTAGCTGGTTAATGTATAAAAGAAACCGGTGGTGCTGGTGGCAAAGCACAAATGAGAAGAAACAATAATGTATTAGCGCATAATTTTCATATTAAACCGGTTCGTAGATTTGGCAACACTCTGCTTATAATTATTTACCATTTAATATTTTCTAGAGCTGTCTATCAACTCTAAACAGACCATTTTACTAGTTATCATTAATTTTCTTATAGCTGCAGTTGACACTATGATTTTATGCATATTGAATGTTTCACGGCGTTGAAAAACATGCGCCGTCAGTGGGACTTTTTGAAAAGTAAAATATTGACATATCAATTGACGCAGTTTTCCCTACACATACAGGTGCAACAAAGGAATGGATGTACTTAAAAAAAAAATAAAATTGTAAATTAATGTGAAACTTTATGGAACGTTATCTAAATGCATTACAAATTTTGCTTTTGTGCTGATTTTTTTTGTTAGCTTACAAATTAATTAATTGAAATTTAATTTGAATAGCTTGTGGATAATGTGAACAATAATGTTGAATTAATGCCTTCTACTTGATGCGATAGCTAGCGCGCAAATTTTATATATTACTAATTAATTTGCCCCAGTTGAGTGTAAATGCTCCGATTTACGTATATATGCTTTATATTGGAAATACCAGAGTTCAATTAAATTCGCATTATGTGCAAATATCAAAAAACGAGTATACTGTGCTTATTGCACTACTTTGAATTTGATATACAAAATCAATCGAACTTCCCAGCTCACTGGATGAATGCTGTAAATCTCTCCCTAGAGACTCATTTAAAATGTATATACTTCGATATGCTTATTTTTCTACTAATTCCACAAATTTATATATTTTTTCTTAAAAATGTTTATTATGTGCTAGTTGCAGTACTTATGACAGCCGTTGAACAACACGAAGAGCTGTTGTTGGGATCGTGCTCTTTACTGCTCACGATAAGCATAACTGTCTTTTGGCTTGACGCTGGCGTTTCGAGCACGACATTTGTTCAGCTCTCACAACTGTGACTGTTGTCGGTACAAATGTGAGTAAAAGTGTGTGTATGTGTGTGTGTGTGTGTTGCGTGCTCCGGCTATGCCTCTGACTCTGACTGTGACTCTTTGGCATTAACGACCGCAGAGCTTCTGTGGATCGGGGCGTCGACGCTGGCGTCGGTAACGTCGCTTGCCTATAAAAGCAGCGCATTTTGTTGGCGTTGCTTTTCGAAGTGAGCTCAGTGTTAATTTCACAGTTGCGTTGGCCAGTAGCGAGTTCGTTCCCAGACCCAGACCAACCAGTTACCACGTCAAAGTCAAAGACTGCACCACACGAGCAGTCAAACATACCAATCTCAGCTGCGAATACCGTGTGAGTGTAGAATCAAGTGTTTTAGTGTGCATTTCGCTGATCGTGTTGTATTGTTTCTGCGGTTATCTACACAAAATCAGGGGTATCTAATCAACCCTCAATCTCTTTGAACCACCACGAAAATCACTCATCTGTCCAAACGGTTTGAAAGTTTGGAGGTTCGCATTTTATTTTCGGTACCAAAAGAGTAATCATATTTGCTGATAGTTGGGTCCGTGATGCGGAGTGTGTGCTGCGGTGTTGTGTTGTTGTCTGCACAACAAACTCTAATTGAATTATTTAATAACGGCAAAACAACACCAAAATGTTATGGGGTAACAAAACTCGCTTTATACCCGAAATTGCGGTCAAAATTCGTTGTCTCGTCTTATATAAAATACCTGTTCACTGTTTGCAGCGCTGCTGATTGCTGTTTCAGACCGCAAATACACACAAGCACATACACACACACCCGCATACATGCGACACACACATGCAGCAGAAAACAAAAGCGATAAAAAGTTGCAAGTGCCACGAGTAGTTGAGGACAGAAATACTCTACATTTAACATATAAAGTAAATAATGTGAGTAACTAGGGTTTACTCAACTGGTCTAAAAGTCAATTTGAGGTACACAACTAATATACTATTTGACGTGTCGATATAGAACATTTGTACTCTGGCTTATCAGTTTTATTGTCATATTATGTATAGTTCACCGTCGAGTTGCTCTGCAAGTAATGAGCTGATAACTGCGGAAAAGTTTTCCGTTTTATAGATATTATAACTCCGGGGAACTCGCTCGTGTGATACGGAATGGAAAGAGCGTATCACAGAAGTATAATTTATATAGATTCGAAAAAATAATAACCTTTAATTTACTGTTAAACATTTCAGCAATTGCACTCAAGAAGGTTGCCAAATATGTTAACAATTGGCTTGTCGCATAAGCTCTTAAAAGCCGTCAGTATATGACTGCCCATCTGGGATTTATTCAACTTGAGGGCACTGTAACTTTTATAAGCTTTGCTTTATCAACGTTCTTCCACTTTTTCGATTCTCCCCATTGATTAAACGTGCAGCAATTTACAATCCATGATATTAGACTTGGAGGGAGACGTTGCCGCGAGTGGCAACTACATTATTCTGCCTATCTTTTGGGTCTTTGTAAGTTGCAAGTGATTCATTAGAGGAAAGCTTTTTCAGACTCTGTTTACAATAGTTACCCATGCACAAAGCAGAATTGTAGGTACCGATAAGATCCAGACAAAAATTCATAGAGATGAGTTCTGCATTAGTGAATCGTCTTAATTGCAATAGTGGAGGAGGCTTCATTTGGAGCTCTGAGTTCGAACAGCCGGCCGGCAATGGTGGGCAAATTAAAAATGCCAATCACAGCCAAGAGGCGTGACTGAGGAGTATTTTTGTGTGTGTGTGTGCGGTAACTTTTGATGATGACCACTGAAGAAACAGTGAAAGACGTGGCAAGGGTGAATATGAAAGCTTTCCAGAATTCTGTCACACTCACAAACATCAGAACGAGAAAGGGGGTTACAACGGCGACGAAGACCGAATTAGAGTCGAGTACGTGTTGCATCTGAAATGGCCCCAACTTCTTGTTCCACTGACTGCAAAGCTCTAGAATGAGGTGTACACTTAGATACACACATCGACCAGAGAGTAGTAAACACGTTTTGTGCTAAATGATAAAAATTCCAATTTGCTATGACCATTCACAAGAAATTATGCTCCAGCATATTCGTTTAGTGGTGATTCCAACTCGAATCTACATACATAAATTATATGTACTTATATTGAATCATACATGGTACACACATACATATACATATATTTTAATATGTGTGTAGCAGTCTCACTTAAAATAGAGACCCGGACTTGGAGTTGCTCCCAGTTGAACGCATGTGGCAACATACATACATATATATATATATTTATATGTAAAATTGTTTGCAGACACACACTTCATACGACTTCATACATATATCTTTTTACGACGCATATAACTAGATAAAAACAACAACAAAGTAGTAGCTGTAAGGCAATTCCACTCAGAATACTTAAGTTGAGACTGCCCAACTAGGCGATCCCCTGTACCAAAGTCTGAATCTGTATAACAATGATTTGTAGGATCAAATAAATATATTAAAAATACTTCCTTCAAAACACCGAAGTAAAATATTAAAATTCACCTTAAACCTATTTATGTCAAAAGATATAATAAACATTTTACAGAAAACAGAGGGACTCAGCTATAAATGCTGATTAAGAGTTTAACTACTTTACTTAAGCCATAGTATCTGCTGACATTAGTTTCCATAAAAAAGGGTATCAACACGCAAAACCAAAACAAGAATGCTGAATACAAGAAATTGCCATTTGATTTAGAACTGAGAAATCATGTTTACCAAGCAGATGCGGGAACGAGGACGGGACCTCGAACTAGAACTACATATAACTAAGTGGACCGGTAGCCGCAGCGGAAAGAAAGATTCAAAAGAGTTGACAAGTTGATAAGAACTCCCATGCGCTTTTTCTTGTACACATTCTGTTGGGCGCACACACTCGTGCACACACTCAAAATGCTCAATGGCAGAGCGGGTCTACAAATACCCGTCATCTAAAATTAAAACTGTGTACTTGCTTTTCCCATGACGAGACCAGGCTGCAACGTTGTCTTTTGCGTATCACAGTTCGTCTAATATTATCAATGGAGTAAATACGTTGAACAAATTAATTTCATTTATTAATAATTATGTTTACCAATTGCTTACATTGTTCTTATCAAAAAATAAACTCTTGCTAATATCTGCTCATTTTTTTTTCAGGTATTAAAAAACGTAATATCGTTAAATTGAGCAAACAATAAAATGTGTGGTAAGTAATTCCAAAGACAACAATATATTTACATACATTACTAAAAATCATGTACGAAAGAACGCAATTTATTGAGTAAATTCATTTCTTATTTGTGCTTAAATAAAGTCGCTGATAAATTGAATGAACAATTAAAATGAAGAATAACCAATTGAAAATTCACATTTCTTATGAGCATTATTATATTTTCATATGAGGCTTAGTAACTTTTTATACTAAGCACAATTTATCTCCATATATTTTTGGTACTTGAAGTCACTTTTATTCTGAATTCAAAATGTTTACCATTGTAAGAGGGTGTTCAGGGCATTGTAAGGAAATATGTAACTAAAATTTTGTGAATTCGAATTACACAATTCACTTTGGTATTTATATATTCGATTTAATTCGAAGGCGTCGTTGGCCTTTCACCGCAGTCGACTTCAAAAATAACTTCTACTGAACGCCCACAACCTCGCTGAGCCACTTATCCAAGTGGTGCACTTAGTTGTAAAGCCGAAACCCAAACTGGTTTTTGCCTCAGATGCAGATTTCCTCATAACTGGTCGGGTTTTGGGCTGGGCTTAGCTCTTGCAAAATATGTTTCTTGCATATATATTTTTTTCATTATTTGTTTCTTTTGCATGTGTACGTATGTATATTAATAAACTATCTGGGATTGAAACCTGAATTGTCCAATAGTATAGCAAAGCTGTACTGAGGATATTAAGTAATGCGAATTATTTGTAAAATACACACTGATAAAATGGTTGTTTTTTGCCTGCAGGAATATTCGCTTATTTGAATTACCTAACACCAAAGTCGCGACAGGAGGTGTTGGATCTGCTGGTGACAGGATTGAAGCGACTGGAATATCGTGGCTATGACTCCACTGGCGTAGCAATAGACTCATTAGACAACAAGGATATTATAATGGTTAAGCGCACTGGCAAGGTCAAAGTGCTTGAAGATGCCATTCAAGAGCGTAAGATGCAGCTGAGCCTGAAATACGCCACAATATTAAGCGATTATTTTTGAATGTTGCAGACTTTACCGGGGATGAATACAGCGAGCCGGTGCTCACTCACGTGGGCATCGCACACACCCGCTGGGCTACCCACGGAGTGCCCTGCGAACGGAACTCTCATCCACAACGCTCGGACGATGGCAACAGTTTTGTTGTGGTTCACAATGGCATCATCACCAACTATAATGACGTTAAGACCTTCCTGGCGAAGAAGGGCTACGAGTTCGAGTCGGACACGGACACGGAAGTGTTCGCCAAGCTGGTGCATCACCTCTGGAAAAAGCATCCCAACTACTCGTTCCGCGAACTGGTCGAGCAGGCCATACAACAAGTGGTAAGTTAATTCAAATGCTAAACTTATTACGGAAAAACTTATATTGATGTGCTACCTTATTGCTGCTTTGTAGGAGGGCGCATTTGCAATTGCCGTAAAGTCGAAGCATTTCCCCGGCGAGTGTGTTGCCTCGAGACGCAGCTCCCCTTTGCTGGTCGCAATCAAGACAAGGACCCGTCTGGCTGGTGATCAAATTCCCATCCTATATGGCAAAGGTAAGTGACGCAAGGAAGGCTTCTCTAAAAGGAGACATCTACTAGTAGGTCCTTACTCTCTTTCACTCTTTTCATATAACAATATCTTTGTTTCTTTATCAATGTATGTACATTCTCGTATCTGTCTGTGTCATACTATGTTTTCGTTTCTTCCAAATAACCAATGGTCGCTCTTAATTTCTTCAACACTGTCGCCACACTGCATTCTTTGGCGCCCCTTCCTCCTCGTTTCACTGCTGCCACTCTGTGTTACTTGCAACGTGTAGATGACAAGAAGCAGAGTTCCGATCAAGGTAGTCAACTAGTCTACACCAAATCCTATTAAACTCTGCTTTTCGATGGTGGCTGGGTATCGGTATGTCGCACAGTACCAGACTAATGAATTTTTGCTTCACTCTCAAATCGACTAACTCTTCTAATCCTGTGCTAATCTTCTATCTTAAGCATATCTAAGATCAAATTGTTTCTAAGCATTTTACTTAGCCATTGATATTTTTCTCTTTCCCGTGTATAGATGCCGACTCTGGTAAGGCCGTAGGTAATTAAAAGTTGCAATATTTGTTATTATAAATATGCTTATCAGCATCCATACGGTCAACTGTATAGATCACATTTCCAGTTTTTTTTTTTTTAACTCCGTTATCCTATCTTTATCGCTTCTCTTCCGCTTCCTTACTCGCTCTTTCTTTCATTAAAAAAGGCATCAAATTTAAGAATGGATTTTCCGTACATATTTTGAGCTTGTGAAAATTAACTTTGTTGAAAGCCAACGGCAAAATTGACTGCAATAACTCATAAATTTATAGCATGCATTTGAAACCAATATAAAATCTATAATTATAACCAAATTCATAAAAGTGTACACTTTCATTGCATAATTGCAATTTTCGTCACATCGTTTACTGGATACCATTTCTGACTAATTTGAACAAGAAGAATGACCTAATTAAATTCCAATGTCATCTGCAAGTTTGTGTTCACAAACTCTGACGTTTGTAAACATTATTTATTTGTAAATGAAAAGTGGACTGGATACATTTATGCGCATAACTAAGTTGCCTAAGTTATTGTTTATTTCATATGTCATATATTTAATTAGTACTTGGGTCTCATATATACATATATTTTTAAACTGATTTCCTAAAATTCTAATTTGTGGTGGTGGTTATTTTGTGGCCGTACTGCAAAATATTTGGCATTAAGCTTTGTTATTTTTGTTGTTGTTGTCACAGTGCTGATGTTGACTATTCTATTTATTTTCGTTTCTGACTTGCATTACCCTCTCCACTGGGTAAAACACAAACAAATACACACATACATGCACACACACAAAATCAACAACAACACTATACGCATATTTGAATATATGTATAATTGCTAACCCTTGCGTCACCATCAAATGCGTCTCGCCTGCCTTCGTACTGTCCTGACCGCATTGCGCTTGTCAATTTGGTCAAAATGCAACGCTATCGACATCGAAATCGCAACTGTAATCGCCATTGCAACACCTTTTCTTGCAACTGCAAATGCAAATATAAATACAATGGTTAATGCCATTAAACGTGCAACGCCATTAAATCTCCAACGTCAACACTATCAAAATGTTAAACTAACCGAACAGAGTTGCGCCCGCATGGACAAACTCGTGAATTACCAGTGTTGCCACGTTCGGATAGCACCGCGGAGTTTATGCCGCTCGAGGGGAAGGAGGTGGAATACTTCTTTGCGTCGGATGCCTCTGCTGTCATTGAGCACACGAACCGTGTCATCTACTTGGAGGTGAGTATCGAACATTTCAAAATATTAAATTGAGAAATACTTAAAGCTCTAATACTCATTGAAGGACGATGATGTGGCTGCTGTGAGGGATGGCACACTGAGCATCCATCGTCTGAAGAAGAGCCTGGATGATCCGCATGCTCGTGAGATTACCACACTGAAAATGGAGATACAGCAGATCATGAAGGGCAACTACGACTACTTCATGCAGAAGGAGATCTTTGAGCAGCCCGAGTCGGTGGTGAACACAATGCGCGGTCGTGTCCGTTTCGATGGCACCACCATCGTGCTGGGCGGCATTAAGGACTTCATTCCGGAGATCAAACGTTGTCGCCGCCTGATGCTGATCGGTTGCGGAACATCCTATCACAGTGCCGTGGCTACACGACAGCTGCTGGAGGAACTGACCGAGTTGCCTGTTATGGTCGAACTGGCCTCCGACTTCCTTGACCGCAACACGCCCATTTTCCGTGACGACGTCTGCTTCTTTATTTCGCAATCGGGCGAGACCGCTGACACTCTAATGGCTTTGCGGTACTGCAAGCAGCGTGGAGCTCTGATCGTTGGCATCACAAACACTGTGGGTAGCAGCATCTGTCGAGAGTCGCACTGCGGCGTGCACATCAATGCCGGTCCGGAAATTGGTGTTGCCTCCACCAAGGCTTATACATCGCAGTTCTTATCGCTGGTCATGTTTGCGCTGGTCATGTCGGAGGATCGTCTGTCGCTGCAGCAGCGTCGCCTGGAGATTCTGCAAGCACTGTCCAAGCTTGCTGATCAGATTCGCGAGGTGCTTAAACTCGATTCCAAGGTGCTGGAGCTGGCAAAGGATCTCTACCAGCACAAATCGCTGCTAATCATGGGTCGCGGTTACAATTTCGCCACTTGTCTAGAGGGTGCTCTGGTAAGACGAAGCCTTTCATTTACTTTCACACATCTAGACTGCAACTATATTTAAATTTGCTTGTTACTCCTACAGAAAGTAAAGGAACTGACTTATATGCACAGTGAGGGCATTATGGCTGGTGAACTGAAACACGGTCCGTTGGCTCTCGTGGACGATTCGATGCCTGTGCTGATGATTGTCCTGCGTGATCCAGTTTATGTCAAGTGCATGAATGCACTGCAGCAGGTCACCTCGCGCAAGGGCTGTCCAGTGATCATCTGCGAGGAAGGTGACGAGGAGACAAAGGCCTTCTCTTCGCGCCATCTTGAGATTCCTCGCACTGTCGACTGTCTGCAGGGCATCCTTACCGTTATACCCATGCAGCTGCTCTCCTATCACATTGCCGTGCTGCGCGGCTGCGACGTCGACTGTCCGCGCAACTTGGCCAAGTCTGTCACTGTGGAGTAAGAAGTCTTATCACAGGGCTGGACTCTCTAAGCACTTACATATGGCGCATTGTAGCGCATTCCTTCCATGATAATCTCTATATACAAGCATACACTCACACAAATGTGAGTAATAAAACCGATTCGCACACATATGTGTACATATACATACACGATATGATTTTACCTTTTAAATCATTACTACGCAAACTACTTACTAAAATAAAATTGAAATTGTTTTGTTAAATGCATTTTGAACTCTAATTTGTCTGGCAGTGTAGACTTGATTATTTGAAAGAAAACTTTTGTCTCGGTTGTCCAACAGAACTCTTCTTATATCTAATTAAGGGTAACAGTGAAAATCAGTTTTGGAGCCTGTACATTTGTGTTTATTGTACATAAGTTGGATCCTTAGAGCCCTGTCAAGTGTGCAATTCAAGCTTTAATTAAATTCAACTTTAAATTGGATGACATAAAAATGAATTGCCCAAAATGTTTGCCACAAGAAAATACATGACAAAAAAAAATTAGGACGGCGGCGCCGTCAATGCTCTTAGGGTCTTTGCAGGACGTAAACGTAAAGTTCATTTTTATTGAAGGCTGCGGTATTGCTGGTATCAGCAGTAAACGGTTATGTCTTCAAGCAAAACCCAAAACCAACTACCAAATCCAAACAAAACACCAACGAATAAATGGAAAATATCAAAATGGCCACCGCTAAGCCAAATCTGTGGCCCAGCCGCCACACCCCTCTCTCGGCTGACATGGCAATCGCCAGGTTTTCGAAAACACACACATACAAAGACACACACATTGAAAACATTCACAAAACACACCCAGCAATGTTACTATTATTTTCAATTCGCATTGAATTTTCGAAGGGCACATAATCTAGATTAAGGGATGCAGAATGTAGACACAGACACACTTGGACTCCAGCCAGGCATTGCTCGAAGCCAAAAGGCGTCAGACATATTTGGGTTGATATTTTCATTGGCAAGAATAGCTAAAGGGCGATTCCGTTAGCTAAGTGTATTGTTTTTCAAGATTTAGCAACAAAACCAACCAGCACAACAATGGGCCAAAAGTCTAAATTCCAAATAATAGTTTGTCCAAGTCTACTAAGTCTCTACATTAGAGCGTCGTTAAGAATAGGTCTACAGCAACTAAGGCCGTATTACAAATTTTCTATATCTTAAAATTTAAATGTTATTATTTTTTGCCCATTGTTGTTATCTGCTCGATGGTTAATTAACTCATAGACTGTCAATGCGAAGGGGCGAGTGCATAAAGAAGAGTTAAGCTCTCTGGGGCTTATGTTGTTGAGTCTGTGTAGGAAAAATTGAAATGCTTAATGTTCGACAACAAGTTTATTGCAACGCCTGTCTGCCGTTGGGAAACTTAACCGCAATTGGTTTTGGAGTGCATTAGGTTAGTGAATTTTATAAAGTGTCAGCGCAGTCAAAGTTACAAAGCCGCAAGCTTTAACCGAAATAAGTACGTGGCGGATGATGTTCAACATGCGCGAATCCTGCTTTTTGGGAACGTTTAACAAGCTTTCTTTAATGTGATGTTCGCTACGAAAATGATATGTAATGAAAGCATGTTTATGCATTTTTCGACTTGCAAAAAACTTGTGAAACTGTTATACAAACACGTTCAGGTAATAACATAAAAAACTTTTATCTCGCCACAGTCGTGAGCAGTTACCTCTTACTCTACATTTACCTTTACCTTTACTTTGTGCTTTGGCTTTAGCATTAGCTTCAGCTTAAGCTTAACCAGTGATGTTGTTGTTGCTTCGACCCTTGCACAGAACGAGCAGAGTACTTGACTCTACATCGATGGGGGGCACGTTCAGCTTATTTCTAAAATTGCCTCATTAGAAACTGTAATGCATATCCGGTTTATCGCCAATTGCCACATAGCCGCACATATTTAACTGTGCGGTCTGTGGGACCATCCCTTTGGTCCCAGCATTTCCCATTTCAATTGCGGAAAGTTTGAGTTTTCTTTTGAAAGTCAACTCCGTTGCGAGTGGGGACGTGAAGCAATTAATGTTAAGCTTGGCATTAGGATTCAATATATTATATCTATATTGTCAAACTGACAATCCAGTGCACCAAACTACTTGAGAGGATTGTGTAAATTCGCAAGTATTCTCTTGTTGTCGTTGCGATATTGTCATTAGCTAGATAACGGTTTGGATTGTAGTTGTTACTCAGATCTCATCGGGCTATGTAAGCCACAAGTCAACGGGCGCTTGTTGACATTCTGCCTCAGCACCCAATTGATTAGGGCAATTGGTTTGTTATTATGCGTAGGAGGCGGGGAATTGTGTGGGCTGACGCCATTGATTGATATCAATTGAGCAGACCCTTGGTCTCTTGGGGATTTGCGGAAGTGCGTTTTGCGGCACGTTAACACAAGATGCTGTGGTGTCAATTTATTTTTCAAAGTCAGACGTAGTCCTAAGCTTCCATTTAGGTAATAATGACGACAGCCGAGATTCCATTTGTGCAAATTGTAATTGTCAGGCACATGACAGCTAGCCAAGAAAACCCACATACATATATCTGCCAAGGGACGCGGTTTGGTTTCAGGTTGCATTTGAAATGTATGACTTTCAGTGGGTTTTTAGCATCTATGTTTAGCATGTGAATTCATTCTTGGCATAATGATAAATGCTTTTAGGAGTCTCAAGCTTCATAGCATTGTGTCTCTGGAGGAAGAGAGGATAATTGAATATACATATTTGCAAAGTTATCTCATTTCGTTCGCCTCAGTTGCTAGTGCTGCGCGTAAACCCGTTTTAAATATACAACAAAAAGTTGCCAAAGTTAGTTCAGAAAATAACTTTAACAATGCTGAGTGCTAACTTTCTAGATAGCTGTTAAGGGAGTGGTACTGTGAAAGTCCAAAGGGATTTACTGGACTTCGTTGTTATTGTTGAACAGAATATAGTGCTAGCTTGGGAGTTCGCTGGTCTGGCTATCTGCTGAAAAGTTTTGAAACAAACGCAATTCAATACAATTTCAATGATAATTGTTATGCCTGTTGTAGCCGAAACAAAAAATTTGAAACGAACCGATGCAGATCTAAAAGCCAACAAGAACAATGAGATGTAGACAGGTGCAAATATATCAGGTGACCAGATACTGAGGGAGTACCTAACAATCTAATTTACAAACTTAATATTCTGCTCTCGTCTGTCGATGAAAAACTCCTAGGTCTCCACATTTTGCTGAATATGAGCCCAAGTGCATGTTGTGCAACATAAGTATGTTTATATATGTTGTAATTTAATATCTAACTCAAGGCAAAGGCGGTGTAGGGGGGAAGCTTGGTTCTCCATCTCTTCAATAAGTGCACCTACACACAATGGGTTTATTTGCAATTCCAACGCAAATTTCCAAGCCACAGCGGGCTATGGACGGAAATGCGTGCCAAATCAACAACGGCACCGAGAACAACATTTCCATAGTAAATTCCAAACTATAATACGAAAGAAAATTTTAATACCCTATGCCATCATAGAGAGTTAATAATTAAAAATTTTTAAATTTATTTGCAGACTCTTGCCTTTTAGGAACATATTTCATGAATATTATTAACTTCATTAAAAAATAAACAGATTCAAGAAAGTACTTATGAAAAATTGATAATAATAATAATTTTACTAAAATCATATTCAACATAAAAAGCATATCTGACAGTCGAGCACCATTCTGACGCATCTTATGCCGGCTTTATGACAAAGGAAGAACACAACGCCAATCCGGCAATTCCATGTCCCGGTGAATTGTTTTTTCCCACACGACAGCTGTGACCGCTTCCGATGTCTTTGTATCTTTTTCCCGAAGTGTGTTTCGATTTCCAATAGGCAACACCGCTGCAACGACAACGACAAAGGCGAAGGCGAACATGGCGACAACGCTTCCGACGCTGATGCCATTTTGCATACAAGAATAACGTCGCTCATACGCCACGTTGGCTATAATATTTCATGAAACTAATGAACCACGCAGTGTTATGTGCGTTCCCATATCGTATGAAGTACGTGTGTGTGTGTGTGTGTGTGTGTGTACTTGTGTGTGTGTGCGTGGTCGTATGCGTGGGCGTGTCGTGAGTGGTATACTTACGCCTTGGTGTCTCAACTCTTGTTGCTCTCTTGTGGCAGCTTTTGTTTACGTTTACGTTTGTCTTTGCTTTCCCAAACACAATCTTACTATCGAATACACGTGTGTGCGTGTGTGTGTTTGTGTGGGTAAGTGCACAGGCACAATATTCCTCCCAGAAAGCTTCTTATACAAACATATTTATTCGTATACGTGCTGCTGCATATCTTTTCAAATTTTACATTTCACCAGTCCGACAGGCAACCAGTAAAAATATTTCCCCTACTTTATTTGCAAGCACTTCAGCTCCCCTGGCATTTCCTGCACAGGTTTCAGGCTCATCTGCATATATACAGCACACAATATACGGGAGTTGCCGTGGCCGGGTCCGGCACTGTATACCACAAATAACTTTTGACACATGATGCCACCTGGCCCACCAATTTTTCAATGCAATAAACCAATAATTTTCAAAAATTCGATCCCAGACACTGATAGCCAGCTGGTTATGTATAACGACAATTGAGAGGAAACCCGAATACAAAGCGATCCTATAATTGAATTATAAGTATTTAATATTTTTGTATAATTTTTTGTCCATGTGAGTAAGATAGAGTGAGTACTGCTAAACAAGTCGACGGGAGAATAAGGTCCCAAGCTGCTTGTTTTCACCATGGCCAAAACAAAATCTGTTTGGCAACAAATAGAATAAAACATGTATACTAAGTAAGTGTAAAGCATACGCCCCTGTACAGGGAATCTTAGGAGATGTACATCATTAAAGAGATTTATTAGCGTAAAGTGGATTTTAGCATAAATCAGACAGGTCTTAAGGAACGGCAGAAGCGCTTACCTTCCCGAAAGGAAAATATATGATCTCAACACTTTTCGACTAGAGAGCACTTCTGAACTGCTTTTGTAATAGAATATATTTAGCTTTGAGAGAGAGAATTTCGCTCAATAGTAAACTCTCATCCGGCAAGGTGGCCCCATTTCAAATCATAAAATATTTATGCTTCCCTCCGGGCGCGTCTGCAATTTTACGTAGTTTACGGTCCTCATAAATTGAGTGGGCATAAAATACTTACACCGAATCACATTTAATCGAAATCTGAAGAGAAGCCCTAAAGGAGTGGGCAGCGAAGTCAAACTCTGCGTGCGGTTGTTGAATCCAACTCATTCTGTAAAGACAGACAGTTAATGCCGCTCAAGGACATGCCACTTTCAAGGACATTTTACCCCGTGAGCCGTTGAACTTAAAAAAAATAAGATACTCAATTATCCAGTACGTGCAATGTCGGGTAAACAACCTTAGTCAACATTATGTCTATTGTTGTAATGTTCTAATGGCTGCCATATTTTTGCGAAGTTGATTATAGCGTCATAAAAACATATGGGCAAACTAACCTTAGGTGTCGACCAAGCCGAATATTTAATGGGCGACGGTGATAACATATTCATGATTATGGGCACAGATTACAGTAACAATAAACGATAGAAACCGATTTTAAAAATATGTCTGTCTGGGTAGGCTAGTCGGCTTGATTGTCTAACCCAACCATAAAATGTAATTAAAAACCCTTCACGTTCGTATACGGAAAATGTTAAAATTTCATTGAATTGCAAAGTTAAATTTTTAATAATTAGTCGAAGGTAATTCTAAAACAGCCAAAAACCGGTTGCTACCCAAGTTGTCAAAGTAAAGTGAAGAAATTTGTAAGCATCTTGTGATTTAAATTTGTTCTTTAATAAGATAAAACATTTCCATGATACGCATTAAATTAACACAAAGTCAGGTTAGAATCAACGGAAATATGTGTGTTTCATGATTGTAGATTTGGCTCAGAGTGGTTCAGCCGGTTTGTCGCCTTGAATTGTATTATTAACATTTATAGAATACAGAAATGATTGGATGATCTAAACTATATTCACGAATATAAGTCACCCATATAATTACTGAATTTTACGAGTTTCTATGAAGATATTAAGATTCAAATCGGCTCTTAAGTTTTTTGTTAATTTAAGATCTGTGTATTTTCAGCTTCATAACTTCGACAAAAGTATCAATCAACACGTCAAAGTTAGTTTTCAAAGCGAAGATTTGAAACGAATTTGTTTGTGATTTCTGTTCGAGTGTGTCGTCTGCCACTAAAAACTGGTTTTTATGCTAATTGATCGCACAGAACAACCCATTGTTAATAAGAAAAAGATACGGACTAGTATCAAATCACTTCCGCACAAAGTAAAATGCGAACTATTCTCAAAGATTTTAAATGTATTCTAATTATCGACAATGAAACGATATAACTTGAGTATCAATTAAAAATTTGATAAACATTCGATAAGTGTGCTTAATTTATATACATACAAAAGTGTGAGTCTGTAGAATTCAAGTATATACTGACATATTTACGAATAAGAAGGTGGCAAGTAAAAGGTTGAGAGTGTAGGATTCCCATAAGTGTATCCGTTGGTAGTCTCTGTCGCTGTGGTTATAGGCGGCTGATACGTATATCCACTGGTGGTTCCCGCCGTTGTCCAGTCCAGTGTGCTTTCGGTGGTGCTCTCCGTGGGAATCACTGGCGTAGGCGTTGTATTTGGGCTGACGGGATGTACTGTAGGCTTCGGCGTCGCAATCTCTCTGTCTGTTGTTGTTGTGTACACAGATTGAGTGCTGGAACTAACTTCCGGTATAAAATCTGTGTTTACCTCTGTGGTGTACTGCGTCACTGGCTTCTGCGTTGCCGCCGTCGTCGTCGTCGGACCCAAAAATGAGATCTCTTTCCGGATGCCAAAGCTGCCAAAGGATGATTTAGCCTGCAGCAAACTATTCAAAAGTTGAAACTTCTGCGAAATCAGATTGGAGATTAAATCAGAATTAGCCGATGATGTCGTTGATGTGGATCGAGCTGTTCCACTGGAGGCAGCACTGGAAGTAACTATATGAAAATAAAAGAAAATGTTTTAATCTAAGCGTTACTCTCTTTGCTCTCACTGCTTGCTATTCTCATCAATTTACCACCAATCGGTGAAAACACCTTAATGAATAACGGCTTGGCATCCGAAACGATGACCACACTACAAATGAGCAGCGCCCAAATCGGAATTGTTCTTAGCATAATGTTGATGACAGCGTCTACTTTATAACTAACCGGCCACCGCAAGTCTCCGCTCACTTTTATACTCAGGGCAGCCGAACTAAGTTTTTTTTTGTTGGTTTTTTGTGTTTGGATAGTTTATGATCAATGTGTGATTTGCTTTAGACACTTTGTGTGTGGTGCTCAAGTGGCCGACAAATATAATGTGAATTCTAATGTCCCTGAGTGAAGCCTCGGTTTAGTGGGTATACCGTGAGTGGGAAGTCAGCACTCGGATAGTGTAAAATGATTCCGTTCTTATAATTTAATAACGATAATTAAGAGCATACAAATGTCGTTTAATCGTATCATCGCACATTTGATTTTGCGCATTTTGCTTCTTATTTGGCCTTCCTTCATCTGAAGCGGCACGCATTCTTCTAATTGGGTTTGTTGTGCTGACTCAGCAAAATTGTTGTATATTATATTTTGCATAGCAAGTATATTTTGCTAGCATGCTCGAGTTAGAATACAAATAATTTTTTTATCTGAATTGCCCTTCTTATTTAAATATCTCATCATTCGTGTATTGTCTGGATAATCTTTCTTTAAGAAGCACTCCAAAACAATATATTTTCTATTTATAGCATTCAAATCAAAGTAAACGTAAAGTATTTTATGGTATAGAAGCAGTTTAGTAAATGGCGAAATATTATATGTTTAAGCTGATAATAAGTGCTAAAATATAATCATTTAACAAGACACATAAATATTAGCTCGGCTTTTCGACTATTGGAATCATAGAGAAGAGACACACCCTTGCAATTCAGTGTTTTCAAGAATTATTATAAGTACTTCCACTATAGACTCATAATACATACATATAAAGCGTACTTTCAACTTTATGACAGTCGATTGTTTGCATTTGTGCTCATCCCGTTGAGCTACCCATAAATCGTTACATCATAATCTCTATCTCTCTCTCACTCTCTCACATTCTCACAGGCTCCATCTGTCACCGAGTTTCAATCTCTCTGTCAATGCCCCGCTTGCTCTATTTGGCTATCCGACAGTGGTAGTACTCATAAAATATTTAAAGTATTGCCAAACAGTTTTGCCAACTACAGCCGTTCGAGAACGTGAAGAGGTCTGCTTAAAATATGTACTTATGAAATATGTATGTGCATGTGTGTGTGTGTATGCTTGTATTTGTTGGTTGGCTCTTGCTGAAATACGCAGGAATTATATGTTTGCATTCATTTATGCAAACAAACATGGACACACACTCTGTGTAACAGTAAATTTTTATAGGCAACACTTTGGATCGTAAAGAAAAACGATGACCACAGCCTTTGCCGCTGAGCCAGCGAGATGGGGCATTTAATAATTTAACCACGACTATTTAGTTTCCATTTCCGCCAAATGCTTTCGTGTTAACGCCTCCGCATGCAATAAATAAGCCGGTGTGGCCAGAAGTTAACCGAAACTCTCCCACAACAAGTCAAAGTGTTACGTGCTGCGTGTTATATTCCTGTAATGTTCAGATATATGTATGTACGTATGCATGTTGTAATATATAGTGTGCATAAGCATAGGCATTTGTGCCGAGGCAAAAACCAAATCCCTTAATGTTAACCCATAAATATTTCATTTTATTACTCAACCTCAAACAAGGGTTATACCCGGTTGAGCGACGCAGCATCAAAAAAATGTTTGGCATAAATTATCGGACTTTCATGGTATGAACGAACTGCCCCACTCTTGGCATTGGGCATGGTTTTTGGAAAGCGTTCGTTCGTAGGAATCATTGCAAAATATGCGTATGCAAAGCTTATTTCACTCACCTCATTTGCAGTAGCTTCACACTGATTTCATTAATTTAAAAACAAATCTCGGTAAAATGCGGAAATACACACAAGTGGGAACACTGGCTAATACTAATGATTCATCTGCGGTACACCGAATACTGGTTTGTTCAAAGTTTCCAAATTATGTATATCACAGTAAACAAGATATTCAGAATTATAGAAGCTTTAAAACCAACAAAATTTGGAAGAGATATCAACCGGCTAAAGCCTGCTGTAATCAAAAGTAATCCGATTTTCAGTAAATCAATTCGAATACTCTGTCAGCTAATGACGACCCGTGTATGTTACTCAAGCAGCGAGTACTCATCTCAGATAAACTCAAATGGGAAACCACTTCAAATCACATTCAAACTAATTGACAATCATCGAGATATACGTCCTTGCAGCATGCACAAATTGAGCAGTAAACAAAGATTATCAGTCCACAACTTTGGAGGGAGAGACTCACTCAAAGTTGGCAGATCGAAAATTAAACTATGCTACAATTTAGCAAAAGCCGTTATGTAAAAGTGGCCAAGCTGTTCTTGCAAGTTTACTTATTCCTTTTGGAGTCGTCTGTGGCTGCGTCCTTATTCCAAGTGCCTTTCAATTGCCTTGTTAGGATTCCAGACCATGCCAAGCCAAGCCAGAATAGGCCAGGGCAACGCAGCGCCATGGCCAGTTGCCAGTATAGTTATCAGTTTTGCGACTGGTAGTGACACAAGTGCTTGAGGCACTAACTGCCCCATTTTGGTTCAATGGGAGCGTTTAAAGTATTCTTTTATTTTTTTCTTTTTAATATCCAATGCTATTTTTTGCTCGCCTGGCTGCTGCAAAAAGGAAAGTGTCAAATTGGCACACTATGCGACAGGCCTATGAACGGGGCTAAGTCTGGGACTGTGAGTGGAACTGGGACTGGGGTTGGGATCGGGACTGGGTTATTGTTTCTCTTGATAGCGGGCAGCTTCGGTTGCGCCCTTGTCGTTGTGTTTGTGAATGTAGATTTAGTGGAAAAATGCCATAATGTGCCAACTACAAGCTAGAAAACAGCAAAATGCGTAAAAGTTTTAAGTGCTTTCGAACATTTTGACAAGTTGACTTTTTGTTGCCATGAATAGGACCAATAATGTTCCAAAGTAAACTTATTCGCCTGACATAATCAATGAAAATAAGAAAATAAGGATTAGGTGCGATTCGATTCTTTTAGCCCTCTAAACTTTTTCGATCACTGACAAAAGTGAGGTACACTTTTTGTAATAAATACATGGCTCTACAAAATAAATGATATGCCCACAGCTTATATTTGTTACCAGACTATAAGTATTTTATTTTTCGACTACTGATAGATGTATTTTTTACAATAGTCTATTCCTTATCCAAAAGACTATGCGAACCCTTAAACGGCAATCGAAATCCAATAAAAAGAAAAACATTTTTTTTAGCTTTTGAAAAGGTATACATTTCTCGGTGCTTTGAGCGAGGGCGATTTTACTGAAGCGATTTTACATATTTGGGCGTTTGAGCGAGAAAGTCAAAAGTTGGACTGCTCCTGTACCGGCGGTGCTATTGACGGCTGTAGAAGGGCAACACATGCACGCAAGCAAAAAGCTCTTTACCTCCTCCGCCCATACTTGCTTAAGGTAGTGCACAAAAACACCTTCGTCTATACACACACTTATACACACCCTCCTCCACGTGCGGACGTCAGTACCAGTTGCTGCAATTTTGAGCAAACAGACATGAAACTTGTGTGAAATGGCTTCCTATGGGAATGTTTACATCTGGAATGAATTTGCAAAACTCTGACAGTTGTTTGCGTTTTCTGTCAGTCAACGAGTCAGCGTCAGTGTCAGTGTCAGTGGGACAGACACATAAATAGACGGGCAGACAGACAGAAAGGCAGGTATTTATTTGCTGGTGCTTCCGACATCTCGTTTCGTTTATTTAATCGGGAGCCATTCGACAAGTTGAAGGGTGCGATTAATTTAAAACCTGCCAATTTTTCGCATTTCCCATTTTCTGAAATAAAAATGGCCGTAGTGCACACGGTGTCAGTTTTCCATCTCATGTCTCATGCACCAAAAAAAGGGCTGCCGGTCCAATGTCAAAAGCTGTCGTCTCAAATCGAATCCATGGCAGCCCACGAGAAGATCCCACTGGAAATCTGTGAAAGATTTCATCACGTATGAAACCCATTAGTTGGCCGTGTGACCAGCTCAAAGTCCATGGGACGCATTTACATCTTATGCATATACTTTTGAGGTTAAAGACTATGAATAGTTTGCATGGCCTCAAGCCGTTTGAATTTCCATTACGGCGAATGGGCATAATATGGCAACTCATCTTGACGGTAATCGAGTGCCTCATAACCGTTACCATCAACATAATGATTGACATAACCATAACCCAAAACCAAAAACGCGATGAGCTTCGCCTCAACGAATAACCATCAACCAATTTCAGTTGGCATTTGCCCTGTTAACCGGCCACAGAATGCGATGACTTCAGTTTAGGCATCCACGAGCAGTTGTAACAGTTTGTGGCAACAAGCTTTATCTGCTTGAATTGCCGCAGTCTGGGATACCACCCACCTGCTTCATTGGTTAAGCCAATAAACAGAATCGTACTTCCTTTTATAGTTTTCGATATTTATTTATTTGCTGAAATATGTATTGCAAATTTATGGTTTTATTTATTATTAAGCAAAATTGCTTACAAAGCATTTGCCTACATTTTGCTAGCCAAGCTTCCTTAATTTTTCTACATCATGCAAAGCTTTCGTATTTAATATTTAAAAACGAATAAAAGGAACAAAAAAGTAGATACAAAGCAGACAACATAATAAACTGTAATGGATTTTATGTTTTTCTTTTCTTTTTTGTTACTTTTCGGAGTTAGTTTTTTTATATCATGATTCATGAATCAATTAAATAAATCAATTAGCTACTGACAGCTCTATTAATATGTATGGACCAGAATTTGATCTGACATTTCTGGCCATTGGCTGACACACATGTTGCTGCCCCCATTCACTTAGTTGCTCCTCCCGGCGCATGTCTGGCTGTCTGAGAGTAAATACATTTATAAGCATGAATAAGCGCATATTTGTGTACAAGTTGCACATATGGTTTTGCTCAAACCAACAAATCCTTATAGGCATGGCCCTGTGAGCAGTTTGAGAGTGTTCAGGTGTAGCAGCTACAAGGACGTTGACTAAGCAGTTGACTGCCGCCAGTAACAAACATAATAAACTAATTAGGTGGCTCCAATAATAGCACAATCGGCTGAAGGTCCAACTCAACTCGATGTTCAATGCGGGATGCATAGGTTAGAGCGAGAAATAGATAGATGGTGAGCGAGAGAGATAATGTCGGTGGTACTAAATGAGCTCGTGTTTGCTCCTGCATAATAATCAGATGAAGCGCTAAGCGATTTGCTAGCTGGTATTCTAGCTGCCTCGCGTACTGGCATCCGTCCAGGAGCACGTATTAAATCCAATGAGGTCGCATTCATTGGCTAAATTGATTCAATTCCTGAAGCCTGGTGCCGGAACTTAACATTTACATCGGATGCAGCAGCGCAGCCAAGTAAATTTAATAGTTAACGGCATTTTGTGTTCGACTTTCGTTGGTTTTATTAAGCAGTCCCGTATGCCCCTGGTGATAATCCAAAGTTCCCCAGTCCCACTTAGGCATTACTGCGATACTGTTAAGACGTCTGTAGTGAATGCGCAAGTGGGTCAGCACTTCAGATCCGACCGTGAGCCACTTTAATTGCAACACTGCGCTTCAAGTTTTCAATGCCAATTAGCTGGAATTAGCCCTAATTATATTTTGATGTGTGATTGCATCCAGCAGCAGGTGGAAGTTGTAGTTGTAAAAAATGCACATAAACACAAAATAATCTTAAATGTGTATTTATGTTTTTAAATTAAACATAAATGTAAGTCAACAGATTCATCTGTCGATTAACTTGTGTATAACTCATTGCACACAATGCAGTGTTTATACAAAAGATTGAAATTGGTCTTCAGCAATTGCACAAAATACCATATATACATATATATTGTTCAAGTGTCATTAAAAAGGCGGGGAAAGAAAGCATTGTTCTTCAATTAAAATAAGTACTCAGTAAATATAAGAAAAGCTGGCTGAAATCAATTATGCATTTATTTAGCTCCCACATTGAAGTGAAATAATACAACCACACAGCTTTCAATTGATTTGTTTCAAACAAAAGAACATTTTATAACAAGCCATACAAATTTAATCGAAATGCATTCTAGCACTCAATTAATATCATGCAAATCCTATTTAACTTATATAAGGGCATCACTAAATGTACTGAGCATTGTAAAGTAGGTTTTGTAATTCCAATGATGTGAATATGTGTGATATGTGTGTATATGAACGTGGTAACGAAATACTGAAAGACTTCTCTTTGGCAATTTCACACGTCGGCAAAAATTGAAATTAATTTATACGACAAGGCTAAACACATTTCTGGCAAACATACACAACACATTGCAGGGGCTTGGCAAGGATGCTTCACGGCATTTTGATACCGTGTCAGAGCCAAGAATGCCGAAAACAATTCGAGTAGTACCCTTTGTTTTAGCATCAAGAAAAAAGAGCACTGGCAAAAAATACAGAGCTAGACAAAAGCAAAATCGGAAATGAAATTGCATGCCATGGATTTGGGCGCACATCGATAAAGATTTATGTATGCCTGGTGGTAAGCCTTTGAATTGGGCGATGCCGTGAAAATAGACATAATCCGCTTGCACGTTTGTATGGCATATGTATGGCAAACGTGGGCGTGGCAACAACTGGCAAACGAGCAAATGGATTGGCAATGAGATGCAAGAAATCACATTCATATATTTTCATCTACAAATGATGTTTTGTTAGTTTATTGACTTAATCTATTGGCGTATTAAGCAAATTATAAGGATACGAGCTTCATAGCATTTACACAATACAGCCCGCATTTATCATTTGCTTATGTTCGTGATCGAAATACTTTTACCTCAGAAAGCATCGACTCACTTTACAAAGGAGAAAAAAAACATCGACTCACTTGCCTCTAATAACTTCAAAGACTTGACGAGTTTCGGTTCATTGCTTGATGCCTCATTTGAATTTCATTTTGGTCGCACCTGGTTGGAGGCTCAGATGTCAGGACCATTTGCAAAGCTCACCCATCTCCATGCGCGCTTTTGCTGATTAGCAAACGATGATGCATAAAAAAAAGCCTTGAAATATGAAATTAATTATATTGTACTATGCTGACCTCTCCCTTGCAAATTTTTGCACCAAACCAGACACGTTTTGAATTTCGATCTACTGGAATTCCTTCATAATTAGAAGCCAGTCAAATGCCGTGATTTGCAAATTGCAAACTAATTAAAATTCTTGGACTAACAAAGTCCAAAGATTTAGCGTTGGTTGTAAATATGTATGCCTATGCCAAGTTCTCCATTTTTTTTCTTTCGGTTTTTTTTTATTTTTTTGAGAAAGTTTAACAGACAGTTTTATGCGTTTCTTAGTACTGTGGCGGGCCATCATTCCATTGGAACATTGCTGTCAGCTCAAGAGCTCTCATGGGTAATTTCACTTTGTGTGCGCGATGGGCGAAAAATTAAGCGAAGGGGAACTGCAGCAGAACGCACAGGGCATGGGGGCTCTGTCTTGGATTGGAGTGCTGCAAAGCAAGTCCACGAGCTCGAAGCAGGACGCTCGTAAAGAAATGATTTCGAAAAACAATATCCGCTCGCTTATTCTTTAGTTGATGCTGCTGCTGGTGCTGGTGAAGGAGGTGGAGCTGATGCTCTTTGGGCAGTGAATTGGCGCATCGCATATTTCTGCAATTTATTTGCGCTTGAATGAAATCCCCAAGATGCTCGCCCATAGCCATGAAGATACAATATTAAAAGGCTTTTAATGAAAATCAATTTATGGGCCATAATCGAAGGACAGTCAAGTACTGCGCAAGTACTGCGCAAGTACTGCGCTGCCCAGTCCAGCACAAAATTGACCAAATCAGCAGAGCTTCGAAGGAAATTGTGCGTTCAGTAATTGAAATGCCACATCCACCTGGCTCTCGAATACCGATGAGGTGAGTTCTAATTAATACTTAAATTACGTTCATTGAGTGCTTGCAAACAGTTGCAACATTGTCAATATTAATTGGCTATTATGTTCCCTCAGTAGTTATTCATGGTAGATGTGTAAGCATGACTTACTTATTTCAATAAGACTGCAAATCTACATAATGTATGCCAATTATTTATGTATATCATTGAGTTAAATCTAAACCATTGGATTCATTGTATATGAAAAGGCATCTATTGTATTTTTTTGATTGCCTGTTCCCAGAAACTATCAATAAAACTCAAAAGATTCCGTTTTATATATAAATTTGAAGGATAACTATGCAAGTAATCTTTAGAAATGTGATGAAATTTAATAGTGTGCAAAACGTATACATAAATTAAATGAACTTGTTTACATATTTACTAATATATATATATACATATATATACGTATATTGGGGCACACATCTAACTCAATCCATTTGCGAATGGCAGGATGTCTGTTAGGGCCCAATTTCATCTAATCTCAGATGTTAAATAAAATGTTTTGAACCAAATGCTAATTTTATGGATATTGTTCATAGGTTTTCATGTGTAACAAAAACGGACAAGCACAACTTTCTATAGACTTTTATTGAATTTTGGTGTAGCTCCCCTTGGATACGCCGCTGCCACCAACTCGAACCATTGAGCCAGCCACCACACGAAAGCAAACGAAAAACAAAACTGAAACACAAAAAGTTTAAAGGGATCCTCCCTCCAGCGATAAGAGTATGTATTTTTTATTTTTTTTTCTTCTTACTTTCGGATTTCTTGCCTTTATTTTTAAATTAAAACTGTAAAAGCGAACTCAAAGTATGAAATATATTCAAGCAAACAAAATGAAAAGAGAAAAAGAAAAGTGAAAATGAAAAGTAAAATAAGAACCGCTACCACTGAGGACGACGTGTAAACGATGCGAAAACATAAACATAATGAAAAATATAAACTTAAGCCAACATAAACACAGAGAATATCGATAACGTTAGAATGAACATTGAGCAGGACGAGATGGACGAGATGGGGCAGAGATGGAAGTTGCGGCAATCAATAGTACATGGTACAACTTGACTTCAAAACTGAAGGCGCCAACACGTTCATTTGATGCAGGGAGCTACGTGAGCTACGTAAGAATGGACGAGTCGCTGGTCAGACGCTTCAATTCGCATCTACTTAACACGAAGCGTCGGCTCATTGGATAAGTTAACTTCATCTGCTGCACGTGATGCAAAGTCAATTGCAAGACCTGAGGACTGAGGGTTGAGGGCAGAGCTTGTGGCACACAGCTGGACTCAACTGAACTTAACTGTTCGCGGGTCCTCTGCCTCAGTTTGTTGCTACTAAGTTTGCGTAATGCTAAAAAAACCCAGTGTGATAATAAAAGTAGAACTCATTCATGTATTCAAACAGCTGCTACGATATCGCAGCAAAAAATAAGTTATGCGTCATAGTTTCGCCACAGCTTTCAGATATCAGTCAAATCGAATTTTCATAAATCAACATATTTGAAATAAATTACTAACAGGCCAAATGCAATTTACGTGCCAACAATTATTAATGGCCTCAAGTCCATCAATTTATTCGCATTAGCATTCAACCTAATTTTTTAAATATATATATTTATATTACAATTTGATGATTTTGTTCGAGCCATATGGTCCTTTAACGTTTTATCTACAATCTATTGTGTCGCCTTGGTACCAAAATTCAACGATATGTCTACCCATAAATATTTGAAAAACAAAGCCACATTGATTTATAACAGTGTCCGTCTCAAAATAATTTCTGGCCCCAAAACAATTCTGAGCTCAGTATAATGGAACTTTAAGAGCACAAGATAAGAAATTTTCCCTTGAGCTGAAAACTCTTTTGGTGCCCAGAATTGGGTCAGATCACGTTTGCTTTGTGTCTGTCTTTTCAGGCATTACACACATGCGTACATATGTGCAAATCTAACTCAAATTCAGCTTGTTGGCAATATGTTCGCGCGTATTAACAGACACGAGCGCAATAAATTTTCCAAACACTCTAAACAAGATTTGCTAATATTTTGTTTCGATGCCGACCATATCGAGTACACAGTTGGACTATTTATGCCCAACTCACCGAGCATAACGTTCAGTCGACGAGCCACTCGAGCGTGTCCCGAAAATGCCTTACGTATTCCGTGCACGACTATATCTTCAAGTATGCGTGCTTATAACAAACACACCAACACAACCACAACAACAATAACAAACAAGAACTATATACGAGTAGGTGCAGAAGTTAGCTTGTTCGGCACTATACGCCTACCATACCCTACCATAGCTCAGGAAATCTGCTTGCTTTGGAGGATAGCCTGAAAGCTCACCTCATCCCTGCCACTCCTGTCAGGCTTTGCCTGTATATCTGTGTATGTGTGTGTGTGTATGTGTTTGGTTTTGGGTGTATGTATTGGTGCTTTTCTCTAGGTTGACCGCTCATTTATCACAGCAAAGTCAACCAGAGTTTGACCTTCATCAATTTTATTCGTGCATGAATTGCTTCCCTGTCTATGCGCATCTTTTTCGAAATGAGCTTGAGTTCTTTTCGAACTGTATAATTTTGGCTTGCACTGCTCCAAGCTGCGGTTTCTACCACTACATAGCTGAATAAATATGTGCATATTATATATAATGAAATATGATTATGTACCATATGGGTTATGTTATTCTGATTTATATTTTGCTGCTGTCGTGTTTATTTTTAGCTTCCGTTTCTATCCAGTTCTGATTTTATTACTGATTACAGTCAACTGTACTCACTCTTACTCAGATACTACGTAGATTTGTAGCATTTATTTTCAACATTTTTGCAAAGCTTTCCCACAAATTGACGAAGGTCGAATTTTTTTTATTTTATATCACTTAGTTGAGCCAGCTAAGTAGTGGGCAGTTCTACCGTGTTATTACGCACTTTGGCAGCAAGTAAAAATTTTACGATTTGGTTAGCGATAACAAAAGCACTGTGAAAACCACCTCGAGGGAAACATGTAGTTCGCATTAAATACTTTAGGCTCATGCCTGAGCAGAGTGGCCGACGTACTTAAGATTTAGAAACAAAACCACACCACAAATAAAATGTGGCCGTTTGGGCGAATGGGAGTCGGTATACTCAAAAGCAGAGGCGAACATCTATTTTAAGTTAACGATTGCATTAAGTGTCAAATGAGGGAAGTCTGGATGAATTGGATAAATTTAATATCACAATACACCTACTTAAAAGATTATGAGCTTGCTGCAAATTATGAATCGTAAAAACAACAAATTGTGACTATGTCAAGAAGCAGAAATGTAATAGCATCAGATAACAAGTACAAAGGTACATAATAAACAACTGTCAACTTTTGCTGACTTTCAATTTTTTCAAAATTTGGAAACGACCCACATACATAACGTTGTGCTGCCCATAAACAAGTGGTCGTAATTTAATTTTGCATCTTATAAAATATAAACAGGGGACCGACAACTCGCTCATAATATCATTTAATATTTAGATGCTGCCAAGTAAAATGTAAACAATTGTTCAAAAGTAAATTTTATTCTTTGCGGCTGCACAAGACGAACGGCATTTTCCATAAGCAAAGAACTCAAGTGAAACAACAACATCATTATTACATTCAACAGCGGCAACAACACATTTAATTTTCCAGTCAGTTCCCTACTCTTTACTACCCGCTCCCAGCCACATCTATTGTCCTCCCAACCGGCTCGATGGAAAGTCACATTGACCGTCAAATTGTAATCAGATGATAAATGTTTTAGCAAAAACGCGACCAGTATCGTTCCGGTGCGAGCCCTGTTAGTTGGACGGTAGAATTGTTGGGGAAAATTACAAGAAAAACCCCCAAGAAGATAGAGGATGTAGCGCAATTGCCCACAAGACGATTATCACAGGTTGCTGTGGGCATGGACATGAAAATGGACATGGACACAGGCACGGACCCGGACAGGGACACAGACATGGGCAGGCAAACTGACAGGGACAGGGACAGGAAAAGGGACAGCGCTGAAACCGCAAAGCAATTGTTCTTAAGGAGAGTAGCAGTCAAGGCAGCGCGGCAACTACTCCGTCTTGCGGCTTTAGCGCTTTTTGCGAGCACTCTAGCACTGGGATTGGACAGCCGGCCATGGGTAGCAAGTCGCAGGACAATGATTTGCATTTTCTGCTATTTCGGTTTCTGTCTCAGTTTATTCGTTTTTATGGCACTAGAATCACAGCAAAGGGAAAAGAAGCGCTTAGCTTGCTACACTTAAATGAGTGAAGTTGCAGAAAAACAGCACAACAGCTAAGCAAAGTTGCCGCCTGCCGTTATAGAAAAAAATTGAAATATTTCAAGAGATTCCAGCTGGATGCAAAGGAACACGCAAAACTTTTGGCCGGATACAGAGACTAAATAAAATATGAACTAAGACCAATGCCAAAGTTTGCCAGAGCTGCCTTTTATTGCCCCGCTCGGAGATTAGAGTTCGGCAGTGCCATGGACCGTTTGGCCTGGCCCCTGCTGCGTGGTCGCTTCATATTGTTGCGAAATGTTATTTGTTCGGAATTGCTCTTAAGTTCTTGGGCCTGCTCTCATTTTCCCCATTGTTCTTCCTGATGCTGACGCGAATACTGCGAGCGCTTTGTTTGTCGCTGCTGCTGTCAACGCTTAATGTCAAACAACAGGAACTGTTACAGCCGTGGGCGAATTTGTTTTTTAACACTCTGTACTTCAAACGGATGGGCATTGCAGTTAGCTCAGAAAGGGTTGCTCTACAATGAGTTGCAAACTATTTATGTTATATGTGCGTAAAAACGAAGGTAAAAAACATTTTCCAAATGAATTAAATTTTCGAAAAAATCAAATCAATCAAAAATCTAATGAAATTGTTGATCACGTTGAATATTCTTGTACTTAATGTTTGGACAACTTTTGCTAACAGATTTACTGGATACGCAAATGAAATATAGTTCAAATATGATGAATGAATTTTGGCGTTTTAGGCGGCTTTTTAATGTGCTTGTTATACAATTTCCATTCATAGTCACCTGCGCAAATTAGCGGCAATAAATCTCCGCGATTTATTTCACCTTTATCGCAGGCATTAAGATAAATTTGATTAAAAAGAATACCATAAATCCAAATATAGCGGAAGCAGACGTCCGCGGTCTTGTCGCATGCCTATTTGCGTTTAGCGCTCAGCCCTTGGCACTGCTACGGCATGTGGCAGGGGCAGGGGCAGGGGCTGACTAATCCTTGGGCATACTAAAAAGGGTTGGGCTGGGTGTTGTAGCCCGTATCCCAATCCGAGCACGAACCCGAGCGTGAACGGGAATGCGAACCCCTGGGCGGCCAACAGCCAAAATACAAACGCGGCGACTCATCTACTGCTCATCTGTGTGCGTAGCGATGCTGCAATCTCAACGTGATAAATTATGGCTATTTGAATTCCTTTCGCTGGCGTCGCCTTCTATATTATTGCTGTGTTTGTTATTGTTGTTGTTGCTGTTGTTGTTATTGTTGTTGCAGTTGTTACTGCTGCTATTGTTGCTGGTATTTGCGTTTGTAATAGTAAGACCTGGCGTGCCAGCCTGGAAATGAAGCGCATGAGTTATGAACCCAGAGCAGCGTCGCGTTGCGTTGCGTATTCGCCGCGTTCGCCAAACACATAATTGCCGCTAAGATTTACGTTAGCCCTTTAAATTTATGTTACAAATTGCGCCAACTTTATGTTTATTACGTGCGGAATAATAGGCTTTTGTTGCTGCTGCCAACTACCATCAGACAACAGGCAGCGTTACGCCTCAATGCCAGCCCTTTTACCTGTGCATTCCTTCTAACCCCGCACCATCACTCCCACACCAATCGCCACCAACAAAGAGCCTGCCTACGCCCATGCTCGAAATGGAGCTCGTGCTCCACTTGGCGTCATAAAAGAGGTATTATCTTCACACATAATTGTATAAATAATGCACTTTTTACCGTTGACTTCATTCAGCTCAATTTATGAATGTTTTTTTTTATATTTTTTATGAATGCACGACGACGTTGATGCTACCATATTGTGTTTATTGTTAATGGCACTGATAACACAAAAACATACTTAGCCCAGACAATTCGAGGCAATTAAAGGGTCATAAGCACGACGAGGCCGTTATCCACTGAATGGGCTAATTTATGTATGGATTCAGGCGACTTCATACAAATGTGCATATTTACAAGTATGTACATATGGACTTATCAATCGCTATTTCAGCTTTTTTTTATTGGAAATATGGTTTATATCAAATTTATTTAGACTGTAAAAATGGGACAGAGAGACAGAAAGAGTGAGTTTGAGCGGACTGAGTTCATAACAATAAATTATCAACCAATTATTGAGCATTCGTAATTATTTCTTGTTTGCCTGCCGCATTTGAATGATACGCAAAACGAGTTCTCAGTTCTTCTATTACTGACACTTGTTATAGCAATTAAATTGGGCTCTCAACTAAAAACTCATCTACCCATCTCGGTACTTAGTTACAAAAGAAAAACAGAAATAATTCCATTTTGCAACTAACTTTTTTGTGGAACTGCGTTGAGTTCCTCAATTTGAAACTGCACAAATATATAATTGATTCAACTAGCTGCACGACACTTCTGTTGCGATGAATGTTTAATGAACATTAAATACGTGGAAAACAATTTGCATAGTCATATAAAAAAATAATAAACGTCATTTTAGGCTCACCGAAAACCAAATACTCTTCTAGTTAAGTTAAATAAAACTGCTTACACGTAAATTTTTGACCGGAGTTTGAAATGCTCTACTATTTTTGTACTTTTTAAACAAATTTTATTTAGTTTTGCTTACACACACAAACAACTCAAAGGCTGAACTACTGATGCTTATCAAAAACATATATACTTTATGGGATCACAGACGTCGCCGTTACACATATCATTAGAAAATTTTAATATACTCCACAAAGGTAGTGCTCTTGTTGAGAGTACTTAATTCTACAAAAACCCTACAGTGAAGTACTTTCAAAAACATTGGTTTCCTTTCGGGAAAAAACCAAATTTTATAACTACCCACAATATATAGTTGTATATTTTTGTACATATTTTTCTGAAATAACTAAATTGGAACTACATATTTTTAACAGCACTTTGAACTAGTATAAATATTTTTCTAGCTCTTATGTTGTTAGGGTAGTTTGACCAAAAAATACATATTTCAACATTTTTTACGTTCCACAAAATATGATTAAATTATAATTGAAGCATGCATAAAGTCGTTATCTGAATACAACATTTTATTCCCAATTTTGAAGGCGTACTTTTGATTGAATATGCAGAAGTATGTGTGCGAGCATTTGCTGGAAACGTGAAAATTATTGTTCATACATTGGTATATATACACAAACGTTGTGTGCACATTTATTTAATGGATGAGAATTTTTCCACTCCTGGTACATGGCCCATAATGGGGCCAACCAAACATTAGGCGAAGTAAAAAATGTTGGACTAGGATTTCGTTTACTAAGACTTTTCTAGCCTCTGCTGGTTGTCACGTACTTGGTTCGAGCCAAAAATAAAAATAAAACAGCAAACAACAACGACCACAACGATAACAAAAAATGTAAACCAAAAATAGAGCATGAGGGATCACGAAAAGCGCTTTGAGCCAAAAGCCAAAGTCAAAGCCACAAGCATGAAGGAAAAGTGTGCAGCGAAGCTTTGTTGATTACATTTCGTAATTAAGGAGATTTTAATATGCCACAAAATGACATAAAACTAATGCATAATTTTACAACACATCTGAGTAGGCACGCACTCACTCATCAGGGTCTAAATGTAAGTGTATGCTGTGTTGGTGTGTGTTTGTGTGTTTGTATGAGTGGGTGGTTGCACCATGTGTGCTGTCAGCCATTTCAGTGCCGGAAAGAAACAAATCTGGGGAGTATGTGAATTTGCCATGATTCGCTGGTGAAAGCCTATGTAAACAGAACTCAGAAATCCGCTGACTGTTTTGACTTTGGCTTCCGGCCCCTTACCTTGTCTTGCCTGCAGGCTTGCCTTTTTTATGGCATATTGTAAAGTATCTTGTTAACATATTCGAGGCATTAACTGAGAAAACTACACAACCCACACACACACAAGCACACAGAGCACACGTGCACACGCGTTAGGGTCGTAGCCTTGCCGGTGCCGGTTTCTGTGCTCGTGTCTGTGCCCCGGACACAGTCGGGGTAAGAAGCCAAAGTACAAATTAATTAGTTGGCAAAGATTCTGAGAGCAACAACGAAACATCAGATGCGACGGATGCTATAGCAAATGCTTTATCCCTCACTCCGCGTGCACTTTGCGCACTCGGCCAATTTCAAATTGCTCAAATGGGGTAACAAAAGCGCCCAGTAGCATGATGTGAAGTTAAACCAACAAGCGAACTTCCTTCTAACTAATTAGCCGACAAGGCACAACAAGGCATGGCAAGGGGTGTACTTGCTTTGGGCCAGGATGTCAACATCAGGTTGGCAACATCTGCATTTCCGAGGAGGAGTCGCAGCATATTACAAATCATTTAATTTGCATAAATTTAACATTAACATTCCACTCGGCAAGGGGATCCCTTTAATTGGCATAACGTGCTGGCAGTTTGTTTATTTACTCCTAGCAAGCGCCACTCGTATCCGCCTCCAGGCCATAGTAGTATACACATATTTGTGAGATACATATGAATCTGTTGTGTCTTGCATCTAATGCACTTCTGTTTTATTTGTACGACACATGTCGGCATTGGCACAAGCATCTACACATACATATATGTCGGCCAATACATAGTCATTAATTGTGTCTCAGGTCCATTGAGTCCGTAATATTTGTAAAATATGGAATTATTATTAAGTATGGCTTTTTCATAATTCAAAATTTATCCACTTACAATTAACACAAGTTAATTTTATTAGTCCTGAGAATATTACATTTTGTACTTTTTATCATTAGGAATAAGCTGATGGTCCTTTTTAGCATCGTGCGGTGGCGTCAACTTATAAAACTCATCAGACAAGTGCTCTTGGAGTTTTCCGCAAAACGTTCCCAACACTTCTAAATTATGAGCATACACTAAAACGTCGCTCGAGAGGGCTGAAGAGGCCACGTGGCACAAAGTAACCCAAATAAGCGCCTGGCTGTTAAATTATTCCAAGCGCTGCACTCAAAAGTTAAGAGCCCGGGGCGTGTAGACTAAACTTTCGGTAAACTTGCAACCGCCACACCCAAGGGTATTCTTGCCGCCAGGGTTTGACGGTGGGGCGAAAAAACTATACAATTGGAGTTATCAAGTAAAAATACGTAAATTCAACTAGGCAAAGCAATTACAATTTTCATTAACAATAACATTCAGTACTACCGCAAATTATACAGTTGATATACAAAATTAAATTACAAGAAATGAGTTTGTTGTGTTCCAATTTTATTCCAGTCTCAGAGGCAATGCTTGGTCCATTATCGATGGTAAACAATGACTGCAAATAGAATGGAACAATGAAAGCACTATCAGAAATTTCGATGAAAAGCGACAAGAAATGAGTAGTGAATTACAAAACCGGTTTTCAACAGGTGACAAAATGAAATTTGGTAATTAAATAGCTTTGGGCAAATTGTAATCTTACTTTCTATTGTACATTCATTCTTACATTGACTTATAAATAAGAAATATATTTGTGGGATTTCGAATAGCGGGCAAACAAACAAGAAGCAGTCAGAGCTATATATTATTAAAGCTAGCTTTTATAATACAGTATATATCATAACATATTATCGGCATGTATCATTACATAGATCTCTGTGAAATATACATACTGCTAAAACAAAGTTGGCCAAGTTGACAATGAATATCATGCGCATGTAAAATATGTTATTTTTATTTAGTTTTTAATTGTCAACGGTGTTGTTAAAAGCTGATGTTTTACTGATGCAATACTTTGAAGTCAAAACATATTGCCTTAAGACATGCTGCTGCTGCTAATTGTGAGTTGCCTCCCTCTGATCTGCGTTGTCGGACTTGATAATGGGTTGGCCAGGACGCCACCGATGGGCTGGATGCCATTTGAACGGTTCCGCTGCCTAACTGATTGTGTCAAGTTCCCCAGGGACTGCATCAGGTGAAAGTACAAATATTGTACACCAAAAAAAAAATATCAAAGGGAAATAAAATTTAAAATCGATATACATATGTTAAAGAAGGTGCAGATTAGCACATTATTTCATTACATTGAATAACTTTCACCTTCTTAATATTTGGACTATAATTTATTGTTGCTTATTTAAAGCCAATTTTATATACTCTAATAGAAACTTCATATAGAAATAATTAACTTAAATTATAAAAAAAAAAATTTTCGTTGCTTATAAATAGTAGTTAAAGGTTATTGTTTAAAAAAGGAAAGCTACTTTCTTGAGAGTAAAATCAACACCCTTTGCTATTTAAGTGAAGGAATTAATCTTCGTTTCCTCGTTTACAGTGAGTTGCTTTTTATGCGCATGGCAGACCTTTTGGTAACTGAGGGATATGCGGCGATTGGCTATGAATATTTAATAATCGATGATTGTTGGATGGAAAAACAACGCGACCAAATCACAGGAAAGCTAATTGCTGATCGAGAACGCTTTCCCCGAGGTATGAAATTTCTTTCAGATTACGTAAGTCTAATTCAGTACGAAATTGTATAAATAATACATACATACCCCTTACTAGATACATTCGAAAGGTCTAAAATTTGGCATATATCATGATATCGGTTCGAAAACTTGTATGCATGGAGGACCAGGTGCAAAGGGATATTATGCCATCGATGCTGATACCTTTGCCAGTTGGAAGGTGGATTATGTGAAACTAGATGGATGTTACATAGGAGACATTGATTTGAATATCGCCTACCCAGCTTTTGGAAAGGCCTTAAATAAGACGGGTCGGCCGATGGTTTATTCTTGTAGTTGGCCGTACTACCAAAAACACGTTTGTTCCATCTGTCTGTATAACATGTCTTGATTCAAAACCTTAAAGTTTCAGCCAAACTACGAATTGATCAAAAGCCACTGCAATCTTTGGCGATTCTCAGAGGATATAAAAGACTCGTACGATGCTGTGACCAACATCATGTACAATTATTACAAGCAACAAAATACATTGCAGAAAAGTGCCGGACCAGGTCACTGGAATGATCCGGATATGGTGGGTGTTTAATATGTGATATATGACTCGACATCTCTAGCATATAAATTTGTTGATCGTCCATTATCAGCTGGTGCTTGGAAATTATCATTTGAGCTATGAAGCAAGTCGTTTGCAATTGGCCATTTGGGCAGTGGTTGCTGCTCCTCTAATAATGACGAATGACTTACAATCCGTGCGTCCTGAAATCAAAAAGTTATTACAAAATCGGTCAGTTATTCAATGGTTCATTTTAAGTAGACACTGATAAATATTTTACAACTACAGAGATATAATAGAGGTCGATCAGGATCCACTGGGCATACCGGGGCATTGTGCATTTAGATCTCGATCTAAACAGATCAGTGTATATACATATCCCTTATTCACTTAATATACTCATACATAACTGACTATCTAGGTCTGGCTGCGCCCCATTGCGCCACAAAACAACGTAGGTTCATTCTCCTTTGCTGTAGCTTTTGTTTTCCTTGGTGGCTACGAACCATGCCCACTGTGCCCTCAAGCATATGTCATTGACTTGGAACACTTGGGATTTAACAACAATATGGGCTATGCGGTCTATGTAAGCAAGAAAAGCGTTTGTATGTAAATAATTTAAATATTTTTCTTGAGAAAACATTGCAGGATTTGTTTGATAGCAGTCATCATTTGGGATTGTTTAAGCCAAAGGATAAGTTTACAACTCACATCAATCCTGGAGGAGTAAAATTTTATAAATTTAGGGCACAAGATTTTCTCTAACTGTTTGAAAATACGACAATAAAAATTGCAAATTTTTTCTATACAGGTTTTTTGCTCTTTGAGTCATAAAAGAAGATATAAAAAGAACAGAAATAAATTATTTATTTATTTTTAATACAAATTCACACGCTTTGTGAGTGCTGCGCTTATTGCGGTTTGCCTTAAGTGTTGGTGTTGCTGCTTGGACCACAAAATAGCCGGATAAAGAGAGAAATTTACCGTAAAGGATATTTTCTCTTTTGGGAAATTTGTGCTCTTTGCCGAAAACCTTTTCGAAATCTGTGAGTGGCAGTTGTACAAAAGGAAATTTAGAGCGAATCATTTGCATTTTATAAGCTTCATGGGTGGCTTTTATTGCCAGAACTTGTAAACATGACATTTCCATATTTATTTCCAGGAGGCGACGTTACTCGGCTTCCCACCAACCCAGCCACATCTGTACGAAATGCTCGCTGGCTTCAGTTCTGCTATCGGCTGATGGGTAGCGTGGCACGTTGAGAAAAATTACAAGCAAACCGAAGGGGGACAACAGTAAAAAGGTGAACTTCATCCTGAAATGAGGAAAAATTTGCATAATTCGCGCTTGGTACTTATATTTAATTTTGAATAATCTCAAGCTTTGTTGCAAATAATTTACATCGATTTATTATGGAAATCGGGTATATATTTTGTTCGGGAGCAATTGTTTAATCCAGTATATTTATTGTGTGTGTTCGCCCCCAAAATTAGGTCCACAACGCTTGATGTGACCGATGAGCGACAAGGCCGTTAATGCCATTGAGGATGCTGTTAGCTTCTGTCATGTTCTTTTATTACACCCAAAATCAATATTTATTAGAAGATAATGGTGCTGCGCATACTACAACCCAAGCAGGGAGCAGGTGGGCAACTTAAGCAACCTAAGCAACCCACAAAACCTGTTCGATAGCTAAATTCAATATCCTCACTTTAACTGTAAGGTTCATCCGTTGATCAAATTTGGTCAATACATTTTCAGAAACGCTCAGCTTGACAAAAGTTGAATAAATTGCCGTCAAGCACAAACACCTACACGCACACACGCACTCACATGAGAGTACATACACAATATTTGTTTATAATATTAGCTTGATGTGTTTTGCTCAGAAGAAAGAAAGTCAAGATGTTTGTTGCCACAGGATACTGTATTAAATTTATAGTCAAATCAGTTATATTGATTTTGGAATTAAAATCATTCTTATATGGAAACAATGAAAGAGAAATTGTAGTTTAGTCTGCTGCTATTCTTAAATTTCGTTAAAAGCAAGATGTACTGCTTTTCAGTTTAAGAAATTTAAGTGGTTCGACTCAATTTCATCTTGCCGAACGCTATCCAATTAGCTAATAAAAATTAGTTTTTCTTCATTGCGAACTGGAGAATCGTTGCATGCATTTTGAAATAGCAATTAACTTTAAACAAGCGTGGCCAAGCTAAACATAATTAATTCATTGCGAAGGCAGCCCGAAGTGGAGCTTTATTCGTGGCCAGCTTGTAGCCAACTTCACCTACTCTGAAGCACACAACCACTGACTGCTTTTGCTGAGCTGCTGACATGACAATATAAATAGCAAGTATTCCGTGTTGCCGGTTGTCGGTTGCCGGATGCGAGTTGCGCGTTGCGGTGCTTTCATCACCTTGGTTAATTTGTATGAGGAGAGTTTTCTTTAATAGTGGTCTTTTGAGAAAGTGAGTGAAAATGGCATGGCGCTGTTTCAATTAAAGGACCGCCGTTTCGAATGGCTCACTATAAGGACGAAAGCTGGCAGACAACGTTAAGATATTTACGCGTGTTCTCCATTAAAGCAACATTAATTTAGCTTAAGCGCAGTTGCCAATCGGGCCACCAAACAATGAGAATTTTTAATGAATTTTGGAATGCCTATGACTCGAGACGTAATGAAGGAGCCAGACGTTCTCTGCATTAAATTTTGCTTAATTATTTAGCTGTGGAATTATTAAAGTCTCTCCGTGAATTTGACAATTTGGATTTTCTGTTTAGCTTTCTGTCACTCTCATCTCTCGGTAATCGCTCCCAGAAGTGCTGTAAACACCCTCTACTCAAAAGATCGGTATGCAGTAGTAAGATGGGAAGTAGATACCTTCAACTTTACAAATACATTCTTGATCAGCTTAAGCTCTCTGTCCTTGTATGCTTAAAATATTGGAATCTATTCTGAAGCAAACATTGCCCAACATGCATTTGTAGTTGTTTTTACACTGTATTTGCCTGAAGACCGTTAAAGCCTTTGAGCTCAAGTGAATTCCCCCATTGGATCTGGCAGTAAAAACCAGTAAGCAACTAGGAAACAGACAATTACAGCATTGATAGGAATATGACGATATCTATGTCAGCATTGAGGATGATTTGCTGCAACAGCAATTTATCAATCATCTAATTCTGACAATGAACCGTAGCTCTGTGAATGCCAGTAAGGAAACATTCGTAATTAAAGCAAACAACAAGGAAATACAAAGAAACTCTCGAACAGACAGCAAAACACACTGAACAGTTGTTGCCAGCAACACAACGAGACTGGAGTGTTCATTGTATCGGCCGACGCTCGTGTTCGGCTGCCAGACTTAACAGCGCTGCTAGCCGAAGCGTACAAAGCTCCATTGTCAGCATTTTTTGACAGGGAGAAAGAAAGAGAGAGTGAGATAGAGAGACAGCGAGAGAGCGGGGAGGGAGTTTATCGGAGGCAAAGGCAAAGACGAAAGCAAAACGAAGAACTGTGCGTATGAGCAATTAAATATAATAAAGCGACGCAGATGACACACACAAAAAAACAGACGTAGACCATCCAACATTGGAAACTGTGTCGGAAATTTGCTCGAATGCCTTTGTTAAGCCACGCCATCAACAGTGGCCCATCCTTTTTTCCTTATATATATATATATATATATATATATATTTACGTCACTACACATGTATCTATTTGTCATTGTTAGTGCTGCAAAAGTTGAGAGTATTTATTATCCGCTTTATACTGCCAACCGTTGTCAATATTTTCGTACATTAATATTAAGCGCTTTTACTCACTTTAAGTTCAACAAATAAAAACCAGTAAATATGCTCTGACCGTGGGAGACTTGTAGATACCCTGAACCCATAATATAATAATTATTAAAAACAAACTCTAGTATTGTTGCCAAATTTTTCTTACGGAGAATTTGTGAACTCAAATGGACTTGGATGTTGATGGTGATGAAGAAGATATAGATACTTTATGGGATCGCTGTCTTCTGCCTGTTGGAAACTTTTCCTTATTTCAGTATACCCCTTTTATAACTTTTCAATGGTTTCAGAGGATAATTAAGGCCGACAATTGTGTTGTCCACACAATTTCCATAAATACTCATCAATCAGTCTGACTGCAGCCACATAAATAAAAACAAACAAAAAGCTGTTTTTAAATAATACATATCAATTAATGCCATTAAAAATTAATAGTCATTATCACCTCCAAATATTGTTTGACTGTTCAAAATTGTGTATTAACTGTTTAAAGTGTGGATTTTCTTTTGTGCACTGAAAAAAACCAAACATTTGCATGGTGCTAGTCTATTTACTATATTTCTACTCGCTATTCAAAAATGTATAAGCTATAAGCCATAAGCTGTCATGTGATGATGCCTCTTTTGGGTGGGGAGTGAGTGTGTTATGCTTTCACTGCAGTGTATATATTGTCATTGTCTTTGCCGACAATTGAAGAATAGAATTCTGCTCAAAGTACCGAGTACAAATGGACCACACACCCGAAATAAGTTGAATGAATATCGTCCTTAGAAAGTCCTTAAGTCAACTTTGCAAAAGTCAATAGAGCAGAAGTTAAGTGTTCGGCATTTGGGCAATTTCTATGCTACGGCATAGATGCGGAGGTGCACATGCAAAAATTGTTTTCAAAATGAACAGAAGCCTCCCTCCCTGCCACCCAGCCCCATTGCGCGTGCGAAAACTTTGATAACAGAAAATGTCAGACTATTGCTCAAGATTTTGTAAGTACATTTTGACATTTTGAATGAGAAGTCAATTCAGTGTAATTAAATGCTCGCGTTGTGCGTTGCAATCGGCAAATGTGATTTAAGTAATTTTTAAGAAAACATGAAATTTCTACAGAATTATTAATGCATGAAACTGCTCTTGTGAATCATATGCTATATTCACATTCATGTTAATATGCTTGTAATGTTAAGCTATTGTTTGCCATACATAAATTAAATATAAAGCTTCCGTAATCAGAGGCAAATTTGCAAAGTGCAATAGCCTTACTCTCAGCAGTGCTCTCCCATGCAAATTATACGAAAAGTAATTTATAAAAAAAACATATAAAACTGTAATATGCAGTATGCAACGCTCTAGGTAAAAAATTAAAAATATATAAGCACATTTTTGTACTATGTACTGTCTAAATACCTGTTCAACACTCTGTGGACTGTTGTGAATTGTGGGCTGTAGAAAAACGCATTCCAAGCACCTGCCTAGATAAGGGACCATTTATTTCGCATAAGTGTTTAAATTTCAAAGCCTACAACATTTGGAACGTGCCTCACGGGACATACAAGGTTAGCAAAGTCGATGGGTTGACAAGGTGGTAGCTCCCAGAATACTGCGGCTCATCAGGCAGCCATTGCGTCGTCTGTGGAATTTTTCAACCGTTTTGTAAGCAGACATCTGCTTTTAGATCAAAGGGTCAACTTGTGGGTGATTTATTTATGCCCAGCGCTGTATTTCAACAGTCAAATTAGGTTTAAAGCTCTGACAGCTGTTAACGCTTCGGTTCGCATTGCTTGCCAAAAAGGTTTTCGGTCTGTTCTACAAGTACAGATAGCGTCCATTTAAAAGCTAATTTAGTCAGTCCATATGGATGAAACCGGTGCCTCGAAGCGCGAAACGGAATAATAAATGAGTTTATTGATTTATTGAAGGGTTAATTATAAAGGTTCAGTCCAAAAGATACATGAGTCTATAAAAAGATTGATACGATAAGGCATTGGAGAGAAAACTTTTCATATGATTACTATTCAAATATATTCTAATGGACCTTAACATTTCCAATTGCGACAACTTCTTCAAAAGTTTGTCAAACTTATTCTGAGATACCGTTAAGTAGATTCGTAAAGAGAAAATGCCGTTAATGGCGCACCATCTTTAGCATTTTAGCAAATACATAAGCTGATTTGTTCCAACAGACTACAAACATAAAAAATAAACACAAAACGCCCGTGTGCAAGGATTTCGAGTAGGGGTCAAGAAAAGTTCTCAGATTATTAAGTTTACCAATTGGTAACTTGACTTCAACTTTATTAGTCCAATCACAATGTCCATTGGCAATCATCGCTAACCGGAACCGTTTCGCTAGATATATTTATAAAACGACCTGGGTCATAGGAGTCAACCGACCACAGGATACGCCATTCATGTCAATGCACTTCCAGTGCCCAGGGACAACACAAAATTAAGTTCATCTTTGCATCAAAGGAAGGAAGCAAAAGCTGAGCTATATTTGCATAACTAAAGCTATAAGCAAAAACGTTGCTTTTTACATTCGCTTCAGCGTGCTGCATCCAATTAGCAGCAACTGACGCGTCACGTGTTGACTAACAAAGATATTGGTTAACAAAAAGTCAGTAAGGAGAACAAAAAAAAGAAAAAAGGAAAAAGGCAGCTTGCACTGGACTGTGTCAGAGAAAGGCCGGTTTAAAATGAGTTAAGAGTGCTGGCCCAGAGATCACAAAAGATTTGGAATCCAAATTAAAGTCTCGACAATGTGCAGTGTCCGAGAATTAAAAATTAGACTGTTGAATAAAAATGGTTGAGTTCGCCTCGTCGCTGTTAACAATAGTTCTCATTTAGATGCCGCAAGTGTTTGAGCTCAGTGAGACTTACGAGGCGGAAAATGAACAAGAGGCGACCAATTCAATTGCGGACACTGAGGCAGCTGACAAGGCGCCAGGACCATAGGTTAAGGGGGCACATGAAATGCGAAGGCTGACCACGCCTAGGCAGCAGCAAACAAGCAATTCGCACTTAAATGGACGACGAACGGCATTCCGCCTTGTACAATTTAATTTTGTAGTAAATTAAGCAAAGCACAAGTTAAATCAGACTTTTCTGTAAATTTGTGCAAGTGATTATCCAGTTGCGAGAACTTAGTTTTCGCCCAGAGCTGACTTCTTGACTCGACTTCGCCGCATGAGACTTCCCCACAAAATACATTCACTTGACTTTATGGGACTTTTTCACATTCTCCTACATTTTATATGCTGTGCTGTGGTTTTCAGTCGACTGTCTAGGCTTTGTCTTAATCAGCAACAAATCGTAAAAGTGTGTGCCCGACAATGACATTAAATACACATACGCCGCGTTGTACTCCGTTGTACGCTGTTCGCTGTGTGACTGAGAAGTGTGAGTAATTAAGCTATTAGTGGAATTAAAGGCTTATTGAGCAGCAGTGGACTTTTGAAGCCATGGTGTCCCATCACGATTATCTTAATAATTTTAGTTGTTATGCTAACTGCTGGACCACAAAACCACTCTCTGACAGACGCAAAGCAAAGCCCATTTTCAATTTCCTTATAGCTCAGCTCTATTAACCTGAGTATTCATATTGGTCACGGTTGGGTTTTTGTGAATCTCTCTCTGTTTCTCCCTCTCTCTCTCTCTCTCTCTCTTTCTCTCTCTATGAATGTGTTTGTGTGTGTGTTTGTGCGTTCGTTTGCATTTAATTAACGCCTCACAGCGGCAGGCTCGCTTGGCTGGTCTCCAGCGTCCTACGGTTGCAAGCGCAATTACAGGAAAGTGGCTTTTGATATCCGCCTTGCAAGCTCCGTTAACCACACCGTCTTGAGTATTCCCAGACCGGCATTCATTGCTTATTCACCGTCCGACTCCATTGTGTGCATTGTATTTTGTCTATTGCCATTTGCCGTCTCTCTCACCGCCATCTTCATTATTCAGCTTCAATTTCGAAGTTTATTTGCGGGTAATTGCTGTGCAGCATCGTACAAAAAAAAAATGGTGGCATGTAATGAGGGGGTTTTTTGGCTGTGCTATACAAACATACTTACTGAACCTTTTAAGGTTTGTTTTGTTTTCATTTAAGTCCCTTAAGTGTCACTACCACCATTTCCCCCCCTCCCTCGATCAGTGAACGCTGTGCTGACACTGCATTTCAGACATTCATTGTAATTGCTTGTCGGACAAATTAATGCGATTATTTTTACGTGGCGAAAATAATCCATCTGTAAGCTCATTTGACAGCTTCGCGCGCATTCACAGTACAATGCGATTCTGCGCCAAGCTCCATCAGAGCCCCTCCCAACTCCCTCCGCTCGTATATCAAATCCGACCGGCTGCCCTTTTTCTGTCTTTTCCTGTCGAAATTCGTATTTAATTTACCCCATGCACTGCACTCCCATGCAGTGCAATCCAGTGGCTCATTAAATGCTTTCTAATTGAATACGATTGTGTCAGGAATTAACTCACTAACAAGCAAGAGAACATTTATAAATAAAAAAAGTTTTTCATTTGGTATTGAACTAAACATTGCTAAAATGCCGAACAGTGGAATTTATTCAAAATTCATTTAAAAGACAACTTTGACATCCGAGTCATATAAATATGCATTTAGCAATTAAAAGCTGAATTATTGACTAATGCATTGAATTTGAAATTAATTAAGCACACATATCTGCACACAGCAAATATTGAGCTCAACTAACTAGCTAATTTGCAGCTGCACACAAATACTTACATACTGATTCACATACGCTTATTCAACGGTTGCAGTCCTTTTGAGCCTAGACAAACATTCATACGCCATGCCAGGGGCCAATGTTGGGAATTAATTGTGAATGAACTGACGTGTACCAACTGTTTGCAGTCGTTTTCCTTAGAAGCAGGTCCTTCCAGCTACACTCAGAGCAAAGGGGCTTTGGCAACTTTGTGAGACAACACGAAGGCACATTTTTTTGCTATTAATTTGTGTAAAAGCAAACAACAGAGATTGCTTGCTGAGAATACCAAAAAGCATGATGTCAATAACAGACAAAGACCTGATCTGAGCTTTGCTCTGCTGAAATAACGTGTATAGAAGTTAGGTGAGGTGAGGCAAGCTGGGGTAAAGATGGCGAATAATGATTGAAGGAACCCCTTATGTGAAATCAAACACCCGGGGACGTTAAGCCCGTGTGCGCATACATAATTGACGTTGAATTCGTATTCACTTTAATCTTTCCTACGATTTGTTTGGCATCCAACTCTTAAGAGTTTCTCTTTGGTAATGAATGATTTACAATTGTGCAACAGAACCGGAGCCCACTTCATTATTTGACTTTGCATTTCATCCCCAGAGTCAAATGTATTTCATATACATGTATGCAGAGCTTAGCATATTTCATGGTGTCCCACACACATCCGAGGCGAGTGCTTCGCATTTTGGCACTGAAGTCGTTCTTAAACAAAATCATATAAATCAAAGCAAAAAGCACTGGCATAAATGCTTTATTCATTAATAACGTAAATGCAGCCATGAGTTTTCAGCAAAACGTGCGAAACTGGAGCAGAGCCAAAAAGAGAACCAGACCAAGTTTCACATGCCATCGCAGTCCCCGGTCCTCGGCCACTGACAGCTTCCATTTGACTTGTCTTGCGGGCCTCGTATCATTTCGTTTGTGGGTTTTTTGATCAACTTCATCATCGTTTTTCGTATGACTGATTAATTGAACCAAATTCAATATTCACAATTGAATTTGGTTGCTGGGTCGCTGCGTTTTACTTTGCATTGTTCACGTTATTCACAATGTCCCGAATTCGATTAACTCCTTCGCAACGGGTATGTTGTTGCTTTTGCTTTTGCTGTTGCTGTTGCTGTTCAGCTGGCTGTGACTGGCTGAGAGAGCGAAACGAAAAGATTTAAGAACTCAAATATTTTTAACAGGCATCCATCGGAAATGTGTTTGCCACCCCAAGGAATTTATAAAGGAAAACTTTATTTTAAATTCAGCAGCTCACATCCCAAAAAACCCATATTCGGCCTGCAGCTGAAACTCAGCCGATTTCTTTGGATTCAATTCGACCGAGTGGGTTTTTCTGTTCTCCGCTTGCATACGGAAAACAATTGGCAAAACAATTTATTTGCAACAAATGTACGCACTTCACTGATTTAATTTCTGGCTGCGACATAACTTATAATCACAAAAGATATGATTCCATTTATCAATGGGAAATACATAAATAAATTATACAGATAAAAGGATACACTTAAAATTGCGTTAGATACGTAAGTGGCAAGCACATACTTCTGTAAATATGTACCTAATTAGTTTTTTAGTTAATTTAAATTAATTTAATTTGTTTTTCTAAATTAATATAAAATTCTGAACTTAATACGAGTACGTTAATAATTCTTAAGACAATTTATTTTCAGTATTTTATTTAAATTTATTAAAGGAAACTAAATTCATTTTCAAATCATGAAACTTTGTATGCTGCACGTATATATGATTTATATTTTATAAGTGTGTGATTATGAATGTGGTCAAATTAATTAAATTATAATTAATTAATTTTAAAATAGTTCAACCCAAATATACTTAACATACACCGCTAAAAGCCAACACATAGACTAATTACATACAACCAGCAATAAAAGCGCCGAGTGTCTGTGTTAATCCACAATTAAATTTTAATTACACTTTCGCCCTTATAATGCAGACATAAAGCACACGCAAATATATATACTCGCTCAGTGCTGGACACTTTTACAATGTAATACGTGTATGTATGTGGCATACAGAGGACTGTGAATCCTGACAGACAATATGGGAATGATTGGCAATTCGGTAATGATGTAGTCATTGAAATTCGTTGCGAGCGCAACAGGATAGCGGATGAAGGACCCTGGATGGAGCAGTGAACAAACATTTGCGTGCACAATAAATCAAATCGATCCAATAACTTTTTCGAACGTGCATTTAAGTAGCGTTCAGTCTTATGGAAAACATTGTGCCAAAACGCTGTAAAAAATTGTATAAACAACTTGTTGGCTGTCTCAAAGATGTGGTAAGAAAAAATGTAAAAAAAGGGATTGGGGAATTGGGAAGTGGATATGCGATTTTTGAAACGAACGAATTAAACTGACAATATTTTTGTAGATTTGTTGTTGTTGTGTTTTCTACTCACATATGTATACAAGGATGAAAACCTTATGCAGCTATGTACAAAGGTAAGGCAAAAGCCAAATCAAAAATGTGCTGTTCGCTCGCACATCCGTTGCCAACTTGTGCATACGTCTCCTCTCCCATACTATTCACAATGCCAGCCTCATTCCCATCAGGGTCCCTATTCACAATCCCTGTACAATATTGCGCAAGGTCGTAAAATTACAGCTGCGCCACTTTTGGCTTTTACGGTGCCATAAATCGAAACAAAAGTGTCGTTTAAACATCGAGAGCGAAAGTCAAAAAAAAATACAATAAAAAGAAAAATCGGGAAAAAGAACGGAATACAGCATGCCGCTTTGACCCAGTGAAAACCAAAAGTTGAGCCAATCTCAATCTAGCACAGATATGAGAGCTGAATTGCGAGTGTCGGATTCGCAGGCTCAGCGCGAACAATTAAATCACTAAAGCAAAAAAGAATGCATTTGGCTATTGTGACATCCGGTCAGTAGGATGCTGCTCGAAAGCGGCTGCAATCAAAGTTATCTTCTTTCTCAGATACATTTCACATTGTGGTTGAGGGTGGCGTAATTAAATTAAGCCAAAGCCATACCGAATTGGATTACTCACCAACCGCCAGACCCAAACAGAACCACCACATTTCCGCCGCTAACCGCCACCAGAATCCTTTGGGTTTTTGGTCACAGATACACCAGCACTTAATTACTTTTGATACGTGACAATTTAATCCTTTGGCACTACGCAACCGAAAATCGATGTCAGAAACCACCGCACAGTCCTGCAGCTGAGCCATACACTCACACACACACACACACACATATATATATATATATATATATATATATATATTTATTTATATAATATTATTTTATATATATGTATATACACTAATTTGAAATGCAATCGAGCCAATTTAACGGCCAATTTCTCTACTTAGCAAGGCTTAGCGATTTCGGGTGCAATTGCGGATTATTAAATAAGACCATATGTGCATGTGTGTGTTGACTAAAAACACTTAGTCGTTTAATCACGAGCAGGTTAGTGGATTGGAAAAACCATATCAAATTAGATACATTTTTAATTTATGTTAACATACTTACGACTTAATGAACTATTGAAATTCTGTCTCAGCAAGAACAATGCGATTCGATCCTGCCAAGCCTTATTGGCAGTCTCCTTTTTAAAAATAATATTAAAAATACGAAATATTTAATAATGTTATTATGCCCTTTGCTTTCTGTTTTTGTTTTTTTTTTTTTTATATCATCTGCACTTTTCTGTCATGGCGTTTATTAACTTTATTATCAGGGAGGGGGTGGCGGATTAATGCTTAATGCTTTGCCTGCGCCGACGACAATAACAATGACGAAGGTCGTCTATAAGGCAAAGCTTTTTTGTTTAATCACTGCGCTATTATTAATCATTCAATTGTGTTCCCAAGGCAATTATGTTAATGCGCAGCACATTTTTAATTAACCAAAACTCACGCACACAAACGTAAAGGAGCAAATGAATTTGCACACACGAACATGAGTAATAACACACACACTTAGCCATGCACGCATAATAAAACCACACACGAGCATCCAATGTGGGTTAAAGTGTTTAAGCCAGAGTGGGCTATGTGAGGAGCAGGCTATGTGAGGAGCAGGCTATGTGTATTATAAGCAGGTCAGGTGCTTCAAATTGTATTGTTCCACTTTCGCATTGATACGACAACAAATCCATTAAGTGAGATCATTTGAAAATGGTTAATTAGTATGCAACCAGATAATTTCTTTATTAAGAATGTCATAGCCATACTCACTCGGCATTAATTTTCAGCTTATTCGAAAAGCAGACGAAATGCTGAAAACAGCAACACAAAAATATAGAGCACATATAGAATTTTTAAAATTGAAACTACTTAAAGGCTTTACTCAAACATAAAATGAATTTATAATTACGTAGGAGAACATATTGATGATGCAATCAAGAATGCTGTAAGCTCGCTACGAGACAACCTGAATCTGTTAAATACATTATTCTAGTTAAATTACCAAATTTCTCTTAAAGGCTGTACACACTCAATGAGTAATGAGATCAATATAATAATATGCAAACTATTTGAAAACCAACCAAATGCAATTATAACACTCTGCACAGACATGTGTTTGGCCGATTACAGACATGCATATTTCAAATTCAGATATTTTTATTATCAATATCAAAAGAAATAAAATACCACAGCTATGGATGCAATTGTTTGTGCACAAACTTTTGAGTGTTTTTTAGAAGTCTTATCATTTGAATGGCGAAATGTTAATTTTGTCCCGTATCTGCGATAACTTTTAAGTGAATTTCATATAAAAGAGGAAACTTTTCACATAAAAGGTACTTGAGTCCCGCACACATTTAACGAGCTGCACACACTCCCCCCCGCCCACCACACTTATGTGCACATTTACATATTTGCGGAAACATAATTGTCTGTGCCACGACGTTGTGTCTGACTCTGAGGGTTAGCACATTTCATTGTCCGTATTACAACCCCCCCCCAACTTTACTTTGGTTCAGAGTCAGAACTGTGCTGCTGCCATGCCTGAGAAAAGTGCAAAGTAAGTACATTTTCAAATGCAAATGAATCCCGCTGTCGTATTATATTCGGTTCTCACTGCTTTTCTGCTTTATTATTGTAATTATGCATTCACGGTCAGTTCCCAAACTGACATATCTTATTGCATCATTAGCAATTTGCATAAATAATAGATCACTTGCTAATTGGACTTCGATAATTGAAAATTGAAGCTTTTTTAACAGATTTATAATTAGTTCAGAGACACAAGGCATAAATCTTCTTCTAAATTCAGTTAATTTATAACAATGGCATTCAATGTCAATCAATGGCGAACGCACACAAATTTGATTAAAAATTTTAAAGATGCGATGGCTTGTTGTGCCAAAGGAATGCATAAATGCAAAACAAGTTCGTACGTTAGCAATCTGAAAATGCGGAAACTTGCACCGGGTGTGTCGGACATGCATGCAAAGTATCTTTGCAACTAAATTGAAGATACAGGCACAGGTGCCACAAAGGCTCCGGCATTTCAACTTATAGGGACAATCGATTTTCGATTATCATTTGTACCGCCTCAGCTACCCAGCAAGAAGCTGCAATTCCAACTTGATTGTGGACACCCGAACAAGTCTGAGACTTCTCAAAAAAATAAACACAAGCACAACAAAATGACGTATAAATTACGGGCGGAGGTGTGGCACTGTGTGTGTAGATAAGCAACGAACCCATGTATGCTCTTCCGAGATACATTTGAACATGTGAACAGGTGACTAGATGGCTGCAAATGCAACACACTCAAGTTGTACAAAACAACAACGAATGGTTGCATTCGACCCACTTATTTATGCATTTGTCAACACATATAAATAATGCTGATAAATGGAATTGGAAATGCATTTGGAATTTGTGTTCCCTTGCAACACTGTAAGCCACAAACGTCGACAATTGGCCAAGTATCAAAACGTTTGCATTTCATTGAGACACATAAATAGATTGAAAAATACATATAAACAGAGAAAATTAAATTTTAGCTCTCATCGTACGTGACTTGTATATAAAACAGAATTATCTATATTTCTCTGAATGTGAATAGACCCTACGCAGGTATTCAGTTAATGACAGATTTGGGATTGCAGAGTCACGTGAGAATGTGCGAAAACGTATTTAAGCCGTAATGGTCTATGGTCTATGATGCTGGAAAATGTGTGAATGTATGGGTACCTGATAGAATTTAAATTCAAATTTAAAGATACAGTTCAGAGAAAGGAACATATATGTATATTTAATGTTATTTTCCTTGATATGTTAAGCAGCCAAATTGCCAAATTAATTCGTCTGTGTGTGATGACTATGCGACTTAATCAAAGCCTTGCGCTGGCAGTAAACGTGAAATCAGGATAATAATAGGATGCCATTAAGAAAGGGAACCTCCGACTGAAATGACTTAACTAAATTATTTAAACTAAAACGAAATAGCCCAATATATAAGCAGCAAAATTTAAAATAAAAAACAATTTTATTTGTGTTTTGCTTTCGTAATTAAATTATAATAAATGAAAAGTAAATGTCAATAATTTAATTATAGGTGTATCATAAAAGGATAGCTTAATATTATTGAAAAATCAATTGCTTGTGGCATTAATGTTGTTATTATTTTTAATAACATCACTGCGAAATTAAATAAACCATCGCAAAAAGCACAATATACTCATTACGATATTCCTAACATTCACAACACACTTTACACACACACTTTGAATGTACAGAATTCTGTCTGAATGCAGGCAACATAGTTAATATGCTGTCGACATTCATAAATGGAAGATATTCAAATAGATTATCATAAAGAAATTGAAATTCTGATTAGTCAACCTAAAATCAAGACACAAAATCATGAAATATCATAATTTGTTTGATTTGCAAACTATATAAATGAAAATCATTTACATTAAATGCAATTAAGCACTGTGTCGTATCGCATTATTATAATATTGTATATGTAAAGTTTTCTAGTAATTTGTGTGCACACATACTGTTATTCATGCTTAAAATGTACTTTCGTGCCACATACAGATTGAATAAATTATTGCTTATGTTTCTTTTGCCATATGCTTTTGAACTTGCGCTGAGTTCTCAGTGTGAATCTTTATTTAGCTTAGTTTGAGCAAAGCCATTGTCGCTGTGGGCTGCATTTTAATCATAGTTCTTTGTGTGGCAAGGACGCACGCATCATTTTAATGACACAACGTCGCTAAGGATACGCACGTTGCCTGGATCCATCCCCATCTCTAAGTTGTGCTGCGCATAAATACCTAGAGTACTGTCTCTCACTGCCACCCAGGAATGGATTTGCGACCCATTTGTGCCAAATGCAAATAGAGCCTGGTCGTGGAAACGTGGCAACCTTGTTGCGTTTGGTATGCAAAAGCTGCAACGGCATCCAATGACGATGAATGTGGAACGAACGCAGACGATTACGCATTTTCGGCCGTGCAACAGAAACCTAGCAAACATAGAATGCGAGGCCGATGCGCTTGACTCCACTGCTAATTGATGTTGTGCCTTTTCTTATTTGCTCTGCAAATGTTTGGACCCATCCCAACTATGGATAAGCAATTACGATCTTCAACTAGAGCTAGAGAAAATGTTTTACACAAAAGTAGCAGCTAATTAGCTGTTAGCAGCATTGACTGACGTTAAGTATCATATAATTTCTGTATTAATTTCAGAACACAATTAATTTAATAAGCACTTACAAGCATGGCATTAGTTCGATATTCATAATTAACCAATTTCTGTTTAAATATGTGAAATGAAATAGCCTACGGTAAACTGCAATTACAAGTTTGATAAGATGTTTCCAACTGGATTAATTAATCATTCATAGCCTATCCGTTAACATGTTGCGCATAAATCCAGCTTCCAATGGAATAATGTGTTAATGTACATATTTGCTCACATCCACATGTGTGTGCATAATGGATATGTATGCTTATCCATCGGTAATTAAAACATGTTCAGAAATGGATTCGGGACGAATAGACTCATGCGATAATTAACTTGGAACTCGAATTATGACCGGATTCCGATTCAATGGCAAAGCAAGGCAAGGCAACTAATGGTGTGGCGTCACCACGAAGTTGATAGGCTTTGACGCCAGTGCCACAAGAGGTCAATTTGAAAGCTGCTTCCCGAGTGAGACGTAGCCTGCATAAATTTGGAAGATTGAGCACAAAAATAATGTTGCTTCTGAGCGTAATAACAAAATGAACTAATTTGTTATTGAAATCAAGTTGCCATTTGGCTTGGCCATTCCGCTGTCATATCCAATATTAAATCAGTTATGTTTGGTTGAACAATAATAGTCCATTCTCTGAATTGAAATGGAAATGGGCGACACACCCACAAAGATACACAAACACACACATGGCCGCAGACAATAAACAAAATGTGCCTATGTGATGTTCCATGAAAGTAAAGACAAAAATTTGAAATTAAACAAAGTCTATTCGCCTGCTAGATACTCTTCCAAAGAAATACATGTACATGTCGACTTTTATTTTGGGCTTAAAAACGACTTAACATTATTTATGTTTGGAGGGAAAAGAAGAGAGAGAAGTTATCAATAGTTAACAAATAATCATGGATCATTGTAATTTATCTATGTTCAATAGTTATCATATTCTGTCAGTTTAAGACTTGTGCCCATAAGTATTATACCCTTTCATATACATTTTATCGGTAGAGGGCATACAAATGCTGAGCAAGGACTGAGCTAAGGATTAAATTGCCTTTTTGGTACTGTCGATATAAAAGTGGCATAAGAAATACGAAAGTCTACTGAGAACGAGCTGGTAAGCGAATCGGAAGCGACCGCCTCATCATTAGGAGAGAAAATTGTTTTTCAAAACGTAAATCGGGGACAAAATGACCAAAAGCCTGCGGCACGTCAACGCAACAATGGCCCAAATAGATAGACAAACAACCTCTCTAACAAGAATCCGATGAACCAGCAGCCAACAGGGCAAGGGGGGTGGGGGGTTGGGTTATATGTAACCTGCTGCTTGATGGTGGCATTGCTGGTGGTGGTTGTTGGATCCGTTGCGGTAATCGTATTTATTTTTGGTCTTTGGGGTTTTTAAATGCATTCGACTGTAAAATATTCTTTAAACTTATTTCGGTCGTTTGGTTTCTGGATACATAAATGAAATTAACTTTGAACTTCTATGAGATATAGGTTATTTTGATATGCACCCATGAAATGCTTATCAAATTATACACCTTTCTTGTTTGTGCTTTTGCTGTATTGCAATGTTTTCAACTGTAAATATACATGAATAAGTTTTTTTATAAATTTCCCAAGGTGCTTGTTATTGAACAAACTCCAGCTTTGAAAGAGTGTGCTTAAGTTTTACATTTTTATGCAATCGCAATGTCAAAGTTCCGAAGATCCCCCTTGAAACTAATTTTGAACTCAATTTGACAGTTTACAGAATGCGACAATTTTTATTCATTTCATAAAGTTTACACTCACCTGCTCATGTTTGCTCACAAACTACATATGTATGTGTGTTTATGTACACTTACCGCATTCTAAAGCATATTCTTGCTCCTTTTGTATATGCTAAATATATGTATATAGTATATGGGTATATATAAAGGAGACAGTCGTGAGCAGCCGCCTCGTTTGAAGGAGCAAATTGAAAAGGCAAACGACAGTTGAGGAAAGCAAAGCTATTTCATTAAAGCTTTTGAAATATTAAAGCGCATTCAATGAGTGCGAGTGTGTGAGAGTGTGCGAGTGTGCGAGTTTGTGAGTGTTTGAGTGTGTGAGTCAGTGGTTGCGACATTTCGCACCACCAATACAGCTACCGGTCGCGTCAGTTGTAGGTGATGTTTATTTGTTTGTCGTCCTCGTTGAGTGTGTGTGCGTGTGTGCGTCTGTGTGTCTGTATGTGTGAGGGCGTGTTTCGCATCCTTAGTACCTTCCTGTTACTACAGTCCTTTTGTTGTCGCTGGTGTCATCTTTTATTTCATTTTGTCTTATAAGCGTCAGAGCATGAATCGGACAATATTATTTAAATTCTGTATGCAAATATTCAAATTGACACACACAAATGAATACAAGCACACACAGACAGAGAGAGATAGACAGAAATGTCAATGCACTGTTGGAAAATGTTGTGTCCTGCCCAGCCATTGCATTCAGAAATGCCTTTACAGTAAATGCCAAAAAGTTTGAATAAGTAATTTAAGTAAAAAGCGCCTCGCAAAATATGAGCGTACTGCAAGTAACTGCAAAGGCGACTTTTTGAATTCATTGCCAGTCCATCTTTCATCCACTGTATGGAAATTACTGAAGTCTGAAAATAATTCATTATAATCATCACTTACTTCAATTGTATTTTAAGTACATGCAGTGGGAACTTTACTGTTTTTACAGTAAGTACTGCAAGTGATTTTTGAACAATTTACAAATGATACTGTATTGATGATAATGTCAAAAACACATTTTAAATTTTCGGAAAATAAAAATACTTTAACAAAAACTTATAACTGTAAGTCTTAAGAGTAATAATAAAATAAATCCCAAATAAAATATGACCAATTTTTAGTATGGTATCGTGTTCGATACGACCAGCATCAATCAGTTTTCATATGTTCCCGCAAATGAGTAATTGCAGCGCTGATATGCCAATTTACTGGCAGTAGTTGTTATTCGTATACGGGTATTAAGTGCATATGATAAATGGCATTCATTTGGTGGACGACTATTGGTTTATTCGTGTTCGCCAATTGCTGTGCTGGTTGTCCGCCTTGAATTTCATTAATATGGATTTTACGCCTATTCTGGTTCACAGTTCGGCGAGCAGAGGACACAAAAACAATTCGGCAGTGTCAATATTTTGGCGACGTCTGTTGCAACACTCCTTCCGGCCCCAATGTAAGTGCACTGTAGCAACAACATGTTTTAATGGAAGACAAACACAAACGTTGGGGGAGTCTTGCACGTTCAGCTGCAAAGTGAAAAAAAAACAATAATAAAAACATCAAGAAAAAACGGCAATTAAAGTCTCGCCGAACATTGGATACTCTGGCAGGTCAGAGTCACTTTTTCGACACCTAAATTTCACTGTTACTTAAGAAAGCCTACCAATTATTTCTTTGATATTGAAATTGATCAATATAGTAGTTTCATGTTCAATATTGTTACGCAAAAGTTTGGAGTTTGGTGAGCTATTTGTATACTGATCTCTGGACTATATGTATCTGCTAGGTATATGGCACAGAGATCCGTTCCGCTGCCTGCGAAGACGGATAGATTCGAAATTCTCGTTTTATAACTGTGAGTCCAATTAACATAGATAGCGACTCGGCTAGAAATGCTTGTGACATCTTCTTGTCCTTTAATTCGATACAAACTTCGCAACAAAATTGTAGTACCTTCAGTACTCAGTAGAAACAGGCAATCAAACAAACAACGAAGCGAGCCATCTCTATAGACAACGACTACGCGACGACCACTTCTCACTAGTCCACAAACCACCCCAAGCTGCGTCCTGGATAGCAACAAAAACAACTAAACCAAAGAGTACTGCGGCGTGGCACAACCGCGACCGCAGTTCTCTCATTCTACTCATTTTACTTTGTTGTTCGTTGCAACAAAAAAAATCGACAATGCCAGCGCCATATGGATTTGCAAAACTGTAGAAATCGAGGAGCGAAAAGCTGAAAGTCGCGATACCAAAATTGTTTGGCTTTTATTAGTTTCTGTGCCTTGAGATGCTTTTAATTAACGCCGCCAATGAGTGCAGTGAGCCAGTTGCAGGCAGCAGACATCAGGCAGCTGCTTGCACAGTCAACCAAATCGTTTACGCCTCCTTGCATTCTTCTGCAATTAGTGCGACGATAAAATAACCTCAAACTCAAAACTTTCTTCTGACAAAGCAAACTTGAAGACTTGTCGACAACTGAAGTTTGTGTGTACCGCTGCTTGAGCAAAAAACGCAGCTGAATTTGAATGCCTGACAATCAAATAAAGTATGTCTTATAGGAATCAAAAAGTCAATTTTTAGCAAAAAGCTTTTATATGCTAATCAGTTTAGTAAGATTGAAATCAGTTTATTTTGATTTGCATGTACACAATGTTTTAGTATACATCAAGAAAAGTTGAGAAAAGTTGCGAAAAAAAAGTTTAAATTGTACTTGCTTTCGCATTTAAATAGAAAGTATTTGTGTTGAAAAGTTGTTTTTCCCTAACAGAGTAAGACTTAAGACTTACTGCATGACTTCTGCTCATTATTTTCTTGTTAGTTTTATCAATGATTGAAGTTTATATGTATGGAAATACTAACTGATATTACCATCAGACAAACTCATTCATCTGTGCGTTTAGACACTGATGTTTTGGAAATCTGAAGATGTATTAAGTTTTCAGATTTAATTCGTTCACGTTCACATATTTATTTAAAAAAGAAAAAGAAGCCCCTCTTATGATACCCTGTATCCATTCATGGACTGGGAGGCCAACGATTAGAATATTAACTTTTGTTCAGCATCCACAGTCGAACTGACAAATAAATTGATGTCTTAAATGCTTTGCCTTATGTAATAGTTACTTAGCATAAATTATGTATTGAGATTACATTGTCTCTTTTGATTTTAATTAAATTAGAATTATTCGCTTGAGAGAACCACCAAGCACCCTGATTTCTTGCTCTAATAAATGTGTAGCCAGGGTATTATATAGTGGAGCACATGCAACTAGTATTATCTTCCTCGTTTTTATGAAAAAATCCTAGCTCGCACATTTGTACAATGAAATGAATTGCGAATTCCTTGAAAACGAGAGTTTCCTTATTGCAATAAATTTGTTTGTCTGTCAAAAAGAAAATTGCTTGAAAAGCTTGACAGTTTCATACAAATATTCGATCCGTTTTGTATTTCAATTTTTAAATAAAATAGCTGCCACTTTTTAATCTACATATTTCATTATTCTTGCTGTACAATTGATTTTGAAATAAGTAAGAGAGCTTTCAAAAGGCTTTGCTTCCTCATATCAGAGGCTCACACAATGCAAATTAGTTTCTTAACTTTGGAGTTTACGCATTCTTTATGCTTCAATTTCATTAATCAGAAACTACAGTCTGCGAGTAAGAAATTGACTCAGCGTATGTCTTCATCAAAATATCTGATCTAAAGACAAAGCAAAAGTAGACTTTATTTTCACAGGGGGATAATAAAATATAATGTATGTATAATAAAGATTTGAAACAACAATTGAGATTTGCGCTGCAATTTCAAAGTGAGGACTTTGACGAACTTTCACCATCTGTTGAATATCGAAAATCAATCACAAAATGTTGCACAACTGTTCATCGTAAGGGAACGCACACAAAAGCGAAACAGCACAACATTTGAATACGATACTCATACCGTATTTTATTTGCTGCTGGGCAGTTTAGCCAAGACATCAACCTAATTTGTGTCACGATTCCGGGCACAAATGGCAAATTTCCCATCCGAGACATGAATCGTAGTGGTGCAAAAGTGTTTGCTTATTTGTCAACTTGTGTTTATCTTAACCTAATCTTACCAATACAGTTAATAAATTTGCATATTTAAGTTAATGTAGAAACAGTGAGTTTAGTTATTACAAATTGTTTCTATTAGCAGGTGATCCCTTACAGGCAACCCCTATGCATATAGGTGTGATTATATGTATGTGTAATCGCAGGACTCCGTTCGAGTTACTGGAGTCCATGTCTGGCCATGGTGTCCGTTATCCACTGCACATAATCAGCCACATTAGTGTAGATGCCCGGCAGGCTGATTTCGCCGCAGGAGTTGACGCCCTGGCTAACGATGCCGAACTCGACCATGCGCAGCTTGTACTCGTCCAAGTAGAGGGCGGGTGCTTGCAGGGGCCCACCAGAGTCACCCTTGCACGAGTCTTGCAGATCGCCGCCGCCCACACACAGTTGAGTGTGGAGGACCTCGCGGCGATAGGCCTCCGAGCACGCAGACCGGTTCTGGATGGGCACACTCGCCTGCAGCAGCACATCCGAGGAGGAGCCTTTCTCGGTGGTGCCCCAGCCGGTGACAAAGTAGTTGGGTATTGATTCTGATTGTCGCTTCAATTCATCGCTTATCGGCAGGCAAATAGGCTTAATGTGCTCTGTAAGAAGATTTCTTCTTGGTGATGGACAAGGATGATGCTGTCACTTGAACTTACTCTGGAATTCAACTGTTCTATTCAGACGCAGTAGTGCAATATCATTGATAATGCGCTTGGTGTCGTATTTCTCATGCAAAAACATCTTTTCAATGCCTACATCCACCACTGGCGGTGCGCACTTCTCCCTTCGTCCCTGCTGTCGGCAGTCCTTTTCAGTGGAAATGCGATGTTCGCCCAAACGAATTTCATTGCTGAAACAATTTCAAAGATATATAACAGTTAATGTTTGAAAACCAGTCTTCTTTTAGCAAATAACTATCAACATAAATCATATCATCAAGGTAAAAAGGTAAATACGAAACTATGTTTTGTTCAAGATTTTCAGTTTAAGTGTACATATTTCAAAAATAAATCAGTAAATAAATGATTTTGCTTCAAGCTTATACTCACAGCGAATCCTGCAATCCATATACGCAATGAGCTGCGGTCAGAATGTAACCTAAGTGTGATGTTGAGATTGAGCATCAGTCATGAATACATATCGATGAAAATGATAAACTCACGGTTCGAGATGAGGGTGCCGCCGCAAAGGAAACGAGGCTCGTCAAAGCTCTTGTAGTTGAGCAAGGCCATCCAGGGCCTGGAGGAGAGCTGCACCTCTTTGCCCGAGGCCACGCGCTGATTGAGAATGGAGCCGCAGGTGAAGTTGGGACTCGTAAACACCTCCATAACCTTGGAGTTGTGCTGAATTTCAGGCAACGAACAGCAAAAGTGGCGCTATTCGATTTGTCATTTGATTAAATTCAGCTTCAAGTTAATTTAATTTTACTAATTACCACTTTATCGAATTCACCGCAAGACGCCTTCTGCAAAAAGTTGGTCAATTCCGGTGTTACACGTTCGCCAGTTTTTTGGGCGGCCAAGAGACGCTGCTCGATGTCCCGGCAGGAGGAAAATGGCATGCATTGGCCCTTCTCTCCACTTGGGGTTAGACATTCGTCGGCGTATGCTATACGCATACAAATATATATATATATATATATAAAGATATATATATATTCACAAGTAATTAGTTAACAAGCCAAACGAGTCGAGTCATGGGAAATTTTCTTTCTCACCTGCTTGTGCGGATCGAGCGGCAAACAGGCAGGCGACGGCGGCGAGGAAACAGCAACGAAACATCATCTTATTGCCAATGCTAAGAAAGACTGAACACTGATCAAGCCCAGCTTTTTCACTGACTAACTGATCAACACACTCAATAGGCGCTCCAAGTGCTACTGCGAGCACTGCACTCAAAACACATTATTTTATACGAATAGACCGCTTAAGGTTGCTCGCTCACTGAGCCAGCTTGAAATCTCAGCTCAGCTCAACTAATCTCATCTCTCGGAGTTCTCAATGAACACTCGTCGTGTGATTTGGTTTTTCCCCCCCAAACACAAACTCTTTATGAGTCTACGCATGTATTCGGTTCCTTTTCAATGCATCAAACAGAAGTTGCATTATTTTAGTAGCACAAATACTTCCAATATATTTAAAAAGATTTGTAATAAATGTTAAACATTGCGATTATTTGTATTTATAAACATGCAACTGATCAACTGGCAAGTCAATCGTAATCAGTTCACTTTCATGTGTACACTTTGATACTTGGAGAGCTGTTTTTCAGCTTATCAAGCTGTAACTCTCAGCTTGGTTCAACGGAGGCAATCAACCAGCATGTTCCGATGCGTTACTCGATACGACGATTGAATACCCTATGTTTTTATACAGTATGTTTTTAGATATGCTTCAGACTATTAAATTATGATTAATACAATCGTTTTTTGTTGAAAATTATTATTTTATTTCAATATTATAAATTTTGAAATAAATTAAAGAATTTGAGAAATATTAGAATTGCTCATAAGCATGTACTCTTCTTAGTAATCATAAACATTTCATCAAGTAACTGATGAAGAATTATGATTAAAAGATTTATCAAAATATCAGTATAACAACCAGAAATTCCTATCAAAAACCGGTTTTTCAATAGGTTTTTCAATTTCGCAAGCAATGAAAAAATATTCATAGGAAGCAAATCTAATACAATCCATTTCAAATCTATTACAAAACTTTTGCTGTTTTCAGTAGATTTGACCCCTCGATGTGTTGTCTGCTAAGTGCTTATAGCAAATCTGTCAATTGTCTTCCGGAATTTTTCTTCTACGTTAAAATTCAAATAAATATAAATATAAACACACAAATATTTGAGATAACCAATTTTTCTGTATTTTATTGTTCATCGCACATCAGCTGGTCAATTGTACACTTGATTGCAAATTACTGCACCACTTTTGTAGGTATTTAGTTGGATAAATTAAAAATGAACTTTTATAACAATAAATTATAACAAGGCAATATTTAATAAATATCAGACATGGATACACAACAAAAAATAATAATCATTTCTATTGTCATACATATATATTTCTATATACGTTAAACTAAAACTTTTTACTTAGTTTGTTACGTAAGATTAAGAGTTAATTATAAGAAGTCAACGGCTGCTCTTTTTTGCTTTCATTAAGAGATGAGCAGAAGAATCTCATCGTTTTGCTGTCTATATTTGCCAATGGATCTTTGCGGTCGGTGTGGGTTGGATAATTTAAATTATTTCTTCGGGTTCTGTATGTCAAGGAGAGGGAAATAGCAATAAATCAATATCAATCAATTCTTGAAATGTTCATTTTGCTTTAAAGATGTAGAAAGAAGCAAAGAAATTGAATTATGTTGAAGCGGTTAGTTATGAAAAGATAGAAAGAGAGTTAAAGCAAGAGTTAGAGAGCCAGAGGGAAAAAAAGCCAGCAAGCCAATTAAACTCAATTTCAGGTGAAAAAAAATAAAGCATAAGCAAAGCAGTTAGTAAGTAAACATTAATAATAGGACCGCATACATCGATGCATTATCATTTTCGATCACATACAAATTAATTTGATAACATTATACAAATAAAAACATTATATACATAATACAGATATAATACTATTAACATATCGAAAATACATAACATTTTCAATCGCAAACGTCGCTTGGTTATCAACAACACAGCTCGGATCTACGGCTAACAATTATAATGAGTAAGTTAAAGTACACTGTTGAAGTTTGCTTGCATTTTAGTCACCAATGGGAGCTGAGGAGCACGTAGCCCATAACGCCGGATGTTCTTGAACTTGCAACGAGCAATGTGCCGAGTGATTTAATCATATAATAACATATGTAGATTTTGTGAGCCATTGCAGAAATATTCTAGGCCTACTTTTGGTTAGTGGTTTTTTATTTTGGTGCTGATGGTGGTCACTTGGAAGTAGTAGTAGTAGTAATAGCGGTACGAAGAGTGGATTAGAATGCAATACAGAAGGTGCCATCAAACGATCAACCAAGAGAACTGAACGATTTTCTTATTTAATAGCGGCAATTAGCGGACTCTCTGCGCCTAAAATAGAAAATAGAAAGAAAAAACAAATGTTAATCACTTTTTTTTCCATAGATTTTGGTGGGCACTAATTCACGAGTCTTGATGTAGGGCATGCGTGGCCAGGTCCAGGTCACCGGCATCGAGCACTCATAGTTAAAGTTATACAATTGATCCTCCAGCCACTTGCGCTTGTCCTGCGGCTCTGGGTATGTGGATGCCAAACCTAAACAGATCAAACAATCATTAGCATATGCTTCCGATTAAATGAACAGCATCGACAGCATACCGTTGTCATAAGCACACTTGGTCACACCAATAGCAATGTTCATGGAGACATCACGAATGCTCGCCAGGGGCGGATACAACGAGCCACGCTCAATGTCACTGGGCTCCACAAAGTTGGCCAGCTCCTGGGCGGCAATCAGGAACATATCATCGGGTATGTGATGGGTGCCCGTGCATATGACGCCCAGACCCACGCCAGGAAAGATGTAGGCATTGTTACCCTGACCGGGATAGTAAGTTTTGTCGCCCACGGTAACCGGTGGGAAGGGCGAGCCCGATGAGAATATGACGCGTGCCTAAAAACAAAACAAACACATCTTGTTACCCAGTACGTTATCTAAGATGGCAACAACTCACATCCGTATTTTGATAAGCCTCCTCAGCTGTGCATTCTGCCTTGCTGGTTGGATTTGAGAGAGCAAATATAATGGGCCTCTCATTGTTGTCCGCCATGGTGCGCAGAATCTTTGGCGTAAAGAGACCGGCACAAGCCGAAGCGCCAATTAAAACCTATTCAATTTGATACGTTTAGAAGAGAGACTCAGAAATGGTGCATATCATATTAATACAAGACTCACACTTGGCTTAATGGCCGTCACAATTTGTTCGAGATCAGCCATGGGCTCCACGTCCTTGGCATAGTTGACCTTGTGGCCTTCCAAGCTGCCCACTTTGCGCGATTTAGTCAAAAGACCATCGATGTCCACCATATATATTCTGCTGTATGCCTCTTCGATGGGTACGCCTTCGGCGACCATGCCCTTGACCACAAGATCGGCAATGCCAATGGCTGCCTCGCCGGCACCGGCGAATAGGAAAGTGTAATCCTTGAAGGACTTTCCCGTGATACGCTTAGAGGCATACAAACCGGCCACGGCCACAGAAGCTGTGCCCTGAATATCGTCGTTAAAGGTGCAGTATGTGTTGCGGTACTTGTCTAAGAATCTAAATGCATTGTGGTTGCCAAAGTCCTCAAACTGGATAAGAGTGTTTTGGCCATAGCGCTTAACGACAGCCTCCATGAACTCATCAATGAAGTCATCATATTCGCGTCCCACGACGCGCTTCTGTCGCAGACCCACGTACAGCGGATCCTCCAGCAGATCGATGTTATTGGTGCCCACATCCACAACAATGGGCAGACACTGATGCGGCTTGATGCCCGCCAGAGCCGTGTACAGCGCCAGTTTGCCCACTGGGATGCCCATGCCACAGGCACCAAGATCACCCAGGCCCAGGATACGCTCACCGTCCGTTACACAAATGGCACGGACATTTGGCTCCGGCCAGTTCTTCATTACATCGAAGATGTGGCCGCGATCATTGAATGTGACAAAGAGACCGTGCGGACGTCTGTAGATTAGACCGAAGCGTTGGCATGCCAAACCCACTGTGGGAGTGTACACAATCGGCATCAAATCCTCAATGTTCTCGGACAGAAAACGAAAGAAGAGGCGCTCATTGCGATCGTGCAGATCGCTCAGGTACAGATACTTATTCAATGGTTCCGTATACCGATTGACGGCAATCTTGCACAGCTGTAGCTGTTCCTCCTGCGTCTTGAAACGTGCCGGCTGCAGCCCATGAATACCCAGCACCTGACGCTCCTCCAGTGTAAAGGCCAAGCCCTGGCAATGCGCAATGAAAGCAATTAGTGTGTGGATCATCGTTTACGATTACGAATACGAATACAACCCCAGCCCCAGCTGTGTCGCAATTTGCAAGTGAACTTACCTTATTCAAGCGCGGATCGCGAATGTGATCAATGCCGCGCACCTGCGAGGGGCAGATGATGTCGCCGACAACCTCATGATAACCACGGGCATCGTACAGAGCCAGCGCCGATGATGCCGGCAATGGTGTTGCTGCTGCTGTTGTTGTTGGTGTGGCTGTTACTGCGGCAGTGCCGCTGCGGCACAATTTGCCGAGATTTCCGCACAAGCTGCAACAAGAAATAATTCAATAAAATAAAAGTGACTCAAACGTATGATTGCGACAATTGTTGCAGCCGGCGATACGCAATGGCATTCAGAAAAGTTCAAGTCCAAGGTCAGAGTCAGCTGTTTATTTTTTGTTTTTTGTTTTTTAGTTTTGATAATCTCGAAAATGGCAAAACTGGTTTGGTATGTAAGACAGACAACATTAGATACAAATTTGTTAAGATAACAACATTGGTATATGATGTATAGGTTTTTGTATACCCTGTATAATACTTAGGGTATTGAAGCGAAGTAAAGGAAATGAATGAAATTCGCTTTTTTAAAGCAAAAGGTTTGACTTGAGCCTCCTTAGATAAATTGGTATTGGATAGAATAAGCTTTGAGATTATAGCTTTAGAAAACTTCCAAGTTTTGTGAACTGAACTAAAACCGAAAGTATGTTAATAATTTGCTTGTTAAACTTATCATTAATAAATAAATAAATAAATTAGACTGTTATTATTTTATCTTTTCTAACTATATCATATCACAAGCAAAAGAAATTTAAGAACATAAATTTTTATTAAATCTAAGTAAATTATGACAAACTAATGATATTTAAGTATACAAGCTTTGATTACAACTAAATTAAATTGTAGTCGACATTATTGGCATACAGGCAATCTGTAAGTCAACCACTCTTAAATAGCGGAAACTATATTGATATTTATCACATTGACGCTAAACTAAGTCGCATTGGGGGCGCGATAAGATTTCAAGAGCCAGCATGACGACAACAAGTGTTTCGCAAGTGCTCTCAAGCAATTTTGCCCTAATTGGCGCTCCTCACACTTGTGACTACAATTTTGGTCTATTGATGGCAAAACGCATAATTGATGCTTCTATGAATCCTCCACGAGCTAATGACGTGGTATCCAGCTGCTACCTATCCCGAATGCGTTGTCGACGTTGACAAACATTTCTGGTTGCTAATTATAGGTAGAGTGTAAGGTGAAGGGTAAGGGTATGCCATGAGCAACGTATCATTATCATTAGTCGTCATTTTGTTGATATTTGTACAGCTTAATGCCACAAGCGGCGCTCACATGAGCGCCAAGTGTTGAACAATTTCACAAACCCATCATACACATGCATACACAGCTGCGAAAAAAATAATAGCACCACTCTCACTGGAAATGTTTTCAAAGGTATCTCTTTTAAATTAGTAAGTTTAGGGAACTTATGAATACATTTTTAGAAGTGGAAGAAGAAACAAACATTACTTTATTCACCGCTTTAAATTAAATTTAATGATAAATTAACAAAGTGAACGAAGAGAATAAAGCCTCATTCTTCCAAATGTGCACTTTCATTATTATTTTCTTCTCTACAGAAAAAAAAGTATATACATATATATATATATATATATATATATATATATATCTGGCGCAGTACTAACATTAATTTAAACGTGGAATACTAAACAATATAATAAAGATCTACATTTGTAAAAATTGCAAAACTAATGGTCTGATTTTTCATGGTTTGAGTAGTACTATTATTTTTTTCACAACTGTATACGGTGCACACATACGTATGGACCTACAATGTATGTAAGTATGTATTTATATGCATTTAGACTTGTTATATCTAATCACGCACACGACAGTAAATGCATGTCATAACATTTCCGCAATGTGTCAAAGATTACACGATAAACAATTAATGTTCAATATTTTATATTGCGTTATTCCCATGTATCGGGAGCATTTTTCCCAAACTCATAAGTGTTTTTTTGTTCTTTAAAAATTCACGTATTCGTGTTTTCCCAGTACGTTTCAAGTTTCCCCTCCTCCAAATTAGAGCAATTTCAGGCAGATCGTATGAATAACAAAATGAATACACAAATGCTAAGCTAATTGAAATGTACAATTATAGTTATAATTCTCCAAGAATGTATTAAATGTAATAGAGATCTTTTATTTGTTAATAGAAATATTATGACATAATATTATGACACACATCACGTGATATTATCGTGGTGTAAACATGCTGTATATGTGTGAGCATATAATTAATTAAACGCTGACGCAGAACGCCGACTTCGCCAAATAATTTCATAGAGGCAAACATACGCACAGATACATACGTATACATATAAAAATCCAAAAGTCAGAACATTTTGGCATGGTGGCATATGCAAAAAGAAGTCAATGGACTCAAATGTATTTCGCCCTGATATTTACAATTTGGCATGTGAAAACTAATGGTAAAAAATAAAAAAAGAAACAGCAGCAGAGTGAGCGAGATAGCATATGAAGCTGCGCAGCAGCAAAAAATGTTTGAACTTGGCAACGAAAGAGAGAAAAGCACAAAAAAAAAAAAAAATAAAATCGCAATATTTGTGTATGTATTGTCTGAAATGTATATAAATTTAGAATTTGGCATAAGTATACAAATTGTATACATACATATATATATTATAGGCATATATTATAGACAGTGTGTCCATGTCCATGAACGTGAAGGTGTATTCTTTAATGATACAACAATGTATACATTTTGGAGGCAGACACACACATACAAACACACACAATACCCACACGTGTATTATGTGAATGTTTATTGATTTTCGTTCAGCTGATTTGTTTTGTGTGTGTGTAATTGCAGCTTTTATTATGCTATTTATTTCTAGTGTATTTTTGTTGTTTTTTTTTATCTTTTTTCCGTACATAAGCTGCCAATTCTTACGCAATGACGAAAACAACATAAAAAGGGGATGATAAAAATTCGTCTTTTGATTTTTTTTTGTTGGTTTTTTTGCATTAAGCAGCTGTTGCAGGAAACACTGAGTGGCAAGCGAAAACCAGAAAAGTTAGGTCAATGCCAAAACGTGAGCGAACCTTTGAGTGTGTGTGTGTATTTGGTGTGCATAGTTAGTGGCAATGAAAATGAAAGCTGCGCAGTTCTGACAACAGGCAAGGCTGAGGGAGAGGGGTAGATTCGCCTGCCTTGGCGCACACTCGTCTGCGGCGAATAAGACTCAGACTGGGTCACTGACGAACAACAGCTGGGATGTGGATGTGGAGCAGTCGGTCGGAAATTGCATAATGTACTGAACGCCCAAAGATATTTGCAGGCATGCAAAAATTAATTTGGCAAGGACAAGGCTTGCCAGCTGAATTGAAAGCTTACCTGGGTCGTGAGAACATTTTGAGCTTATGTTCGAAGAATTGCTTTTTGATGTGTTAACTATTGGTGTGCAATGCGTGTACAGATTGCTTATTGTTTGACACTTATTACTAGGTATTAATACTTTCTGTCCACTTTGAATTGCTTTCAGCGTACGAACACACGACACGACAGTGACGAGCCCACCACCCCTAACTAAGGATGCCCAACAGACGAAACTGAGCACTGAGTATTCAACGCAGCGCGGGCAATAAACACCTCACGAAGCTGTCGGCGAATAATGAACGAATGCCTAGCAGACGACAACATGAACAAACGTATGCAAGTGGAAACTTTCGCGGCACTGATTGAAAACAGTGTTGGTGAATGCGAATATAAACAAGAGTGCAGCCACACTTAATTGTTTCGTCTGCCGATATATATCGATATTTAAAAATAGCTACATTCGACGGAAAGATTGACTTAAAAAAATACTAAACGTATATGCTTCAGTTAAAACTTGATCTTTTATGGAATATATATTTTTAAACAGTATAAATTGAGATTACAATATTTATTATTATGCTAACAATTCTAAGTAAATGATGCGTTCCACTGGACACATAACTTTGCATAGAACCAGTGCTATCCGAGATATCCTCAGAGCTTTTTCCAGTCGGAGATTCAAATGTGTAGAGAGCGCGGAATCCATTGGCAACAAACCGATCATTGGAATGAAAGGATACGCGAAAGAAACGTCCATCGGAACGCACTTCAAAGTCGGGTAATTTGCCACAGTGTCTGGTGAACTTGCGATCCGTGGTCATAAAATTGGAGAATTCCACATAATCGCTGGCAGTTTGATGCTCACATCTGTCAACAATCAGATAAAGTATTTCGCTTAAGAAGGGATTACTGAACCTACGTGCTAATGCCTTCAACATCAAAGTACGTGAAGCGCAGCACAATCCGCTCATCGGCTCCGTAGAAGTAATAATTGCAGACAACATTCTCGGGATAGTAGCCGGGGAAATTCGGTGAGTGAAATAGTCCCGTAATCCGTTCGCTGCTGTTGTAGACAAAGCTGCACTCATTTCCCTGTTGCACGCCCGACGTTATACCAAAATCTAAATAACAAATTATCATTATAATTAATGTTCTTCAAATTTTGTTATTATTATGTTCAACTCACTTTTTAGAAACCGATACTCAGCACGAAATCCGTAATACTGCACTTTGTTGGTCATTTTCGGCGGATATTTGCCCACAAACTGCAGCTGAAGCTTTTGGCCGCTGGACATGAGCGGCTTGGGCAAAAAGGCACCGCACAACAGCTCTTGAGTCTCGTACTTGCCGCGCACCTCTCCCAGCACATGCAGTGCATCTTCGTCCATACAGCTGCTGGAGTTCTCCCCTTCCGTTGGTATATTAAAATCGTGAAACTTAATTTGTATGCGTTCCGGTTTCTCGGATTCAAATTCGTAACGGCATTGCACAGCGACTGTAGAGACGATATTCTTATTTATCGCTGTGCCGATAAATGAGCCAAACAGCTGATTCGATTCGAAGATGCCGGACTTGTTGACGCGTGAATCATACATCTGCCGACAGTGCTCTGTAAGGCAAGGGAAGAAGAAGAAGGCGAGTTTCATCATTGTTTGCAATAATTTATGCTTAAATTGTTGAACAACTGTCGTTTGTGGCACTTAACTGGAAACTGGAGCAGAGCTATGGGCAGCAAAAAGATGCAAAATGAGGACAATAAACTGGACACATTTCGCCGCATTTGCGATGAAATTGCGGGCGAGTCGAGTTATTTGCGAAAAGTGGAGAAACTGGAAAACTTCTTCAAGAAGGGCAGCAGCGGCTCGGGCTTCCATGGCGACACGCTGCAGTGGGTGCAGTTCCTTATACCGGGCGCCACTCAACGCGTCTACAATTTGCAAAACAAGGCGCTGCTAAAGTTATTTGCTCGCATTCTGCACGTTGACCAAGAGCAAATGAACCTGGACCTGGAGCAGGGTAAGTTGCATAAAAACCTGTCCATGTTGATGCAACTCCTAACATGTACTTTTGTCCTTCAGATGGGGACATTTCGGAGACGCTACGCAAACACTTTGCGGGGTCGAGCAAATTGAAGCCGCAGGCACAAAGCAAGCTCTACTTGCATGAAGTGGAAACCCTTCTTTGCCAGCTGGAGCAGCGCACCAAGGTGGATGAGCAGACGGAGGTGCTGCTCACGTTGTGTAAGCAGGCAACAGATCTGGACTTGCGCACGTTCATCCGGCTCATTAAACAGGATCTGCGTATTAATGCACGAGCCAGGCACATACTGGACGCATTTGGGCCACAGGCCTATCCAGCGTACCAATCCTCTCGCGATCTAACAGCTATTGTGCAGAACTTTTCTGGCAGCCACGATACATCCACGTCTCCCAAAACCCCTGCAAAGGCAGCCGGTGGTAAGAAGTCGAAGGTGGCATCTGGCGGTATTCAAGTAATGACACCAGTTTCACCGATGCTGGCCAATGCCTGCAAATCTGTGGAAGAGGCGTTCAAAAAGAATCCCGAAGGACTATACAGCGAAATTAAGTACGATGGAGAAAGAGTGCAAATACACAAGCAGGGCGGGGAATTCAAGTTCTTCAGTCGCAATCTCAAACCTGTGATGGATCACAAAATCAAAGACCTAAAGGATTATATACCGCGCGCCTTTCCCGGTGCCGACGATATGATACTCGACTCAGAAATCATACTGGTGGACACCGAGACAGGAAGCTTGCTTCCATTTGGCACGCTTGGAGCGCACAAGAAGCACACATTTGCGAATGCCTCGGTGTGTCTCTTTGTCTTCGATTGCTTGCTTTACGATGGCGATGATCTGACACAGCTGTAAGTAGGAAACCACTTTAATACTCTACAATGCTAATGCTTATAATTTTAGTGAGTTCCGAAAGCGTCGAGAGATCCTAGAGAAAAACATTGAGCCAATCAAATCGCATGTACAGTTGTCCGAATCGGAGTTTCTTAAGACCAAGCAGGAGTTGGCCATGATGACAGCCAAGGTGCTGCAAGCCAATCTGGAGGGTGTTGTACTTAAGAGTCCCGCCGGCACCTATCAGCCGGGCAAACGCAATTGGCTTAAAGTGAAAAAGGATTATCTTTTCGGTGGCAAAATGGCCGACACGGCGGATTTGGTTGTGCTGGGCGCGTGGTATGGTTCTGGCAAAAAGGGCGGTGTGCTCAGCATTTTTCTGATGGGCTGCTATGATGCACATGATCATCTCTGGAAGACGGTTACTAAGGTGCACTCCGGCCTCGATGACGCTACCAACGATGACATACACGAAGCACTGATGAAACTTACAGATCGTGCCGATGCCAACAAGATTCCCAGCTGGTTACTCTGCAAAAAAGCACTCGTACCCGATGTGCTGGCCAAGGTGCCAGAGAAAATGCCCGTGTGGGAGATCACGGGCGCCGAGTTCACGCAATCTGAGGCACACACAGCAGCGGGCATCTCCATACGCTTTCCGCGTATCACCCGGCTGCGCAGCGATAAAAGCGCAAAGGAGGCAAATGATTTGGAGCACCTGGAAAATCTTTACGCTGCCTCCAAGCAAAACGTGAATGTGGATCTGCTCTTGGCTAACTGTAAACCGGATAGTGATAGTGACAGTGCTTTAGAGAATAAACTTAAGGCAGAGAAGACGCCGACAAAGGACAAAACAACTAAAGCATCACCAACGAGCAGCAGCAAAAAGCCAAAGAGATCTAAAAATGACTCCGATGAGGAAGAAGCAGCTCCTTCCAAAGGACGCAGCCCACGAAAAATGTCTAAGCTAGAGGCACCCACGTCCACATCGCAAGGAAATCTGAAAGATTTCTTCAAGCCCAAGGCGATAAAAACGGAAGTGAAAAGTGAGACCACATCCGATTCCAGCAAATCTCCGGAGCTAGTCAAAAGCGAAAGTAGTAAATTATTTAGTGGTCTTGTGGCGAACTTTTCTGATGATGCAGCCCAGAGCAAATACATGGATGAGTTTGTGCACCATGGTGGCACATTGACAAAGAATACACAAAAGGCTTCCTTGGTATTTCATGAGGTTACCAGATGTACGGATTTAACGCAGCTGAGGTGCTTACAAAATTCTCGGCAATTACTTTTGGTAGTTAATTGTATTTAAAATAAACGTAAATTTTATTTTGCAGGCCCCTCTACCGTCGAAGCTGTCGTCATCTCAGCGTAAAATGGCTGGAAACATCAATAGAGGCCATGACTCTGCAGCCCTATCCTCTCTATGCCTTAATATTGAAATCATAGCCAAAATATATGTTAATGCTTCGAAATTGTAGATAACCTAACTGCAACGATTCTATTTGAACTTATAAATAAGAATGTAAATTTTTGTTGATTGTTAATAATTTTAATAAGCAATGTTTTATAGCAATATTTTGTAAATGATATGTCATTAACCCAGATCACCTTCCGCGTTGTCAGCAATAAATTACTTTATGCAGAAAAATTTAAAATAAATAAAAAAAATGTACACTTGCAAAATAGAACATAATGCAACTTAAGTAAAAAAAAACCGTTTAATTATGGCCGTATCTACATTGATACACCCCTGAAATATATGCAAAATATACACGAAGCCACCATTTCAACTTGCTTATACTATATACGAATCACTCTCGTTGTACTTCCTACTAAGGCTCAATGGGCCAAAGCAGCAAGGGTTGTCATTAGCTGATTTCATCAATTAGGAGCGAAACAAAATCAAAATATCTACTTCAAATTCGAATTGTAGATATAAAAATGAACAATATTTAATTGCAGCTCTAGATGCTAAATACTGAATCGTGAGTCGCCTCCAAAAACAATGCACATTTATTATTTACCCAAAAGTGACAAGTTTTCAGATTTAGGCAGAGAGTAAGTGCAAGTGATATATATTATCGAGGGCTGTGTGAGATTCGTGTTTCTTTCTGTTATATCGAATACGAGTGCTTGGTTAACCGCTTGTCACTGGGCAATCGCGCTTCGAATAAATAAGGTCGGAAAGTTCTTTGCAGCTCTTATTCTATCGGGAGCCGCGACTGAGTTATATACTGTCTGTGCAATACCATTTGCGTTCGAGTGTTGGATTTGTAGCTTGTGCTGTTAAACAAAAAAAATGGTCGCTGAAAGCGTTGCGAAATCTGAAATACAATCATTTTACAAAGACAAGACAATTTTCCTAACTGGCGGAACTGGTTTTCTTGGAAAAGGTATAATCAAATTCGAGTGAATTGAAATAAGTTGCGAGTTTCGGTAAATTGATTGAAATGCGACACCTTTGAAAATGACAAATTGCCAAAATTAATCATATTCAAACAATCACCACTTTAGTGATTCAAAATCGGATACTAAATTAAATATACAAAATTATTTTGACAATCAGTAAATTTACCATTTTCAAGAAAGATCATTTATTAAATCGGGACACATTTTTCGTGTTTTTTCCACAAGTGAAATACGTAATTGCAACATCAAAAATATTCTACAATCGGATAAATATTTTAAAAAACTAATATAAGAGTAAATAAAATTAAATATTTTCCTAATCAGTGAATATATAATGTAAAAAAAACATTACTCTTGGATCTTAAAAAATTTTCCTTCAAGCCGAATGCTTAATTAAGTCAATGCTCTACAATCCAAATTAACTAATTTAGTTTTTCCACAACTATAGAATATATATTTCATCCGCAAGAATTATCTGATCGGTAGCTTGAAAAGGTTTATTTAAAAGAATACCAAAAACTTATTTTTCTCGGTGTGTAGACAAAAGTAAAAATACGTATAAAAATCTACGTTGCTTGCAATGCATCAGCAATATTTATTATATGTGTCATGGTAATACAGTACTACTATTTTTCTGTGCTACTTTGAAGTACATTTAACTTTGCGCTCAATACGAAATAAAACAAAATTTGCCAAAAAAAAAAGATCTAGAGGGAAATAAATAAATCAAGTGCTAAATGGGGCTTTAGGCTTTAAGAATTGTCTATCTAACATAGCTTGAGTCGGAGATACTCTGAACTCAATTGTTAAATATGTTAAAACCATTAAAACATAGGTTCCAAGTGCACTCAAATGTTGTGTGTAATGCAAATGAACTCATGTTTTTTGTCCACCGCAGGTCGCAAAGGCTCAAATTAAAAATCAAGGTTAGGCTTGAAACCGCAAACTGAAATCAACAGTTGCACACAACATTCTTGCATACATTTGTTGCATGTGTAATTTGTTAAATACAATAATATATATATATATATATATATATATATATATATATCAATTGGAAAGCTATATATTTTAAATTTTGGCATTTATTGCCATCGGAATTTGGGTTTGTTTCGATATGCGCAAAACTAAGAGAGTTTTCGATCATGGGCATTTAGTATACGAGAAAATATTTATTACAGTTTGAGTCCATAAGAGATAGCTTATTAGATCGGAAATGTTTTCTTCTGTCCGTTACATTCTGTAGCACAACTTCTCTGTACTCGTTCTACACTTTTTAAATACATTTAAATGTCAGATCATAGTTTAAGTATGCACAACAATTATCAAATTTATTATTACCACAACAATAATCAAATTATATGCCTCAATATTTAACCAGTTTCAATGCACGCCTGACTCGTAAGACCTGATGTCTTTCTACACGTTTGTTAAGTGTTACTATTGTTTAATTGCTTTATTTCAATTGACATATATATGCTAATTGTTAAAATAATATATACAATAATTTGCGAATTTTAGTGGTCATTGAAAAACTGTTGCGCACAACAGATGTGAAACGTGTCTATGTCCTAATCAGAGGCAAGCGTGGCCAAGATGTGCTGCAACGGATTGCTGGCTGGAAGAACGATGCCGTAAGTAAATTGCAAGTTATTTGGAAGTCTCGCAATGCAGCTAATTGCAATAAGTACACAACAAGGTATTTAGTATGCTGTTCAAATCCGATGCTAGTTGCTTTGATCGCATATCGCCGATAAACGGAGACTTACTGGAAGCGAATCTTGGCATCAGTCAGGAGGATTTGCAGCTGCTGATAGATGAGGTGCAGGTGGTGGTGCACAGTGCGGCAAGTATACGCTTCCTGGAGCCCCTCCATACGGCTGTGGATATCAATACGCGCGCCACTCACGTCATGCTGCAGCTAGCCAAGCAGATGACTCGATTAGAGGCATATGTTCATGTGTCTACGGCATACTCAAATTGTGTCATTAAGCATATCAACGAGCGCTTCTATCCGGAGAACTTGACCTGCACCGCCGAGACGATTCTGGCGATGAGGGAGCAGCTGAGCGCAGAGCTGCTCGACAGCATGGCGCCGGTGCTGATAGGCAAATATCCCAATACATATACCTACACAAAGGCGCTAGGTGAGAATCTGGTGCAGACGCAGTGCAGTGATTTGCCCATATGCATCTTTCGGCCGGCAGTAAGTAAGTTACTTTAATCATTAAGATCAGTAAGAAAATGTTCTCAGCCTATGCACCATTTCAGTTATTGCCAGCTACAAGGACCCCGTCCCGGGATGGGTTGACAATCTCTTCGGTCCCATGGGGATAATAATGGCTAGCGGATTTGGAGTTGTGAGAATCACCCGCATGTGCATTTGGGCGCTCGCTCATGTTGTGCCTGTTGACTATTGTGTCAACGTGCTGCTGGCCAGCGCTCGCCATACAGCCAAAGAGCATGCCACACGCAAAAGGAATGCGCTTGCCACAAGTTCGGAAGCGTCGCCGCAGTTGCCACCGATCTACAACTATGCGCTCAGCGATAAAAACTTATTGACCTGGGGCAATTTCAGAGATCATGCAGCTGAATTGGTCGAAACATATCCATTGTCAAAAATGATGTGGCTGCCATTTATAATGTGCGTCACCAAATCATGGACTTTTAACCTGATATCATTTTTCTTGCATATTGTGCCCGGGTTGTTTATCGACATGGTGTTGCGCCTGCTAGGTCAGAAGCCACGCATGATCAAGGTCTACAAAAAAATACACAAAAATATTAATGCCGTAGCCACGTTTGTGACCAGCGACTGGCACTTTGGGACGCACAACACGGACGAGTTGTGGAAGAGCTTGTCGCCACAGGATCAACAGCTCTTTGAATTCGATATGAGTACTCTGGACTGGGGCGATTACTTTTATAAAGCTCTTGGCGGCATGCGTATACATGTCGGCAAGGAGACTAACACCGAGGAGAACAATAAGCGGGCTAGGAATGTATTGGCCAGGTATGTCCTGAATTTAAAGATTCACATTTATTAAATCGAAATGTATGGGTCTCCACAAACTTATATTGCTGTGATACATGCTTCGTAATTTAATTAATCAAAAACTATTCTTTTTAGTAAAAAAAATACAAAATTATTATGTATTTTCCATCCAAAAATATCTTTGACTATTCATTCAAATCTTAACTCCCTGCATTTAAGTCAGAATTCATTGAATTGGCAAATAAATTCATTAAATCTATTACTTACAACTTTTATAATAATTTCTTTCAAATATTTCATTGACCTTTAAACACGACATTAAACTTTTTTTTAACTTTTTTTTTTTATCACAGATTTTACATACTTCATCGGCTCTTGCAGTTTGTCATTTGCAGTGGAGTTGCTGCCATTTTGTGGTCGTTGTGTAAGCTCTGGTTAAGGTTCTAGACCATAAATTCTTATATTGTTAAAAATCGAACTAAAACTGTATCAATAAATAATGGGCTAAAGGTTAAGTTAAATAAAACAAAGAAAAAATACTCACTGCCAGTGGAAACTCCTGCATAGGATAGAGCTATTGAAGTTGGCCAAAGGGCGGCATTCACACACAGCACAAGAAACGCAGAGCACACCATTTGAACTAGTCGACAACTCAAAACAGACTAAACATTGACAGTTAAAGAAATCGAACCACCCCAAGCCTCTAAACCGCCCACAGACCCAGTCAATTGGCCACATCCGCTTCTTGTAGGGGGACGTTGTTTCCCGGCAGTCACAGATGGAAGCTGCCAGGCAGCGACGCCATAGTAAAATAAGTTTGCCGCTATTCAGTGCCGATTAGCATAATTCGATTGAATCCTTGGGTATGAGTCAGAATCTATAACTAATTTATTGGGCGCCAACTTACGATTTGTACGTCCCGGCCGAACATCCTTTGCCTCCTCCTGCAAACTGTTTGCCCTGACGGGTGGTTGTTTCACGGAAATGCTGGCTATGCTGGCTGCCTCCAAGACAGGCGCCACTGGAGATGATTGCTCATTAGGCACAAACTTGTATTTGCCGCGAAATCCTTTGGCCGTGCGATTGGAACTGGCATTAAACTCCAGCAGCAGATCTGGCCCGCTACTCAGAATGCGACGCGTCGGACGTGGACTGCATAGGACATCAATCACGGCATTCATGTGCGCCGACTCAGCATCAAAAATGGTCACTGCGTCTAGTTGACAGCCGCCGGTGGCCACTGGCGGCAGCTGGAGCTCCTCGAATAGCAGCTCCACACGGCTATCGGGACGCCCGATGAACTTGTAGGCGCACTTAATGTGCGCCGGATAGTGGGCCGGAAAGCGTGGTGAGTGAAAGTAACCCTGTCCCAGATTCCCATCATGTCCGGTGCTGGCAAAGAAATAATAGTCACAAAAGCTGTGCGGCACCAGGCGGCCATTTGTCTTGAAATTCTCTGTATGGAAAGCAAAAAAATTAATGTGATTGTTAATATGTGTGGGCTTCCCATTGGCTTACCTTGCTTCAGGAATCGATAGGTCGCCGTCAGATTTAAAGGCCAGCTGGCCAACTTTGTGGGTGGCTGCTGAAAGCTTAGCCGCAATCCCAGCAGCCTCCCGGCGCTATAAATAGGAGTGGCATTCCGAGCACTATGCTGGCACCAAGTGTACGCCGGCAGCGTTGTGTTCTCGATGACGGGCTCTCGCAGATACGGAAAGACCTCCACGGTGTCCATGCAGCTGTCACAACAATTTTTAAAAAAAATGAAAAAATGCATTTTAGTGGTAATCATATGGCAATAGTATGGCCGAAGTGTAATGATGTCGAAAATTTATTGGCCGATACTTTTGAGGCTGACCGCTTGGCCGGCTCGTTGGGCAGCCTATAAATAACCAAGTGACCAGCGAGATGCCATTAAATAAAATGTTTCATTGCGATTTGGTTTGGTTCTTCATCATTTATTTTGATAAAAAGTATAACAAACGTTGGCGTTAAGGTTAGCACATAAATCTCACGGATGATGCCGACAGAAAAATAAATAAATACATAAAATTATATAAATTGCAAGTTTAATTGACGTTTAATTGATATTCAAATCAGTTTCCAAAAAGTTCTTATTCAGGACTCAAGGGAAGACAATGCAACTTGTGAGGAAGCAAAATAAGAAAGCGTTTTAAAACTAAAACTAATGATTATTCTAAATAATTTTCTACAGGATGGAAAGCAAGAAAATATGCATTGTAAAAAATACGGTTGTTTCAAATCGTTTTAGAAAAATATAATAACACAATAACTTCTAACAAAAACTGGATTAAATTGATGGATAACATAAATCGAATCGAAGTGTAACGAAGGGAAATTTAGATTAGACGCGAAACTATCAAAAAACTGTACTACAGAAACTTGACAAATTTTATATGTTTCTAGCTTTGATATTAAAGTTAATTGTTTTTTTTTTTGTTTGTTTTTGTTTTCTATTCAAATTGAACTTTCACTTTCTGATGCTATTAGTTTTTGCGTTTACGCATTCCACCCAACATGCGACAAAATGCTGGGTAATCAATCATGGGCGGCTCCTCCAGTGTTTTGGGTTTTGCCATTGGAGCATGACTGAGCGCTTCCGTTGCCTCGCTGATGCTCATTTTGTCGCCATAGTTGGTCAATTCCTCGTAGATTCTATTGTGTTGAAGAGGGATTACTATTAAGGCCAACTGAGAATAGGCTTGGTACACTGCACCCACTTTCTTTCATCGATCATTCCCGTGCCATGATCATCCCACTTGCTCCATGCTTCTAGCAGTACTTCTTCCGGATCCAGCTCTTGGGTGCGACGGCACATCAGCTGCACAAAGGCATCATAGTCCAAAGGCTCCTGTGCTTCCTGCATCATTTGCTCCAGCAACTGATCGTTGGGCTCATAGCCCAGTGCCGTATAAGTGAACCGCAGGTCATCTCTCGATATTAGTCCATCACAGTCCGTATCGAAGAGCGTGAACACCTTTTTGAAAAGCAGCCACAATCAAGAGCATTTGCTGCAGTCCTTAACTCAAACACTTACTTCCTTCAACTCCGCCAGCTTGGCAATATCCAGATCTTGCGGCGCCACATGATCATCGGCGCTTAGCTGTTCCGGCAACGTATAATGACCCGTGCTCTCCGGCAGCTTTAATGTGGGATTGAAAATCTCATTGATTACAGCCATTGCCTCCGAATCGGTGGTCGGCGGTGGTTGCTGTGCGGTGGAGCCCTTGCGCGTTGCACTGGCACGGCGACGCCGCTGGACGGGCAGACAGAGAGGCTTAACTAGAATTCATGGCTTTGGCCAAGTTACACTCACGCGTTCCAGATCTTCCATCGAAACCGTAGGATCCATCGACATTTTGAGCAATATGATTTCACACGCGACTTGCAATCGTTTTGCCAGCGATTTTATCAGTGAAGATTTTTCACTTTTCCTCACAGGAAAGAACTTGTCACCACGGCAACGGCCAACGTTGTGCCCAACGCTCTGCCCAGGTTCCACTGAAATTTGTGGCGTAGCTGCTCACCAAATTTATTGACAAATCGATTTCGAAATTGCATTTTTTTTTTTTTTTTTGTTGTTGCACATTATTTTAATGCCGCGAAAATTGCTGGCAGCTTTGTACGAAACTGACACAAATTTGCGGACGCGTATACCACTCATATATTTATATAAATAACCAGGCGTGCTGGGCACGGCTCCACGGACCCCCCCATATGAGCGGCCATATTGGCCTTCACAAGGTATTTTAATTACATTGCGTTCGTAATTTCCTCGATGGCCGCTGCTGCACTTTTGATGGCTGTTGCGCAGCTGCCATCGGCCAACTGATCCAGATCTCGGATCGATGCGGATTTGGATTCGGCTGGCAGCGGGTGGCTGTCTGTAATTGTACGGCTGGCTTGCTATGGCCGGAAGCATTGCTACTCACCCGGGGCGCAGTTGCAGCTGCTGCGGGTGAAAGGCCACAAGCTCGTCGGCCATGCCGCCAATGAAGACCATCAGGCAGTTGTTTTTCGCGCCCAACACGTGGCTGGCATTTATGCTCAGGTTGCCCCATTGTGTCGCATTGCGCTCGTTGGCATGCAGGCACGAGCAGTCTGCAAGCAATCAAAGTGCATTCCCATTAATATTGCATTCAACATCCGTCGTCAATTCAGCAGCCAAAAACGTACCAAGCCACAGCTGTGACTGTTTCTGGCTATTGCCAGCCACTCGACGGCCACTGGCCAAAATCAGTGCCCAGAGCAAAGTTAAACAAGCGGCCTCCATCTCCAGCGGACAATATGAGACTGCCTGTGAGGTGTTAAGCATCGCGATGTTATCCTGCCACTTGCCAACGCTTGTGTCCTTTAAAAATAGACATGCGCCACCCCGCTTCTGGAAGTCCGGTTGAGGCTTACAGTTTCACGATATATTAAATTTAAGTTGCGGCTTTTATGAAGCTGCCCCCACTGCGGCAGGTGTCGCCATCGTCAACCGTTAGTTTCCGTAAATTTCATTGCTTGTGCTCGTGGCGCCACTAACTAAAACAAGCTCAGACTTTGATAAGCTATTTTTAAATGGATTTCATCTCACCATGATTGGCAGCTACAAGTGCTCGAGGCGACAATCAATAAATTCGTGACGATGCGGGTTTTTTCTGTTGATATGATTTTAGGGCTTAATAGCCGATTGTAAAGCTGTGTTTTAAAGAAAAATATATATACACAAAAGTTCACGATAGTAAGCAGTCTGCTTAGTGGCACAACTCTCCATATCTGTATATATATTTTATTTTATTTATTTGTGTAAAGTCAGTCCTAATGAAATATAAAATCAAATTTAAAATCAAAGTTCCAAATGAAATTGTTTACAATTAAAATGTAAAAACTAAATTTTAAATTTGTAATGGAAAAAATAAAATAATGAATACAATTTAATAATAACCCATAAAATATCTGTCATATCAATATTTAGGTACAAATAAAATTCAATGTACATATGTGGACTTTAAAATTACTTTTTTAAAATAGATTGTCTAACTCAACATTGAAAGCTAAACGCCAAATATAATTTATTAAATACAACGTTAACACACACACGAGTAATTGTATACAGTTTATGGATATATCGATATGTATAATTAGGAGCCACCTGTTTGATTCAGTCTGGCCCGGAACATGTCCGCCAACAATGCAGCTTTGGTGCCATTAATTTCCTCGTAGTCATAGGGCGCCATGTGCTCCTTGCAGCGCTCGAGCCACTGCCTGACATGCCTATAGGGCTTCAGTTCAAAGTCAAGGGCCTCCATTTGGGAGACGGTTACGAGCAGTGTCAGATCCGCAATGGTAAAATGATCGGCGGCAGTATATTCTCTACCCTCCAGGATTGCATTCAGCCAGCCAACGGCTTCGGACAACCTGGCTCGTTTGCCCTCATCCAGTGGGGCACCAATAAATATTGTTGGATACTACAATGCATTGGGAGGGACCCTGATGTGAGTAAGTCTTTGATTTGGAAGTCTAGTAGCTACTCACATAGTAGTCGATTAGGCGCATGTAGAGTGTGCCTAGGTCGAAGTGCAGCCGCTGATCCACCATTGCACGTACCCGTATATCCGAGGGATAAAGCTCGTCCGTTTTTCCATAGGCAGCAACCAAATATGAGAGAATGGCGCGACTGTCAACATGTCAATATATTCAAATCGAATTGATGATCAACTTTAATCAATGGCATGGATCACAGATTTACCTTTCCCAAAGCACCAGTCCCTGATCGTTGACTGTGGGCACACAGTGTTGTGGATTCATGGCCACAAAATCGGGCTTCAGCTGATCGCCCGCGGTTACGTTGACGATCTTCAGATCAAACTCCATCCCGAGCATTTTGGCCAAAAGCAGAATACTGCGACATGGCGGACTTTGTGGCATATAGTAAAGCACTGGCGTTGACATTTTCCCACCTCTGATAAGTAGGCAGTATACAAATTCGGTTACAATCTGTTCGGTTTGATTCATCAGTTACGACTGAAAGTAACTGCTCAAAATTGTTCAGCAAAATGGGCGACCAGAGCTGAGTTGCTCAATGGAAAATCAATGATTTAATATGTTTTATTAATGCAATTTGTTAAGCACTCTTTATTCTAGCCTATAAGAGAGGCAACGAACAAAGGTCAAACTTACATTGGCTTTTATTTTTAATTAAGTAATTTCAACTATTATTTGAAGTGGGGGAAATCAACTGTTAAGTAATTAAAACATACAAGAATTATTAAAAAAATCTATAATTTTCAATAAATCCAGAAGTTTGTATTAAAATTAAAAAAAAATATCACAATCTACATTAAGAGGAAAATGTTAAAAATGTTGTAATCAAGTTAAATATTATATTTTTCTTATGCAATTTGTTAGACTTGTTTTGGGAACTTCTTTTATCATTTAAATATATATTTCGTTCAGTTCACTTCTTTTTTAATTTCCATCATAATAGCAAAAGCACAAAATAAAATTTATTTGCTTAAGTTGGAGAAACGATAATACAGTATTTTCTAGCAAGTTGTTTGCTTGATATTTATTTCTCATTTTCATTATTTATCATACACTTCAAAATTGTAACTTAAAAAAAACCGAATTATTTGAATGGATATGTTTGGCAAATACGCATTTTTATAGGGTATGCAAATGTCTAATCTATAACATAACGTTGATTAATACAATGCAATGTTAATTGCAGACACTTTGCCTTACTTATTTATTTATTATTGATATGGGTAAGGGAATTGCCCCAACAGCTGCATACTCACACAATTTTGTGCACCAGTTTGTGCTGCACTATGGCCGCAGAGTCGATGTCAATGCAATTCCCCAGTGTGCCTGAGAGTGTCGAGCTCTGCTGTCGTCGCAACGGAGCTGAGCAGTTTTGGTCCTTGCTGGCTGTGGTCCTGCGGCTGCTGCTGTGATGATGTAATCTTTTTGTTTTAACTTTTCGACTGGGCTGTCCGTCGTTGTATCCGCCTGCCTGCCTGTTTGAGTTTTCAGTATATTCTTGTCATCGTTGGCAGCTTGGCGCTTTGTTTTATGTTTGCTTTGTTTTGCTATTTTCGTTTAGTTTTCATAGCGAACGTTACCTGGACGACCAGCGCGTCGCCTCTGCTAATATGTGTTCACCTCAGTTGCGCCCTAGGGGGGTGCTGTGGGAGAATAGCTGCTGCTGCTTAAATGGGGGCGGCCGCCGAAACTCGGTCAGGATTTCGTGTTCGTATTTTTTGTATCTAAAATTAAGCCACTACATAATTTGTTGTGGCTCCATGTTTTATTTGTTATTGATTGCTGTAACTCTTTCCAATTGAGTGCACCGAAAACTTGACAGGGGTGCGCAGCAAACACTTAGGCTCGAAGCTGAAGGAGAATTCGCATTGGAGTTAACGTTTGCCACTTTATTGGCCAATTCAAATCGCGAATAAGGTAACATGAGTTATTAGGAAAGCGAAATGAGGAATCAAGCTAAGAACAATACAGCCATGCACAATATTTTCACCAGCACTGTATTCCAACGATTGTCATGGCCACTTATTTGGCTACCTGCTAGCGGATATTTGGGCAGGTAAGCCAGTGACAATGGGAGTTTTTGGAAAATTGTTGAAAATTCCAAAGACATTTAGCTATTGAATTCCCGGAAAGTATTGACATTAATTGCACAAGGGAAAACGAAAAACACAAGGACAACCGGCAGAACAAATGGCCGTGGGATAAGAGGACTATAAAGCAGCACTGCAGTGCAGGTCGCGTAATCAGTTGTCTGTGCAACTGAAGTGAAGCAAGTGCCTCAAAATGTGTGTACGTCAACAGTTCAACATGCTGCTTCGTCTAACGCTGTTGCTCACTATATTGTACGAGGCGCGCACGCTGCCGGCACTGGAAACTGCATCGGGTGCAACAAACGCCAACAGCTTAGAGGAGGTATCTAAGCTACCAGACACCAACATCGATTCGAATTCATTAAATGAGTCGGTCTTGACTGTTGTCAATACAACAAACCAGACAGCATCAGGCACCACTGAAGCACATGAGTCTGCAATGGTAAGTGTAAATAACAACGCCGAAATTAAAAAAAAAAAACTAATCTAATCTTCTCATAGAATGGGGACAATATGGCCAGTGCGAGCAGCAACGAGGCAGTGTCCGTCTATGCCGGCGGACTGATAACGCCCGAGGCCTTTCAGCAGTACTTGAGTCAATATGGTGGTGCAGCGGGTTTGGCACCGCTTGCTGCCGCCTACCCGGCCCCAATAACAGGTGCGCCCGGCATCTATCCCTACCCGGGTCCCATAATGGTGCAGACTGGCTATGAGGGCTTCTTGGTTCCAGCAAATCCAGCTGGCTCCGGAATTGTTTCAGATGCTAGCACAACAATGACAGCAACAGCTCCTCCGCCCGGCTTAAATCCCCTAATGGCCTTTGCGTCCAGATTGCTGCCCAGCATACTGATGTCCACACTGTTTCGCATTGCTGCCGTTGTGATATCCGCTGTGGGCGTTATTCTCTTTGGAGGCGCCATTACCAATGCTCTTTGCCGGCTGACACCCATTTGCGAGATTCCTGCCAAAGCCGCCGACTATCTACGCTCTGGTGGGGCACAGGATGTGGGCCGCATGATAGCTGAGGAAATTACGCCGGAGCGTGTGAGGCGAACCACGGAATTTGTGCGCAATGCCATTCACAAGTATCGCCAGCTGCAGACGCTCGTCGAGTAGCAGAATAAATAAAAAATATGGTTTCGAGAGTTGTATGAGCTTTGTTGCCACTAAATGGTTAACGTGATGAGATTGTGTGTAAATTGTAATAATTTTCTTGTAAACATGAACAACAGAAATATATACTTTTAATTGTAGTTATTACAATTAATTTGTTTTTTATTCAGAGAACTTGAATTATTTTAACCATCAGTGAGACTGTTTATCTGATCATTTTGACGTTCATTAAAACGCACATATAAAATCCATGTGATAATCGAAATGAATCGTAAATTGCTTGCATTGTTTTAAGTGTAGTTAGCAGACAATTGAGTCATTCACATATTCATATTCATATATGAACGTAACAGATAAAATTAAGTAACCTCTTTGATTAGGATATACAATTATTGTACATAGTTGAATATTCAAATAATTATTTTTGAAAATAATTTAGGCTTTCACTGTCTTAAGCTGGGACTCGATCCACCGCTTTGTCAGCTGCATGCCCTCCCAGACTTCATTAAATCCGGGAATCTCCTTCTTGGCATTCTCGTACCACTTGGCTACGCTGGGATACTTGCTAAGATCGAAGTCCAAAGCGACAAATGTGGAAACGGTGGCCAGGATCGAAATGTCGGCAATTGTCAGCTGACCGACGGCTACATATTGCTGACCTTGCAGGAATGTGTCCAGGAGATCAAAGGCAGCTTCAATTTTTGCGTAGTTTTCTGGATTAGCGGGCTTGGATTCGCGAATTTGCGGGTGGTAATAGTCACCAAATGACTTGTGCAAAGTACCCATATCGAAGAACAGTCGCTGATTGACTAAAGCCTGTTCCTTTGGGTCCTTGGGATAGAGGGAGTCGTCCTTGCCATACTTCTCAACCAGGTAGATCTGAATGACACGAGATTCCCATAAAGCGAGACCGTTGTCCACGAGCGTTGGAACCGTGTGCTGTGGATTGATTTTCACGAACTCCGGTTTCAGCTGATCGCCCTCCGTGAGGTTAACCAAGTTCCTGTTGAGTTCAATTCCCAGAGCCTTCGCCGTCATTATGACTGATCCGCAGGGGGCCGAACCAGGAATATAGTAGAAATCCATGTTGAAATTAACGTCTTTCGCTTTCTAAATAGGAATGCCAACTGACGGAGAGCGACTACCACCTATGGGCTTTATGGCAAAACGAACGTGTACTATAGTATATATTATTATCTATATTTGTTTTTGGTTTGGAAATGAAAATATGTTTGTCATTATTACTTTTAGTTTCTCGTTATGTGTCGTAAGCGCTTTATCAGCCCAAATCTTTATCTGTAGTTACAACGATCGATAACACGAAAATGCATTATGAAAAATATTTATCAAAATTAAAAGTTCGAAAAAGTGTAATAATATATGTTTTATATATGATTTTTATGTATATAATCTTTATGAGTACACTTCACATATAATATTAAAACGTTTTGCCTCAGCGTCATATCTCACAATAAGCTGTCATAGAAAAAACACATAGATTGTATTAAATACATGGCATAATTAGATTTTGACAATATCTTTTTACTTCATACTTTAAAGAATATATGTGAAAGGTCATTGAATTTTCCGTCACACCCGATGAAGTTAAATATACGAGTGCAAAACAGTTCTTAAATAATTATGAACGAATTTACGCGGCTGACGCCTTGGAACTTGTATACTCTACTGAACTCTGACGAGAGCTTACTATACTCAAACATCCAAAATCCACAGAGAAACAGATACCAAATTGATGATAAATATGCATACATATATATTGAACTCTCTCTATCGAGAGTTTACTTTACAAAACATATAAGTATATGTTTATATAAATACATAAAGCTCTCCCATTGTTCGGTTACTATTACTATTATTTTGAGTGATAATTTTTTTTTTAAATTGTTAAAAAAATAAATTAATATGAATAGAATAACTTTATGTATGCAAAGAACTTTTTTATTATTTATCAAAAATTGGTAAATATATATTTAATTTTTAGTCAAATACATATTTCAGAATTGAGTTCACTTGTTGCGCAAGGCTTCAAAGCGCTCTTTTATTTTAAGCAAAGTCTCTTGGTTCTCACTCCAGCCTGGAGTCACCTTTTCGGCATTGGCGTACCAATTGGCCACGTTTGGATAGTTGCTGAGGGAGAAGCCCATTGCTAGACTAGTTGAAACAGTAGCCAACATGGAAATATCGGCGACTGTCAGATTACTGCCGGCCACATATTGCTGTCCTTCCAGGAATGTGTTCAATAAAGTGAAGGCAGATTCCACCTTCTTGTACTTCTCAGGATCTGCCGGCTCATTCAGGAATAGCGGAATGAAATATTCGGCGAATGACTGGCTTAGCACGCCCATATCGAAGTACAGTCGCTGATTCACTAGCGCACGCTGCTGAGGATCCTTGGGATAGAGCGAGTCGTTCTTGCCGTACTTTTCAACCAGATACACAATAATAGCACGGGACTCCCATAATGCGAATCCATTATCCACGATTGTTGGAATCGTATGTTGTGGATTGATCTTTACAAACTCAGGTTTTAACTGGTCCTTCTCTGCAACATTAATAATCTTCCTGTTAAGATTGACACCCAATGCGGCAGCCGTCATAAGGACGGAACGGCACGGCGGAGAACCAGGTGAATAATAAAAGTCCATTTCAAATGATTGCTCGTGTCAAACGCTTGCAGAGTGTGAAAGAGAACTGAATTCTCGTGCGAGTTGACCCAGCTATTATAGTCAGCCGGACCCGGCGTACTCAGCAAGAAAAAAACATTGGTCTTTATCGCTCTGCTTAATTTGCCCATTAACTGCTTGTCATTGTTGATCGTGCTTAAATAATAATCATAAGGTAGAATATTTCAGTCAAAAGTGCATGACTAGGAGAAAGTTTGAGCACATATTCTATATATTAATTCTCTTAAGCAGAGAATCACAAACATGAAACTGAAAATCAACTGAAACTAAAATCCTCCGTTTGCGACAAACAGTTGCCTGGAACATACAAAGTAACAATGTAAAAAGCTTTTTTTTTTTTTTTTTTTTTTAATGTAGCAATTTAATTTAATATTGATCAACCTACTGAAAGGTTATAAAATATTGTTTTGAATACATACATAGTAACAGCGAATTTAAAACAATAAGTGAGCAGGCCAATGATTTAACATGGTTATGTAACCGGTCATTTTAACGACTTGAATGGCGGTTTATTTGACTAATGACTGTCGGTACACCGAAGTCGTTGTGTAGTGTCAAATTGCTCACATAGGGTGGAGCTCCAGAGATGTTTCTTAGGAGCTTGTTCTGCAGAACTTGAATGTGGTTAACCCAAGAATGTAAGAAGCTGATATGATTTTTATATCTATAATCTTTATGAGTACACTTCACATGCAATATTAAAACGTTTTGCTTCAGCGTCATATCTCACAATAAGCAGTCAGAGAAAAAACACATAGATTGTATTAAATACATGGCATGATTAGGTTTTGATAATATCTTTTTACTTCATACTTTAAAGAATATATGGGCAATGCCATTGAATTTTCCGTCACACCCGATGAAGTTAAATATACGAGTGCAAAACAGTTCTTAAATAATTATGAACGAATTTACGCGGCTGACGCCTTGGAACTTGTATACTCTACTGAACTCTCACGAGAGCTTACTAAACTCAAACATCCAAAATCCACAGAGAAACAGATACCAAATTGATGATACATACACATATACATATACATATAACTCTCTCTATCGAGAGTTTACTTTACCAAACATATAAGTATATGTATATATAAATATACATAAAGCTCTCCCATTGTTCGGTTACTATTACTATTATTTTGAGTGACCATTTTTTTTTTAAATTGTTTATTAAATAAATTAATATGAATAGAATAACTTTATGTATGCAAAGAACTTTTTTATTATTTATCTAAAATTGGTAAATAAATATTTAATTTTTTGTCAGATACATTTTTCAGCTTAGAGTTTACTTGTTGCGCAAGGCTTCAAAGCGCTCTTTTATTTTAAGCAAAATCTCTTGGTTCTCACTCCAGCCCGGAGTCACCTTTTCGGCATTGGCGTACCAGTTGGCCACGTTTGGATAGTTGCTGAGGGAGAAGCCCATTGCTAGACTAGTTGAAACAGTAGCCAACATGGAAATATCGGCGACTGTCAGATTACTGCCGGCCACATATTGCTGTCCTTCCAGGAATGTGTTCAATAAAGTGAAGGCAGATTCCACCTTCTTGTACTTCTCAGGATCTGCTGGCTCATTCAGGAATTGCGGAATGAAATATTCGCGGAATGACTGGCTTATCACGCCCATATCGAAGTACAGTCGCTGATTCACTATCGCACGCTGCCCAGGATCCTTGGGATAAAGCGAATCGTTCTTGCCGTACTTTTCAACCAGATATATAATAATAGCACGGGACTCCCACAATGCGAATCCATTATCCACGAGTGTTGGAATCGTATGTTGTGGATTGATCTTTAAAAACTGAGGTTTTAACTGCTCCTTCTCAAAAGTATTAATAATCTTCCTGTTAAGTTTGACACCCAACGCGGCAGCCGTCATAAGGACGGAACGGCACGGCGGAGAACCAGGTGAATAATAAAAGTCCATTTCAAATGATCGCTCGTGTCAAACGCTTGCAGAGTGTGAAAGAGAACTGAATTCTCGTGCGAGTTGACCCAGCTTTTATAGTCAGCCGGACCCGGCGTACTCAGCCAGAAAAAAACATTGGTCGTTATCGCTCTGCCCCATTTGCCCATTAACTGCTTGTCATTGTCTCTCATGCTTAGTGTAAATAATAATCAGTTAGAATATTCCAGTCAAAAGTGCGTGGCTAGGAGAAACTTTGAGCACATATTCTATATATTAATTCTCTTAAGCAGAGAATCACAAACATGAAACTGAAAATCAACTGAAACTAAAATCCTCTGTTTGCGACAAACAGGTGCCTGGAACATACAAAGTAACAATGTGAAAAGCTGATATGATTTTTATATCTATAATCTTTATGAGTACACTTCACATGCAATATTAAAACGTTTTGCTTCAGCGTCATATCTCACAATAGGCAGTCAGAGAAAAAACACATAGATTGTATTAAATACATGGCATGATTAGGTTTTGACAATATCTTTTTACTTCATACTTTAAAGAATATATGGGCAATGCCATTGAATTTTCCGTCACACCCGATGAAGATAAATATACGAGTGCAAAACAGTTCTTAAATAATTATGAACGAATTTACGCGGCTGACGCCTTGGAACTTGTATACTCTACTGAACTCTCACGAGAGCTTACTATACTCAAACATCCAAAATCCACAGAGAAACAGATACCAAATTGATGATTAACACATATACATATACATATAACTGTCTCTATCGAGAGTTTACTTTACTAAACATATAAATATATATGTATATATATATCAATATACATAAAGCTCTCCCATTGTTCGGTTACTATTACTATTATTTTAAGTGACCATTTTTTTTAAATTTATGAAAAAATAAATTAATAGGAAAAAAATAACTTTATGTATGCAAACAACTTTTTTAATTTTTATCAAAAATTGGTAAATAAATATTTAATTTTTAGTCAAATACATATTTCAGATTAGAGTTTACTTGTTGCGCAAGGCTTCAAAGCGCTCTTTTATTTTAAGCAAACCCTCTTGATGCTCACTCCAGCCCGGAGTCACCTTTTCGGCATTGGCGTACCAGTTGGCCACGTTTGGATAGTTGCTGAGGGAGAAGCCCATTGCAATACCATTTGAAACGGTGGCCGCGATGGCAATATCGGCGACTGTCAGATTACTGCCGGCCACATATTGCTGTCCTTCAAGGAATGTGTTCAATAAAGTGAAGGCAGATTCCACCTTCTTGAACATCTCAGGATCTGCTGGCTTATTGTGGAATTGCGGAAAGAAATATCCGACGAATGACTGGTACATCACGCCCAAATCGAAGTACAGTCGCTGATTCACTATCGCACGCTGCTGAGGATCCTTGGGATAGAGCGAGTCGTCCTTGCCGTACTTTTCAACCAGATACACAATAATAGCACGGGACTCCCATAATGCGAATCCATTATCCACGATTGTTGGAATCGTATGTTGTGGATTGATCTTTACAAACTCAGGTTTTAACTGCTCCTTCTCTGCAGTATTAATAATCTTCCTGTTAAGTTTAACACCCAACGCGGCAGCCGTCATAAGGACGGAACTGCACGGAGGAGAACCAGGTGAATAATAAAAGTCCATTTCAAATGATCGCTCGTGTCAAACGCTTGCAGAGTGTGAAAGAGAACTGAATTCTCGTGCGAGTTGACCCAGCTTTTATAGTCAGCCGGACCCGGCGTACTCAGCCAGAAAAAAACATTGGTCGTTATCGCTCTGCCCCATTTGCCCATTAACTGCTTGTCATTGTCTCTCATGCTTAGTGTAAATAATAATCAGTTAGAATATTCCAGTCAAAAGTGCGTGGCTAGGAGAAACTTTGAGCACATATTCTATATATTAATTCTCTTAAGCAGAGAATCACAAACATGAAACTGAAAATCAACTGAAACTAAAATCCTCTGTTTGCGACAAACAGGTGCCTGGAACATACAAAGTAACAATGTGAAAAGCTGATATGATTTTTATATATATAATCTTTATGAGTACATTTTAAATGTAATATTAAAACGGTTTGCTTCAGCGTCATATCTTACAATAAGCTGTCATAGAAAAAAACACATAAATACATGGCATAATTAGGTTTTGACAATATTTTTTTACTTCATACTTTAAAGAATATATGTGAAATGCCATTGAATTTTCCGTCACACCCGATGAAGTTAAATATACGAGTGCAAAACAGTTCTTAAATAATTATGAACGAATTTACGCGGCTGACGCCTTGGAACTTGTATACTCTACTGAACTCTCACGAGAGCTTACTATACTCAAACATCCAAAATCCACAGAGAAACAGATACCAAATTGATGATTAAAACATATACATACGTATACATATAATTCTCTCTATCGATTAATATGAATTGAATAACTTTATGTATGCAAAGAACTTTTTTATTATTTATCTAAAATTGGAAAATAAATATTTAATTTTTCGTAAAATACATATTTCAGATTTGAGTTTACTTTTTGCGCATGGCTTCAAAGCGCTCTTTAAGTTTAAGCAAACCCTCTTGGGTCTCATTCCAGCCCGGAGTCACCTTTTCGGCATTGGCGTACCAATTGGCCACATTTGGATAGTTGCTGAGGGAGAAGCCCATTACTACACCAGTTGAAACGGTGGCCGCGATGGCAATATCGGCGACTGTCAGATTACTGCCGGCCACATATTGCTGTCCTTCCAGGAATGTGTTCAATAAAGTGAAGGCAGATTCCACCTTCTTGAACATCTCAGGATCTGCTGGCTTATTCTGGAATTGCGGAAAGAAATATTCGACGAATGACTGGTACAGCACGCCCAAATCGAAGTACAGTCGCTGATTCACTAGCGCACGCTGCTGGGGATCCTTGGGATAGAGCGAGTCGTCCTTGCCGTACTTTTCAGCCAGATACACAATAATAGCACGGGACTCCCATAATGCGAATCCATTATCCACGATTGTGGGAATCGTATGTTGTGGATTGATCTTTAAAAACTGAGGTTTTAACTGTTCCTTCTCTGCAGTATTAATAATCTTCCTGTTAAGATTGACACCCAACGCGGCAGCCGTCATAAGGACGGAATGGCACGGCGGAGAACCAGGTGTATAATAAAAGTCCATTTCAAATGATTGCTCGTGTCAAACGCTTGCAGAGTGTGAAAGAGAACTGAATTCTCGTGCGAGTAGACCGAGCTTTTATAGTCAGCCGGACCCGGCGTACTCAGCAAGAAAAAAAACATTGGTTGTTATTGGCTCTCATGCTTAGTGTAAATAAAAATAATAAATAATAAATTCCAGTCAAAAGTGCTTGACTAGGAGATACTTTGAGCATATATTCTATATATTAATTCTCTAATGCAGAGGTTCACAAAACACGACACTGAAAATCAACTGAAACTCAACTGAAACTAAAATACTCTGTTTGCGATAAACAGGTGCCCAGAGATGCGCTAAAGATCTCTTTGCTTTTCTCTTACTAAGGTCTCTTCGTTTCCAGATGCTCTTTACTTCCCAACGCTCTTTGTATATCTGTGGATTTCCATTATTATTATACCCTGCACACATAAAAATGGATAAGTAAACAGAGTATTATGAAATTTTAATAAAAAAAACTATTGAGTTATATCTCTCATTGGTGACCGTCTTCTGGCTACCGACTACCTTGGGAATAAGCAAGCAAGCATACGCAAACTTCTACGATCTATGACAGAATAAGAAACAGGGTATTTTAAATTCGAGTGGTGCGTCGTCTATGTAGACAAACTGGTTCTCCAGTCATCTGAATGGTGTTTTTTCAGATGGTCACCATGCGTAATATCCCAACCACTTGTTCGGCTTCGAACTTATTTTGCCTATTTTTTAATGGAATGGTGAAATTATGTACAAATGCGTAAGTTATCGGATGTTATGTCTTAGTTTGCTTTGGAGTTTCCTCAATTTTGCGAATGTTCGCGACTTTGGGTGAGTGACTAAACTTATCGCTCTCAACTGAGGCCATGCTAAATTTGTCAGTCGTTTGCTCTTCCATACTGACGCATCGTTTTATTATACTTTGATACCAAGGGTATCATAGTATATTGGTTTTGTGTGATAGGCATATATATTTTCAGACCACGCCCACAACGGCCGCCCGCAGGAGATTCGGCACTAGAAATCTGAAATGCGCATAGGCTCCAAATTATTTGTCCGCATTATATGCCCATAAATCCTATATTTTCAGTAATTTAAGAGCTATGGTTAGCAAACTAAGATCGTATTCCAAAAAAACGTAAAGCGACGCTCACTCCAGCCTCCAAAATTTTAAGAATCCCATTTCACCCGTAATTTAAGAGCGACAGGCTTTTTAGGTACACCCACCCTGTTCTTTGCTACTTCTTATCCGCTGGAACAACTAATGGTATCAAAGTATTTCGCAGTCGGTTACGCCATCGTTCAAACTTCTCTCTTATTTCAGCACTGACGTGTACCACAGAGAGCAGAGAAATGCTTGAGTTGTTTTTAATTAAGTAACTTTGCAAAGTCATGCTGATAATAAACTTTGCGAACTGCAAAATTGATAAAAACTACAATATGTTTTTGGGTATTTCGTGCTGTACATAGAATATTCGAGTGTTATTTTCGATGTGCCAGTCTAATCAGTAAAGGAAAGTCTCTTTGACATTTCGATGGTCATTAAAATAATTACAATACAATGTAGATGAGCAGTACATATTGCGTGTTTTTACTTCGTAAATAGGTTACATTCAAATTAGTAGGTCCCTAGCAACGATCCATTTCTGTTGTGGTTCAACTCAGTCCCGCTATCGTCATTAGAAATGCCATAGTTGACTTATCGCTTTGATCAGCCCAAATGGCAAATCAATAATTACAAACATACTTAGGGGGTGACATAAATGGACAAGTATATATGGGTTCGAGTAAAGCTTGGACAAATGTACTTGGTATACCTGTTTGTTTGTTTATATTTTACATGCATTGTTTGGAATCGACCGTGTGGGTAGCTTGATATATGTATGAATGTATATATATACATATATAATTTATATACAACATGTAGGCATGTCCGCTGGTATATAGTTTGAAATGCTCAAGGCCATTGGTAAATTATTCTACATTTATTGAAATACATACACCTGTAATTAATCGCTACAATCTTAAAATGTGGTAAGTAATTACATACATTTCTGCAGGGAGTATATAATAAAGCCCACATCTGAACATACAGATTCAGTAAGTATGACTGTATTTGTAAGTTATTGTGTTGGTTCCAACATACTGCTGCGTGATTATTTTCGAATCTATAGTCAAGTGCTTCAAGTTCGAGTCAACAGCTGCAAAATTACCAACAGAATTAACACAAATGTCAGTAAGCAAAATAGAATATTGTATGGTTTATATGTATGTGTATTATATATTATTATTATTATGATATATGTATGTATGTATAGAGTGAGATAAAAGGGAATTCTAAACAAAATTTGAGCACAAACAGCAAACAGAAATGAATGTCGAGAAATACATCTGTATGTGAATAAATTAGTAAATGGAAAGAATGAGCTGAGAGCGCTGAGCGGCAAAATGACTTTTCTGAAACTGCGCCGATCCACAATGTGGTGCAACGAGTTCATTAGAAAGTTGCCGCTTTCTGTGGCACCACAAGTGAAGGGTATACTACTGCATGCCTCATGTGTTTGTTGTTAGCTACAATTTTGATTATATTCGTATGCCAGCCTCACAGCTCAGACTTTATAAATTTGATGTACGTATGTACATATATACATAAACCATGTACATTATATTTGTATATACATACAGACAAAGTTATATTCAAACATATGTACATACGAACACACGAAAACAACGCCAAACACGCGAAATGAACTAACGCTGCTTGTGGTCGCTCTTTATGGTTGCTTGCTTTGTATTTCATCTCACTTATGTACATCTATATAAATCGGTATGTACATATAGATACACATGTATGTATGTGTGTGACACACGCTCCCAGCGATCCACAAATGCCGTCAAGTTTGTTTGCCGGTTTTATGCCATTAACATTTCAGGCTCTCCGCTCGGTCGTGCGCTCTCGATTCTGACACAGCAGACGTGTATAAAAGCTCACCGCCTCTCCAGAAACCCATCAGTGTTGCTTGATACTTGGTACAGTGCGTCTCGTCCTAACTACAATACAAAAAGTAAGTGTCTATGTGCAAAATATATATATATATGTATACATAAATATGTGTATACAACAGTGCTCTTGTGTTTGTATGTAGCAAAGAACTTGTAAAGAAACGACAATAAAAAAAGGAAAAAATGTATAAAGAAAAAACTGCTCATTTTGCTGAAATTATTGACCGTGTCGTCTAATCGTCAGTTGTTTTTGTATGTTTTTCTAATTATAGTAAAATGGCTGACTTCTACTATTTGCCCGGCTCCTCGCCCTGCCGCTCCGTCATCATGGCCGCCAAGGCCGTCGGTGTTGAGTTAAACAAGAAGCTGCTCAATCTGCAGGCCGGCGAGCATCTGAAGCCCGAATTCCTGAAAATCAATCCTCAGCACACCATTCCCACCCTGGTGGACAATGGATTCGCCCTGTGGGAGTCGCGTGCCATCCTCGTCTATCTCGTGGAGAAGTACGGCAAGACCGACTCTCTGTACCCCAAGTGCCCCAAGAAGCGCGCCGTGATCAACCAGCGACTCTACTTCGACATGGGCACCCTATACCAGAGCTTCGCCAACTACTACTATCCCCAATTGTTCGCCAAGGCGCCCGCCGATCCAGAGGCCTTCAAAAAGATCGAGACTGCCTTCGAGCACCTCAACACCTTTTTGGAGGGTCAGACCTATGCCGCTGGTGATTCACTGACTATTGCCGACATTGCTTTGGTCGCCACTGTGTCCACCTTCGAGGTGGCTGACTTCGACATCAGCAAGTACGAGAATGTGAACAGGTGGTATGAGAATGCCAAGAAGGTAACTCCCGGCTGGGATGAGAACTGGACTGGGTGCTTGGAGTTCAAGAAATTCTTTGATTAAGCTTTATGCCTTTCTTAAAGTATTATAATTTAAAATAATCATTTAATTATACTTAATCACGAAATGCGATTTGAAATCGTCAAATGTTGTGTGCTTAGTTGCTTCAATCTAGCGTTGTATGCAAATTAAACTTTTTTCTCATAATAAAAGAGTATTCATTTTTATTGAGTACAATTTAAGAAATTATGTTTATGGCTTTGGTTGACTAATTTATGGGCACAACAAACTAACTGTATTTGGGCTTGGAACTTGGACAATATGAGTTTGCCATAAATTATAAAACATGTGTAGGGGGTAAAGAGAGAGCTGACAATCGTATTCAGTTTAATTGTGTTCGAGTGTGCTCTTAAATATATGTTGAGTGTATCCGCATACGAATGCACATGACACATGTACATATCTGTGCACTTTCTCTCTCTATCTTTCAAGCAATCTGTCGTTTTGTAAAAAGAAAAAAAAAATACTTACTCTTCTGAGTGCTGTACATGGCATTTATCTTCTCTCTCTCTCTTTCTCTCTATCTCGTTGAATGCCGGCCGGTCTTAATTCAGTTGAGATGTACCGGCAAGAAAGGCAGTAAACAGAAAGCTCTAGATTCCAAATAAAATGCGAGCAAATTAACTTATTTTATATTATATGTACGAATGTAAGTCAGCACTGTAATTTTCCATTACGTCTATTAGTGTACTTGTAGATATTATTATTAATCGTTATAAAGCTTAAAACGTGTGGCGAATGTAAAATGCAAAAGTGTGAGTTTAATTATACTATATATACTATATCAAGTTTAGTCAAACTAGAATTAATTATTTGTTGCCACCCTATCGCTATTGCAGAAGATGGTTGATGGTGATTTTGATTTGTGGGTATCAAGTTTCATAATTATCTGATGGAAAAGAGTGACAAGAATGAATGATTCATCATATATATATATTTAACTTATATTTATCTTCACGATCCACCGTTTTTGAAAATATTATGACGACAGCAACCGGTTACACGTTTGAGGTGAGTGGGTACATTTTTATTAGGTATGTCAATGTGGCCCAGATTACCAACAAACAGTGCACCTGTTGGGAGGAAAATTGTTCAAGCTGCTTGTATTCCTTAGAATTGTTGTTGTTGTTGTTATGCGGAAACTATAATAAAATACTTATTTGGTAATCTTAGGTATTTGTTTCCACAATAGACTTTATGTAAAGTTCCATATAGTCAACGACTCACACAACTTTATCTAATCAGTGTTGCAAAAGTTATTGGGCCACATTTATAAGTTTGCAAATGTACGTGGGGTGCTGATAGCACCAAGTCGTTGGCAACAACCAAACCAGCGATAAGATATAGAATACCTACACGCACACAAGAGCGATTACCTGGAGTATGGTGAAATTGGTTTAAAACTAAAAAAGTGCTAAATTGATTGTCACATTAGGTAGAGCTGAGTTCCATTCTCTGTGGTGAATGTAACAACAATAAATTTGACAATTATCGCCTTGCCCAAATCACAGTGTATATATGTTCATACAAGCTCCGACATTCGCTCAGTGGCTTGCGGCTCTTTGTTAGAAAAACAACTCAAACAACAACTCAACAAAAAGGTAACACTATTACTACATATATACATGTTGTATATACGTTTTTTACTTTGGGACTGATTTATTACGTCATCCAAAGAAAGTGATTATCTCGAAATGCTGGCGATGCTTGGCTGGATTTCTTTGTCTGTTTTTTTTTTGATTATATTTAGTAGCTTTGTGACAGCGTTTGACTGAAACGAATTGTTTTTTTTTTCTTACAGTGGACAAATGGACTTCTATTATCGACCCGGATCTGCGCCCTGCCGAGCGGTCATTATGGCTGCCAAGGCAATAGGTGTTGAATTTGACAAGCAGATTTTTGTCAACACTCGCGCAGGTGACCATTTGAAGCCGGAGTATTTGAAGTTGAATCCACAACACACTATACCCACACTGGTGGACAATGGCTTCTCACTGTGGGAATCGCGTGCAATAATGGTCTACTTATTGGAGCGGTATGCCAAGGACGACGCCTTATACCCGAAGGATCCGCAGAAGCAGGCGCTGATTAATCAACGCTTTTACTTTGATATGGGCACACTGTACAAGAGCTTTGCGGATTATTACTATCCGCAGATCTTTCAGAAGCAGCCGGCAAATGAGGAGCTCTATCAGAAAATTGAGGTTGCTTTTGAGCTGTTTAACACCTTTCTTGAGGGTCAAACCTATGCTGCTGGCGATAGCCTAACCCTGGCAGATATTGCCCTGCTGGCCACTGTTTCCACCTTCGATGTGGCAGGTTTTGACTTTAAGCGTTATGGCAATGTGGCTAGATGGTATGACACGGCTAAAAAGGTAACTCCCGGCTGGGATGTCAACTGGTCGGGTTGCCTCGAGTTTCGCAAGTACTTTGAAAATTAAACTTTACAAACTTTAATTATGTTTCTAATAAAGAAAGCTTAGTTTATTGCACTTGATTCTTTTACTAAACACTAAACATTGCACTTGGTTCACTTAATAGCTAAAACAATGAGTTCGATTTGCTAAACTCGAGCGGACGCCGAAAGGACTGCTCCAGGTTATGTAACCGCTCTTCCAAATCATTCATCGAGTTGCGCAACGCGTGTCCACGTGGACGTAGCGATATTTGTGGCGAGTGCTGCATTAGATCATCCTTGACGCCGGAAAACGAATGACGCACACAGGAGGAGCGCTTCTCGAACTTGGTGTTCTGATAATGCGGATGTGGATGCTGATGCTGGTGATGCGTACGATGCTCGCAGTTGCCAGTGCGGCAATTGTGCGTCACCAGTGGCTCATCCGTTTTCAGTGAGTCCTCGTAGGTATCACTACACCAAGAACAAACAAAATTGTTAGCATGTATGGTCAATAACCAATTTTGAACACCCACCTGCTATCCGTGTGTGGATTCATGCGCAGCTCCATGTGAGCCTTGGCATGCCTGGGACAGAGCAGATCCGCATTGCTGGCACGCTTGGAACTGCCGTGCTGAAAGGAGTCGGGCGATGTCTCATACAGCTCACGACTACTGAGAAATTCCACGCCCGAATCCTGGCCAGTGGAGTGCAGCGAGAACAGCGACGTTTCATAATTGTTACTAAAATTATTAAATTAATCAAGTGCTTAAAACAGCTTCCATAGTCAACTTGCTCTGGATTTATTCTAATAACAAATATAACTGGTAAAATTTGTTTGGGATAACTTGGTGTACAAAAAAGTTTTCCTTAAAAGAACTCATCTTGCGGCCGATTGTTTCTGTGGGAGCTATATACTCTAGTAGTTTAATCAGATTGTGCCTATGACAACCATATTCGATCTGACCATCTCTGATACATGTACATGGCTATCGACTCGGCTGATGATGCTGATCAAGAATATATATACTTTATGGGGGCAGAGAGGAATCCTTCAATGCGCTACAAGCTGCACGACACAATTATAATACACTCAACAAAATTTGATATGTTCTTCTTCTTTTTAGTGGGTACAGAGTATTGTTGGCTCTTTTTTTTTAGTATCTTCGTAAGTCATACTCACAGATTGTTCACTGGCTGACAGGAATTGTATTTGAGCACAAATGGAGCATTGCCATCGGCGGCAGTTGTTGATGCTGCTGCTGCCGCCGCCGCCGCCTTGACAATGGACTTGGGCAGCGGCACATCTATATATTCCCGCTGGCACTGCTGCTGCCTGGGATTAGAGAATCACTGTAAGTTGAACCAGTTCTGCAAGGCAGCGACAACACCTCGATCAACTCCGATCTACTCACTCGTTCAGGTACTGATGATGCTGCTGCTGTGTGACCAGCGCCTGTTGCTGATGATGCTGGTGCAGCTGCTGTTCCAGTTTCTCTGTGGCCGTTGCCGTCGACTGCGTCTGCGCCGAGGAGCACACCGACTCGGGCATGAAGGCGCTTGTCGGACGCTGCCCGTTGCTGCTGCTGCCGCCCTTGCTGCAGCGCTGAGTGTGCCGCAGCTGGCGCTGGCGTCGCTGCTGCGAGCGAGACTGGTTGATGCCGGCTATAGTATAGGTGAGACCGGCTTCCGAGGCGGCAAAGTCGCGCTGTGACCACAGGTGGCTGTTAAGTATATGGCTAATTGAGTGGCTTTAACGACACTCACATTTCACATTCCAAATTCGCATTTGAGTTGCATTTGTCAACACAGCCGCAGAGCTAAGCTTAATTGCCGGCTGATTTGATGTTGCTGGTTGCATTTGTTGTTGTTGTTGTTGGTTTGTAAGTATTTCTTTTTATTTACAGTTATATTTCCAGCGGGCAGGTGAGCAGTAATAGTAGCCGGTTATTCACTGCACCATTAGACAACCAACCAACCAACAACAACAAAAACTAAAGCATTCGATCTTGACTTCAAGATTTATTTGACGGCCTTAGACTAAGTATGTGATTTTACTCTACGTATGTATATGTATATTTATATGTATCGTTAAGCTACAGTCTTTCAGTTCAGCAGTGTGTGTGTGTGTGTTAATTTCTTTTACCGTTTTTGTCGCAGGCATAGGTAGCAACAGGCGGCTATAATGGCACCCAGACTGATCAGCGCCAACAGCACCAGAGTCACAAATTCCAGGCCGCCCACATAGCTGGCGGTGGAGGCGTGCGTGGGTCGCGGTGTCTGCCCAAAGTCGGCCAGTTCGATGATGCGCGGCATTGCCTTGCTGCTGTCCACATGCTGCTGCTGCAGCTGCAAGGCATCCAACTGCAAGCCGGCCAAGGATCTGCAATCAGAATATTATACATATCATTTTTCCACATATCGCCTTTGGTCATTTGAATTGCTTACTCTTGCAGCTGCTCCATTTCCACAATTGAATTGGTGTGTGGATCCACGGCATAGATGTAGGCATTAGTGCTATCCAACAGACAAAAACAGAATACAGAAAGTTATTAGAAATTCAAGTGGATTGGACAACCCAAACCACAGTTAATTCATCTTGCATTTTTCTGATAGTATCTTTTTCACTATAATATATAAAACCCAATCTTTTTTTATGAACGATAAATATAATCGATTACATATTTCTGTTGCAATAAATTCTCTAATTTAATTTTAAATTAAAAAAACGTAAAAAGTGTATTAGCATAGGAAAGATTAATATTATTTCGGACCAAGTGTCCTCAGGGCACAAGCAAACGGACTAACAAATTTAATTTCATCTCGTCGTCCTGATGAAGAATAATTTAATAATTGGGCAAGGTTAGAGAAGCCCACCTAATGCTTTTCGATATTTTTTGCGATAAGTTTATAATTTCCTCTTTAAGGGCATGCAAATGTTTTATTTAGGGATATAAATGCGGGACTAAGGTAAAGTGCTTTTGAAATAAGTATTAGTTTAGTCCGGCTATAAGTGTTGAACACATATACATATATTTATATATATATAATTTTTTTTTACTTACGCCACTTCAGCTCCGCTTGAATTCGGTTCCAGCAGGCGGACTCGCACATCTTTTCCAATAGCACCGCTAAGGGCCTCCATAAGGCTATCGATGCGCCGCTCAACATCCACCGGCTTGCCGGCCACGACGAGACGCACCTGCTTGGCCTCGTCTATGACGTAGACAAAGACATTGACAATGCCGCTGCGTCCATCGTCGGCACCCATGCGGTCGGTGGCCTTCACATCAAAACCGTAGATGCGCTCGTCCAGCGGCAGATCGCCCAGTAGGCGAATGTTGCCCGTTAGATCATCGACGCCAAACAGGCGAGTGGGTTCGTTCAACAGACGATAGCGTATCTCCGCATTGAGTCCTTCGTCTGCATCCTGTGCACCGACACGGGTCACATGATAGCCAAAGCTAGCGCTGCGTGGCAATACGGCCACAATTGGCTGGCCATTGCCGCGGAACTTGGGTGAATTATCATTTTCATCTGCGATGCGCACCAAGATGCGGCACTCGCTGAGCGAGAGTCCCTCGACGCGCTCATCCACCACCGGATAGGAGACTCTGGCATAGTTGCGTGCCTCGCGACTTATGCGATCGGCGCGAACCCTCAGCTGATAGCGTGCGATATGCTCCCGGTCGAAGGGCTTGAGGGCGTAGAGCAGCATGTTCTTGGCATCGTATTCGAAGGGTGGATGGGCGTCCGACTCGTCGAGACCCTCCTCCAGCCAAAGCGACCAGCGATAGTTTTCGGCATTCAGGCCGGCTGTCAGATTGAGACGCATTACCTCGATAGGCGCTTCATTGTTCTCCGTCAGCTGGACATCGTAGTAGGAATGCTGGAAGATGGTCACATTGATCGGAATTTCGGGCTTGGGTGCCGCCGTTGGCTCTGTCACTGCCTGACCCTGCAGATTGATGAGTACTACTGCTGTGGCGGACAGCGCTGGACTGCCAAGATCCGAGGCTATAACAGAAACATTAAGGTGCTCATAGTCATTGTAGCCACGAATGTTAGAGACCGTGGTAATGGTGCCGTCCCGGGAGTCGATCTGAAAGACGGGCGCATGCAGCTCCTGATGCAGTATGGAGTAGAGTACCAGTCCATTGCCATTGCCTACATAATCCTTGTCAATGGCAGTCACCTGCTTAACAAACATGCCCGGCAGCGTGCTGCGATCCAGATACGCCTTATAGACGGGCACCATCATTGTGCGATCCGCCAAGTCGGCTATGAATTTGACCGCCTTGGTCTGGTCATCGTAGCCAATGAACTCGGGCCGATTGTCGTTGATGTCCAGCACATTCACCTCCACATCCACGCTGCTCGACAGACGATGCATGGGCTCCGCATTATCGCTGGCGACCACCTGGAAATTGTACTTGGCCCGCAACTCCCGATCCAGCTGCCCGTTTATCTTGAGCACACCCGAGGCGGGCTTCACTGTAAAAGGCAGCTGCTGATCACCCAGCGAATACGTTATATTCGCATTCTCCCCATAGTCCATATCAATAGCCAGCACCTGGCCCAGCACGCTGTCCTTGTAGTCACCCTCAGCTGTGTCGAAACTGTACCAGGACTTCTTAAAGGCCGGCACATGGTTGTTCACATCGATGACTGTGAAGCGCACGCAGGTGGAATCCCTCAAGCCATCAATATCGGTTACGCTCAGATTCAGCCAGATCTCAACGTTAGCTGCCAAAGGGTAGTTAACGGTTACCTCGCCGCTCAGCTTGTCAATGGCAAAGTGGCGTACGGTGTGCAGCTTGACCATTGGCATACCAGGAGATCGCTCCACTTGCTCGCCCTGCAGCTCATAGTGGAGCTGGGCATTTCGACCGAAATCCTCATCGCTGGCACTTAGCTGCAGCAGCTTGGCCCCCACTGGCGTATCCTCATAAATAGCGAACAAAGGACATTTTATTGGGATGCCGCGTGCCACCCGACGTCGTAATTTGGCTCGACCCACAACTCCGACGCCAACGCTGCGAGCCTTCTCCCTCTCCGTGTGTAATCTCGGCGAGCCAGGTATGTGGTAAGCTGGTGGCGCCATCATCATGGAACCAGCACCAGCTGGCGGCAATACCATGCCATTTGAGCTTTCCACAAAGTAGATCTCCATATCCGTATTGTATTCGCGTATCTCCAAGCGAGAGTCCTTGAACACCGAAATGCGTTCAAATATGGGTCCATTATCGTTGACATCCGCCACGAGAATGGTGAGATGCGCATAGCCCGACAGTCCCCCAATGTCTGCGGCCACAATCTTCAAATTGTAGAGCTGTTGTTTTTCCCTATCCAGGCCCCGCTTGCCCGTATAGCTGATGCGAAAATAGGGACCAGTGCTCAACTTGAAATTCGACTGCATGAATGAGGTGTGCAGTTCCTGGTACTTGAATTCATCATTCCACTGATCGGTCAGATTGAATATGTTAAAGGCACCCGTGCTGGATGGCATCTTGTGCTGGCTGTTATTACTTCCAGTGCTTGAATTAATGTATTCGATGCTAAACTGATCGCTGTAGTCACCCTGCAGTTGGACGCGAAACTCAGCATTGGGACCCTCGTCGGCATCGCTGATCTGGATGGCCTGATTCATGGAGAGCTCGGTGCCCAGAGCGCAGTTCTCATTTATTAGGCCGACGTAGGTGAGTGCATTAAACTTGGGCGCATTATCGTTGACATCGTCCACCTTGATATTGACCTGATAGATGCCAGCTCCGCTCACCAGCCCCGTGCTATACTCCACAATCACTGTCAACTCATAGCTGGCCTGCTTCTCCCGATCCAAACCAATCAGGGTCAGCAGTGTACCATCTTCGGTGATGGTTATCTTATTGATCACCTCCTGCTGGTTGGCTATAATATAGCGCAACTTCAGATTTGTGTCCCCCGCCAGGCGACGCGGCAGTCGCCGCTTAGACTTCGAGCTGCGACTCCGATTGCGACTCCGAAAGCGACTGCCTGCTGTGAGATTGGCTCTGCCCACATCTGTGGTGAGTTCGCGAAAGCTGCCCAACTCATTGTTGGCCACATTCATGGCATTCTTGTAGAGCAGCTGTCCGATAATGCCGCCCACTAGATTCTCCTCCACATGGAAGTTTATAATATTCATATTGATTTCTCTGCAAGTCAAACATTAAGCTCAGATAAATTAGTGGAGTTCAAGATTGTTCTGATTGATAAAAGATATTTTTCAATGACGGGTGAAAAAGGTTAGTTCTGATTGATAAGAAATTAATATTTATAATACTCTTCGTTCTCAATTTAGAATTCATTGATTATAAAAATGTTATTTTTTGCTTGTTTTACTGTGCTCATTTAGTTTATACTCACTCAATGACTGGTCGCAGTGGAACCTTCTCCGGCGCTGGCTTGTTTACAATGTGTATGGTGAGGTTCGTTATCAGGACACCCTCATCGCTGAGCTCTGGTGAAGCTGCTGTTGTCAGCGGTGGTGAGCTGCGTGAAACGATCAACGGTTGCGATGAATTGGCGAAGAGCTGTAATAAAATTGAAACCACTTCAGTTCATTTATTCATACTTAAGGTTTCTGCTTTCTACTCACATAGTTGGCAACTGCTTCAAAATTATAGATTTGCCTTTTGAATTCAGATAACTCGCGGATGACTGTGATAATGCCGGATCTCTCCTCGATGGCAAATGGCACACCCTCAGAATATGTGTGCAAGAGATCGTACATTATCTCATCCTCACCATCGTATATCAGTGTGGTGCGCACCTGACCCACCGATGTGCCCAGCGGTGTATTTGCGCCCACCCAAAACTGATAAGGTGCGCCCAAAAAATCAATTGCCTGGTCATCGATGGTTGCGTACACCTCAATGGTGATCACAGCCAAGGAGAAGCGACGCTCTGAGGGATTCGCCGGCTGATCACTGGCCTCCACAAATATCGCAATGCGACCGCGACGCAAAGGTCCGGCCACATAGATAGTGCCATTTTTGCTGTCCAACCGAAAGGGTATATAGCCGCTGCCCTTGGGCCGCTGTAACTCATACAGTAGCTGACCATTGGGTCCCTCGTCCGGATCATGGGCGGCCACTCGACCAATTTTCGAGCCCACTGCTGCAGTGATGGGTACTTTGAACTCGAATAGATTACCATGATCGAACTTCGGATTGTTGTCGTTGCTGTCGAGCAGTGTGATGTCCACTCGCACCATACTGGGACCTGGTGTCTTCAGATGCTTATCATCGAGATAAGAGGGATTACGTTCCAGTGCCTCCACTCTCAGCTGAATGGATCTGCGTTGCTCCCGATCGAGCAATCGATCATCCCGCACTGTAATCCAGCCGGTGCGCGAGTCAATGCGAAATGCACCCGAAGATGTTTGGTTCTCCACAAGATTGTAGACGAACTCGGAGTTTTCACCCTGATCTCGATCAATGGCATTCACCTGCAATACACTGAAGCCAGTGGGCAGATTCTCCACAATGGAAATGTTGTAGAAATCCGCCTCAAACTCGGGTACATTGTCGTTCAGATCGAGCACCTCCACTTCGATGCTGGCGGAAGGAATTTGAATCAGGATTAAGAATAAGGTTACTTAGTTGCATTTGAATTGCAATACTCACCGCGCAAGGGCTTTCTTCAGCGGATTATCCTTCTGTCTAGCCTCCAGTTGAACCACAAAAGTGTTTCCCGGCAGACTCTCCTCCTCCAGATCGATCTCTTTCTGCAGATACATAACCCCATTGTGGGCATTAACCCGAAACAGCTGCCGTTCATTCCCCGAGATGATGTCATACACGAGAGTGGCATTAAGTGAATCCTGATCGAATGCCATTATCGGTGGTGCAAAGTACAGCGGAATACGTACAGGCACTCCTGTCATCGGATAGAACTCGTTGATCCTGGTGCGATAGACACCCTCAGTGAACTTGGGCGGCAGATCATCCACATCCCGAACATTGATGGTGATCGTGGTGTTGGCCTGGTTGGCGGGCGTGCCCCGATCCCAGACAACGATGGGCAACTTGAACTGACGTATGCCATTATCAAAGTCCAGCTCGCGCTTAAGTATTAGCAACGGTCGATGCGGACTTTTTAGTACAAAATATGGTCTGCCATCTGCGGATAGCTGCTCCGGAACTGTGGACATGGTGAACTGCACCTCCGAGTTGGGTGTATTGGGCTTATCGCGATCAAAGGCTTGGACGCCATCAAAGATGACGCTATCAACCGATGTATTCTCATCCACGTCAACCACATAGGGCACATTGAGAAACTCTGGCGCATTGTCGTTGACATCCTCTATGTAGACAGTGATGGACAGATAGCTGCCCTATGGGTAGAAAAATTGAAAAACTTTTCAGATGTCTGGTACACTAAGGTATATCATGACAAGCTACAATTTGACTTCAATTTTTAATGGAAAGAGTACAAATATATCTAAATAAATTGACTACAAATAATATATTGGAAATTGATTAAAATATTCACCAGAAATTGAATTAAATTCTGAGGGAAGTAATTTAAATCTAAGCTAATCCTTAAGAGAAAACGAAATTAGACGCACCTCTTCGAGCTTCTCGTGCTTGCCGGCGCAGAGTATGCGAAACTTGAGCAGATTCCTGGGCACATCCCGATCCACGAGACGCTCCAGGGAACGCGCCAAGCTAACCACGAGAGTTGTGGCATTGTGTTCTGTTAGGTTGAAGTACTTGTGATCGCCGCTGGCATCGGCACCCTTGAGAGCGACACTGGAGCGTGGATAGGCCTGCAGTCTAAGTATTTCCTTGCCCACCAGGGCATCCTCACGGAGCCGTATGAAGCGAACACCTTCACTTTCCGCCGCAACGCCATCTAGCGAGTGGAAGGCGCAGCTGGCCGAGCTAGCTAAAGTGGAGCAGTTATAGATAATAGTTAAATATCAGAGACAGACCAAAAACAAAAAAACGTTGACAAATTATCTACACTGTTTCTCTTTTATTTGGCATGCTAATTGCGCGCTGAGAACCGAAAACGGAAAACAAAAAAAAAAACAATTGAAAATCTCCATAAGGCAACGTGCGAAGCAAATCTTTGGGCCAATTGTTGTTGGTTGTTGGTTGTTGGAGTAACTGCCGACTGGCCAAAACTTTCTACGTTTGTCGCGTGGCTGGGCGTGAACACGCCTACCTGCTGCTGTCAGTCACCACCCTCCCTTCAGCTGCTGTGATTTTCATGAGCAGTTGCAACACTTTTCCACATGCATTCAACTGCCGCTGTTGCCATCTCTCATCTTGGGACGCCCGACTGCAATCAGCGAATTATTTTTGCGTTAAGGCTCGCGATTCAGTTCCCACCCTCATGACATAATTAGGCATGCTTTAGTTTTTTGTTGTTGTTGTTGCTGTTGTTGTTGCAAGTGCAGCGCTGCATCGGCAAGCAAATGTGCTATGAGTGACAAGCTGCCACAGTTGGGTTGCCAGTCTGGGTTTGGGTGTCTTTTGCCTTGTCTTGTCTTGTCTTCACTGACTTACTGCCTCAGTGGCTGACTTTCTGACATTTTTTCGGAACATCTAGTACACGGCGAGAAACTATCATTTCAGTTGTCTTTTTGTCTTGCTGCTTATTGTTGCTGCTGCCGCTTGTTATTGCTTGAGTGAAATCTTCACAGTCTTTTCTTGGGCTTTACTTCTTTATTGTTAGTCTTATTTCATTTTTTTATATATATATATATATTTGTGTACTATGTAGTTGCTGATGCCAGAGATTGCAATTCGAGTTGCAGTTTCTATTTACTTGCAGTTTCTAGCTTGTTTCGGTGTGAACTCAGATTATTTGCCAGCACACAAATAAATGTATGTATGTGTATATATACATATATATATTTATATACATGTATGCATTTAATATGATAATGTAGCTTCGCAATTGTGCCACAAAGCCTGATTGCGCCGGAAGCGCAGAGAGGGCAACTTTATGGGGGAGTTGCCAGTACCGAGATTTTGATTCCGATTCGAATTTGCAACTCAGTTTTCACACATGCACTTAAGCTATCAAATATCATACATCCAAAGAAAAGCTGAGTGAATAAAGCTAGAATACATTTCATATTGTTAATGTTCATTACGGCTGCTTTCAATTATTCAAATGAATTTTCATAATTTATCTCATAGTCTGTGCACTCGTTTGTCATTAAACAAAAATATTTTTCACTTCCGGCGCAAAAATTAATCCAAAAATTATTCGGTTCGGTTTTATTAATATTTTAAGCTTATTATCAATTTTTTTAATGATCTCTCAAGCGACACGAAACATATTTGATAGATTCAAAGGAAAGTTGTTTTTCCTGGGATTAAAACTTTTTACACTCAGCGTACAACTGATGTTAAATTTTGTGTTGCACTTTTACAACTCTTTGAAAGTTTAAGTTAAGATTATCATTATTATTAATATTTTGTTGTTTTTTTATTGTGAAATTTACGACTATCTGCCACTGGCATATGACATCAATAATTGATGGCTGATTTATTTGATGACCACATCGAATTAGTTTATGTAAAACTGTCACACTTTATGATCATATGTCATAGTTGTTAGAGCAATCCAGTTCACATAGTGCGTGTGGTTCCATAATTAATTTTCCACAGCTTATCACACATTCACTGTCAATGCTCCCATTAAACACAAATTATGTATAATTTGAATTCATTTATGCTAAACACTCGCATCTCATTCACTTGTCTGGAACACTTAAGAATTAAGTTCAAGCGGCCAGTGTTTTATTTTTTCCAGGTAACACACACACACACACACGCAAACACTTTAACATTTAATTAGAACATTGCGGAACTATTTAAGTACTGCCAGTTCTTCATGACAAGTTTTGCGACTTGTTTACCCAACGTTTTGGGGGCGATCTCTGACGATGTTAAAGGCGTCGCGGAGCAATGCAGGAGCTGGTTACGAAATGGGTGAGCAAGTTTTTGGCTGTGCTGCAAGTTGCATCACCAAAGTGACCACAAATTAAACAATTGGCACACTGCATCGATGCTGCTTCATTTACCAGTCGCCTATACATATGCAAATTGGCGGATTTTGAATTGAAAATCCGGGTTATTTAACGGTTCACTAATGGCCTCAACGAGACAAACAAGTTGGTCAATGCATTGAAGCAACAACAATGCGGTAGACAAAAGACGAAAGACTTCAGTCTTGACAAATCGTCTCGTAGTTGCACGCACAACTCTCTAACACACACACACACTCACAACTCACACATACGCATACTAAAACTCACTGGCGAACAAGGCTAAAACGACATTTTGGCCAAAAACTTGCCTTGCACTATTCCCGTTTGAGCCGCTTCCATTCCCACGGACATCAAAAAGGCACACAGGCAACTTATATAAGCGAAGTTTGAAAACATATCCTTTTGCATGTTGACGACACTGAAATATCCTTTGGTGTCTTAGTTTTGGGCTTTAAAAAACAGCGTTGACTGCGGATTCGAATCGATTGTGGCCCGAACACACTCACATCGCGAACAACCGACGACGCAAACACCTCACAAGCAACTGAATGATGTGCCCAAGTCGCCAGCTCGTAGCCGAGCTAGCCAAGTTAATAGTAGTAGTAGTGGTAGTGGTGGTAATAGTAGTGTGGTCTACTATTTGAGCATATGAAGCGACTTGTTTTTCCAGCGACAAGTGGAAATGCAGGAAAATGAAAATGTTGCACTCGCTGGTGGGAGCATCTCAGTCTGGGTCACAAGAATGAGCAGCAGTTAAGCCTATTGATGCTCCTTGTGGATGCTGGTCAAGAGCAGCTCACAGAAAAATGAAAAGAGACAGATAGATAGAGAGAGAGAGAGCGAGAGAGATGGAAAGATATTTTAAAAAACCGTTGCTATTTTGTTTTTGAAAAGCGCTCAGGCTTTCGATAAGCAGCTAAGAAATCAAGTGAAAAGAAAAGGTATATAGAAGTAAAGAAATAAGGAAGACGATCCCAACGGGCAACAACTACAACAACAACGACAACAATAGCCACAGCAGCAACAACATTAAAATAGCAATTGACTTTGCTGCTTTGTAATAATAAAAACAATAAACAACCAAACTTATTACCATATTATAAACACGCAGTCAACTTATAAGAAGAAAACTGAGAAGCGTACACTCAGAAAAAAATCGCTCTAACACTAAAATTGCCCCAGAAACTAGAAAGCGTTTCTTCTCTTTAGGAATGTTTTCTAAATGTATGCAAAATAATTTCATAAGATTAGAAATGCATTTTCAACATGTCTTTCGCTTTTATATTTATTATTTTTAATTATTATTATTTTTTTAAAGGTCATCATTATTTTTGGAAATTATCCTTTCTGAAAATGTTAGAAAAATGTGATTAAGAAAGAAAAGCCTGGTTTTTCGAGAGATACATAATCCCATTTTAAGTGAGTTTTATCCTTTATTTCTGTTAAATTCAGTGCAGTTTTTTTTCTGAGTGTAGAAAAAAAAAGAGCATTAGCTTGTTGCGCCCCAAAGAAATGTGGTGTTAGCAGCAGTGTGAGTAGAGTTGGCCATTAACACGCCTCTTTTCATAGTGGCAGCGAAGGCATGTTGGCCATTTGGTTAGCAGGGGGCCAACAATGCAGCCAAGCGCAGCTGCAACTATGAACAAAAAAAAAATAAAAAATAAATAAATTCAAGGAAAAAATCAGCAACGATACAAATCTCCGACAATGGCTAACAATAATGTTATAAGCTGCCATCGACCCATCAGATGAATGGACTTGGTTAACAGAAGACGCAGTGAGTGCAAAGGCGTCTCGTAACGGTGCTCAAAGAACACACAAGGAACAACAACATCAACAAAGCGAACAACGCAACACAATCAAGTCAAGAGCAGACGGAACAAGTTGCAAGCATTTGTGGCTAATAGACTTTTGCATAACACCTGACTGGAGCTGATGTCTTTAGGCTCAAATCGAAGCTACTGCCGAGGGGTGAGAGGGAGGGTAGGAAGGTAGTCATTGTCCGCCCAGCGGCTTGGAAAATTGGCGCGTGCGAAGACCAAGAGAGACTCCTGAGACCTGCCCAAATGCGAGGGCTGTTCGATCAGTTCTGCTGTCGAAGTGAAAGGAGGAAGAAGAAAAGCGTTAACTCAGTCAACTTTAACTAATTTGACTATGCAAATCGCAATTTTGCTCGATTAAATTGCGAGTGGCCAAAATCATAACAAAAATGAATAATCAATTGCTGCGCATTGCTCAAAAATGTTGCAACACGTGCTCATTTCACTTGGTTTCTTGGCTTAAAAGCGCTATTAGCTTAAAAACGTGTTTTAACCATGTTATTTTTTATAAATAGCACAGCAGGAAAGTGCTTCGAATTTGAAATAATTTGACAAAGAAATGAATACATTAGGTTCCTGAAAAAACGAATCTGTTTTCATTTGTAACTGTTAAATTTCGAATCAATCTGTCAAATTTCTGAATGAATCTTTTGTTAAAAAATAAAACTGTTGGCTGTGACTTTATTATGAAGAGAAGCTAAAGTTTATTAAAAGAAAGTTATTTTGTTTAATACAAGCATTTAAATATTTTTCTTTTTATATAAATACTATATCCACGCCTTTTCCGATTAACATTAAGATATCGATATATTTATGGCGTACATTATTCAAAGCATTTATATAAGTAATTCATATGAAATTGTAAAAATATTTGTGAGTATTTTGAATAGTTAGACCAAAAAGCAGTTGGTCTTATTCGCTGCAAGTTGTTTTTCATTTATGTTGCGCCACTTGATTTTTTGGCTACTTTCTTATCCAGTTTATCATTTCACCAAAATCGCAGTAAAAGATTAGCTACAAAACTTGAATGCGAAATGTGCGCATAGTTGTCAAAATATGACGCATAGGTGGCGCTCGCAGCGTATGGTTGCTGCCATCGCTTAGCAAGTGCTCAAACCACACTTAAAAAGCTTTTCCGCTTTGTATGTGCGTCACAGTAAACTGCAATATGATAACAATGAAATTCACCGCATACGAAACGAGAAACAGCCAAAAGGCGTTGTCCAACGTGAACAGACCCAAAACGGAGAACTCCAGATTATCCAAGGGCCACAACAGCATCGGTGTGGGCAGCATGGCCTGCAAAAAGAGATGGACAAAGTCTCAAATATATTCACAGCACGCGCTCAATAGTTAGGAATGCTTTGCTTATTGAAGTAATACTACTTTCTGCAGCTAGTACAGCTGCTTCAAAAACATATATGTACACTACTATTATTTTGACAGCAGCTGTAGTATGTAGTAGTATAATGATGAGATGAGTCGTTGTAGCCATGACTGTCTTTATGAGTTATTAATAAGTTCAGACAGTTCAAAGGAACGATATGTTGAAAGATGAGCTCCCCAATGTAGAACTAGTTTGATTTCAATATAGCTTGTTCAAACTCACTAAAACTTATGTTTAACAACTAATATCTTATCTAATCTAGTGGCTTTCATTTAATGCAAATAAAAGATTTATCATTTTCGAAGTAAATGTGTCGAAATTATCACTCATTTCTTATTACTTCTATAAAAAGCAATTGCCTGCAAATTAGGTGCTTTAAAAACGCTGTTTAAATAAATGCATATATCTTCCTTAAAGTATTATTATAACTATCATTATAGCAAGTTCATGTTCTATGCAAGTATTTATGAAGTGAATGAGTCATGAAAGAGAAGGTTCCAGTTAACGAATGAACATTGTACATAATAAAGGGCTCTAGTTTCTTGCGTACCTGTTCCTCGGTGATTTGCGGTGGCACATAGCAGAGTTGGAGGCAACGGCGACGCAGTCGAGAGTGTCGCATCTGGCATAGATGAGTGGCCAGAACGATGGCGTACAGCTGAATGGCAACAATCACACAGTAGTTGGAAATGGTCAGCGGGATGCCGTGCTGCTGCACAAAGTATGACATGTAGGCGTACATGTTGGCCAATATGTTAATGAAGTTGCCAATCACCAGCAGAAAGATGCCCAGCTGAAAGACGCCAATGAAATCCAGGCACACCTGCAACAAACGTCGCTCGCGTCGCAATAAACGCTCCTGCTGCGATTTATCGCTGGCGGACTGTTCCCACTGCAGCTCCAGCTGCTGAATGGTGGACAGGATCAACAGCAGACAACCAAAGACGCCGTTGCCAAACACGCTGCTCACGTGTTGCACATAGAGTTGAACGCTGTAGGCGAGCAACTGGAGCCAGGGCAGCTTGGCGGCATTCTGGTGCAGGAAGGGCACATTGCAGAGCAGCTCGTATAGCGAGATTAGCAGCTTGCCCCACAGCAGCACCGTTGCTACCCAGCTCAATTGGACCCGTCGATGCAGTCGCTCCAGTCCGCTCAACAGCTTCGCCAGCCGGCGTCGCTGCCAGATGTGAACGCCTAGAATGGCCAGCGAGATGCCCACGTCGCCTGTCATCGTGCCCAGTGCGATGTGCCTGAAGAGCTCCGAGTGCTGCACATTTGTCGTCTCGTAGATGGCCACACTCTGGCGCAGCAGCAGCGGCGACAGAGCCAAAAGGCCAAGCCAATGCAATGCCGCACTGGCTGTAATCAGGCGGCTGCAGCGGGCGCCACGCCCACTGCTAAAGTTGAGAGGCGCCAGGCCTAGTGCTTGCCACAGGCGCAGCAGCAGACACAGCGCACCCAAGTGCGGCAAACGTGGCATGTTTAATGCAACTAACTAATGTACCCAGAGACTCCAGCTAGCTTCAGTTAGAGCCTGACTATTTGTTAGAAATCTCACTGCAGTTATGCGACTAAATTTACACTGGAAAAAACATTGTTGAATTTGGTAAGCAGAAGGCATTTCGCAGTAAAAAATAGAATTCACATTATGCGAAATTCAAAATATAAAGCTTAGATGAACTGGTTTGAAGTATTCAATTGATTTAATATTATTATTTTAATTTGAATTTTAATAGTCTTGTAAAATTAATGTGAATCTTATTTCAGTTATTTAATTAAAACTTTAATTAATTTTGCTTGATTTTATTAGACAGCCATTATCTAAAGAAGTTACTTCTCACCTAATCTTAAAGAATTGCCTTCCAAGTCATTTGCGCTGTTCGCAGGCTTTTCATTACTCAACACATGCAATGGTTTTCGATGTCTGATGAGACTTAAAATAAACTTAAAAATCTTCTTTTCAGAGCAAATACATTTAGTTATTTTCAATATTGAACTGAGTACAAATCAAGTAACTTGCAATTTGCAGAAGCGATTTATGGTTGAATTTGAAATAAGCAAATAACTAATTTTCCTTTGTAAGTTTTTCATGTGACTCCTTTACAGGGCAATCTGCCTGGGGCATAAAACGCAGTTTTGATTGATGATTGTCGAAACAACAACAACAAAAGACTTCCCTCTCCCCCTTGGGTGCTTGGGTGGAGCCTTTTGAAATGTCAGCAGGAATAAGGTAGAAGGATGCAGTGTTCATGACTTGCAGCAGGGAGCATAAAATTCAAGACAAAAGCCGACACAGGTCCACTGGGCACCTACAGGCTGAGCAGACTGGGAGTAATAAAGAAAAACAACCAACAATCAACATTACTCGATTAATTTAAAGTTGCATTTGTTTATTTAGCTATTTTTTTACCGTGTAGCTTTAACTGTCGCTCGTTATCGCGCCCCCGGCGGAATTAGAGCAATTCCAGATAAGTGCTACGAAACACGATCGATAGATACAGATACGGATACAGATACATTCACAGTTACCTACAAATATGGGAAATAAGTACATATACCCATGTATGTGTAGAACAAATTATTATTAACACAAAATTGCTTATATATATAGTGGTATATGTGTATATGTGTATATGTGTGTATGGTATATGTATAATCGTTTACACTTTACACTTCGTTGACTGACTCAATAATTGCATTTAGGTCTTTCGCTTAACGCGCAACTGAAATGTTTTCGTTAGGGTGGACATAAAGTTGGGCATTTCCTTCATCTGGTTGAGCGCCTCGTTCTTCGTATTCGACTGATATTCGTAGGCCACCTTCCGATTGACCGCGGTCAGCAATCGCAATAGATCAACGCCTTCGGGCTGCAGGGCCTCATAGTTAGCCGTTGAATCGAGCACCCGACACAGGCTCTGTATGAACCAGGAGCCATCCTCCACATTACGAAATGAGAAATAATCTGAAATAAGTTGAAATTTAATGAGAATTCCCACAGACACTACGGATCTATCTTCGTTACTTACTCTCAAAGGTGGAGTAGAAGACGAGCATGTCGGCAGTGCTGGGTATGGCATAGGTCACAGGCTGTACCACTGGAGCAGCTGCTGGCTCCAGTTCTCTGGTCATGACCGCAAAGCTGGAAAATTCCACAGCCTTCTCCAACAACTCGCCGCGACAGGCTTGCAAGAAGAAGAGTTTCGGTTTGTTCACCAGCGTCTTGCAACTGTCGCCCAGAAAGGGATTCCACAAACGTTCCACAGGATACGACATGTCCTTTAAATAATCATGTTATTTTATTCATATGTGCATGATTCGAGATAATGTATAGAATACCTACCTTGGCATAGACCTTGCCCTCGGAGCCATGCGACATGAGAACTAGCACAAAGCAATCATTTTGACTGTGATCTTCGCGAGCCACTGTAACAAAAAAAAAAAAAGAAAAAAAAGATTTCGTCATAATTAAAAAAAAAAAATAGTTAAGTGAAAAACAAATCACATGTATGAAACTCGTCGACAATACACTGTTTATGTGCATTACTCACCCTCCTTGAGCAAATCGGTTATTTCGGCAAAGGTCAGATCGTTGTAAGGACGCACATCGAATCCGTAGCCGCGCAGAGATTGCTGAACGTCATCGCGATCCCGTTCGGTGCCCGTGCGCTGCTTCTGCCCCTTGACATCCTTGTGATTGAGTATTATGGCAATGCCAATGCGTGCACAATTCTCGTAGGTGTCATCCCTGGTTGGCCTGGAGATAATTGTACGCTTGACATCTGCCTCAGATGTGGGCGTTTTGGCCTCAAGCGTTGCATCCGCTTTGTCTTTCTTGTGTTTGTTCTTCTTACCGAATGGGAGCGATAAATCTGTGGTGTCCATGACCGTCTTTCTTTCCAACCAAATCGTGACTAATTTCGTTAATTTCATATCGCCCAAAAGCTTCTGCTCCCAACTCCCTCACCCAAAAGCTAACAGCTGGTCTAATCTTATCAATGCAGCGCGTTTTTCGCTTATCAGTTGGGGGGTCTTCAAAGCTCTCGCTCTCTTTCTACCTGTGTCCAACTCTTTATTTCTTGCTGCTTTTTTTTTTTTTTTGCCTAACGTTGATTAGCCTGCTACAAGGGAAGTTCTATTTATTGCCGGCAATTGGCAGCTAATAAAATGGATTTTCTGTTGAGACGAGACAATTTGATTTGTATAACGAAACACGCCCATAACTCCAAGTTGAGGGGCGGCTGTTGTCATAGCTTGTGGAAATTACAAACATCCGCCAACATCGTCGTCATCATCGTCGTCGTCGTAGTCATCGCTGTCGTCCTTCTGCCCGGCTATTAATGTGTTTTCTATAAATTGCAATACGCAGAAAAGCGGAGTTAAACAAAGTCACAGTTCGCAGCGCAATTCAAATTTGACACGCACACAAAGCAACGGAAACCGGAAATGAGTATGGCACCCAAAGAGTAGTAGCAGAGTGTTTCGTCTCGAAGGGTATTCTACAATCATGGCTGCGAGTGTGTGTGGAAAAAAGCGTACAAAGTACGCAGGCAGCATCCCATTGTCAATGTACCGTTAAAGAGCGCGTTGCGTGGGCGCCTAAGAGAGCGAGCGCCGGCAAAGAGAACGCTCGCAGTGTGTTTGTGTGTGTGTGCGGAACGTGTGGTAAACGAAACATTGTTGCAGACCTGTCACAACAACAACAACTATTTCGGCTAATTAATCCAGCTAAAGATGAGCTAGGAAATATTTTGATTGGCGCAAAGCAAGTCTATTTATATAAAAAAAATTATTTTGTTGGTCACAAATCCCAAATTTATTCACAAATTAATATTGAAATTTAAGGCAGAAATGTCATTAATTAACTTGTTTTCACGCTGACATCATTATCACATTAATGAGCGCTTGACAAATTTGATTAGCTTTCGTCATGTTAAATTATCTCCATAAATATTTAATTACGTTTCAAAATTTCAGTGCATTTCTGCATTAAATCTACTTTAATTCAATTTAGGCAATTATGCATTTGCCATCATTCTCGCGTCGTTTCACGGTGCTTGGATTTTATGCGACCGCAGACAAAAAAAAAATCAAACGTCAACCGATTCGATTCGATTCGATTGAGATTGCCAGTGTGAGATTGCATTGCAGAGAACAGCTCAAATCAGCAGCATCAGCGATGCCATGAAGAGAACATAAACACTACACCAAAAGCAATGGCAACACCAACAGCAACAGCAACATCAGCGACATCGACCATCGCACAGTGGAATCTATTGTTGGAAATGGGATAAAACTAAAATAATTTAAATATTTCAGATTGAATTATAAAAAAAGTATTCGTTAGTAAAACGAAATGAGAAATTGGCAATTTTAGAAATTCACTTGGTAGTATCAATTTTAGATCAATTTACAAGTTACAATTTTATGTGCAACCTATGTTCAAAAATTATTAATTTTATGTGCTGCACAAAACAGATTTGTTTCATATTCCAATTGGTTATTTAGTGCTCGTCTGCAGTGTATGCATAGCATGTACCACTGTGCGGCGCCAGCAGCGCCCGCAGCAGCAAGAGCAACAGCAACAACTTGGTTTCATTTCCAGTTTTCAGTTGCGCGACGACTTGCATTGCGAGTGGACGTGTTGTGAAACGGTGCGGATGCGGAACGACTGTCGTTCAAAACAAAAAACACAAACAGGCGTCGAATTATTTCAGTTGAGTGTTAGTGAGTGTAAGTGTGAGTGTCTCGCGAATAATTCGCCTGCAGCAACCGTTTCGTCCAAGCAATTTGGGAGCTGCGGCTACCTTTTAGCACTGCGCGCGAGCGCTTGTTTTCATTTCATTGTTGTTGCTCTTTGATTAAAGGCCTCCAAACAACAACAACAACAAATTAAAGAAAAGTAAAAGGAAAGCAAACCAAACCAAACAAAGCTGTAACAACAGATACAACAACAACAACAACAACAACAACAACCAAGAAGTGTCTGTGTGCCAAGTGCTATAGTCCAAAATTGTTGTTTGTTGCGGTATTTTTTTTTGGGAAATTAAATGATGTTAAGTGCATAAGCCGTTCGAAGCAGCAGCAACAAACATACAACAACTGCAGCAGCAGCAACAACTACAGCAATTATAGCAGCAACAGCAACAGAAGTGAAATGAAACTCCAAGGTGGAAACGAAAAGTATGTAAAAGAGTTGCAGCCAAAAAAAATAAACAACAACACACACAAACAAGCATTTTCCTCTATGTATGCATGTGTGTTTGCACATAATGAGCTGGTTAACCCTTCTCCCTACACATGTGTGTGTGTGTTTGCTTTGTATGCAAAACGTGTGCGACAACAAATTAGGGTGGTGGTTGGGCCACATGACAAAAGGAGCGAATAGCCCACTGCATAAGCGAAATCAAATCAAAAGCAGCTCTAACGAAAAAACAAAAAAAAAAGCAAACAAAAATATGGGGAATGGCCTCAAAAATATAAAATTGTAGAAAAAGCATGCAAACCAAAAAAAATAAAATAAAATTCATCAGCAAATGTGGTGTCATTAAAATTCTGCCAACATATCAGTATCAACAACAACAACAAGTAGCTCCTAAAAGCTTGGCAAGTGTGACCAGCTGCTGCTTTAGCAACTATTTGTTCTTTTCTTCGACAACTTTTTCTTAACTTCTTCTTCGTAGACAGAAATAAAATATGAGAAATCAAATGTAAAGCTATTAAAATTCTGCCAACATTCACACTCACAACACCAACAACAAGTAGCAGTCTAAAGTTCCGTCAGTGTGACCAGCTGTTGCGCTGCTTCCTCTTCTCTTTCATTCTTTAACTCAAATTTCTACTTCTTGGCAACTGCTAGCAAATTGAGTTAAGGGCAGAGAGAGATCTAATGAACCCCGTCACTGGCCTTTAAATTACTGAACGCACCTCGCTCAACAAATATTTAACATACTTTATGACAGTCCTCAGCTGACCAAAAGCATCCCAAGTAGTCAGGTGGCCAGGACAACTAATGTGGGTTGGGCTGGGTTGGTTTGGTGTACAGGTGGGCATCCCAGAGGCGGACAGAGCCAGACTAGGTGTAGAGTCTACTATGGCTATGTGTAGCAACAATATTTATTTATGTTGAAATGTTGAATGTTGAACGCTTGGTGCTTGGTGCAAAGGTTGCGCTTTTCTGCCACACAACGACCCTTTTCTGCTCCCCCGGGGCAATTGGCTGGGCCTCGTTGCTTGTTGTTGTCTTTTTTATGAACTTGGCTTTTATGAAATATTCAGGCTTTTAGCTGCTTTGATAAGAGATGTGGGCGCGAGAAGGAGACCAGCTCTGGTTGCTCCTTGGGACTGCTTTGATGTTGTATGTATGTGTGTGTGTGTGTATGTGTAAGGTTTGCAGGCAAACAAACATTAATTGTAACTGTAAATGGCGTGAAACGCTTGAATGAAGTGAAAGAGTGAGTGAGTGTGAGTGAATGAATGAAATGAATGAATGCTCAGCACTGCTGCTTCAATGAGTGCATGAATGACAGTCAAGTAGACGCGACTGAAAATTGCGTTAAGTGGCAGCAGCAGCAGCAGCAGCAACGTCAGTCGGCGACAATTTAGATGAACTTAACAAAACACTTGACAGCAACGCTGACAGGGCCAAAGTGGGCAATGTGAGGGGTGCGGTGGGGGATGGGGGCGGTGCGCAGAGTTGATGGGCAAAAGTGAGCAGAGTCCATGCTATAAACGAAATTATGACGCTAAATTGAACACGAAACGGCCATCGAGGCAAAGAGCAGTGCCAAAGCATAAACCCATCGTAGTTTCAATCGAATCGAGAGGGTTTCACTTACAAAAGCAGCCCCCATCTCTCCCAGCTCTCCCATCACATCCCCTCTGCAAACCGACCGCGCATTTAACGCGCGAATGAACCAGCGACAGCAATCATCCAAGGCAGGGTTGGAGACTGGCAGCTGGAGAGCGGAGGTGGCTAGGCAGCTAGTTCCTATGCCTGGAGTTGGGCCGTTGGGGTCGTCGTGCTATTGTTGCGGGCAGCAGCAGCAACAACACAAGCAGACATCGTTTCGAACATAACAATAAAAGTCATAATAATAATAATAGACATCGAAATACGGAAATGATTTTGGGCAGCCATCAAAAAGGGGTTGTGCTTCACACGGCTATGGATAGAATTACCAGCGTACGGCTGCGGGTCTGGTTCTGGCTCTGGTTCTGTCTCTGACTCTAGTTATGGGTACGGGTACACGGGAATGGTTACGGCTCTTGATGCGTAGACCAGCCAGTGTGTAGTGTTACTTGCCACCGCAAGAGCGGAAGGTGAAAATTAAGAAATTAGCGTGCAGCCAGAATGGGGAGAGACAGCTGGGAGCTTGGGAGCAGCCCTCAAATTGCCAGTCGCCGCCGTTCACTTTAACTTAATTATATAATGTACGAGACAGCGAGAAAGAGATAGCAGCTGCTGCTGCTGCTGGTTTGGTTGCTTTTTCTGCCGCACATTGCAAATTAAACGAGCTGAATGCATTTAAAGGCTTAAAAGCCGCCACTGTCGCTTTGCCGCAAATCAGCCCAAGCCAGCGGCTTAGTGAGCCGCACAGCTTCGCTGTCTTGGGTGAGTCAGCTGGAAGCAGGCAGGCAGGCGAGACTGAAGACGAGACTTGGCCGAAAAAAAAAAAAAAAGAAGAAAACAAATGGGAGTACATGCAATCCTCAAGCCACAAAGCAATTATGCAGCAGCACAGACCAGCAGGCATGCTGGCTGGCAGCTTAGGCAGCTCAGGCGACATCATGTCAGTTGCTGAAAAATTGCAGTCAGTAAGCAGGTAGTGGTGCTGGGAGAAGAGAGCAGTAGCCGACAGGTTGAAGCCAGCAAATTACTTAAAGACAATTTTAAATTTTCAACTAACAGCCCGACTCTAAACAGCTCTCAAGCCGCCGCCCATTTACTACACTGTGGAAAAAAAAACATGCCTTATCACTTTGATAAGAAAGATATCAGAAACTTTCAAATATTTCAAATTAGCACTTTCAATTATAGATACCTAGAATTCCAACCCATGATTATTGATTGGAACACTTGTCATCATGGATTTGAAACAATTTACTAGCAACATTTTTTCTGTGTACGATTACAAATACAAAAAATACATTTTTTTTAGAGTGTTGCGAACTTTGGTGGCTGATTGTTGCAATTGACTGCTGTTGTTACACTGACTGCATCACTGGTCATGCAACATGCATTGTAAGTCCCTGGGGTTACATTGGCCGGGCTAGGGTGCATTGATGCATGTCCCTGATTAGTAAGCCCTTTAACCACCCATTGCCAATTACCTGCATAGCTTTTGTAATCAGCTTAAACTGAGCAAAGCACATTGTCTGTTTAGGCATGGTTATGCAAGAGGATATTTTTGGCATAATATAATAGGATATAAAAGAGTTTTCCATTTGCATAACCGACTCAAAATATCACGACGACATTGCTAATAATTACTACGAATTTTCGAAAATCTGTTAATTTAAGATGCAAAATCAACCTTGAAAACAAATCATATTCATAATATTATAATTTTGTTTAAGATAACATTGTTAACTGAGAAACTACTTAACATACCTTTTTTGGTTTATTTGTATGTTGTTTATTTAGCACGCTTTAAAATCTGTCTTTAATACGAAATTCAGATGGAACAGCTTTCTATTCTGTCAAGATTAAGATCATACTGACCTGCTGTTATATATATGTTGTATATATTAATAGACTTATTCTCCATGTCTCTGAGAACTTTTATCTTCGTTTGTCCTTAACTACAGCTGCAATGCTTTCAAGGTTCAGCTTAAAGGCTTTCGATGCTTTCAATGCTGGAAAACAGACCACACAACAGCACCGCACACAGTCTGGCCGGGAGTAGCACCAACCCAGGCAGTAACCCAACGAACCGCCTCGGCACGGCCCAGGTCCTGCCCCCTGTCAATGTGCTGCTGCGTCTGTTTGCATTACTTGTTCTTTTTACAGCATATCCCTGTAAGTGGCAGCTAAAAACAACAACAAGAACAATACACACACTGGATGGACTTGAAGTTACACTCTGGAAAAGAAAAGTCTTACAACTTTGATTATCTATATTACAAGATTTGGACTTTAAATATGATTTTTTTTAGTTTCTAATTGAAAATATTTATTTTATGTTTGCAGAAATAATTAGGCATATTTTTTTTCTGAGTGTACCAGCAAAGGCCAGAGGATTGGACAGAGAGACTACGTTAGCCAATGTCCGCTCTGTGCCTGCGCTTTAATTTACGCCTAAGCACTGATAGACGAGCTGACCAACTGCCGCTCTCCCTCTCTCTCTCTCTATCCCTCTCTTTTCCTCTCCCTCTATCTCTTTCTCAGACTCTCGCTCGTTGGTGGTCCCTGGACAGTGGCGTGCAGCCCGTGGACGACCCTTCAACGGGTTCGTGGATTAACATTTGTTGCGCCTGCCAGACTCATTCATAAAAGCGCATGCAACCCGGCTTTGGCCAGAGTCGTTGCCCAGCTGTCCGGCTGTGCAACTGTCCGGGCTGAGCAACCATTCCAAGTGCAAGGTTGCATGTCTCGCCGCCGACGCTTGCGGTTACAAGTTTTATGTAGTTTATTTCATGCCTCACTCTCTCTCACTCTGCGGCATTTGGCTTCAATGCTGCCGCACCCCCAAGCACCCCGTTGTTCAAGCTTTTGTGCAGTTAAGTGCTTAGTTGCGTGTAACTTTACACTGTTTAACAAACTCGCTTACCGCAGTGTTTGTTGCACCATGCGCCGTGTGTGTCATGTGTGTGTGTCCTGTGAGTGTGTCGTGTGTGCCAGGTGCAAATATACTTGCCAAGCAAACAGTAAGGATAATGCTGAAAATATATACTCACCCACAACTCTCCTTCTATTTAGTCTACCCCTCACTCTCCTAGTCAATCCTCTTTGCCTTTATTACAGTTTAACTGCCTTCCGCCAATATTGCCCGCCTCCTAGTGTGTGGGCGTGTCGCGGAGAACTGCTTACATATGTACTGTTAATTATCATGAATTTTCGTTTTGCCTCCGCTAATACAACATGATCTAATGAAAACTCAAACTTTTTTAAGTAGTTGTCAGAAGTAAAATCTGCGTAACTTACCTAAAATACTTTCAACATATATTTGAGTACAACAAGGCAATGCTCTAAAAACTTTTGTCATGAAATGTGCGAATTGGGAACAAGTAGGTACCCAAGTGGGTTAATGCATCATTTGCCGAAGAATGCCTAAGGTTCTCGTTTGCATTTTTGCCGTATGGATTTTTTTCATGCGTGTGTTTCGAGTAATTTATTTATTAGTTGGCGCTTTAGCGCAGCTATTAACCAAATTTAAATAGTTCTAAAAATAATATGTATATGTATTATGTCTATTTCACTATGACTATAAGTAAAAAAAATTGTGTTTCGTGCTTGACTCTAAAATTCAATTTTGGGCTTAGCGACACTTCAATCCATATATTTATATACTCACAACACATCCAAATATATATTTTACATATGTATTTGGCTATACTTCCCAGTTTATATCGTTGACAAAGTTCCGCCTTAGAGCTGGAGAAAACTGGTACTTAAGCTTGGGTAAACAGTTGTTGCGGTTGCAGTTGCTGCTGCCTTCACTGCAATTCTTTGTAACACCAACCAAGCAACACTTATACACAGCTCCTGCCTCTTACACACAGCTCCTGCCTTTTACACACAGCTTCTCCCTTTTGGCTTGCTTCCCGCCTCGCTGCCTGTGAAATGAGCAAACCAATGGAACCAAAGCGTCTGAGTTGGTGACTGGATGCAAGACTGGCATCCAGTTGCTCGCCAGTAAACAAAAGCAAACATTGCGTGCCAAAAATTCCGGAAATTTTTATAAGTCACAACATGTGTAAGCTGGATTTTTACACACACACACACACACACACACAGAACCATAGAAAATACACTCTATTGTTGTAGCTGATGCACGTACTTACATACATATGTACATATATAATTCTGTACATAGGTGTTATATCGCCCGCTCGTCATTTTTGCCTGGAAGGCAACGTTTCGGGGTCTTAAGTGCAAAATTGAAATTCCGAAATTAAGTAATTTCTCCCAAGGGCAAGTTGGGTGGAGGTGCGGCTGTACCATTCGAGGAGTGGGCGTGCCACAGTGTTGTAAAACAACGCACATAAAACTACAAAGACGACATAGACGGCAACAACAATGAATAGCACTAATAGTTTGTACTCTCTGTGTATGCATGTAGTCGGCACATAAAAAATACCCCTGAGAAGTGGTAGCATCCAAAGCATATACACAGCATCTTCAGCATCTTCAGCAGCCGCAGCAAAACAAGCTGTAAAAATTATAAGGAAATTGCTAGAACATAAACAACAACAGCCACAGTCTGTTAAACATGCCACACGAAAGATAAAACTAGACGGGCTGAAGTCAGGCACATCATTCATTCATAAACTGATGAGGTATCAAAAATATTTAAAAGCTTTTGGCCAGAGAAATATGGCAATATTTTCTACTGAGCAGTATGGATTAGCGTTTCATCATTAGAATGATAATCCTTTGCGAAAGACTTATAAGAAATTCAATTGGTGGTAATAGGCTATAAGTCGAATATTCTCCAGTAAAATATTCTAATTTGTGGATAAGATATTACTAAGCATAGTTTTAATGTATAAGACCACGGTCAAAATGACATTGTTTGTAAAAACTTGTTCAGTTTTGACAAGGTGAGGGATGCTCAAATTAATTTTTCAGGGCCGAATTTTTTCAAATTTCCAAATTTATATTTTTATTACATTTTGTATTTTTAGCAAAAATATTTAATTTTACTTTATGAATAGCCTATTTAGTAATCTATTAGATAAACTTGATTTGACGATAATTTTTAATCATTCATATTATAACATACAGGCAGAATTCTTAAAGAAATCCAAATATATTTTTTATTACATATTGGCAAATATTTCACCTTCATTGAGAGCTTTTTGGCCACACCTATGCCAATTGTAAATGATATTCGGTAAGAGGATTCGTTTTGGTTTCGCTCGATTCGGCCTGTCGAACATTAACATTCCACTTCTTTGGCTTGGGCCAACGCTTTTTCAATTTCGGCGATGAAGCTGCAAAAAATATGTGGGTCGGCCAATGGAAAAGGCATATCCACATCCCTACGCCACCCAGTGGCCCTGCGGGCATGTGGACAGCGGGAGGGAGACAGAATGCTTCCGTAACTGGCTGCCAAGAAAAACTTAAACACTGCTTGCATTTTTCATATGACACGACAACTATTTATTACCCCGACACAGCCCCTGAAGCCCAAGACATGGGCGGGTTTGCAGCCCAAAGATATTAAGCGCTGCTGCTAGATGTTGTTGCTGCTGCTGTTGTTGTTGTTGTTTTTGTTGTTGTTATGTAGTCGGAACAATAAAGTTGAGTGTAGATGTGATGTGACCGGTGGCTGTTGAGGCGTCAAGTCCTGCTGCTCCTGGCGCTCCTAGCGACGATGACGATGTTGATGATGAAGAATGCGCATGTGTTACTAACGGCCCGATTATTTTTATTGTTTATTTGCTTTGATTTTGCCCTCGTGTTATGTGGTGCTGTTCTCTTTCATGTTTTCATTTTACTTGCCTCTCTATACATATATTTGTTTACATATATACAAATGTATGTATGAACTTATATTGTGAGCATGCATGTGGATTGTGTGTTGTGTGTGTATTGGTTTTGCGCATTTGTGCGTAACGAATAAATTTAGCAAAATAAATAAGGACAATAATCCTTTTGAATGCATTGCAATTGAGCTTTTTACAGCCATTGGCTTTCTCTTTGCCTCGGCAATCGGTTTCCGCTTGTAGGTTCACACACACACACACACACACATACACAAACACACGCACACTCACATAAAACACATTCACTTACGTGCAGCACTTAACTTAACATTGTGTGCCCAGTTGGATGAGCCTGGCTCTTGGGCAGGATTGGTTTGTCCAGTAGTCCCAGGCCTGGCTAATGCCATTCTATTTTGCTTGATTTGCATTTCAATTCGAAATCAAATTTTTCAATTGCCAGCTGGACACACACATTGAATGCTGTAGAAAACCCTTGAATACATACGTATGTGTATATGTGAAATGTATTTTTGTATGTGAGCGAGTGTGTTTACTAAGTAGTGTCTGCTAACACCCACATACACTCACAAGCACATACTCACTCACTCACACACACACACACACGCACCCACACTCACTCATGACCGACACACATAATTGAATTTGTGCGCACAAAAATTCATAGCATGCTTTTTGGGGCCCGTGGCCCGCCTCCCTTGGGGTGCTTCAGATCCATGTAATGGACAAAAGCTGCGCGCCAAGCTGTTGAAATTTCAAATCAATTTATTTATATTGAGTTAGCATCAAAAAGCATTAACCTTTAGCTGGCAACGAGTCCCTATGTATATATATATATAAATGTATATGTATATAGTTATACGAGTGTCCAGCTGCAAAGTCAGCACAAAAAGCAATGCTCATTCAGGTCAACTCTGACTTTACACTGAATGACTGTCTGTCTGTGTGACTGTCTGCCTCTCAGACTCTGCTTGTCGGTTAAGCTCGCTTTTATTTGTTAAATTAAAAGCTTCATTGCATAGCAGCTGTTGTTGTGTTTGTTGTTGCTCTTGTTGTTGCTATCCGTTGTTATTGGCATTATTATTGGCCTCACAGCGCACAAGACTTTCAATTAGTTTTATTAGGGTGTACCAAACATTCCATTGACTTGCACCCGCTGCCTCACCCTATAAGCTCAGCTTGGTTCATTGTTGTTATTGTTGACTACACTCGACGCTGCGCGGCTCATCGAAATTGGCCTTTTGACTTTTATGTTCAATTTTTGTATTGTGGTTTGCTGTGGCGCGCACTGTTGCTCGCATTTCATATGATTGTTTTTAAGTTTTATAAGCGATTCTCTCCGTCGTACTCCTACGTTGTAGTTGCCGCATGATTGCGCAATATACGCTCAAAAGTTACGGACACACACACGCACATATTAAGTGTATCAGCTTGCATAATCCACTCTGATGCTTTCATAATACTTAAGAAAATATAAACAAGAAACTTTCAGAATAAAATTAAATTTATTTTGATTTTTTAACTTGGCTTTAACACTTTTTCTTATGCAATTTAATATTTTTGCAATGCTCATTTTTTCGTGAAATCTGAGACAAAGTAAAACTTTACTATTATTTTAGTACAGTTATGGGTCTATCAAGCCTACAAACGTTTATTACCATTCAGCTCACAAAAGGGTACTTGCTAGATTGTGCATAAAAACTCTTTATAGATGTACTTAAATCCATGATTCATTCTTGAACAACTTTTATAAAGCACATTTCAGTTGAGTTCCTCTTTAATTTTTTCAACATGACAATTATTCTTTTTTATGGCTTTTATATTGTCTGTTATTTTGTTAGACCTCAAGTGGCTTTCCCGCTGAAAATCTCAAGTCACCCCATCCATGTACTGTAGGCAGCAAATGTTTTTGACACGCCAAGTCTTTGGGTCAAATACTTTTAGTGCCCCTCAATGGCAGCTGTTTGTAGTTCATGTTGTTGCTTTTGTTGTTCTTGCTGCTGTTGACATTGTTGTTGTTTTTGTTTCTCAGTTCTTGCCGAGCTGCGAAAAAGTTTATGAAAAAGTTGAGTTGGGGGCAAGTCATCGTTGAGGCACTTGTTGGAATCCGCTAAACACGGCTGGTTGGCCTTAAAACGAACTTAGCGCCATCCCTGCAACGATGTCGTCCTGAGAACGGTGCTCGGTTGATTATTGAAAATGTGTCGACTTGGTCCAGTTGCCATAACTCAAGCATGGCCAATGCGGCAAACGCCTGCGTCGATTCTGCTAACAACTTTTGTAAACTTTATCCACCCCAATACGTATAAATTTTTTCTGTGCTTTTATTTATTTCTTTTTTTGACTTTTTCACTTTTCTTTCCGTTTCGTTGCAGTGAAAAGAGCTCAAAAACTTAATAAGTTGCAATGTGAAGAGCGCTTGTGGGACAAGTGAAAACGCTAGTACGCTAGCCAACGGATTGAAGGATTGCGAGAGAGAGAGAGAGAGAGAGAGGCAGAGAGAGAGAGAGAGCGAAAAATAAAACGTGAAGAGGACAAACTCAGTGGCAACTGTCAGAAAACTTGTCGAGGAGCCCAGGAGCAGTTCCCCAAGATCCAGCTGCTGTGACGATTGACAAGACAAAAACAAAAGCCACGTTTGCAAGAGTTTGACAAGTGGCACAAGTGGCAGCAGCAGCAGTTGCAGCAACGCCCAAAAGCACGCAGCTAGTTTTTCCACTCAGACTTTTCCAAAAAGGCAGCCCCACAGCAGCAACAGCAGTAGAAGTTGAAGCCGCAGTCCATGGCCGCGTAGCTTTTCTATGCGGCTCGCATACCATGGCCTGGCAACAACAAGAATATCAACCACAACAACAACAAGAAAAGGACCGTGAATCTTGAGAACAATAGCAGCTCTACAGGCACACTATGTGCTGGACAAATACCGCAACAGAACGTCAGCAGCAAACGAAATAGTTGAGAATCAGCAAGGACGCGTGCATTGGCCAAAAACGAGCAGCTGGCACTGCAACACATGTGTTTTTGTGATGCGCCAAGGACACTTCAAGTGCCGCCAACACACTTAAGCACACTTACAACAGCAGCAGCAGCAGGAACAACATCTAAAGCATTAGCTTAAAACAGTCAGCAGACAGTCGTCAATCGCAGCATGCGCAAACACAAAGCGCCGCCCAGCGGCCACCCGATCAGTCCCAATCCCATGCCGAGGACAATGCAAATAGTGCATAGCGATATAAAAGCAGCAAGTGCGTCAACAACAGCAGCACCTGCAGCTGCAACCACATCAGCTGCCGCACTCGAAATTGAGCAGCAGCGCATGTTGCTCGGCCATGCGGCCATCGATGTCAATATACCAGCAACAGCAGCAACAGCTGCTGTTGCAACAAGCACAACTAGTCGCCTTGCAGCTCCAACAGCAGCAGCGGCAACATTAACAGCAGCCAGTTGCAAGGAGCGGCCGAGGTATCGAGTTCAGCTAATGTCCTTGCTACACATTGCCAGCTATGTGCTCTGCCTGTGCGCTTTCAGTTTCGCATTATACGCGAATGTGCGACAGACACGCATCGAGCAGCGATTACAGCGACTGCAGCATCTGGATGCACGCATCGTCGAACTGGAGCTGCGCCTCGAGCAGCAGCAGCTGATGCACTGGCCCGCCGAACAGGTCCACATCATAGAGAGCTCGAGCAGTCCTGGTGGCAGTGCCAACAACGAGAACGGTTCATCGCCACACCTGGCGCTGCATGTGCGTCGCGAACTGCATCGCCTGCGTCGCGATGTTTCCCATCTGCAGTTGACGCGACGCCAGCAGCGACGGCAAGCAGCTGAGGCAGCTGCAGCTGCCGCAGCAGCTAATCTAGGTGGCAGCCTTGCAGCCAATGGCGAATGCCAGTGTCAGCCAGGTAAGTCAACCGATATTTATAATATTGAGCTTTAGCTACTCTTATAAAATTGATATTCAAAATCGAACCCATCAGGAAAATGGATTATGTTAATTCTTCTGGGAATGTTACTTTTTGCCAGATTACACAACTTCTATATACAATTAAAAAAAATTTGATCTCAAGATGATTTTAAATTTCTAGGTTTAAATACCATTTGTGTATGAGCATTTATGTATATCCTAATTTCAATTTAATCAAAGGCATCCCATTAGTTATTTCATACCCTGACTTTTTTGAAGCAACCCTCATTCAGTCTGATATGTGTTGGCGACACTTCAGCCATTTCAAGGCTAACGTGCTGACCGGCAACCGCTTTTGTTTGTGGTCTCCGAACGGGGCATGGCTAATGCACAATTGGTCAGACATGTCAGTCATTGGCTCGTAGCACAGCAACAAAAGCATATAAGTCAACAAGTCTAGTTATTGTGTTTATGCGTATGCCAGGCGGCGGGAGGCCGACGCAATTTAATTATTTGCGTCTAGGCTAATTTATGGCAGCTTAGAGATTTCATTAATTGGAAAAGTGTTTTTTTTTTGTCTACTGTTTCGCCCTCCTCACACAACATAGACACCTCCAAGTTCCGGCAATGCCTCCCGCCCCTCATGCTCTGTGTGTATGTGTGTGTGCAATTTGTCTGAACTTGTGGCAGTCGCCTTTTTTATTTGGTTTGGCTTTCAGCATGCAGCTTCTTGTGCTGCTCGTTTCGCTTGGCATTGCCGAAAACTTTGATTACTCGGGGATTAGCCATGTCCTTTGAGTGCTCTGTCTGGCTGGCAGCCTTGCTGCCTGGCTGCCAAGCTTGCCTTGTGGTTTGCATAAATTTCGCTTAAAATACTTTTTAAAAACTTTTACGACACTCGCATACACAACGTACACAACGCAATCGCAATCACTTCCACTCCCCCAATGCCCCTGACCTCTGCTTATGGGATTTAGTAAGGACATAAATGTAGTCGCTTGTGTCGCTTTTTGTTTGGCTCTTGGCGCATTAACGCAATTTGTCTTGACATTCGCACAATTAACTCATCCACTCGACTGCCGCTAAGCTGCTGGCAAACATTTAAGATAATCCCGGCCACGTATGCAACGCATCAAGAACACCACATTCCGCAGTCGACAACTGGCTGTTGTCCCTGGACAGCGTATGACGCATTCGCTGCATGTGCCAGGGGGCCCAAACTGTGCCGCGGCAACTAAATGCTCAAAGCAATTATTTAACAACTTGGCCAATTCGTCCTCGACTTCGTCCTCCCCCTGCCTAAGTCCCGGAGATAAGATACGACGAAAAGTTTTCTAATCGATGCGCACGCAGGTCGAAAGTTTCTGCTCGCCAGCGCCAACGGTCGAAGTTTCTTTTCAAAGTCACTGCAAATAAATATATTTTCGTCTTCGCTCCACTCCCGATGGCTTTGATAAGCGCGTGCCAGGCGAACATTGCCGCCTCCTGGCTGCTTCCATCTTTCCCAAGACAGCCAGCCTTTTCACAACTCTGAGCCGCACACAATAAATCAAAGCCACCGGCAGAGTGAGCAGAGAGGAGAGCATACGTTTCTCGTTTGCTTATCTCAGAGCGTCTGCGGCAATGGTCCTCATAGCCATCACTAGAGCTGTCCGCATGTTTAGTGCAGCGTAGCGCAGCGCAGCAAGGACATTGCAGCCAAGCAAAAGGATGTTCAACTTTGAAAACGGTACGGCTAAGTCGATTAGTTTTGGATTTGTCAATTGGTCGTTTTAAGCTGAAATTGATAAAATTTCTATGAATAAGGACAGAAAGTACTAAAAAAAATGCTCCATATACTAGTGTATATAAGTCCTAACAAAGATAATTTAGCAAACAAATTAAGTACACATAATTAATTCTGATATTCATAATGATAAATGTTGATAAATATCTTGAAAATATGTATAAAATGAATGTTTAGTCCCATAGTCAACCCCTATTTCGGATCTTGTCAAACTGCAAATGACATTTGGCCACTTCTCATTCAGTCTATGCTCATCCCTCTCATACATCACATCACACACACTGACACACCCACCCGCACACCCGCACACACACACACACACACATGCACACACTCATCTCTCATCCATTGCAGCTATAGAGTCTGTAGTTGAAACTTGGCGAGTGCTGTAAGGAGTTTTTCGGATCACTCTAATGTTGACCATACGCTGCTACCTCTGCTGCCTCTGCTGCTATTGCCTGCTACCAGTCCCTCAATTTATCATAGCCAAGCGTAAAATCCACTTAACAACAACAACAAGAACAACAACAACAAGAACAACAACAGCAATCACTGGAGAGAGCTTGATGCTCAACGGACATCGTTGGCTGCGTGTGACATTTTGCAAGCCAAAATATGTAGAACAAGCCACAAATAGCAGCACAAACACAAACATTCAACACCCACATACACACAAACACACACACACATAACACGCAGACTTACAAAGTTGCACGCATGAGGACAGCTCGAGAAAATGGCATATGAACTATGGAAATTCCCAATTAGGTTTTAATGCGTACAAGTGCTTTTTATTCAGTGCAATTTCTCACAGATAACGTCAGAAAGCAGTCAGAGATGCCCAGCATTCTCAGTTAACCCCGAACTCCGGACACATTCAATTCACGTGTCTATCACAGAGACCTCCTCATATCCTTTAACCACCAACCTCTGATTCACTGCTTTTCTTTTTTTTTTTTTGGTTTTTTGTGTATTTCACAGCTGGTTCTGTTGTTGCTGCTGGCTGTGTTTATTTTTGCCAGTCATAAATTTCAATCACGTTGTCAGGATAACACCGAGTGGATAAACTCATATGTCTGCCGACTATGCTAGGCTGCGTCTCTCTGCATATGTTGCCAATGCTAAGGCTGCCATCAGGTACCAGCCAAAGCTGGGTTATGGGGGTGGTGCGAGAGGCCAACGCACCCAGTGCCAACCCCAAAGCCATGTTCCTTGTTGCTTCGGCTGTGCGGTTTAAGGGCGTGCCAAAGCAGAAAGGCTAACTGTCTTCATTTCCCCCGCTGCTATTCTTGCGGCCACTTCGAGCGTGCCCACAGACGCTTGGGTTTCTCGTCGCCGTTCAGAATGGAACCCAAAAATTGAATCGAACGCAAGCAGACCATGCCGTGCCATGCCATCCATGCCAGCGGAGCAGAGCATACCACACCTCGGCGTATCGATTGTCGCTACATATCAATTGGTTTCCTTTTCGTTTTCAATTTGGCCTGCTCCCTGCCCCCGACGCCAACTTATACTGTTTTGTTGCCTGTTCCATGCTGGGCATTTGGTTTATGCGACTTGGAGAGTTGTTTGCACTGTTCTCTGGCAAACTTACGGCTGTTGCTGTTGTTTGGGCTTTCATTTGTGACTTTGCGTGACTTCTGGTTTACCTGGACATCCGAACACGCCTTGATTACCATTTAAATGCCTCGCTAATAGGCCAATAAACCATTTCGATTCACAGCAGACGGCAAACAGCAAACAATGGCAACAACAGCAATTACATGTATCAGGGCAGGCGGACAACGACAGCCACAAATTAATAATTAGGGAAACAAAATTAATGCGCAACTGTCGCTGTATATTCGTGTCTCCTCATCCTCAAAGATGGTATGCCAACTCACCCACACACGATGCGATATCGGATGCCACATTTGTTGACAAATTTATTTATTTGCCATGTTTGCCATACAGAATTTCCCTCTCGTTTGCGAGCTCCCTTGCCCGCCCTGCGACTCCATCATTTGGTTTTATTTGCGGTTTCAGCTTCTCATCGCTTGCGCGTCGAAATTCCTTGATGGGGAAAAAATGCTATTAAAAATAACACAAGAGCAAGTCAGTCAGAAAAACAAACAGGCCACTGGAAAATGCTGAAAGAGAATATAGCGGCAGCTCCATTCACAAACAACATGGGAAAATAAAATTAATTTATTGGCAGCTATAAAATAAATGAATTAATGCAAAAATTCCATAAATTTCATTTCATTCTCTGAGAGATTTCGATTTCGATTTCGCTGCGTGCTCGTATCTCTCAATTTATTTAGTGTTTCATTTTATCATCAGAGCCAACATTTGACGAGATAACGTCAGTCGGTGAGATGTGTACTCAATTAAATACAATTAAGTGTAACAATTCGAAAGTGCTAGACTTCAAGGAACCAAATGAAGGCGCCAAATATAAACATATAAATAAACGGATTCACTTCCAACAAAAGTCATAAATCAAACAGCCAATTCTATGCCCAATTCTTCACGATTGTTTGATAGACTAAGAATATTTGAATGTGCTCTATAGTGCTGCAAGTGCCTCCTTACTCAAAGTTCTCATATTTGTTTAATTACTAATTACTGGCTTTTCATCTGCTGTAATTGTTATGCTTGCCACAAAAACTTGGAAATTAACTCAAAGCTAACGCGTTCTGTATATGCCTCAAGTTGAAGCGCACCACCAGAAAAATCATGATGAAGGCTTAGATATAGAATGAGTATCTTGAGTATGGTATGTGTGTGTGCGTGTGTGTGTGTGCAGCTGTGACCGGATCTGCAACTGTTTGGGATGTTTGGTTAGTTTATTAGCCGCATATGTGCGGATTTCTTTTTTCGGATTTTGGTTTCCAGTCCACACATGAGGTTTACGCTTGCTTATGGGCTGGGCTTGGCTTGGCTCACACTGGTCTTGCTGTAGCTTTGGCTTTGGCTTTTTCTGCGGTTACGCCTTATTGCCTGTTCCTGGAAATTGAGAGCGTTGGCTGCTGCGTAAATATTTCATCGCCAAACAGAAATTTATTCGAATCGTCGGCTCGTTTTGGGCCGCAACTGCGACATTTGACAAGCGTCAGCCAGCGATACAGTTACCATTGCCTGGATCTGCTGCAGCAAACATAGGGCTGGCAAGGGGAAACCGGAGATGGGGGAAGGGTAATGCTGAGACTGCTGGTACAAGCTATGGGCGTGCATTGCCTGTAAACAGAATTTATTTTTATACATTTACGTGATTTTCAGCGACAATTCAACGAGTACAGCAATATCGCTGTTGAACGACGCACATGCTCCAATTTCATTCCACGCTCACGTACACAGCAGCGCTCCAATAGCAGCGCCAGCTTCACCAGCAGCGCCAGCAGCAGCAGCAGCAGCAGTGGCTGCTTTATGATTTATTGCCTTGACACTGCGTGCACAGCCTCTGCTTACCATGCCCCGCACTCGCTCGTTGTTAGGTTGCACAAATACAGACACAGCCATAGCCACAGCCACAGCCGCAGCTGCCTACCCTCTAGCCCATCCACAACTCCACTGGTTGGCTGGTTGGCTGGCTGGCTGGCTGGCTGGCCGGCGTTTATTTTTGCCAACGCATTGTTTGTTTGACAGACACACACAAAACTACTACTCGCCGTCAGCCAGGATTTGTAGTCATTCTGCCACTGCTGCTGTTGACGCTACTCATGGGATTTGCGAGCGTTAGTGCAACGCTTGGCACCCATCCTCGTCGCCTGTTCACATTTAGCGATAAATACAAGTTTTATGATGGATAATAAATGGCTTCATTCACGTTGACAAATAGTCTGGTTTTGTTTTCATTTGCTTTTACTCGTCTCTGCCCGCAATCTTCATTCGCGCATTCTATGTTGATGTGCCCGTGCCCCTGCCACTGCCCCTGCCCCGGTTCGTGCCCCAAGTTCTGTGAGGATATTGCTTCCGCCTAGCGGCGCTATGTCATTGGCATTGTTTTTTGGGGGCAGAACTGGTCACAAGATAAAGAGATGATGTATTGCCGGCGTGTCGTTTCGCGCGTTGCCAAGTGGGTGGATTATGTTTTCAGGTAGGATTAGCAATTACGTTTTAAATAGAAATTCCAGCAATTTATCATCGGTTTGGCTTTGGTTTCGCCAATCTGTGCATTAAATCGCCAGAAAATCAGCTGCAAAACCGTAAAGCGCTGTTTCAATTGTGCTGCCAAAAATGGAGAATTATTCACTGCTTTGCTAGCTAACATTGAGTTTATTGCATCATTTAAAACTTGAATATGCCAATTAAAAATAATAGACAGGTCTTTTATGTGGCCACTCCCCGTTTGAGGCTTTCGTTTTTATGGCTGATACAACATTTTGAGCATTTTATGCATAATATTCCCAGACATGGTCACAGCCATTGCCTTCGGGGCGGGCCGCAGCTATTCATTTTCAATTTTCGACTATTTATGCAAATTAACTGTAAATATGCATAAAAATTGAAAATATCATCATTTTTTTTAATGTGCTTGGATGTATGCGCAATCCATAAAAGCGCAAAAATATCACTCATACGCCCCGTTGCGAGAGCCCCAGCACGGCTCATTAATCCACAAAAAGCCCGAAGATTTATACAGTGTCGCAGCTTGACAGACAACACCGTCCGCCAGTCTGTCAGTCTGCATTATTTTTTATGTTTCAATCAATGAAAAATGAAAATCAAAACCCCAATCAATGTCACAGGGTTAGCTTGTCTCCGTCAGACCATATTGGCCCTGTTGGTCATTTCCAACCATTTTTACAGTCTGGTAACACAATCTGCTTGTTATGAGCCCCAACGAAAGAACACACAGTCTGCCAGACAGTCGCAGACGCCAGACAGCCTTTTTTCTTTTGCACACACAGCGAAAGTCAACATCAGCTGCATCAACATTCCCATCAAAATCGAAATCAAAATCAATCTTTTGCTTTGCCCATATCCATTTCATGTATTTCATTCTCAGGCCAAGGTATTGTTTGGACGACGTCAGTGACATTCTTCAAAATCACAATCGATCATTGTCGAACAATAAAAAAATAAAAAAGAATCATAATAATCAAAGTCAAAAGAAATAAAAACCGAGAAAAACGTTTTGAGAAATATGTTAACGCGTTGCTTATAATTAAATTTACTTTTTACGTACTTTTCCCAGAAAATTCAATAAAATAAAATCTTGAGCAGCGTAGCATAGCATATCGACCCTCAAAATGGGGCAGTTAACACGCTTCTGAATTCAGTTGCCACTGTGGTGTGTGGTGCGTGGTGCAATGCACTCGCAATTGTGCCTGTTATCGAGGTTGAAGGTTTGAAGATGGTATACGAACCAAAGAAGGGGAGGGGCCACAGCAGCAGCAGCAGCAGGGCGACAGTTGAGGCGAACTGGTTTTTTGCCTTAATGCTGATAAATTATGCCCGATGTGTAATATGAGATTCCAGAGTATGTCCGAGAATTTACAATTATGGGAACATTTATGTGTATGTGTATGTCTGTATTTGGAAATTTATTAAAGGCATTGTCTTTTAAATTCGGACTGCTATAATTTGTGTAAGCTATAAGATTACAATCTTCAAATCTAGAATTTCACGGTTAGTTGGCGTTATAATTGAACAAATCATTTCAAACTACCGAAATTTGAGTTGAGCTCTTTAATTTCAAATGATGAACTAGTACTGATAGGCTCAAAGCTGGTTTTTGGTGAAAGTCGTTAGCGCTTCAATAAATTGCTCGAAGCCTACAGTCAGTTAGTCATGGGAATTTTCATGCATGTGTTGGCGACATCAAATTGAGTCTTCCCTTCAACCCATTCTGCATTCACGTCTCACATGACACCCTTTTATAGGTTGTTGGCTATGTAGCACACACGAAGAGAAAAAACCACGTGAAATTACCACCCTTTGCTGTGGCTGTCTGATTCATCAGATCGAGTGCCTAAGTCTGGCCATCCTTTGCCTTTACGCTGCTGCGTGCTAAAACTCAATCAAAATTGTCGCCTGTTTCTCAATGGCCGTCTACATATATTTGTTTTATTCCCCTAGCTCCACCTATCCCCTTTCCATTTGCTTAGGCGCGCCACTGACGTGCAATTAAGTTGCGCTTTGCTTTGTGGGTTTTTCCTTTTTGTGGGCGCGCCTTGTCGGCTCTGGCTTTGCCTGGCATTTCATTTGCATTTTCATTTCGCCGAAACGCATTGTCAGACATGCAACGTCGTTAGAGACGACATCGACGACGACCGCGACTTTTACGATGCGGCCACTGCGCACTCTGCATTCGCGTCACCCTCCCCTCCCGACACCTTCCCCTTGCCTTTGTCTATGACCACGGTCTCCTTACACAATTGGAGCGTTAAAACGTTGGTTAAGTCTAATCAAAATGCGAATGTGTCGTCGGTTTTGTCGCGTTTGCTGTTCAACTTGTTGTAGTAGTCGTTGTAGTTGTCGCCTCTTCAACAGCCGCCAATGTTGTTGCTGCTGCTGAACCGTTGTCGCCGCCTTTCTTTCGCGCGCGGGCAACATTTAACGTTCAATGAAGCAGTGTGTTGAGCAGCACTTGGCCGCATTGTTCACACAACGCAGACAGTTCGGCCGTCATTTCGCCATTCAAATTACCAACAACAACAACAACTGCAATGGCAGGCGACAAGTTTTTCAAGTGCATGGCATGCAACACCTTTTGACATGTTCGTTGCCGCTATACCCAGTTGTGTCTGTCGTTCGCAATACCCTTGCAATTGAAGGTTGCATTCTTGAGTTGTTAGATGTTAGTTCTAAACAAATGCGTTTTTTTTAGGATCATACTTATCATTACTTATGTAAGCTGACTCAACCAGCTCTGAACCGTAAGTCGTACAATCTGCAGAAATATTAATTGTACTAAAAAATATATAAAAATAATAATAAGAAACAGATTGCTATTGCGGCATTCACTGCAACTTGTTAGATCTATTGTGTCACCTTCTAAACCTTCTATAGCTATTCCATCCAATCCAAATTCCAGCAAAATTGCGATTATCTTTGTCGGGTTGTGGATAAAAAACCTTTTCCTGGCTAAGAAGACAAAATCTACTATAATGTGCCTTAAGGCTTCCATCTCAATATCATAAAACCGGCAGAGTTTGCTACTAACTAAACTTATTTTAACTATGGGAATTCTTAGTTTGCGATGTAGCAAGGCCACAGCTATTACTGGCCTAAATCGTTTTTGATTATAGCAGCCTTGTCTGAGAAATTATGCCTATAGCTAAATTAGTGTGTAGCTTGTACGCCAAACATTAAGATACAAGAGCATTGAAGTGTTGGCATGATGAAAATAGTAATTGTTGCACGTTTTGCAGAGCCATCACTCATAGTCTGCTTCCACTGCTTCGGACTATGCCTTCGTCTCCCTGCCTTTGACTTGATTTTGACTCTGTTGTGGTTTTGCGGCTTGTTCACAGCAGACTGGGCCAGTTACTGTGGCTTTTGTCACACTCATCTCCGTCGTGGTTGTCACGTCAATTTCACTGGAATTGCATTTTGGTTAACAACAACGGCAACAGCAGACGGAACGCATGCGCAGTTGTTGGGTTTGTGTCAGCGGAGAGTGTCTGCCAAAAGAGTGCCCCTGTTGCAACATGTTACACCCATGCCCCCTTGGCCAGCCAGGCGGTGAAGACTTACCAGTTTGTCAAGTTGTCGCAAGCACAGCTTACAAATTTAATCAGCTTTAAGCGATATCTTTGGACAGTTGCCTACTCACCCTTCGCCCCACCTACTTGCTGTTGCCTTTTCTATGCTTGCCACTTGCTGGAGACTTTGTTGTAATAGTTTGTTGCCCTGCCCTCTGCGCGGTTCATCGTTCCATTCATAACTATGTAGCGCTTTTGATTGCAGTAAGTTAACATTTCGTATGCAAGACATCGCTGCATTCTGGAGCATCTGCACAGTGATGCGAGCGTTGTTGAAAATTGTATTATGCAAAGTGCTGCGTGCTGGAAATTAAACATTTGCATTTCGGAGCACTCGCTGTTCTCTCACTTAACACCTCTTGGATGCACTCATGTGTGGCGCTTATGCGATGCTTATGTTGTTGGTTTTTTTATTTTTATTTTTGACTTTGTTGTTGCTGCTCATATTTATTTATATTTTGGCCTTTTTGGGTGTAAAACGTTTTAGCATCTTTCAAGTGTCTTACACACACTCTCGGTGAACGCATCGCACATAAGCAGGGCAACATTTACATAGTTAAACATATTAAGCATCACAAATGCATTTCGTATGTGCACTTAAACGCAAGTGAAATGCTTAAGTAAACAACAACGACAACAGTAATAACAAACATCGGGCAAGTAAACAGGCAGCTTTAAACATACAACATAAATAGAAGAACGCGCAGAGTCCAATTTTAAAATAATAAATTCCCATCCCACGGTGCGGTGGCTGCCTGTCGATGGGGTAGCAGCATTTATAAGCTCGAGATGTTGTGTCTGGACCAACACCAAAGAGTTGTCAATTAAAGTCAACTTTACAACAACAACGACGTTAACAATAACAATAATGGATATATCTCTATGGCAACCAGGGTCGCCCTCTTATCAAAACAACAACAAAAACGTTGCCCGCATCGCCTTGAAAGAACCTGACAAACAAACTGCTGAGAATAACATTTATTATGTTTAACAAACCCAAATGGCGTCAACGTTCCGACACCTTCTGCACCGCTGCATATGCCGAGCTAAAGATACAGACACAGATATTGCTATATAGAGATACAGATACATAAATACAAGTATATATACTATTTGTATAGCATTGTTGTTTTTTGTTTTTGTTTTTGTTTTTCTTTTTATGGCGCTTGGGATGCAGCTTATAGTTGTCACTACAAATTGGTTATGCTTGGAATAGGAATAGGTTTCGGGGGTTCGCTGCTTGATTAAGCGCCATAAATCTTCAGGGTCGCCAGCCAAAGCTTGAGATACATTTGTAACTAGACTAGAAAAGGGTCTTCTCGCACCAGCTGCGCATAACAAACGAAATCTCTTTTCAAACATTTTGTTGAACAAAACGAATGCAAGATATTTTTCGTGTGTATATGTTCTAAACTCCAGAGGCAACAGCGAGTTCAACGGCAGCGCGTTTTGTATCTGTATCTGTATCTGTGCTATTGTATCTAAGAGAGGCACAGCCATAACGTCTGCCTTTTTGAGCACATTTAACACTTTATATAATTTATTGTAATTTTTTTGTTGCTATTCACGCGTTGTGTTGTGCTGTATTTTTTTTTTTTTTTTTTTTTTGTTTTGGTGGCAGGCAGCTGTTAACAAAACGGTTTCCCCATAAAACTCACACCTTTTTTGGTCAAACTGCATCGGCTACATTTGGCTGTGGCAGCACTGAAGCAGCTGCATCTGCTCTTAGTCGTCAAACCCACTCAAAGTTCAGATACTTTGCAAGTCTAGTGTCTAGCCGGCAGCAACAAGTTGCACAAGCTAAGTCAATGCAGTTAAGCTTGGATTTGGAGATTGTTCATGCGTGGGCTGATTGTGATCAGGAACTGCAACAGCAGAACTTGAATAAATTACAGGATCTTTGGCTGTAAAATTTAAAAGTTACTGAATTGTGTCACTAGTTTTTCTGAATTCCAACAAATAATTAAAAACTTAATAGACAAAATATCTTTCTATATATTTGGACGCACTACTTTTGATGGATTACTGTGGCACTACTCACAAGTGCTATTAAATTTTAAAGCCTGCTCTCAAATATTTGCAGTGATTGAGAAAACTTAATGAAGCAGTTGATAGTTGCAGTTGCAGCGGCTGCCTGCAAATGGAACACCCCTCAGTCCTCAATCTTTGCAGCAAATGCTCATCAATAATCTCACGTGTAAATATTGTTGTATTCGATGCCCTTTTTGACATTGCATCACCCTTCGTTAATTGCCGTTTGTTGCAAGCATATAAGCATGGTCTTTACCCTGACTGCCCCGTACAACTTGGTTGTTATTACCGACTCGTTCGATTTCTGTGGCAGTGGCTTTTGTGCAGCGGTAACTCTGTTTACATGCCTCTTAACTCGCCACACACATGCACCAACATCATCAGCATGGGCATCAGCATCATCGGCTTTGGGCTCTGCCTCTGCCATTTTTCTCAATTCCTTTTAGGCCTTTGTTGGTGCTCTCTTTGCATGTCAACGGGCTTAAGCTGGGAGACGCCTCTGCAGTCGCTGAGCGATAGAGACAGCCACAGCCTCCGCCTCTGCCTCTGCCTCTGCCTAGACTATTACTTCCTGCCCTGTCCCATCCTGCCCCGCCTACCCAGACTCGCCCTGTTCGCCCTGCTTTTGCCGGCCTGTCTACCGCCTCGTTGTTCGCCTTTGTGTGCGATTTCTGTATCTTCATCGCTTGTTTAGCTTGTTCTGCTGCTTGCAAAACTCGTTTGCATATTGTCATAATTTCTGCACTTGCACACAACCACACACACACACACACAACCACTAGGCTGCTTCTTTGCAGGTTTTGTTTAAACAGCTCAGAAGAGTTCAGCACAGCTTAACTCAGCTCAGCTCAGCGCTTGCCGCAGCGCCGACGTCAGCTTTGACGTAGCCTGGCTGTTATTGCCACGGCAGCAGAGCTAGCTACCATTTCTGGCAAATGTTGCATGTTTTATTGTTATTTTGATTGCATTTATTATATTTTTAAGCTGCATTGTTGTGCGCCTTAAGCCGACCGCCACGCAATCACAAACGTTTGCCCCATGCAACGCTTTTCACTCACATTGCGAGAGCATTGCGATTTTCTTGTGCGTCTTGTCAGACCTTTATTGCATATTGCTCCTACAGATATTCAGATATTCAGTTTAGTTTCTATTTTAAAGAATGGCGACATCAATAAAAAAATAATAATTAACGTAATACTTATAGAAAAGCAAGAATGTTAACCATTATTACTGGACTGTATCAATTAATACTCCATTTAATTAGCAATCTGACCAAATAAACAATAATTTTATTTTTTGCTGTGAATACTTTGAATACTATATATTTTCTTCATCTAAATCGTAACACAATTATGTATATATAAAAAACTAAATAGTTATTTTTGCTTCTTACTTTTTGTGTGCCGTGAAGAGCTCTTTTATTGTGATGCTGTCACAGCAACGTCACCATTCCAGTTAACGTTAGTCTCTTTGGCCATTTGCCTAACGGCTGGCATGCAACAGCCGTTGCACTTGGCCGGTAATTTGCCATTTGCATTTGCTCGTTGTTGATTGTCCATTAGCGCGTTCAGCCGAACATCGAGTGCAGCTCGAGAGTGTTTTGGGACGCAGCGTTTCCGTCTCTGTGGAAAATAGAGAAGTGTGTTTTGCTGGCTGGAGGTTTCAGCTTTCCAACGCCCCATTCCTGCCAGACCGGCAACAGCTCTTGTGTGTTTCTACTCATTCTAATAGCATTCGGATTAGTTGCGCTCGTCTGACATAAAAACCCCATTGAGTTTAATTAGGCGTATAGCCCTCTACCGCTCCTTAACTGAGTCATGAGCTCAACTGAACCATTACAAATACATAATCAGCGTACTAACAAGCACATATGTATATAGACGCACGTATAAAGACAGTCGATCAAACATGCAGCAGCTTTCAGGCTGCATCTGTACGAGTTTCCTAGAGTTGCTTCTTACATACATGTTGAGTATTGTTAATTAGCAAGTTTTTTTAGCTGCTAAAAGTTGAACATTGTTTGCTGATTAGTGACTGCTGCGAGCAACAATGACCAACTCTCTAATTAAAGGTAACACGCTGCAAACAAAAACAAATTTGAACCGCCCACCCTATTTATGCCCCGAAGCTGCCAACATGTGTGAAATTCAACCTCTGCTTTTGCAACTTGTTTTGCCTAACAAAAAAAAAAACAAAAACAACAAGCTTATTTTTTGCCTCGACCTAACCACGGTGCAATGAGGTTTCCCTTTAACACTTCTTTCAGTTAGCTCTATTGATTTGAGAATATAGAGTGCATAAGGTGGAAGAGATAAGAGTTTTATATGTATATTCAGAAGCTGATATCTGATGAATGAATCGAACATTTTTGCGCTATGTTTGACAGATGAGGCGAACTGTTGTTGATTGATTTTTTTCTTATTAATTGATTGATAGGACCCTAATGATTAATGATAAATTACATTCAAAGATGGTTCAACGGCTTTTGCTCTTTTGATGTTAATATGTTTATTTATGTGGCAACGCAGCTTGTTAGCTTGTTCCAACAATATCATGTATTCTCATTTAAAGCGAGGTCATAATTGTATTGTAGTTAAAGCAGTAAAGACCAAAAAAAATAAAGTAAGCAAACATACAAAAACAAACTAAAAAAATTACAAATAAAGGCAAAACACAAATATGCTGAATACTTGGCTAAAATGGTTCGCGACTTCAACTTTTGTAGAGGAACAAATTGCAGCCAACAAAAATATTTGCTGAAAAGCCCAAAAACAACAACAAAAACATCAACAACAGGAACAATGTGAACAGCAAACAACCACGTAGCAGCCAGAAATTTAAAACTAGTTAGATATTCACGGTAACCGAAAGGAGTCAACACAAAAAGTGGAACTCCAATTCTGTACACAAAAAAAGAAAAAAAGAAACGAAACGAAAGAGAAACCATTTTTTTTTTATTGATTTGCTGTTCAATTTGCTTGCAGCTTGTTGTCAGGGGTGGCTGTAGTGTTTTCTTCTTCTTTGTTTTGCTGCTGTTGTTGTGGAATAAATGTAGCCCAGCAATGACAGCCAGGCGTAGTAACACCAAAGGAAATAGAACCTAAACCATAAATAACAAGAAACGTTGCTCGGAACAACTGAACCAAGTACCACAAAAAAAAAAAACATATATATATATATTTATATAAAAAAAATACAAATTCTGTGCTCGACTACTAGTTACCCTAGTATATATACCAATTAAAAATTCGTAATTGATTAAAAACAAATAAGAAAAATATATTGCAAAACATTTCCGATATGCAACAGTATGTGGAAATGAAATTTTGTTAGGTATAACTCAAAAATGCTTACCCCTTAAGCCACGGTGATGAGAGGTAGTAAATGTCAAAGTCCGGAAGCATCACAAATGACAAGTTGGCTCCTTTTTATTGGTGCTACTTGTCGACGTTGTTGAGTCGAGACGACAGACGAACTGCTGCGCCTGCAGGTTTTATTTGGGTCCGAACCAAAAACTTTTTGCCACACCCGGCAAAAGGCAGAGAAATTGGACAGCTATCGCAGCTAGACAAACATAAAGTAAACATAATAGCATCAACAACAGCATCAGCAGCAACAGCAACAATGTTACACAAATTGTTGAAAATGCTTCAGCCATGCCACACATCAGGCCAACACTAAGGGTTGCCGGGTTGAGTGGGGGCTGTCGGCTGTATGTCTTTTTTTTAATTAATTGCCAAAAAGCGCGGCTGGCAAAAAACGGGCCAGGCCAAACACTTGTGGCCGGCCTACGAAGTTGAAGCGGGGCGAGCATGCCGGCAGACCGGAAGGAAGTCAGTAAGATTGTTCACAAAAGCCTGAAAACACACAAACACACACAAGCGCACAAGCAGTAAAGGAGTGTGCCTGGGTAAGTGTGTGTGTGTGTGTGTGTGTGTTGGGTTGTCAGCTTGTAGCATACTTTTGTGCGCGCTGCTGTTTATGCGACTTGTAAGTTGGTCCTTGGGCGTTGTTGCTTTTGTTGTTCTTGTTGTTTTCTCACTTCCTTGCTGATTGCCGGCAACATATTTCGCAAATTGCTGTCAAAGTGTTAAGGAAGTTGACTTGCCTTGCCCTCAACGGGGTCCCATACAGCAGCTGTCCAATTTGCCCGCAGCAACTGCAATGAACTCAGGTCGACTCTGTGTGTGTGCCTTTAATTGCATGCAGAGCAAGTTGAACTGCCTCGAAGATGAATTGCTAATGGTTTTTTCATTTTTTTCTTTTTTTTTGAGAATCTAAGCAACAACAACAACAATTGTAATAATAATCATGAGGAGGTCGAGTTTACATTGGCCCAGTGCAGAGATTCAAGTGTCAGGCAGGCAGTTCACAAAAGAGCCCGGTAAGATGCATGATAGGCTACTTTGACTGATGGGCGCCCAATGAATGCTGATGAAGATGAAGATGAAGAGACCGATGGACGATGCTTATGCCGATGAAGATGAATCGAGATGAAGGTGGAGATGAAGATGAATATAAGCGGCGCCGTCGTGTGAAAGTTTTTAAATTTTCAATTGTGTATTCAGTTACAAAGTGAGGGACCAATTCGTGGCTGCTCTCTACCTGGCTGAGGAAACTCAATTAGTTGCAAATGCGCCAGCACTTGGCTCGGGCAGCAAGGCAGCAGACAGCAACAGACAGCCAGACAGGCAGACAACGACAACAAGCATTTTTCAATTAGGAAATGTAGTCAAGTGACTTCGTCGTAGACGACTTGGCCAAGAGAGCGCCAAGTTGCGGCCATGGTCATGCAATTAACAGCATCACGTGACCTGCAACCTAAGCAACAGCATCTAGTGGCATAATGAAAAATGAAGCTGATAATGCAGCGACTGTGCCTCAAGTTCCGTGGTGGTTCCGCCCTCTTGGCCCAATCACGGACTCACCCAATTGACTTTTGGTCTGCCGTCAATGGCATCATTAATTAAGCCAGCCCAAATTTTCGAATTTGTATTGAAAGCGACTTTGGTTTTGGTTCTGTGGTTTGCATGGATGGCGTTTTGCCTGGCGTTCCATTTGCGCCATCCCAAACTGAAAATAATAAAAATGTAATTAACGCCCAAGTCATAGAATCAGCATTTGTGGGGCAAAGCCGCAGATCTTTTTTTGTTGTTTCTTTTTGTTGTGGCTCATTTCGTATACAATTAAGTGGCCCGGCCAAGTTGCTGCCCGTTAGCCACTGTCGAAATGTTCCTTAACTTTGTCTATGCCTGTCATGAATCTCATTGTGAGGCGTTTGTAGGCGTGTCCATTCATTGTGCGCCCCTTGTTGCTTATCTGATTATGCGGCAGGGACCGCAGGGCGGCTTTGCTGGGCCAAAGCCGCAGCCTGTCGCGGATGACACGTCAATGGTAGCTCCATGGAGAGCTCGAAAGTTTAATTACCACTCACTGTAATCAGTGCCTATGTGTATGTTTTGTGTGTGTGTGGGTGGGTGTGTTTGTGTACACAAAAATAGCTACAGTACAACAAATTACGGCCGTGGAATTCCAAAAAGGAAACAACTGGCCTATTTTGTGTGGTAGGCGACACTTGAATGCCCTGCTCGGCCACAAAATTTAAAGAAACATTATGAATTAAAATCAGTGTTGGTGTCTTTGCCAAAATCGTTATTTTTCACATCACACTTCTTTCAATAATTAAATATAACTTATGTATATAATTGCTCGAATTTATAACGTAAACGTAAATTTTTAAGTGAATAATTTCTGATTTATGTATTATTATTTGATCGTTTCAAGCCGTAGAAAAAGTGATTTATTGAGGCAACCTATTAACTATCTCTATAATTAATCTTCTCTTTTCTAAATAAGCAAATAAATCTTCCAAGAGCTCCCATCAATTGCGTAAAGGTTAGTTTTAGGTTTGCTGGAATAATACATAAGATATAACTAATAGTTTCAACAGTGTTACATAGGCTGTTAGGAAATAAAATTGCCCACACTATCAGCCCATATTTTATAGGGTAACCACCACAACACAACAGAAAACACGTTCAAATTATTTTGCAACATCCCAAAAAAAAGCAACAAATTCTGAATGCCCTCGGTTGGATAGCTACCATTGTTGCAGCAGAGTAAAAAGTGGGGGGAGGCTGTTGCGTCCCCAGCGGCAGCTATAGAAAAAGTTGATGAACAACAAGACAATGAACTATGTTAAACTTGTAGCCACAGTAAACTGACTAAACGAGTGGCGACCTACCGACAAATTTTGCGCTCAGTGCACGAGCTGCGCGCTGGGCGAGGAGGAAAGGGCTCAGACAAAAGGGTGCGCTGTGCCCTCAGGGGAGCAAAAAAAAAAAATAAATATGGGAAAATTACGTTACAAAGCAGCTAATGGTCGAGAGGGCAAATGACCGTTGGTGAGTGGAGAGAGTGGGGGATGGGGATACCATGTGGCAAAGTGGCGGGTTGTGTGGCACGAGATAAGCTTGCTGCATTGGGCATTTGGCCGATGGCGATAGATGGAAAACAAAACTACTTGGTTGTCCACTTAAGCAACACAATGCCACGAGCAGTGAAAGGTGAAGGAGAGCAAAGCTAAAAAGAGAGCAAACAGGGAGAGAGTGAGACAGAGAGAGAGAGAGAGAGAGAGAGAGACTAAATAATGCAGACGCAACTAGAAATTGATTAATGGATGCAAATGATTGGAGAACTGCATATCAGAACAAAATCAAAAGAGACAGGCTGCGAGATTGGGGTGGGTTGAAGAGAGAAGATGAAGGGGCTGCTCTGTCAAGCGTACATCAAAGCGGTTTTTGGCATTTTAGGGGGTCTTGAGGTGCAGCATATTATGTGCGCCATGTGGCTCCAAAGCCTGCGTACAGTGGAGGAGGAGGAAAAGTTAGTGCTGACCCCAAAAAAGAGATTGCGAGTATAATTTCCAATCAATTGAATAAGCCGCACACAGATGGTCGGTCGATCGCATTTTATTGCACACTAAAAATGAGGCACAACGGCGGCACTGCATCGGTTGTCGGTTGCCGGTTGTTGGTTGTCTGTTCCGCGTGTCCAGCTATCCACATGTATAGCTATCCGACTGACCTGCCCGCCCGTGGTTGCAATTGTTTTGTTTGCTTTAATGTCTGCACCGCAAAAGCAGCTCCAGAGGCAGTGCCAGTGCCAATGACTCAGACTCTTTGTGGCGAAGAGGTGGGTTCGGGCAGATGTAAGCGCTATTTCAGCGTAAGAACAACAAACCAGCGACGACGTCGACGACTTTGACGATTGTTTGTGGATTTTATTGAGGCTGTAGCTGTAGCTATAGCCGCCATCAATGACGTTGATGAATTTCTATTTACTTTGTTTAATTTCTGTTTTTATTTGCCACTCGCCTTGGCTTGCCACTCAGCGTGGCCAATGCCACTCAGCTCCCTCCACTCCTTCTCCCATCTTTCTGGTTGGTTCATTGAAACTGCGTGCAATTAGCGCAAAGTGTTTCGTGGCACTCTTTATGAGTGCGGGGTCTGTGTCGATTTTTAGCTGCAATTACCGTTCGCCTGTTGCCCGTTTAATTGATTTTGACGCCGGTCCCTGCCCCTACCCCAGCTAATGCCCCCGTCCTTCATCTCCCCTATCGTATGCACCCCTCTCCACTCCTGACTGCAGCGACAGCTGCAATTAGTCTGCTATCCGATGTGCGTGACGCTACTGCATTTTCAGATTGTGTGCTAAGCATCAGGACTGGTCGGTCGGAAATAAATCCTGCGCTTCCAAGGGCTTGGCCCAAAAGAGCTCTACTTATTCCGAGCTGTTTCCTATTAATTTTTTGTTGTTTGCTTTGTTTAGTTCTGTTGCTGTTCTGTGTTTGTCATGTGATTAACTGCTGTCAACTTTTTTTTAGCACTGCTTTGACTCTGTCTTTGGCTGCAATTCAACTTCTCCGATCTGATTTGATTCCTTGGAAAAAGGAGTCGACAGCAATTTTGGCGAAGTGAAACTTTGAATTAAATTTTCTGTACTTTGTGGGTCTTACGCAATTCTCAAGTTTGTTTGACTCGAGTTTGATACTTAATTAAAAGATGGATAGAAATTAAGCTAACAAAGAAATACCACTATCCTATGCAACAGGCAAAAATAATTTAATGATATGAGACAGGAATGGACTTTACTTATTTATTTTAGAAAACCAGTTTTGCTAAAAGCAGCTTAATTGCTTCTCTTCCAGCTACATGTCCAATAGAGTTCGAATAATAATTTCATACAAATTAAAATACACTTTTTAGTTTTGTTCATCCGTTATGCCACAGTTACTAAATCCTGTATAATTTGATTCGAAATTCATAAGCACATAAAGGTTTTTGTGATGTAGATTGCTTTATTTTATTTATATTTGAATTTATTTTGCTGAAACATTTTTTCATATTTTGCAGGTATTTAAAAACCAACACATTTGGTTAAAGTTGTTGAGACATGAAATGCAAATCAGTACGCAGAATTGAAAAATTTCCGTTGCAGGCACTTTTCAAATATATACATATATATTTCATTTTTAAAAACATTGCCCATTATTCAAAGAGCTCATAAAATAGTTTCAAGCACTTGTATATACAAAATAACAAGTGTGCAGGCGCCCATTTAGCTGTGTAGTAAATCAATTGAAACACAACTAGAAATTCTAAGAGCCATTGCGAGCAGGCTAATAACTCTGCGCTTTACTGCGAATAGCTTCCAGAGGCAGTAGAAAAAAAAGGCTATTGAAGTTGCTCAGAACTTATAGAGCGCTTCATGAGTAGCATAGTTTTGTTACTTTGTTGCTGCGCCACAGAACCCGAAACGATAGCAATGCAACAACTAAAATGCAACAGCAGAAGAAATGAAAAATATTTCTGGTGAGCGTTGAAAACAGCGGCCAGTCCATGAATGACTAATAAATTGGCACTTAATCAAGTTGGGAGGCCAAAACACAAAACACAAACCACATGCAACTGCAACCAAATGTTTTTGTGTATCAAGTGAAATTAATTTGCAGCAAGTGGCGGCGCCTCTCTTAAGGCCTATATATAGGGACGATGGTATATAGATAAGTTTGGGGCTTAGGCAAAAACTAATATATGAAAGATAAATCAAAACCAATCAAATTAAGTGCAGCACAAACAAAAGTGTGGGCAGCGACGAGGAAACTGCTGAAGTGGCAGCCACTTCAACTTCCTGCAAACAGCAACTGCAAAGAGTGGCAACAATCGCTAGTACACTTCAGTCCAACAACAACATCAGCAGCAGCAACATCAACAACAATTACAGAACTTTGAAAATTGGCGGACTTTGAGGCGCAGCATAGCTGGCGCTAGCCAGGCCAAATAACTCACAGCGGCAGCAACAACAACATCAGCAACAAAAATACGCCTACATTGAACTTGCCTGTGGCACAGCCTGTTGCTTGGCACAGCGTGTCGCAACTTGGTTGCTGCTGCTATTGTTGTTGATGTAGTAGTTGTTTTGTGTTGTTGTTGCAGGCACAGCGGAAGCAAGCAAATAATAACAACAAAACTTAAAAGCAGGGCGCATAAATTTATCAGGCAACAGCAACAGAAGCAACAACAACAACAACAAAAATAGAATAACTTTTAATAGAGCGAAAAGTGGGTTGAAAAATTATAATTTGTTGTTGATTCTGTTGCTGATGCTGCAACGCCAAAATTGGCTGCTCGTCCTACTGCCAACAACCTCAAAGAACGAACTGCCACATGTAGCAACAACACTAAGTCTTCAGCTAACAGTTCCGCCCCTCCACCCACCTTTTCCCCTTAGTTGCTGGTGGTGGCGCTGTGCTGTCGTGCATTTTGTTGTTACTTAGCATATTTGTTTTGATTTTTTACTTATCTTTTTTTTTATAAATTATTTGTTGTTTTATTCTGGTAAAAATAGCAGCTTGCATATTTTTTTAATGATGATGAAGCGCAGCGTGTTGAAAGTTAAGTAAACATCAGCAGCAACAGCAGCAGCAGCAGTATTTCCAGAGCCACATACGCACCAGCGCAGTTTAATTAAGCAAACACACACAATGCTCAGAGCTGTAGCTAAAAATTCATTAAAATCTAGTTTTTTTATGTATCTGATCTCATTGTTTCCGAGGGGAAATATGTACCATATGTCAAAAGGAAATATGTAGTTTTTTTTCTTTCTCGGTTGGAATAACTTCTGAGTTTTGAACGCCAACAGTTTTGAAAACACTTAGGACACACTTTCCGCTTCTTTCATTTAATAAATACTTACAAGTGCCTTGATATAGGTAAACAAAGTTTCTTTTTAAAAAGGTTGGGGTATTTAATAGTCGAGCACATAGACATTCGCTTTGTTTGCATTGCCCCTGCGACTAAAACCGCGACGCCTTCGACTTCAGCTTCGACGTGCTGTCAGCGGTGCATTGTGCCAAGCGGCAAACGGCAAACGGCAGTCATGTGGCAGGCCAACTGCAGAGAGTGGCAATGACTGACTGACTGCCTTAAAGCAAACAAAACGCACGCGCGTCAAACGCAGACATTTAATTTGCATAAAAAGTTTGCCATTTCTCGACTACCTCTAGCTACACACAGACACTAATATACACACACATAGACTCACATTCATCTGCTATTGGGGTAAGTAGGTGACAGCCCCAAAGTTGGCAGTGCCACGGGGCTAACGCGAGCAGCGTTGACGCAAAAGTTAAGGCCATGTTCGTGGGTGGGTTGATTGTTTGGTAGTCAGCGACCCGCAACGATGCCGAAACGGCAGCTGGGGTAGCAGCAAAACAGTAGCAGCAGCGGCAGCAGTAGCAACAGCCGCAGAAACGGCAATAGACAAAATTAGCATAATGTTAATTTTAATTTGAAATTTGGCCACTCAACGTTGGCCAGAAACATTATACAATGTGTTGATGCGGCACATTGAATTTTTCGGCAAATTTTAATATTACCATTTGACTTAAAAAATAATTACGCTAACTGAAATTGCTTTCTGCTATGCTTTATACATTTAATGCATCGTTATTAGCTAGTATGAGCGTCTACTTTAATTGAACGTTTACCATATGCTTAACTATAAATCGCTCTAATTTAGCAGCTTTATGCGATAAATTCAACAAACTAAATGTGTTTTAAAAGTGCACAAGCAGGTCACAGCTGTGACCAGCGGTTACAACTTTATATTTTTTATCTTTGGTTGCATTTTTAATACCCTAGGATATATTTGATAAAGCCTGCCACTTACAACGGGCAGAAAACAAACGAAATCAAACTTGCCTCAAGAAGACATGAAGAAAGTTGGCATAGTTTAAAACTTGTGAACTATATTAACAGCCATCTTAAACAATTTATATGCGTCTGCCTATCCATCCACCTCAACTCGTATTACTCCTTTTATTATCCCCTGGCACTGGGTAACTCTTAGTTGAGTTTACTCAGCTAACTCGTATTATTTTTTTTTCGTTATACCAGATGTGCAGCAATGCGAGCGTTGTCATAATGCGCCTTGGACTTGGGGTCATGATATGACCGCAGGCACGGCTCTGTGGTTGGGATGGGACTTAGATTTATGTTTGTGCATAATTGGCAATGGCGCAGCAGATTTATGCAGCTGCTGTCCGGTTGACCCAAGAGCGATATCTGCGCATAATTAGCGCATTGCCACTTGTGCCTAATGAGCCTGTTAGACACGTCATGCAGTCAGCCAAATGTCCGCCTTCGCAATGGGTGCCAATAAATATTAGATGTCGTGTTCGTGTTCATGTTCGTCTTTTGAAATGCATACGAATCACTTTGTGAACCCTTTTGGCTTAACCAGGGCAATGTTCCGCTGGCAATTCATGCTGTCCAAATTTGTATTTATTAGACAGAACTCGACGGGGCGTATGTGTATTATGCCAATATAAGCATTCCAGTCGAGCAAGCGCTCAATATGACAGAGTGCGGTTTGTCTGGAGCTGCATCTAAGTACCGAGTGAACGCGATGGGCACATAGAATCAACTGCACTTACGGTTCTAGTGTGTGGGTGCTGTGCAATGAGTAGAATATTCAAGGGGACCAAATGATGCCCGGGATTAAGCACCCGAATGGATGGCGAATCCTTGGCTTGGCTTGGTTTGGCTTTGCAAACGGTTATATTGAACCCTCAGGCAAACGCATTATCATATCTTACAAACTGCAGACATAGTACAACGGTGGGGAGTTCCGAACCTCAGCTGAAGCACTCACTGTCTCGTTTCGCAAGAATTCAATAAAAATAATGAGAGCTGGAGAGCAACAATAACAATATAAAAAGCGGAGTGTGCTATAAAAAAGGGCAACGCGACTGGACAAAAACAAAAAATGGAGCTAAAATAATAGAAAGCTTCTGCGTCTGCTGCATATTTTGGCCTTAAATAAATCGACTTTGCATACGCGCAACTAGACTTTGTGTGTGTCTGTGAATGAGTATATGGGAGTATATGTGTTTTTATGTATTTATCATGGCACTGGCACTCAATTTATTTACAAAGCGTAACTTTCAGTCACTGCATGACAGTGGCCCCAACATCCCAGCGAAGCAGCGCAAAAGAAACCGAGCTAAATTATTCAAAGTATCGCGGGTGCGAACTTAAGATGCCCTGTGCTTAATTTAAGAATATTAACAGCTTTAAAGCAAGTAAAAAATACCAAATTTTGCATTGTATTATGTGATCTTGTTTAGTCGTACAGTATTTAAATTCTTATTTAAATTCAGAAGATGTCTAAATTTTTTCACTTGGATGGCGTTCAGTTTATCTCATTTTCGGACAAAGTTTTTTTAGCCTTGTCAGCAGCGATGTCGACATTTGTGCACTTGCTACAGGCAGCTGCAATATTTATGGTTGCAGACTAGCCAGACTAATACACACACACACACACACATAGACGGTCATATACACACTCAATCGCACGTTCACTCAATGAACAAATAACATGTCAAGTTTCATTACAGCTCGCCCACAATTTAGAGAACCCTCGCCTGCAGGCGATATTCGTTGAAGTAGTTGCAGCTGTGGTTGTTGTTGTTGTCGGTGCTGTTCTGTCTGTTATGGCTGTCCGATTAAACTAACTCTAGTTGCGATCCCAGCAGCCACATCATCGTTTTTATCAGTCAACCTTCGCCCGCTGGCCAATTGCCACTTGCAACAACAGGAGGAGCAACAGCATGAGCATCAACAGCAACAACAGTAACAGCAGCATCAGCATCAGCAACTGTCCCAATGTCTACATCTACATCTGTCTCATGCTCCATTCTCCCCTCCTTTTTCTGTCTGTCTGCATGTGTGTGTGTGTATGTGTGTGTATATAAAATGGCTGGCAATTTGAAATTTATGACTGCTACATGATTTGTATGATATGAACGTAAGCAGTTTGCACTCACGTAGTCGGGCCAGACAAAAGAGTTTGGCGCTGCAGCCAGTGTGGATGGATCCCAATGTTCTGCAACTGGAGTCGGGGCAAAGGAACTGGTCGCTGTTGTATGTTCAACGCCAACGGGCATAAAGAGCTCATTTGTCTACTCTCAGCTATCTGATCATTTAATTATAATTCGCTGCTGCAGGTGCCAGGGGCAATATTAAATAGTCAAAAGAAGAAAACCTCTTTTATGTTTTAGTCGCTGCTCATTTGAATTTGATCTGGGGAAAGTTTGTTTGCCAAAATTGGTTAATTTCATTCCCATGTTCTAATTAAAAGCCAGTGACAGCTGACGACAGATGTAGGATGTAAGAGGACACAGGCTTCAAGCTGCACGTCAATGCACATAGCCTATGCTTATCCGGTCTTTAGCCGTTGCTGTTGTAGTTGTAATTATTTCATCGCATTATGCGCGCAAGCGTAAAACTTTCAATTATTTAAATTACACAACATGAACAATACCACAAAAGCGCTTGCCGCACAGCAGCAGCATTATCAGCAGCAGCGGCAGCACCACCAACATCACCAACATCACCAGCAGCTGCAGATTGCCGTCTGGCTGGTTGTTCGCAACGTTGTCGGACTTTTATTTTCTTTGTTGTTGTTGATGTTGTCGTCTGTCATGTTCCAAAATTGCCGCAAGTTTAACGCATGTCGACACTGGCTCCCATTCTTCCCCTTTCTCTTCCCATTTTCGTTCTCGTTCTCATTGCCATTCCCATGCCATCGCATCCAATTCCAAAGCATCCCATCGCCTCTCACTGATCCAGCTGCCCAGCTACCCACATAATTCATTCATATCATCAGCGAAGCCACCGGGAATGTCAGGCGTCAGGAAAGGCGCTGGGGATGAGATGAGTGATGGCTCGAAATATCGCACATATTGACATCATTGTCATTGTGTAAGTGTCACTTCATCTCATCCACGCCATGTTAGCGAACGTTGCACAACTGGCTCCAAATACACCATGCCACGCCACACCACACCACCCATACCCTCCCCTTTCCCCACGGCTCCTTTAACTCAGAAATATTGCGCATACGCCACGTATGACATGTTGTCGTTGTGTGAAGCGGTTGGCAATGTGCTCTGCGTGATCTCTGGTGGCTGACAAGCGCACGTCTGTTTAGTTATCATAAGGGATGTGCAGTGGCATACTTGGCTGAATGAGTTAACAAGAGTATACAGTTTTGCAGAAGTGTGTCGGTAATTAAATAGTCTTCCTTTCGTATAGCCAAAGTTCGATGAGTATTTTATACGCACACACACACAAGATGCTTTGCCTTAATTGTGATTGCTGCTCAAAGCTTGGGTTCATTTTTTCAAAAGCCAAGCTTCAAATACATGTTTCCTGTTATTTATAAGTCAAACATAAATGTTCGCTTCTAGGCATATAGGATTTATGGGCCAGTCGCTTTCATCAGCCCTACAGCTGATGCGCAACCAATCTGTGCTCCAACTAACGCCACAATTAAGCCATAACTCGCCGCTTATTCAGATTGGTTGTGTGGTGCAATTTCGGCTTGGTTACAAACCATTACGCTACCCACTCAGCCGGATAGACATATGTGTGTACGAGTAAAAAAGAAGAAATGAGGCTTATAGCAGCATGCGCAAAAATGCCACACACAAGAGTTAACAGGCAGCGACTTGTCAGCAGAAAATGACGGCAGGGACAACAATGAGTGAAGGAGCAGCTCATTGGATTTGGGTTTGAGTCTGGGTCTGGGTGTGGAGCTGGGTTTGGATAGTGGATTGCATTGTCTATTGGACACTGCTCTGTCTGCAGGGCAACGGGCCAAAAATATATGGATACAGATATACAGATATACTGACATATTTGTATTTACATTTATAGCTACATATTTCCATTTATTCCAGCACTGCTCGCCCTCATCTTGTTTCATATTCGCATGAATTTACTTTGTATCACTTGTCACTTTTTTATTATTATTGCCCTTTGCTGTTGTTGTTGTTGTTGGCGATGCTTTTACCGCCGTTGCTGTGATTTTATTTTTTATGGCTCATCCGCAAGCAGAATCCCTCGCATCAGTTGCTGCTGCTGCTGTTGTTATTATTATTATATCATTTTTCATCAGCTTGATTTCCATTCATTGTTGAGTTCATAAGGCGCACAAATATGTTTCATTATTTGTTTGCTGTTGCTGCAGCTGTTAAAGGGATTAATTTCTTGATTTACCCTTGCTATATTCATATGTATATATATATTTATATACATATATATTATACCGTATACTTGTATATATTTATACCGTATGCAGCACGCAATACTTTACACTAGATGCTGGAGGATGCTTTGTTCTTTGCCGTTGCCGTTGCCGTTGTCATTGACAACATGCCCCCTCGTCTCCTTTCGCAGTTCGGCACAACTGCGGTCTTTAGCTTATTTTTGTTCCCAGATTCGATGCAGTTGCGTGGAAACGTATTGAAAATAAGTGAATATGCTAATACCAAACGATTGGGAAAAGCAGTCATCCATCAGCGACACGTCAGAGAAAAAAAGCGTATTAAATTCTTGTTCACTTTGATGCGTCAAACACTTTCTATTGTGAGACCTCGTCCCGCTCCTCGGCTACCTAGCTACGTATGTATTTCTGGTTTTTTTTTTTATTCAGGGGCACATTTTTTTTCTTTTCTGTGTTATATATTGTTGATGTTATTGGTTTGGATTATACCATTCATTGCATCCGTCCCTTTATTTTTCCAGCAGCTTGTCAATTCAACGCATTTGTTTCTCTTTAACAATTGCTCTTCTTGTTTTTCTTTAATTTCCATAGGATTATCGATGGGACTTAACATTTTCCCTAGATTTACTATACATTTCTGCAGATATCCAAGCTCATCGATAAAAATACCCTTCAGGATAATCCTTTCGAGAGCATAGTTAGTGTGTGAGGTCCTTAGACTCGTCGATGTTTATATCAGGGGGGCACTTTTCGTGTATCTCAGTTTAGCTCTCATATTTGCAAGAGTGGCATAAGCCCAGGGTATTATAAAGACACAAAAACGAATGCGAAAACTTTTCAACAACCCAAGCGCAAAGAGTCGAAAAGGTCCGGGGTATGAAGGTTGCTAGAGTGGCAGGCAAAGCAGCAGCTTAAGCCTTTTGCCAATTACTTAAACATAAGCAACGCCGGGGGATTTACAAGTATTTTTCCGGCTGCAAGTTTCCCTTTTTTTCCATGTCCCTGCTTAGGGATGTGCTCTTTAGTTGATCGTTTGGGATTTTTTTTTTCTTGGTTAGGTGTTGACATAAACATTAAGTTAAGTTCGGCAGTGCTCGAGTAAGCAAAATTGTGTGCATTTAAAAAGTTGCTTGGAGTACTTCAGGCAAACAGACTGACAAGTAAGTTATTCACTAGAAAACTCGACAATGTTAGCTATTTAAGGTAATGTACAAGCAACTTTACAGTTTGTTATGTGATAAGCTTAGACTAATAGCCTTTAACTGGGTATTGTATGCGTGCTGCTCTCTGTAGATCTATAGAGAAACAATCGATTATTTACTTCAATTCAAAGCTGACTTTGTCTCTTGCCTGTCAAGTTGTCAGTTGGTGGAATTAAAACAAATTGGCTAACAGCAACTTAGTTGGCTGTGGCCAGAAATAACTCACACTGACAGTGGCGGCATATTATAAGCTTTTCAAGCGCCTTTTGATATTTTGCTGGAAAATTGAGATTAAACCTTCAAGCCGTATTTTATTTGCAATCACCATAATATATCCCTTGGGTTGTGTATATCAAAACTACATTACGCATCATTAAATATAATTTCAATATGAGAAAACAAAATATATGTAGAAACAATATTTACTAGCGTGCGTTGGAAAATGAATAAATCAAATGGAAAACTGCAATAAATTATTTCATTTGCATTAAATGCCATGAATTGAATAATAATAAATGAAATGCGGATGGAAAATACAAAACTAATATGAGAATGCTTTTCACACAACAAACACAAATTAAATTCGCAAAAAAATAAAAATTGCCAAATGTCAAATAATCGCAAAGCTAATTTGTCAGTTTGTCATTTGACAAACCAAACCGACAGCCGCCAACAGCCAACAGAAGGCACTCATCAAGGGCGAATGCAAGTGAGAGGCAAGTGAGAGGTGGTGTGGTTGAGGTAGTGGGATGTTGTATAGCTCACAACAAGCGACTGGATGTGTTGGAGACAATTGCCGTCAATCAATTCGAAATGAGTCGAACTGAGTAAATGAATCGCTCACATTTTGCAATTATCCGATGTATTCTTGAAATGCTTGGCAATTACCTTTAATATTTATGGGCGAACCTCAAGCGTTTGTCAAACGTTTCATGTTTACATTGTTTACATGTACATAAGAGATGTTCATTAACTCCAATGTTGCAACAAGCTGCAACAGGAACATTTACAATAAAAGCGTAATATTCTCTGATGTGTCGACCTGTTGATAATGTTGTACGACATACAAACTCGTTGCATGCAACCATATGCCACCATCCAGTCTATGTATCTGTTGGTTTTATTTAAAAAAATCTCTGTGCTCAAGTTGTCAACACACACACACTCACGCATAGATTATGGCCTAAACAAATTAGACGCAAAGCAAATATATAGCATCACAGGTAGGAGCACAGCAGCTACTATCTGCCGCAGCTGATAGGCACATTGCCAATTAATTGGTGTGCAGCATCTCTACCGCATCAGACTTGGCCGTCATGTGCGGCACATACCCAATTCCACACACATACTGTTATCAAGAGCTTAAGTTAATGTGCATGCTGCCCGACAACTAAATGCTAAGCAACCTGTGTGTGGTTATATGTGTTTGCTTAGTAATTGTTGCTCCGTTTACATCGCTTGCCAATTAAAAGTACACCATTACTCTGTATACTTATACCCCAAGACGTCGCCACGTCAATCACAATCACAATAGAGCCAAAGGCAACCGACCAACATTGTCAACAGGAAACAATGCTCTTATTACTGCCTCGGCCACTGATGCGGTCATCTTCTTGACCATAACTCAATTAAGACTCCATTGTCTTCGTTTATGTACAATAATTTGGCCATCAAAATCGAGCATACAGCTAAATCATTATGATAAAGAGAGCTTATTATGTTGACCTACTTGAATACTACACTTAGGTAAAACAAAATTTCAATTAATTTGGCATCCTTTTAATTATCCAATAGACATGGCACAAATACCTGCTTAGTTCTTATCGTTCATGTGTTATCTCACCTTGATTTAACCTCTGTAGCAAAAAACAAGTTTGTTTTTTTTAATGAGCTCTCATAAATCAGTTTGGAACGAACCTTAACCTGTTCGGGCAGCTGTTGCAGGTTTCACTGCAGCGGCCAACATATGCATAAACATAGATTCTCTGGTAGCAAGAGAGATGCCTCGACATTTACCTCACATACATGTAAGCATGTGTGTGTGTGTGTGGAGTGTGTAGCAGCTGTGGCTGGGTATCATTCGGGCACTGAAACAGTAGCAGGAACTTGAGACGTGGCACGAACAAAATAGCGTTGGCTTTATTCAAGCAAACGACAAGAATTATTTTGTAAGAAAAGTATCGCATATCAAGGAAGCAACTGAGACAAGAAGCCAGCGACAAGGACATGGACAAGGACAGGGATCTGAACAGTTTTACTATTTCGCGATGCAGACGTTTTGCTACACAGTAACTCAGTGGTGCAGCTGCAGTCGGAATGCTTTATTATACATATACATAGAAACTCCTTGTTGTTTCATATCGCTTGTCCTTGACACACGCAAATGCATTTATTAAAGTCACACAGTGCCAGCTTCCAAGCAAAATAGCAACAGCTTGCAAATACTGCAAGACTATTCCAAGTGTCCTTACTGTAGGAGTTATATGTAGAAGTTCGCATTTAATCGCCAAGCTTGGAGTTACATATCAGACTATAACGAGAAAGTTTCCGCAGTCATATCCGTAACATTGACAGTGACTAGAACAAAACAATTGAGCATATCAAAATGCTTGGCATCTGATTTGTTTCTTCTTTTTTTTTTTGATTCCTTTTGCCTGAGTTGTGCTGCGAAAAGTGCAGTGCAGAAAATGAAAAGGATGTGAACGCAGCAGACGACACGGAAGAAGTTTGCCAACAGTGTTTGCATTTCGAGTTCATTTTGCACGCAGACGTCCTTCACAGGATGCCGTTTGACTGGCAAATGCACAGGCAGCTGGGGCAGCAGTTGACTTGAGTAGATGCAGACACACGTATACAAGTATAAGGTATAAGTGTGTTTATATAAGTAAGTCACTTTTGAGTGGGGGCTAATGAAAATTCTCAACAGCTGAAGCTTAAACTCACTAAACAGTCGCCTACTTAAACAAACTTGTGCTTCACTGACTTAAAACTTTGGCCATAAGTTAAACATCAGCATTATTTACGCACATGCAAGCAGAAACACACACACAGACACACCATCACACCATCACACACCCAGAACACACACTCATTGAGCTACAGCAATCAAGCTGGCAGCTTATAAATATTATGGCTGCCAATTTGGGAATGCCAACCGATACCCAGCCAAAAAAGACAATACTCATCTCAACTCGCTGTCTACGATTTGACGCACGACTGAAGTCGAATGATGAAAAGCACATGCGACTACATAAATCCTTATTTATATAATTGTATGCTATATTCAGAGGTAGGCGAAGCATCTCTGCACTTCTGTGCTATTTTTATGTCGAAAGTACTTAAAAAACCAAAACTTTCATATGGTATATTGCTCAGAAGTGTCTGAGTAGGTTTTTAGTCAGACGAAATATTTTGAGCAAGTTTTCCAATTACCCAAGTCTCCATAGAGATTCCACGGTATTACAAATGTGGCGGCAAAGTTTGTTAATATTAGCAAGCACTCGGAAAATGTTCGCTGCATTAGCTTTTCCTGCATGCACAGATCGGTGGGTAAGCAGCCACCTTAGTTACCCGACAGCTGCTCACAGCCTCGCCTCGTCGAGAGTCAATTGCCTCCACTCAACTCTGTCTGTCTGTCTGTCTGTCTTTCAGTATGTTTGCTGTCTTGTTTGGCTCTTGTTTGTTATACGTGTCAATGTGGTGTTGTACGCACGTAAACGATTCCGAGTATTTATTACGCGCACAACTTGACATAATTCCTTTTTTCCGCTCTACTAGTTAAGCCATTGCTGGGGCACCCCAGCGAGAGGCAAGACTTATCCTCCAAGCAAAACGATGGGGCTGGGCTGAGCAACTACTAGAGTTGAACTAATGTTGACACTGTGGAAGCAGCTACGGCTTTGCAGTTAATCCCACTTTACTGTACAACTAACAGGACGACATCTCGATATGGATTTATGGTCGTCGTATGTGCGACTTGCATCACGCGTTCATTGAGAACGTTGAATTGCCATCATCGTTATCAGCATTAGCAGTGTTAGATCATTATCGGGTGCGACAAAAAAAAAACAAGTTTTGACTCAACAACTTTATCTGCAGAGCGCGCACTTATTTTTGCCCATCCCACATAATTTTTCTCTCTCTCTGTCAATGAGCTTTCTTACCGCATTAGGCAGCAACAATAGGAACAACAACAATAACAAAAACCAAATACCATTAAGCGGCAACACTGTTAGCCAAAATGGCGGCAACCGTTGACGCCATCAACGCGAAAATAATCCGAGAAATGCGGCGTTAATGGCAACACGACTGGGTGGAACAAAAATGAGCGAAGCGCATGTGAAGGCAAACGATATTATGATTATGATTATTATTATGTTGTTATTAGATTAGGCGCAATTTAAACTTATTTTTTTCGCCTCTATTTCTACTGCATCTGCTGCTTGTTCTTGTTCATTGCCCCACTTGCCTTTGTTCGGCTTGCTTCCGATGGCATTGTGTTAAGTCGACTCTTTTGGTGCTGTGGCACTTCCGTTTGGCTTTGGCTTACGACACTTGATGCCCCAGTTGGCCAAGTTACCAAGTTAGCCAAGGAACGGGCCCCCAAGCGCTGCTTGGCTAAGCAACCAGGCAAACGCCGTCCATTGTTTCAAGCTGTGCCAGCGTCTTAGCCACGCTTAATTGGTTGGCTTTTATTACTTGCAAAGTGCTGTACAGTGAGCGCATAATTTTTACTTTGCCTCCACATTGCACAGTGGACCAAAAATTTACAAAACCTACTCTATATTTTCAAAAGGTTTCGGGAAAGCATATAGGTTATAAGTTAAAGTTCAAAACAATGACAATGGAACAATAAAAGATTTTACAATATTCTCGCCCTTGAAGCCTAGTAGTTCATTGTTAATTGTCTCAGAGACTCAATAAAAATTAAAATCTTTTCTCTCTCTCTATTCTCTCTGCGACCCACTTGTTGGCATACAATACGTAACAAGATAACCTAAAATATTTAGAAATGTATTTTTAAGATTCGTTGTGCAATTGGATCTGTTTGAAATTCTTCTAGCAGCTATTAGAAACACAAAGTGTGAGGAAAATAAAGCTCTGCGCCTTTTTGATCATTTAATGTATCTAGAATCTAAGAATTTTCGATCTTCGACTCTTTCGACTTTGACTTTTTTTCTGTTTGCTCTGCTTTGAACCCAATGTGACGAGACAAGGAGATATTTTTTTTAATTAAATGCATTTGAGGGGCGTTGCTCCGCTGGAGTCATGCTGGCTGGCTGACTGACTGGCTGCCTGGCTGGCTAGCTAGCTCATGTACGTTTGCTCACATCGCACCTATACACACGTCTGCCACACCCACATCCATAGGGCCTCCCACATTTAGACGGAGACGCGTGCCGTGCTGGGCCGGGTCGGCCCTTTTTCACTTTGGTAGTTTGTGGGGCCATTTTGGCGCGAAATGAATTTAAATTGTCTGGCGTTTCCTGCGTTAAGGGCAGCTTCCTCTGCCTTTGGTCTTTTCTTTGGATTCACTTGCACCTTTTTCGAGAGCAGCTAAAAACGGAATTACTTAATTACAACAATTATTAAACAGCAGCCGTTGGGTCTGCGTATTCTCCGGGAGTACAAAAAATAAAAAATAAAAAGAGAACGGTAAAAACGGTGCGTGTTTCCTGTTGCTTTTGTTGTGTATTTTTTTTTTTCTCATTTTGTTGATTTTCCTGTTGTTGTGTTTTGTTATCATGTTTGTTGCTGGCTGTTATTTTAATTAAATATTTTCACACCTACTTCATTTGAGCTTGGTAACTAGGAGCGAGGGAAGGCATTTATTTCGTTGCCATCGTCGTCGCCTTGGCCTTTATGTAGGTGTTAATTTCCTGTCTCCAGGCAACAACAAAGGCCACTCATTTGCAATAGCAACAACATCAACTAGTATTGTAAGCGTCGGCTATAATAAGAATAATTGCCAGGACTAGCTACAAGGCACGAAGTCTGAAATTTTATGCGCCGTAAAATTGCATGCGAAATAATTGAAAAGCATCGAGCCGCGTCTTTTTGTCCTGTTTGTGATGCTGCTGTCTGCTGCGCTTGCTGCTTGCTGCATCTTCTAACTGGCAGCAGATAAAGTTTTCCACAGCGCTAAAATAATAGCAGCCAAAGTGGTTATAAATATTTTGTGCACAGTTTCCGTTGCCCTCTGGCCCCTTTTGTCCTTTTCTTCGTGCAGCATCGAAAGTAATTTTTCAGCTAAATGAATTTGCACAAGTTGCGGGAAAAATGCGCAAAAAATGTCAAAAAAAAGAAGCGAACTTGGAAAGTATTGCCACTTGATGGGAGGAAGAAAGGGATGGCTGTCTTGAAATTTGCTGCGTCACTTGACACAAACTGCGGTCAGTAGCAAAGTTCAACGCGCACATCTAATGAGCCGGAATCAGTTGTCCTTAAGACCCAAGTCTGACTTTTTGCTCTGCTATTTACTTAATAAACAACTTTACCAATTCTGCGCAAACAATTTTAAAATTTCATTTCAATTGCAGGTCCACCAGGTCCACCCGGTCCGCCCGGCAAGCGAGGGAAGCGTGGCAAGAAGGGCGATGGAGGAGACAAGGGCGAAGCGGTATGTTTCTCAGAGCGGAATGAACAAGTAGAAATCCATATATGACACTATACTTTACTGTTCCCAGGGCCTTAATGGCATCAGTGGCGAGAAGGGCTCGGCTGGTAAGCCCGGTGATAAGGGCCAAAAGGGCGACACCGGCCATCCGGGCGTGGATGTCTTCCAAACCGTCAAGGTAAGTCGCAAGGCGTTCCTCAATACCACTGCTGCAAGACTACATTCGAAATTGGAAAATCAAAATTGAATACGACTAATCGAAATTTTTGAAAATCTCTAACACAATGCTGCTCTGCTTTCTGCATTCTCTTAGGGCCTCAAGAGATCGGTGACTACGCTGCATGGCGGCACACTTGGTTATGCGGAAATAGTTGCTGTTAAGGTATTCCACCCATAAATCTGTTTCAACTGCCGTAGACACTAGACATGACAGCCTGTAGTCCATATCCCAGCACCCAACCCAATTCAACCCTGGATTCTTTGGAGCATGGCCATTGTCATTTTTCAAGGCAAAATACAGTCGGACAGAAGCTGCAAATATTTGCAACTTGTTGTCCTCTGGACTTGTCCTTCGTTCTATTTGCACTTGTAGTTTTTGTTGGTGTTGTTGTTGTATTTGTACTCGGTATTTGTACTTGTTTATTATCCTGCACAATGTTGTTCGTTTGTTGTACTTTTAACTTGAATCAGCTCTTTGGTTTAAGCTGTACGATAAATGTTTGCTACTTTTGCATAGTTTCTGCTTAGTCATTTTGTTTCATTGGGGACCAACCGACTCATTGTAGCTGCTCATCCTATTGTCATTTGAATATTTGCTATGGTAATTTTATCATTCCCCTAATGGTATCTGATGTATCTTATAGTAGTTTGTTTGGTTTGGTATCTGATGTTTCTTATAGTAGTTTGTACATGTATGCAAGCTGCTATTTTACTTGCTCTAACGACAAGTGATTTGCGTAAGCGTTTTGCAGACTTTCCGTTACCCAAGGTATTTAATTTTATAACTAATTTGTCTAACCAATTCAAATTAAATGTTTTTAATTATTTGAAATTAAAGTTGACTACGATAAAAGTAAAAGTATTACATAATGTATTGAAAGTATTTGTTGGATACCTACCTTAAGACCAAAAAGATTAAGTGTAAGAACAACCAAAACAGGCACGGCTAATATATTATATTTTTGTACTTTCACTTCTTACTTCATAATTTCTTAAGCAATTTCTAAACTTCGTTTTATTGTCGAGTTTCTTCTTTAGTTAAGCTAAGTTAATCCCTGATTTAGCACTTTTCCTTTTCGATTAATTTTATTCTTTTCTCTTCTTTATTATTTTTAAAACTAATTTTTGCTTTGCAGCAGCTGATTTTTTTTATATGCTAATATACTTTTCTCTTATATTTTCATTAACCAATTTGATTTTTTTATGCAATGTTTTTTTTTAACAACTTCTGTGTGTGTTTGTTATAAGGACTTGCAAGAAGCGGGCGTTAACGTATCCGCTTCAACGGTCATACAGCTAAAGGTAAGTTCTCGGGCTCTGGTATTCTCCACTTTGTGTACATTGTATTCTGTTGCATGCCTCCTATGTAGCTTAATCTTTGTTTGGTGCACGTGCCTCTCCATTTAAGCAGAAATTGTATGGGTTCTTAATGCTAATAGACATATTTTTCAATAATCTAGGGTGAGCCAGGCGAACCTGGACCGCCGGGACCCCCAGGCGAACCTGGCAATCCGGGCGTGGCGGGCGAACGTGGACCACCCGGCGAAACTGGACAGCAGGGAGTGCAGGGCGAGGCTGGTCTGGCAGGACCGATTGGACCTCCTGGCGTTGCGGGCATACCTGGCACAAAGGTGAGTGATTCACAGACAATGAGGAAGTAAAACAAAAACAACAAAAAAAAACCCGAATCACAATAGCGACACACAGAAAGAGAGTGAGAAAGGGCGGTGGATAAAGAAGAGCCCGGTAGGGATAGAAAGCGATTCATAAGTAAAACAAAGATGTCACAAGGATTAATGCACTATTTGTATCTGGTGGATAAACATTGTGACGTTTTAAGTGACTACGAATTCGTCGTCGCACCAGATTTGTGTGAATGTGTGACTGGGTGTGTGAGTGTGTCTGTGTGCTGTCTGCTATTGTTTTTCTGATGTTCCTTCCCTTTATGTTTTTTCTTGGTTTTCCACATTATTTATCGTTTATTTATGTATTAAGCGTCCCCTCCCTCTTTCTCTCTCACCCTCTCTTGTGACTGAGTGTCACCTTTATGCCTCTGTCCTTGGCATTTCCACTTAATTTCCCAACAGACAGATATCAATACTAATGCAGACCTGTGACTCATTTCCATCTGCTTTCCTGCTTTACAGGGTGACAAGGGGGATCGAGGTGATCGCGGACTCACCACAACCATCAAGGGTGACGAGTTCCCAACGGGCATCATCGAGGGTCCGCCGGGACCGGCTGGACCACCTGGTAAGTGTCTCTTGGAGTTGGCAGCTGCCGCTCAGTTTGCTTTCATTCAACAGCCACTTAACTCTCAGCACAAATACAGATACAGATACATTGAAACTAGTCGTAAACTACAAAAACCGCAGCTTATTGATGTTTGGGAATCGATCGTTCTATGGGTATTTTTTTCAAGTGGTGCCACGCGGCTTGATTTGGTTGCTCATCTGCGGGTTGTTTAATTTATTGCCAGCGTACTCTGTGAATAGATTTCCGCCGCCTCTGGCCCCAGCCCTGACTCTGGCGCGCGGCCCTAATTGAGTCATTGACTAACGCTGTCCCATTAGAGCACATTTTTGAATTTGATGTGGCCTTTTGGTGTGAAAAGCAGCTCGTTAAAATGTAAATCAAATACCAAATGCATAGCAGCAAAATGCATTTCCGTTGGTGTTTTTATTGCAGCGCATATTTTTGAAATATTCTCGAATAAATTTAGTTTGTTTTTTTTTTGTATTTTTAAATATGTTTTTTTTCATCCACATTTGGAAATTTGTTTGCCTGCCGCATTTCGCGATTACATTTACGACCTTTGTGTTTTGTGTGCTGCCGCATGCAACAATGTTTGACGTCGACGTCAATTAAATGCCCCACAATTCGTTGGCAGCAGCCGCCCACTCGCCCTCTCGGACCTCTGTCCGGTACAGTGCCCTACCGGCATGCGTCCACGCCTACAATATCTCGAACAATTTCCACTTTCCAGCTAGTTTTACGATCTGACCTAACATATTTCTGCACTTTATGCGATTTTAATAAACGAAAATATCCCAAGCGCACGGCTGAAATAGCTGAAACGCTCCGGAATCCAAACACAAATTCGAATCCGGCGCTTGTCATAAAAATTTGTAGACCCGGGCAGCTTGAAACACTTACCGCAGTCATAAAAACGCAACTTTATGTCATTTATGTTGCTTTTAGCGGCTCATTAGCATCGCTACTCGATCCACGATCCACTCGCAGCACAGCCAGTGCAACATGCCTCAAGCGGCAAATGTGTATATGTAAGACTATGTTATTACCTATGACTCTAGTCGGTTGCACTCTGACCAATTGTTTTATTAGGGGTCTTCAGTGTGCGTAGTAAATAAACATTTCTTAAGACAGCATAAAAAGGTACAGACACAAGCCATAAATGTCAGTGGAATGGGATTTTGAAATTGGAGGCAATATATTCTTCTTCCTACTTCGGGAAATAAAATACTCTGGAATAAAACCTTTGTCAAATAATTCTCTGAAGTCATGAGTTTGTATATATATAAAATTTTGTTTTACTGTTAACTTATATCCATTTTTATTATATTTTATTTCATTAAATCAATAAATCCTCTATAATTATAACTCTATAAACATAATTGGAACATATGAGACACAGAAAGTATATCCCACTCTCTACGTGGAAGAGATTTGTAAAGTACAAACTAAGAAAGTTTTTTATTTAAAGCATTATAGGTAAGCATACAATAGTCTGGGCATCAGAACCGGAACCCATGTTTGCAGTTGCCTTAAGCTAAGTGAATGCCCCTAATGCATTTGACCACTGCACACCGCTATCAATTATGCGCTTGCTACAAGCCCGCATCGCGTAACCTCCCACTTGTCTTATCAGAGCATCAGAGCCCTGCGGTTGTTAAAGTTGTTGATGTTGTTGATGTTGTCGATGTTGTCGTTGTTGTGAGAAATTGCAGTTGCGCATTGTTTTTAAATTTCTTGTTGGTTTCAAACAAGATCTACTGTTTCGATAGACACAGTTGTCGGCAGTTGCCAAGCGTCCGACGCAATGGCACTGGCATACCCTTGTCCAGAGCCCCTACTTCGACTCCAAGGCGCGGCGGGGGAATCTCCTTTGACTGTGCTGGACCATGCTATGCGTTGATGGACATGAAATTGCAATTTATTTTCCAAAATCAGCGCCCGGGTTTGAGTCGCCAGCTCATGGGACATGCGTCTGCGTCTGCATTTGCGTTTGCGTCTGGCTCCAGATCTGAGCTTCGACTTCAGTCATTTAGGCTTGATTTGAATAAATTGAATGTCATTTGTATTTGGAATTCTTTCATCTGGTGGCCACGTCTGTGTTCCTCTGTTTCTCTCACTCTGTCGACTGCTTATCTTATCGTTGTCGTAATTAGTTAAGCTGACTTGTGCTTTATGTGTGGGCAGTCACTGAGCTGGACCTGGGAGATGTCTCGGCAATTTAATGTGTCATTTGTATTTTGCGTCTCCAGAATACAGCCGAGCAGAATAGCCCAGAGGAAATGTACAATGTACAATGGCAGCTGCTTCAGTCCCAGTTGTAATGCCGAAAATTTCAATTTATTTACTGATTTATTTGAATTTCATTTCAGTTATATTGTGATTGCATTTCAGCCGGGTAGATTTTGTCTGCTTTCCTCTGGTTAGCTCCGCTCCTTGCCATTTGTCCATTGCCTTGTGTACGAAATTAAAACTTATCATTTGCACTTCATCTGCATTGCCTTTTTTGCTAAACACAAACCGAATGCGAAGCGAGAAGCATGATGAAGAGGGAAATGCCCAAGTGGACCAACAGTATCCAATATCCTGACTATAAATCCACAGGCTCCGCGGTCCTAGTGGTCAAGTTGTTGTCTGCTGCTGGCAATAGTTTTGATTGTGGCTGAAATTGTCGCCTAAAATGCTAAACGGTAAATTATGCCACCATAAATACTTACCGAGTCCGAGTGAGAGTCCAAAACAAAGAGGGGACAACAAAATACTTTATAAATAAACGGCAGACGACAGACACAGAGACAGAGACAGAGGCACAGGACCCATAAACCAAATTCCAGCCAGACTGAAGTCACGCAAATTTATGCGCCCTGGCCAAGAGACGAGGAGTCCTGGCAACTCGACGACCCATGTCCCGCCCAATTTTACGAACTTAATAAATTTTCTATATCTTTTCACACACACACACACCAAACTGCTCGAGCTCATGTACAGGCACACATTTTGACAAGCCGCACAATTGGATTTGCCTATGAATTGAATTCTGTGTACTCGTGTGCCTTTGTGTGTTTCGTATCCTTATCGGCCTGTCTGTGTATGTGTGGGATATTTAAATGGTCGTACTTAATGGTTCGGCCAACAGCAAGCCCAAAAAAAAACCCAGTTTCTCATTATTTAAACTAAACAGGTCGTCACATCATTGTTGTTGTTATTTTCGTCTCGTTGGCACAGTGTGGCAAAGCTAGTTTTATGCCGACAGATTTACGAACAGTCCAACGTCCGCAGTCAGAGGCTTGTACATATTAAATTATTTTCACAGATAATTATTTTTTAACCTAAAATTGAATTTCATTTTCATTTGCGTGAATATGCAACTGCTGCATAATGAATCAGTTGTCTGAAAGAGCTCTCGGTAAATAGGTAAAGTCCCTCCACTTTGGCACACAACAAGCTAGCTGTAAGCCACCGTTTGCTTTGGACATTCTATTTTTGGCCAAATAAACAATTTGCATTTTAAACTGAAACCCCAAAACCCAATAAAAGGCAACAACGACATAAAGAGTCGCTTATCGTTGCCAGCATCATCAGCAGTTGAACAAATTGCTGACCGAAAACCAGACAAACGCTCGTTGACTGACAGATGAATGGTGACAGTCCATTCAGCTGCGATAATAACGGGTGTAATTATAAAGCAGCGTCAATGCCACGCCTCTTGTTTGCACCACACTTGTCGCATCGCGTCGCTGTGTCGATATTTATATACTCCAAAAATAAATATGTATCCAAAAATTTGTAATAGTTAAAAAATCGATCGTTTACAAAACAAAAACATGCTTTGGAATAATGGTTCATGGTTCAAAATACATAAATACAACAAGTGAACAAAATAACTTTCAGATAACTTTACAGATAAACCAACAGTTATTTAAAAACATTTCAAATTTTAATTTTATATTTAAGAATGTTATGATGAGAAAAACAAATGTTTATAAAACTGAGTATTCAAATACAATGATTTTTCTTCAAGTGTATCTGTATCTATGCCACAGTCTGACTGGCTGAGTGTGTGTACATTGCTTGCTATTCGCATATTAAAATGATTCGCTATAAATGTCAAATACGAACATTCACAGGTCCGCCCGGGGAGCGCGGTGAACCCGGAGAGGTAGGACCCATTGGACCGGCTGGACCGCCTGGCGAGAAAGGACCACGCGGCAAGCGGGGCAAGCGGGTGAGTGTGAAAACCAACTGAATAACCAACGTAAAAACTCGCTTTGCAGTCAATTTTAATTAGAAAACAGCGACGAAAAAAAAAAAAATTACTCAACAGCCAAAAAATAATAATAATGAAGAAAATTTATGAATATGTAAATTGGTTTGTAAATCTTTGTAAAAATGCGTAGAAGCGTAACATTCATTTGCATACTCGTTAAATGAATCTGTAAATATTTGTGCAGTAGGAGAGCTACTGCCTAAGCTGTAAATAATTAGGGCGCATCCGCATCCTTTCGCATGATCCAACCAAGCAGGTGTTTAATACCTAGCATGTTATATATGTATGCACAATTCAACATACATACATATATATGTATATGTTCATCTATATATTTATGAGTGATATGTGAATGTCATTGACTACGTAATGAGCATGTTCAAATGTCATCCCCAATGGATCCAAAGCTCACCGCTCACCTAAACTCATTACAGGCACTGTCAGAGCGACAAGAGAGAAACCTTGATGTAATGCCTTTGATTAAGCTTTAAAGTATCTGGCAGATACGCACACTAGATGAGGGTGTTCGCGCGTAATATAAATTCCCCAATCTGCTGGCATAAGTCTCTTTTTTTTCGATGTGGGCCCCGTGGCGCAAAACTATGTCGACGCACTTGGCGCCTCATCGAAATTGTCAAAAATGTGTTGGAGCTTAAATCTTGGTCTTAATTTATGTGCCCCCTGTACGGCCGTAGAGTGTATCTGCAGCATTTATCTAGGCATTTGCTGTGCGTTATGTGCTCTTCTCTGGAATGTCAACAGTGCAAAGATACTTAACATTTTTATTGGCACTTGGTGAGCTGGCAGCTGTTGCCGCCCCGTGACGTGCTGATGGATGCAAGAGAACCTGTACGGATTCTCATATTTTGCGAAACACTTTTGATATATGCAGAAGTGAACTGGCGGGGAATATGAATATGTATCTAGCACGTGTTTATTCACGTTATGAAACATGCATAGGCGCCGCTGGCAAACGGGGATGGGTGCGCTTGGTGCTCGATAGGAGTGTTCTTTTCCTACTTTCGCCAATCCACAAATATTTGCGCGTTTTGCCAATTTTCGTAAAACAGTCTGATTATTGTACATTACACACACACACACATAATATATACACACACACATGAGAGCGTCAAATTCATGAAACACGCCTTTGGCCAACTGCTGTTGTCCCAGTCATTGGCATGGTCATTGCTTTTGCGTTTACTGTTGTCTTTTCCATTTGTTTTTGTTGTTGCTGTAATAACGCGTTATGGCACAATAGCGGCAACTCCAACAAAGTTCCAATACAGCCAGAATCAAGCAGCAAAATAACAACACCCAACAGATACTGACAACGTGCAGCTTCACATTTATGATTTTTGCGTCGATTTATGTAGTGTAGACGAGAGTAGTCTAAAAAAAAATGTAATTCTGAAAAAAATGAGAATACCTATTGCAGATATTGTGCACACAAATTAAAATAAAAATTCATAATTCAATAAAATAAAATGAAAACAAAAACAACTATCATAAAAATAGTACATTTTCCATTTCGTTCAGTTTTGTTTTGCTTTTACGCCATCAAAAGATTAATTTAATTAATTTATGGTAAAAAATTGGTTAGAATTTCCTTTATACAATTTTAACGTTTTAAAAAAGAAACGGATTTAAAATGAATCAAACTATGCACTTATCATTGCAACAACTTTTCGCGCCAACCTCTCTGTAGTCTTCAGCTGCGGGTGTTGCATGCCACGCCTCCTGGCACAGTCTTTTCAATGCTATGCGCACTCGTGCCATGGTGCTCGAATGTGCCGATTACAGCGCCCCACCACTGGCCCAGCCACGGCTCTATGTGTTGTACAGGCGCTGCAACGACGTGATGTCAAAACAAATGAAAGTCATAAGAAACGGCAGGCAGTCTTCAGCTCCCTGCCTGCCATTGGCAAACAAACAAAACTTTTGGCAACAAACAAAAGTTCGCGCCTTCCCGCTCAGACCCAGACTCTGGGTTTAATTCAAGCCGCACCAAGGCAATGTTGAGCATAAAAAATTATTTGCAACAATTGCCATCATCTTCGATGGAGGCTGGGCTGGGCTGAGCTGGTGCCGAGCGAAGCAGCTGAAACGTGACGGCTCCCGGCAGCAACGGTTACGGCAGAGCCGAGACGTCGATTTTTCAATTCGACTATCAGCGGCTTTGATTTTCCGAGAAAGGCCTTCAAGTCCAAATACTGGCATTAGGATGAATGAAAATGTGAATGAGAATCAGAATGGGAATGTGAACGTGAATGTATCTGATGATGATGATGAGGATGCGAAACGATGAAAAATGATGCTCGGCACTCGTGCCCTGTGTGCCACATTTCATTTTCAGCACTTTTAAAAATATAGCACTAGCGTTGCCAGCATTAAAGATTCTTGTAATTAGTTCGGCAAGTCATAAAAAATTCCAATTGGTTATATACTGTTTTTCTTAAACATTTGTTCGTTCAGTCTCATAATGCCACACCCTATGCTACCACACCTCAACTGACGGTTTGTCTTAGACAAAAACCGGGAGCATTTTAGCTCGCTCGTTTTAATACTCTAAAAATGGTGCAGATATTCATGAAAATCTTTTTTCATTTTAAAAATCTAGATTAAGATTTGCAAAAAAATCGCATGTTGTCTTGTGTTGAAACTGCTCTATTCACAAAATTAAAATATTAAATTTTAAAAACTCCAAGAGAATAAGACATTCGGCATTTCAGCGATATCTGCTCAGTTTTTTTTCCCCTCCAGATGATGTCGTGCCGGCTACGGCCATAAAAAACGCAATTGTAGGTATTATAAATTTGACATGTTATTTTCGTCGCCTCGTCAGAATAAAAAGCTCATATGAGAATATTGCGTCATTTGAGGAAGCAAAGGGAAGACGTCGTCAGCGACTGGTTGGCATATGAAATGAATTTGGCTGGGAACTGGGCTGGAGTGAGTCGCGATGTGATGGAATAATGTTCTACCCGAAGTCAGGGCGTTGCGACAGATGTGTTATGCGACATACTAAAATTAAGTTAAGATCTTTAAATGAGATATTGATGTGTTTATAAACGGAAAATACGTCAACGTCATTTAGAAAAATAAAAGACATAATTGCCGATACCTGACAGTTCTGGACCCATTTCAGTTTTATATATATAGACATGAAACTACCTTCAATGTATTGTAATTTTTAAAACAGTTATCCTTATATCTCAATTCTCTTTTGCCCTCAAAAGCCCACTAACAAAAGGACTGTATTGAAGAATAAATTTTGCTTTCATTTATCGCACGAAAATATTTATTTTGCATATTTCAACGCCCTCTCTATTGCCGAATTGTACGTCTAATACGCAATTTACGATCGGGCAACATATTAAAAATTTAAATTAATTTCAAACTTTTTGACGAGTGGCACTGCTGTGGCTGGCAACTGGGGCGTATGATGAATATCCAATGGCTGTCCAACTGAGACAGCGGGCGGCGAATGCAGAGAGATTTGCCATTTATTATGCGCACTGACATCGCTTTAGCTTTAGCTGTGTTAGATTTGCATTGCTTTTTTTTAATAAAGTTGAAACAATATTTTACACACAAACACACACATATACCAACAGACACCATCCACACTAATGCGGCAGCGGTGTTGCCTAGACAAGCTCTGCCTGAAGCGTTGCTGTAAAAACTGTTCTTGAAGCATTTATGTCAAATTTATGTTAATATATTTTACAATCGTCGTTTCGGTCTCACCCCGTGCCCCATGTCACATCAGCGTGTGTGTTGTCTTTTGAGGCTCAAAATCTGCATAAATTTCCTAGGCAACTCTCAGCTCCCTGCTCGCATTTCTTATCAACAACAGCATTGGGCAAGTTTCTTGCGAGCATCGTGTGTGTGTGTGCCTTTGGTAAATAGAGTCATAAAAATTGCCGTTGCCGCAAAAACAAAAGGAAAAAAGACTTGCAGATTCGTTACACGTTATATAACACCGTCCCCAAAACCAGTAGCTGGGTAATGTGAGCCAAGTCATGCCCCAAACTGTTGTCCAGAAGTCACTCGCATGCGGCACACCGCTGACGACTTGGAGGCGACAGTTTGTGCCACTTTGAAGCCTTCCATGGCACACTTTTCTTCGAATTTCAAAGCCTTAAAGTTGCTAACGTGAAAGAACTGAACAACAGTCATGTGTGTGTGTATGTGTGTGTTATTGCTGTTGTTGTTGGGGTGTGTGCTTATATCTTCATGTCTGCCGCTTAAAGGGTTCACATTTGTTGGCGTCTTTTCGCCGGCAATTCGTTTCGGGTGTTGCCTAAACGACGCAATAAGCTTAGCACTTCCCACCAGCCAAGGAAAATCTCAGGCTGAATTTTCATTGCTTCTGCTCGACTTGAGTTGAGTTGGGTTGGGTTGGGTTTATAGCTCGATTTGATAAGCCCCAGCTATGCTGTGTCAACTACTATATTTTGTGTGTGTGTATGTGACGTCATTGTTCATTGAAAACTGCGCAGCATGCAAATTTTCCTTCTCATTTTTTTATTCTTTGTATTTGCGCAATTTTCTATTTTGCCACTAAGGCAATTATTTGTGGTCAGTGCTCATATGTCTTCCCGTATTGAATATGAAACCCAGTAAAGTTGGTCAAGCATGCCATGCTTGCCATCACGCCGCAGGAAATGCGAGCTTATATATGTGTAGGTGTGTGTGTGTGTGGCTTGTAATGTTGCCCCTGGGGTGTGCGTAACTTTTATTTTATGGGCACGGATGATGAGGGCGCTTTGGGAGCAACAAAAACGATTGAATAAAGAAATCCAGCCGGTACAACAGGCACAAGCAATTTTTCGTTACTTTTCCGTTACGTATGCTGGCAAATAAAAATCTGAAGTTAGCGACACCAAATGAATGGCCCCGCCTACCGTTCACCACCCGACGCCCACCCGTTGCGCCCACTTACCCAAAACTCATGGCAATTTATAGGCACGACTTTGCCACCGATGTGGAGTTGTGGTTGGTTTCCATTCAATCCAATGGGGGCTGAAGCTCCAAAGCTGGCATAATGTTGCGTATATAAGTTGGGTTACGAGTTTTCGCCAATCCGTAACTCCTCCAGCAAAATAACACAGTGGGAAGGGAAAAGGGGGATGGCATTATTGCGGCTGTGGCGGCAAAAGGCAAAATCTTTAGCAACGATTTCCCTAAATACTGCCAAATTTCCGGCATATTACAATATCAGGACAGCAACATCATCAGCAACAATGTTAGCGGCAAAATGAAATCACGCGAAATTTTTACAACGCGTCTTGACTTTTTCCTGCGGCTGACAGCCAAATACCATGGGCAAGTCTGACAATTCATTAGGGAAAAATAAAATAAAATAATTTATACAACTTGCATACAAAAATAAAAATAATACTTGTAAAATTCTTCATGTCGAAATTCTTGAACATGTATTACCGCCATTGTTTTATAAAGTAACATATTTCATCTAACACCAATTCAACATGTTCTGGAAGTATTTGAAATAAATGTAGTTAATTTTTCAATTTTAAGCCATAAAGCTGATATGAAGTAGCCAATTTGTGCAAGCAGAAAGCTTACATGTTTAAGACCAGAGATTAGTCTTTTGACTCCATAGTCAACGATGTCGATGCGATACGGAACATATTACGCATTAAATGTGGCCGCGTACTTGCAAAGAACTTCCCTGCCATTGTGTGATTCTTGTAAACTTTTACGGCAAGCGAACGATGTGAAACGCATTATATGGCTGGACTAGGGGCCAGGGGTTGCGGAAACTGTGTGTGAGCCGGAAACGAGCTACAAAACTTTCACCTCGAGCGTTGCTCAAATTCACGTTGTTGTTGATGTTTTTGCTGTTACTGCTGCTGTGACTCAGAAAAATATGAAATTCCAAAAGGAAACTCGCTATAAAAAATGGGAAATATATGCGCGCACGCACACAAAAAGACAGCCAGGGAGGCGGTCGGTCAGAGGGACGCAATATGTACAGCGCAGGACTGTGGCATATGCTGCACTTGAACACGAACATGGAAGCGAAAATGGAACGGTGGCCATGTCATGCCCTTCCTGAGGCAACCGGTGTCACAGAAAAAGGTCGCACCGAGATCAAAATGATTTTCAATTTAATGCGTTTACGTGCGGCCATTTGTCTGCACCTGAAGCGGCATTTACGCTAAAAAACAAAAAACAAAAAAAAACACACGCACTTCAATGTCCGAGCGAGGAGCGTTGGGCTGCAGCAGGCAATTACTTTACAATTACCAACATTTTCACAATTTTAATATGAAAGGTGCCTGAAAGTATGCCGCGAGTTTCTTCAAGTTGAAGTTGAAATTGAAAAGCGTTTGTGCAAATAAAAACCAAATTTGCGCATAATTTAAAGAAATTCCTTTTTTGTGCACATGTACAAAGAATAAATTGTGTGTGTGTGTATGTGTATTTTCGCCTGAATACTTTGCAAATTAAAATCAACCCGAGGCGCTCGCACAAATATTGATACATTCTAATGGATTTCACACACACACACACACATTTACACACACTCATCAGCTAACGCCCACACACACATGCACACACTTTTAGAGAGAGAGAGAGAGTGAAAGAGGCTGTCGCAAGAGGCAGACAAGAAGTTTTTATCGTAGTTAGGCAGCTGCGTCAACAGAATCGTCCTTGCGAATGGCTAACAAACATTGGCCCAAAAATCACTTGGCTCCCTATCTTTTATTTATGTTATTTATCGCAACAGCCGCTGGCAGCGTTCTCCTTAAAGCCTTTAAATCCTTAGCCCGTACCTTTTTTGCTGTTGTTGTAGCTGCTGTTGCTGCTATTCCGCACTGACAGTCGTTGATTTGTCGCTGGCATTTGTTTATCGGCAGGCTGACTGACTGACTGACTGAGTGACGAACGGACAGACTGAAGTACCAATGGAGATGAGGGCGCCCTTAATCCCGCTGAATGTGCCTTAATTATCGCCAATGCCACACGCAGAGCAAACGTTAAGCGTTCGCTTTAATTTAAAGCGCTTTAATTGCTCAACAAATGGACGACTAATCACCAAAGCTCAACAATGGCGCGCACGCAAAGCGGAAGCGGAAATTCATAGAGCCAAAAGCGAAAAGCGCCTCCCCACACCCATATCCCTTGAGTCCTTGCAACATTGTGTAGAACTTGCAACAAAAAGCGCCAGCTGTGCTCCCACATATAAGCACAGACACACACTCACACATACTCGCATATAATGCAGATGAGCTGCGCATTGAATGAGTATGCATAAGGGGGCAAAAGTTACTCGTGCGCTGTGGCAACTGCATTTGCGGTAAGCCACGACGGCGTCATGGTCGTTGCTCCTGCCACTCCTTATGACCAGCCATGAGCCAAGTTGCGTAGAAGTCCTCATACTTGCTGTTGCTCTCGTTGTCTTCTTATTTTACTTTCTGGTTTTCTTTTCCTCGCTTTCTCCGCCATTTCTTTTGTTTTTGTGCATTTAAGCAGGAACGGCCACCATTTCGTTGTGTCACTTAAGCATATGCGCAGCTTCAAGCAGTCGCATCCATATGTGCCCACAGTGGATCAGTGTATGTGTGTGTTTGTATGAGTGTGTGTGTGTTCACATGTGTGTTAAGCGTTATGCATTATAATGCTATCTCATTGTAGCTGCTGTTGTATGTTTCAGTGAGTACGGCACTTCCACAAGAATTGCCTCAAAGCTTAATTGTTTCACGTTGTGTCAGCATCATTATATATAAAATATTATCGGTAGAGCAAAAGGTTTTCAACGTGAAACTCATTCTAATTCCCGTTTTTCCTACTCTCTTAGATGCAAATAAATGCAAAAGTCTTCTCTATTAAAACTTTTAACTTCCTTTCTGTTTGATATTATTATGAAAATACTTATTTTAAGCTTGACTGTTGCTGAAATTCTATTTACCCAAGCTTCAGTAAACACTTAATTGCCGTTTCGCATAAGCCACGTGTATAAACGGTTTTAATTTTCTTTAGCTTTTTGTGTGTTGTTGGTTTTTATGAACCCTAAAATTTGTGTAATAGACTTTGCTGCTGCCGCTGGGCGTGTTGCAGCTCAAACAGCCCTAGCGCTCAAGTTCTTTTCCTAAATTCAATGTCCCACATGGGACCTAAATGCAACTGGCTGTATGCGTGTGTATGTGTATGTGTGTGTGCGTGTGTGTGTGGGTGACTAGGTGTATTGCTTTTGTGGTTTTATCAATGCATTTGCGGTTTTTGCTGGTTTTGCCTCGAAATTCTCGAGAAGCACACAAAAAGCAATTCATTATCTTTCACTTTGGCACTCTAACACTAACACACACACACACACACACGCACACACACCCACACATATATACATACAGTGGCACACTTGCACTGACACACACACACACTCACACTTAATGGCAAGAGCCTAGCAGCCTGGCACTCACTCGCACACCGCACTTGAAGCACGTCGCTGCTTGACTTTATTTTCGACTCGTACTCGCAAACCCCCATCCGCCACCCTTGCCTCCCCTCAGTGACCCCCTGAGCGAGTTTTAAAGGTTTTCTATGCGAACATTGTCTAAGTTTTGTGGGAGTCGAGCGCTTTTGGACCCGGCACCAACTTGCACTTAACACAATTTCGCCGCACACAAAAGACTTTCACTGCGTCGCAGCAGCCACCAAAAACTCGCCCCAACCAGCACAGCCACCCACCACAAGCACCGTCATCAACACCACCACCACCACCACTGTTGGGGTTGGGGGCCAAGTTTTTTCTTGGCTGCGAATTACGCGCCGCTTTTGTTACGCCATCAAAGTGTGTGTTCGTGTGTGGAACGGGCGTGTGCAACGCCTCAGGCGGTGCCACGTGGCATAAATTAATCTTCTCACTAAATTTGCCATCCATCGTATCTCTTTTCCATCCCCCAATTTCGGAACGCATTTGCATTCGCATTCGCGTTCGCTTTGAGCAGCTATTTGGACCTGGCGGCACCAAACTGGAAGATGACTACGAGGATCCGCCAGTCACACTGTTGCGTGGCCCTCCCGGCCCACCAGGCACGTCTGGCAAGGACGGACGAGACGGACGCGATGGCAGTAAGGGTGACGCGGGCGAGCCTGGAGAGCCGGGTTCTTTGGGTCCACGTGGTTTGGATGGCTTACCGGGCGAGCCGGGCATTGAGGGACCACCTGGCCTGCCGGGCTATCAGGGACCACCTGGTGAAAAGGGCGATCGCGGAGATATTGGTCCACCTGGTCTAATGGGACCTCCGGGCTTACCAGGACCCCCGGGCTATCCGGGCGTCAAGGGCGATAGGGGCGAACGAGGAGATTCGGTGAGCTAGACATCTCTTTGTTTTTATCAATAACTAATAATCGATTAAATTGCAGTACCGTAAGATGCGACGTCGACAGGACGATGGCATGTCAGATGCTCCACATATGCCCACCATTGAATATGTAAGTCATTACACCTTCCCTTCTCCCTCAAGCAGTACAAGTACATGTCTTACTTCTATTTACAAAAGCTTTATGGACCACCCGGTCCACCTGGTCCGATGGGTCCACCTGGTCATACCGGTTCTCAAGGCGACCGCGGCTTAGATGGTCGCAAGGGTGATTCTGTAAGTGCAAGATAAACATTTATCCAGCTCATCAATTTATGCTCTTTTCTTTTCTGTTCAGGGTGAAAAGGGACACAAGGGCGACCAGGGACCCATGGGTTTACCGGTAAATAGCTTAACATATTTTTCCTAAAACCGTTAATAATTGTATATTTTGTGGTATACCTTTAGGGCCCAATGGGCATGCGTGGCGACTCCGGCCCATCCGGTCCGGTGGGCAAAGCTGGCATTCCGGTAAGTGACAATTGATGGGGCACTTTTATTTTAATGAGCTTACTAAAAAATTGATTGTTTGGCTTTTCTGTTGCTACAAAATTGTTATTGCTTTGGTAAATCGTAAATTGTGAATCGTTATAATCGTTAATGTGACTAAACATTGTTTAACCTTTTATATGTTCTCGTATCTCTCTCTCTCTCTCTCTTTCTTCAACCTGGAACAGGTGTGGGGCGACTACTAATCCAACTTACATACAAGTGCAGTTTAATTATAAATAACACACATTGCGCCAAAAGACAAATGAAATGCGATAAAAAGAAAAATATACACACTCACCCACTCACATCACAAACACACACATACAACACAAACGAATACCATAAAAAGAACACACACATATACACAAACGCACAGGAGGCTGAAACCTGCGGATAAGAAAGATTAAAAAAAAGATAAAATATATTAAATAGGCATAGGAAATGTTAAAGCCCTGACCCCACTCAGTTTTATCGTCTATATACTAAGTCGTATATAGCGTAAATAGATCTCTGTGTATATGTATGTATGTATATCAATTTGTACATACAAGCGAAATCTAATAAGATATATCAGCCGCATGCCAGTTAAACATCGATTCATATCTGTATTGATAATTGATGAGACCCCAGTGCAAAAACCCCTGCATGCGACTAACCCGCGAGCTAAATAAAATACAAATTAATACAAATTAATTCATAATGCATTCATATCAAATTGAACATAACAGAGCCATTGCACAGTTTGTGGTTAGCCAGAGCCAAATGAGTATTTATGTTTACAAACAAATCGAAATAGTAACAAACATAATTATTTCTAAAGAAACAAATGATCGCAAATATTTACATCAATCAACTGAAACAACTACGACTAAATTGAGTATATAAGTATGTACATATATATTCAGTCTGTGGGGGCCTATAAACAAGTATGCAAACACCGTAAGCAAACAAGAAAACAAACAAACAAGCTCTCAAATATGCTAACAAATATGCAATGCAAATGTTTTAATTGCATTTCATTTGCCGCTGCGCTCGTCAAATTTCCGAGTAGTACATTCAAGTAAAAGCAATGCAACAGCAGCAACAGCAATTGCAACAGCAACAGTGCCAATAGCAACAGTTGCAACAGCAGCAGCGGCGTCAGATATTGCATAAATCATACGCACTGTGGTTTCTGAGGAAATCATATTGTGGCTACAATTTGGTTAAAATATCTTACTTATACAGCAACAGTTTTATTCAATCGATCCGTTAGTTACTTTCTTGATTGACCCATAAATTATATTGCCAGCCACAAAGTCCATATATATATATATACATATATATTTGAAGTGCTGTTGCCTACCTTGCTGCTGTTGCATTAACTTAGGTGCCGTCCAGAGGCTTTGTCGTATATTCAAATTCAAGGATGTCAAAGCTTCAGTGCTTGAAAAAAGGAAACAGCAATAATAATAAATATATATACATATATATATATACAGAAATATATATTATAGTAGATGATTAACAAATCAAAGCAAATATCCACAAATAAGTGAAAAGTGTAAAATAATACCTTTAAAGATTTGTCTCAATGTTTGATGTTTTTTATGTCTACAAAAAAAAAAAAAAAAAAAAACTGTTTACTATACATATTGAATACACATAAAATACAAATTGATAATGCATCTCAAAATACTCGTAAATAATTGTAATATCATGCGATAACAACAAAGAGCTATCTTCCAATTGTGCATATTTTTCAGTGTTATATCGAACTTCAATACAAAACGCGTTGAAACATAAATTAGTTAGGCTAAAGTTTAAATATACCAAATAGTCTGTAAACACATTTGTGTACGAAATGTGGAAAGTCATACAAAATATGAATAAAAAAAGAAACACAATAAAGCATTGGCAATAACATCGGCTGGCCGGTGACCAACAAAGCGGCCTCAGAATACCCTTTGATCTCTCTCTCTCTAATTACAACATCACTATCCGAACGAGTATCCAATTAAAAATGTTTAAAATTCGCTTTCTTTGTATGCGAATTAATTGAGAATTTCTTCAACAATAAATACATAATCTTATCATGTATCCTATTGGTTTCAATTAGCATCTCAAATAAATTAGAGCAAATATACCTTTGAAAATAACGAAAAAGTGCAGTAAATGCAAAATCAAAAAGGAATTTGCATTGAATAAATAATATGCGCAAGCAAAACCAAAAAAAAAATAATAATAATAATAACAAATGGCAAATGGCAAAAACAAATGAAATGAATAATATGTATCGGAATTATAAAGCTCGCTCCGCATTTGCATAACACAAAAAAAAACAAAAACCAACATTGTGTATATGCATTTTATGAAACAAAGCCTATAAGGACTTATGCATAAGAGTATTGGAAATTACAAAATATATATGTATGTCAATTTGTTTTCAATTAGATGTATTGTTCCCAAAGAAATGGAATGATAAAAAAAAAAATTAAATACAGTCCCAGCACATTTCGTATGTCAATTTTAATTTAACCAACCTCAAGGTGTATATAATATGTTAACTAACCATAAGATATAATATTTATTGAGCGCTCTATTGATCAGCTATGCAATAAGCTCCATATAGCTCTCTTACAGCTCTGATTGCGTTTCACTTCAATTTTCACACTTTACTCTTCTAAACTTGTACTCCCTCTAACATTTTGTCTAACTAACTAATTCACTCAATCTAACCGAGATCCATAGGCTAGAATAATGAATTGTGCAGTCTCTAGTAATATGTTCTATCGGCAAGTGCGCATTACATTTAACTTAAACATTAGCATTAAATCCAAAATTATATTTAAATTCGATTTGAAAATAAACTTCATAAGCTGCTAACGTAAATTGTAAGTGTACATTTGTTAATTACGTACTAAACAACGTTTTGCAATTACGCGCATAATATGTATATGTATATATATATATATATATATATATATATATGTACGCACTTATGTGTATTAATGTCTATACATATATAAATTGTGTACGTATAAATATTATGAGAATTACAATGAATTACGCTAATCTCAAAAGGACAACTCCTTGACAGTCAGCAACAAATAAATTGTAAAGCGGCTACTGAAATCAATATCATTTTCATATTAATTATGCATTTTCAATAAAGTGATGGTTTTTTACTAAAACAAAACAAAGAAATGCAGCATACTCATTTGTACATATATACATCAATTAAGTAACCATAAAAAAAACCAAAACAAAAAATAATCCCAACTTAAATTCGACTGCTGGTTAGGCCATAGTTTGGTTTTTTGTTTGAAGCATTTGTTCACGCTTTTTCCACTTTCATTCTTAATCGCTACAGGGTCCGCCTGGCTTGGATGGCATGAAGGTATATTAACCCGGTTTTGACAGCTTAGATTTTGGCCATTGTCTAACTGAAATCTTTCTTTTCACACAGGGTGCACAGGGCGAGACGGGTCACAAGGGAGAGCGAGGCGATCCGGGTCTACCGGTAAGCAAAACCTTCAACATTACATACCAACGATGATGTGATGTATTAAATATGTATTTATACAATTATTTGTACATATACGCACACACACACACACACACACACATATGTATTTCTCTACCTTATGTGGTTTACTAATTTGAATAATTTGTGTTTCTTCTCTTTATATTGTTTTTTTTTATACGTATGCATGCAAATTTCTCTTTCTCCTTTTTGGCGCCGCACTCTGTTTTCAATCTATGCAAAACCCCTACACGTACACATCTTTCAACCATTTTGACCCACACACGCACACACACACACACACGTACATACTGACAAAACACACATATGCACACATGCCAAACATTTTTAAAATAAAAAAGGGCACCGACGGCATTCCCGGCCAGGAGGGTCCTCGCGGCGAGCAGGGCTCACGCGGCGATGCTGGGCCGCCTGGTAAACGGGGACGTAAAGGAGATCGCGGCGACAAGGGCGAACAGGGTGTGCCCGGGCTGGACGCGCCCTGTCCGCTGGGCGTTGACGGGCTACCGTTGCCGGGCTGCGGCTGGCGGCCGCCAAAGGTTAGCATGCGAAAATATTTCACTTTCTAATTGGCTAAAACTAATAAAACGTTGAACTTTGCATGGGCCGCAACAAAATTGCTCTATGCAAGTCTTTTTGTTGTTGTTGTTGTTGTTGATATTATTATTGTTGTTGTTGACTAACTCGGTTAACTAACTTTTGCTTCTACACACTAATACACACACACAAACACACATGTACACATAAACACATATGCAAAACACAAATGGCACAGGAGCCCATCATCTCAACTCCCATGCACAAGGATTATTTGCCGGATGTAACACAGCCGGAGAGCAATGCCAGCGATTATGAGCAAGAGGAGGACGAGGAGGAGGAACAGCCGGAGGATAATGAAAACGAATATGATGAATATCAGGAAAATTTGCATAACAATGACTAAAACGGAAACGGCCAAACGCAAAACGACAAAAGAGCAAACACAAACTCAGACATTGAAACACAGCCAAAGCAAATAGATTCCCTACATACTCACTCACACACACACACACGCACACATACATACATAAGTAGGGACAGACAAAGAGACAGACACACACAAGCGACTAGTTAAGCATTTCCGATTTTAGCAGCGAACTTGGCTCCATTTCGCACTCTGTTGACACATGCAATTAGCGCTAACCCATGCCGAGTGGCTCCTACCCCTTATGGCTGCTAACTATAGCAAATTCTATTAGCATACGCACACTTCACACACAACGCACATGCACACACACACACACACACATACACACACCCTACCCACACTCTTCATTTCCATCTACATTTTGTACACTCGCTGGCTTGGCTTGGTGTTGGAACTTAGAGCTGAACATACAAATCGCTTTGTTTTTGGTATCAACATTTGGCCACTCTTGGTATAACATTCTGTTTCGCCCATCGCAGGAGAACTGGCAGACATGGCTGAAGGACGAACTGAACGCGCTGCAGCATACGAAAACAAGAAACTAATTGCCTCAGCTGCAAACGCGTTCGCCCAGCCCCCGAATTGGTCGTGGGGGCGTAGCTCTGCAATATCCAGTTGAACCTTAGCACTTTGGTTTTAGTTTTAGTAATTTGTTATTGTTAATGTAGAAATCGAACCAAGCTTTGCTATCAACCATCAAAAACACAGACTATCACTATATACATAAATAATATGTGCCAAAATCTTTGTGAATCGCAGCAGACTCCAGCTCTAGGCATTTTGCAAAATTAAAATTTATTTGTATTCTTAATTTACATGCAAAACAATAAACATACAAACATATATATATATATATATATATAAATATAAATATATATATATTTATATAATATTTAAATTGTAAACGTTGTATCTACTACTACTGATATCTATACTACTTTTTCTACTACTATAAGCAACGTATCATAAAAGGAACTATTTGAAAAAATTAAAATATTTAAATATACATACAAAGTTAAGAAAATCGTTTTATTCTATTTCTATACTTTACAAAAAAAAACTAAATTTTTGTAGAAAAATTATTGAAGGAAATTTCTTCTAGTCTTACAGGATCTTAGTTGAATCCTTATTTTCAAATTGGATGACTCTGGCTGTTAATTGGATGGGGATGTACAATATGATATCAAATGCAATCAAAGTTATATTTAAAAAAATAAAATAAAAACATTTTTTAAATATATTTATATATATATTTATATAAGCGCGTATATTACATTGCCAAAAACCATAAACATGCTCAACTAATTTTTGCTAATCAGTAAGTGGTATTGTGGCAATTACAATGAAGATCTAGCATTTATCATATGAATTCAAAAAAACACTTCGCGAAATACAAATTACGGTTTTTCGTTTGTGAAGTGAAAATATGATCATATTTCTATAACATTTACTGTGTAGGTTGTTGTTTAGGATATCATATGCACGCATCAGCCACATAGGTTGCTGCATTGACTAAATTACTCTCTTGCAATAGAAGTGAAACATACTTTTAGGGGCACTCATGCACAAAGCGAGAGAAAATGGCTTGGAATATGAACATCTTTTTTCTCAGAAGCATGAACAATTGAACTTGTTAAAATTAAACCTTTGATTCGCAAGGATTTGTTTTAGAGATCTAATAACGATAATTTTATCACGCATTAATCTTAGAGAGCTCAATCCATTAAGCAGCAATGAATCTTTTCGGCGCACATTTTGAAACTAAAACGGTTTCTTGATGCGCAGAGAGCAGGAGTACATTTTTACGGAAAATAAAATGGTCTCAGCTGTGCTGCCACCTATCGTCAAAGCTATTCTCAAAGTCTGGCAAGTCCAGCGGAACGACTCACAAAAGCTGGCCGCTATAAAACGCTTAACTCACAGCTTTCGCCAAACAAGCTTTCGACGTTACTTTTGAAACGCGAAGGAAAAACGAATTCAAAATGCATACGCTTAGAAAGTTGTGCAGCCGGAAAGCTTTTGGAGCATCTGTGTGCGTTACACTCGGAAAACCACGGTTTTGTGGCTATGTACGCGCATAGTAGTTGAGTTATACACACATGCAGTTGCATAAATTACGAAGCCGCCCCCGTGGGATGGTAAACCGCTGCGAAGCGCAACCAAGCTCGACTATGTAGCTGAACCGAAGGTTATTTGTTGCCCTAAGTAAAATTATAATTTTCATAAATTTGCAGCCAATTGCTGATCTTATCAGTTTCCATTACATGCGGCGGCGGCGAGGACTTAAAATTGGGCCGCTTCCCCCGACGCCCACTGGAACTGCAACAAGTAATAGTTTTTGCTCTATAAATTTGAAATTCATTTTGCTGGGAATATTTAGCATTTATTGTTTGTAATTGGTTGGAACACTTTACATTTATATTTATATTTAAACGTTAGAGATTGGGACGATAAACTACGACTACACACACAAAACAATTTGTCAGTTTAATTGGTTTCATTTACGCATTAACAGATTCGCGAGATAACATGAATCCTGTTCTAATTGAGCTTTGAGATATATGCAAATTTGATCCAACAATTAGTTATACATAGTTAGATATTAGTAGTATATAAAATGTACATAAATAGAGACGTTTTTGATTTAACAAATTGGGCTACTAAATTAGAACATTGAATTGAGCAAAAGTTTAGTTGAGTACCATTGACAACAACATTTAATTAACAACGTCAGAGTTTTTGGGACTGATAACTGCTAACTGGACTATAAATTGTCAAAATTGAAATGAAACTTGAGGCTGCCTGTTGATTCAGCATTAAATTAGAATTTAATATTGTAAATTTTGTTGTATTTACTAACAGTGACAAAGACCAAATCGATCAGGCATCTCCAGACGGCAGTTAGAATGTGGTCTTGCCAAAGATGAAGTTGCCGGGGGCGTTCGCATCCTCGGCAGCAAAATATTCCTTCCACAAGGTGGCAAACTGCTCGCGAGTCACATCTTCCTTTCCCTGGGCCATTTTGCTGAATGCCTCCTCGCACTCCTTCTTGTCCAGCCCATAACTGGAGCAGACCAGCGTAAACTCCTTAACATCGATGCCGCCGTCATGCGAGGCATCCTCCAAATCGAACATAAAGTTCATATACGCATTCTGCCAGTCCATTACGCTGCTGGGATCCTTGGCGTATGCGTCCCACATGTTGCACCACTCATCCACGCTGACCTGGAACACGGTGATAGACAGTGAGAGAGAGATAAAGACTATTTGAAAGGCATCAATTTATATATAAAGCCCCAATCGCGCTGAAAAGCACATAAAGCATCTAGCCGCAGGTGGGCGTGGCTGCTGCTCATAAAACATCATAATGGCTGGTGTGCGGGGTGGGTGCCCACTTCATGCGGGTTGTAATTTATGCGGTCTGCGCTTTATGCTCAAACGTTTATAAGCGATTCTTTTTTTGTTGTTGTTCTGGCAAACGACAGCAATTACCGCAACATCAGCAATCGACGCCTTGGCCAAATTGAGCAAGTTGCTGCTCCATGACCATAGCAGGGTGGGCTAACGAACTTTGACCACGAGCTGCCGTTTGTAGTGGAGCAGAGGTGCACGGTCATGTTTTAATGTGGTCATAAATAAGTAAGACACCAGACAATGTGCGGTCAGCGCCATCAATTGCAGCCTGAATTGACAGCCCTAAATCCACCTTCACTGCCCTAAGTCCCATAACCGCCCTCAAGTTGAACTAACTGCATATTTTTAATGTTTATTGCATCTAAGTAGTGCGCGTGGCCAAATTGAAATGCCAAAAGGGCAATACATACACATCCTTGGCCGTGTCTCTGGCTGGCCTTAGCTGTTCCAGTTGTAGTTTATGTATTGTTGCCGCTTCCTTTTTCTGCTTTCGCTTCTGCTTTTGCTTTGTACTGTGTAAAATGAGTTAAGGCTGCAACTATAAATCCAAATACGACCAGCACAAAGCCCAAAAACTGCATAAAGGCCGCAAACAGTTGACTTCAGCTTATTTGCAGCGAACTTTGTCAAGTTGCTGGCTAAGTGCCAAAAACTTTGCGGCTATCTGTGCAACAATCAAAGTGCGGCAAACTGCTGCCAAACCATATCAAGGAGCGGGACAAAATAGACTTGAAGCACCTGCCTGCTTACCGCACTTTCATTCTACGAATATTGAGGCGCTGCTTGTTCCATAATTTAATTTGTTCAGACGCAGTCTGATTAAGGAATGTGCATGGAATACATCTTTGTGCTGGAACCGAGCCCAAAACAGACCAAGCGGCTGTAAACTTTGTCATTGTAATGAGCAGCGGCCTGGAAAACTAAACTGAAGTCGTGGCCCGGAACTGCAACTGCATTACTCAAATAATTCACAATTCAATTTCCGTCCATTGTTGCCGACATGGAATTTGCTTACTGGCACACAGCATCCCGCCAACAAGAACAAGCCTCGTACCGCCCCTCCACGTTAATAAAAAGAAAATTTATGAACAGTCTTTTTTCCCTGTCCGTGCAGAATGCGACTGACATTGTAATTTTTGCAGTTGCACGCTTTCATAGATATTATCTACATGTGTGTATGTGTGTGTGTGTGTGTGGGTATGTGTGAGTGTGGTGTGGCGAGAACCACTTCACAGCTGCTGCCACAATGGCATCGAGTACAGTCCATAGATTTCACACTTTCGTCACTGACAATGGAGCCATTCAAAATGGGAAGCAGTAAACGCAATACGAATCACTTGACATGCAGTTGCCTTTTTCTTTATAGTTGCGCACAAGCCACAACACCCACTCACTAAGATATACAATCTGACTGACTGTGGACTCACCTGGCCATCGTTATCCTTGTCAGCCTTCGATCGCAGACCAGTCCAAATTTCCATCATGACATCGTATGTCTCCTTGTTCTTTGGCGTGTCCTTTGCCCAACCGCGCAGTTTGCACACACGCTACAAACAACAACAATAACAATAACAAATTTCATCATAAATTGAGTTATTAGTTATGAGCTAAGTAAACAAACAAAAGAAACAAACTATTGCCCCAAACCAAACAAAACACAGCCAGTGAAAAGAGAATGTAACATTAGCAGGAGACCAACAAAAATTTGGCAAGCTACATTTTAGTATGCACATTTTCTTTTAAGTTTATCTGTGGTTTTTATACATTCAGATATGCAGCTATGCATATTCAACTGCAAAAATTCGAATTTTTCCACATTTGTTTTGGCCTATTTGAACGGGTCGTGTTTTGCTTTTGGTCCACTTACCTCGATGGCCAGCTCGAAGTCCTTCACATCAATTTCGCCGCTTTGGTTCACATCTGTTTTGGTAGCGTTGGTATTTTGGCCAATTCCGCATGAGTTGCATTGTTTGCATGTTTTCATCCAGTTGTTGGTAAGTCGGTTGTTTGTGGAAAAAAAAAAAAAAAAACAAAAATAAATGAACAGATAAACATTAAAGCATATAAACGGCAGTGCTGCACTTCCATAAGTTGCCAGTGTGCCCCGGCAGATTTATTTGCCCTTGCCTATTTACTCTTGTGTGTTCCTTCATTTTTTGGCCAGGTTATTTGGCGAGGTATCTACATTAAAAGTGGGCATGTCATAAGCATCGGTGTAAAAATAGTGTGCAAATGGCTACTTCAAATTTCAGTGTCAAGTGTTTGGCGCCTGTGTTTTATGGTGCCAACCGCAGCTGCTGCTACTGCTGACGCTGCCATGAATGGCAATTGGCCAAAGGGTCGCTTTAGCGACTATATACTGTTTACTACCTGACAATTAGTCATAATCGAAAAGCACTCAACCTCTGTTGCACACTGGATGGCACTCTCTTGTGGCAAATGTTCGCTTATGAATCCAACAAAATGTATTGCCTGCTTTTCAGCGCACGTTTCAAATTCAATTGTCAATTGTTCAAAAGTGCACAACTCTTGGATACCAGCAGCGCCAGCATGCAAGCATATGAAATGAATAATGCAAACACACGATAAGTATACGCAATGTGCACAGCACATTTTGAAAAATTGAATCGTATAAATTGAAAGTAACAAAGTTGCATGTTGCTTGTGAAACAGCTTTTAGTGCCTGTACTCGAATGGCAGGTTTCGTGAAGCTTCACTTAATACACATCAAGACTTTTAACACACATCTCACATTTCAGTTTAATTCCACAAGATTAAATGTTCGGCAGTTTTCATTAGGCAGAGGACTTCTGCTGGAACTCACCAAAGAACACATTGAACAGGAACAGCAGCTTCTTTTTGCGAAAATCGGAGATGGACATTTTTATTTAAGTATATAAACTTTTTCTCTTTCACTTCAAGCTTTGGGTCTCCGTTGTTTAGTTTTGTTTTGGTGCACGTCAACAGCTGCAATGAAACAACAATAGTAACACATAAAAGAGAAAGATAAAAAAAAAAAGACAAATAAATTACGCTGAGACTGAGATATATCTGCAATTTTAAGGAGTACTCAATTAGGGGCGTGTTAGGCAACTAAGCCTTGGCTCGCTGATGACTCGTAAAATAGAATGACGCTGAAAATGCAACGGTTTGCCTTAGATGGTTTAAGCTTGATGCCAGCTAATTCTGCAAAAGGAAATAAAATACAACTGTCTAAGGATGCAGAAAGGATGCGCGCTATGCAAATGCAAAAGTACGTCGAGCTCTCAACTGCGAAACGGAGGGGAGGAAATGAAGAAGGGGTGTCTGTGTCTGTATTTGTGCTTGTCTCTGTGTCAGCCTTGCGTGGCATGGCTCATTTAACCTTCAATCAAAAGCAAACAGCCAACGAGGCCAAAAGCGGTTCGCTAAATCAGAGCATGGCACATAAACCACGGCACAGCCCATTCATCACACATCGGCATGGTCATTGTCAGCCTTAAACAGGCCTCTATTTGATTTTGTTGCACAACCGCCAATCGTTGTGGGTGGCGGTTGTTGTTGCTGCTGTGTGCGTAAAGTGGGTGTAGCCATGGGCGTCATTCAACAACTGTTTACTTTTAGTTTGCTGTGGCCAAGCTTCAGAATCTCCTTGCAGCAATCTGCTGTTTTATTTATCATCTCATCGCACTGCAGCAAAGGCAAAGCATAATTTTTGAACAAGGAAATTGCAGCCAGGATGTCAAGTGGAAAGCGCAACGCAATGAAACTCATGACGACGGCAAACGACAACACACCAGATGTTGACGTGGATGCGAATCCTGATGCGGACTCACCTCTTGAGATGATGCCAATGGCTTTATGTCTGGTTGATGGGCTGGCTGGCGGGTCGTAAAGCTAAACGACTTTGAAAATGAAAAACCATTTTCCTTTATAATAATGCTATTTGGAAAATAAATTAAATTTCTCATATTTCTATAAGCCAGCTGCCTGATTAATAACAATAAACGCTTTTATAATGCTCTCAAGACTATTTGAAATTGCTGTATTTTCAAGACGGTGTGTTTATTGCCAAAGCTAATATTACTATTTTTATGGTTAGAGAAGCAATAAATTTTAAAAAAATAAACGCCTTCCAAAATGTTCAGTGCTTCGCTGGCTTCAGTTTAAGTATTATTTTAGCTCCATAGCTAGCTAAATCCGTAAATCTCCACCTGAAGATGAATCGGGACGGCATGTGAAATATACCAACGAATATATATATACATAAAAATAAAATGAAAGATCACTCGATCTGAAGCCAACTAAAATCATTTTAAAATTATAGGAAGAGTTAAGCATTTCCCCGCAATTTAAAAAATGTTAAGTGGAAATAAAAGCAATAAGAATTTATAATAATTATGCAAAAATGCAAATTGAAATGAATATAAATGAGAATTGTGCAACATTTCTTTAATTGAATCAATATTTTAAGAAACGTTTTGAAATATTCATTTTAATTTCAGATTGTCAACTAGAATGTGAGTATATTAACCACACACAAACACACACACAAATACACACAAGCTGTCAACGCACCTGCGAATTATTAAAGAGGGGCGGAAATACGAGAGAGAAAAAAAGTAAACGTCGGTTCAGTTTATTCAAAGTATGCAAAAATATAAAGAGAAAAAGGTAATTCAATTTAAAGAGCTTTTCATTTTAATTTGTAACGAGCAGCGAAAAGGTTCCATTTTTTTTTTTGGTATATTTTGCTTATTCATTTGTCACGATATATGTGTACTGTAAGCCGCTAACAGAGATGGAATTAAGGAAAATGTGTCCGCTATGCAATTGGCTTTCATTTACAATGGAGTTTTAAATTGAAAATGAAACTATAAACCTTTCAATAGTACGCCACTGCTTAAATTAATAATTAAATATGAGCGCAATTGAATTCCAGCTTTTGTGTGATATTTCATCACATTATGCATCCGCCAGGTGCTGCGGTTGACAAACCGACATAATGCTAAAATAAAGCATTGCGCTCTAATTAGTTTTGCTAATGTTTGCAAATTCGAATAGCTAAAATAAACTTTAACCCATTTCCGCTTCTATTTGCATTTCTTGTTTCCGGCTCTTTCACAATATCACATTTGTTATCCGTTCATTATGTTTGTAGCTTTGCGCCAAGTCGCGCATTAATTACCAATATCAATACCAATACGCCAGTGCATAAAAACCACGCACGCCAAACCACAAAATGGCTTTGGCTGTGGTTTTGGTATTGGCCCACTCAATAACAGTAATGCTAGTTAATTAGACCCAGTCTCTGCTCCTTATAACTGAACTACCCCTGCCAAATTTTTCGTTAATTTTTTATGGCGCTCTGGCCATTAACATTTATCATTGACGTTATAATTATTAGCCCAATATCAAGCCATAAAATTTGGAATTGACATTTTGGCAGAGCTTTGAATTTACTACGCATTTCTGAACACCATTAAAATTCGTCATGGTGCTTCCACACAATTGGCTAGAAACAATCAATTTAAATTTGCATCGAGTTTCATAAGTTTGATACCTTTTGCTATTGCAGCAAAAGCACCGTTGTAATTATTTATTCAAATTTTTAAGGTTTGAACTTTTGTAATTTTCGCCTTCAAGAATGAAAGTTTACCAAGACTTACATAAAAATCGAATGAACTTTCTTGGTGAATTTTCGATTGCTTTAAAGTCACATGATTTAATTAAAATAAATTAATTTTTATCAAATGAGTATGCCTTGATATGATGGTGATCAACCATCAATTCAAAAATATAATGCTCATTTAAAATTATTAGAATGAGTATTACAATAAATTTAATCGAATATTAGCAAAATATTCAGAATTCAACAGTCGCAAGCTAAAATTCATTGTTTCATTTCATTTAATTAAACTTTTGAGCACCCAAGACTTCTAGGTCTTTGATATACGAAATCCTATCCAATCAATTTGAGTTTTTCATTTTATCTGTTTAATTTGAAACTGCAAAAATTAAATGCTCATTTTGAATTCTTTGCTTAGATAATACTATCAATACTTTACTCGTATATTAGAAAAATATATTATCCGTATTCTACCAAAACATCACAAGCTAAAACTCTTTGTTTCGTTTCATTTAAGTACATTTAATAAGAGTACTTTGAAGTACCTAATAGTTCCAAGTTTTTGAGAAAGGACATCATATTTAAAATATCAGAAGTTCAAACGTCAGCCCCTTGACCTAATTCTCCTGACCCTCTTCAATTTGTTCAGCCTATTGACGAAAGATGTCTTTTATCGAAATAATTTGATTTCTATGTATATTCAATAGTTAAAGGCTTCGTTCCAAATAAATTCATTGATTACACCTTACTTCTTGAGTGACAAGGCCTTTAGTCTCTTTCTTATCAGTCTCATCTGTACGGGCAGCTGTTTCTTTGCCGTTTCTGATTGTGATTCGACTTGCTTATGTGTGGCACAGTTTACAATGGTCACTAATTACTTTTGCGATGCCGCAAATTTGCCCAGCCAATTTAAAATAATAGAGAACGCGACAGTCTTTTATCTGGTGATGCAGCCCATCGGTTGGGGGCAGATAGTGCTGTTGCAAACTGTGAGCTGCATTCTGCTGCTACTATTGCATTGTTGCATTGTGGGTCGCGCAGTAATTTTGTGTAATTTGCATTAATTTACATTTAATTTTGTGCTCAACAACACACAAAGAGAGAAAGAGGAAGAGACAGGGATAACGAGGGAGAGAGAGTGGGAGCCAGTGGCGCTAGTTTAGGCCTGCGGCGCACACTACGCTTTACCACTGCGGTTGGCCAAACAAACCGTGACAGGACGAGGATCCTTGAGCAGAATTGTTTGCATATTTTTCACAATTTGTTTTTTGTTTTCTTTTTTTGTTGCAAAAACTTTTTGAAAAACTTTGGCCGTCATCACTTTGAATGAATTCGAATGAATTGAATCAGTTAAGTTTTCGGTCGTCACAATGTTGATAATAATGAGGCAGATCTGCTTTCAACAAGGGAAAGGTGGGCGAAGTCCCTTACGAAAGCTGACAACCAGCCAGCAGACCACTTGACAACGCTGCTGGGCTCCCGCTGGCATTGACATGTCTCTCATCCTTCTGCTTACTGGCTCTTCATAATATTTTGAGGAACTTGTGCTCGTTACTTGCCGTTTGTTCTTGTTCTTTTGTGCATTTTTGAATTGTGTTTTCAAAATAGTGGCATTATTTTTGTAACGGAAACTCTTAACACAAATACAAATGCACATGCACTTGCACGCACACACACGCACATACACACACACACAAATACACGAAAGCTAGTGTTATTGTTTCACTTTACCGTTGGTTAGCTCTGACTCTGACTTTGACACTGACAGTGGCTGCTAATATGGATGTCTAAATTGCGTCCACTCAGGGCTTGTGTGCTCGGCAAGGCGCCTCGATGTTTTGTGATGTTCACTCGTGGCGAGGCAGTGCCTTTTATAAGCAGCCAGCACCAGTAAAACAGCACCAACGAGCAGCCAGCAACGTCAACGGCAAAGGCAACGACGTCAGCGTCAGCGTCAGCCTCAGCAGTGAGGCGTCGCAGTCGCAGCTGCCTCGTTGCAGAACTTCGGCGTCCGTCGTCATTGTTGTCGACATGGTCGTCGTTGCCGACGTCGTCGTCGTCGTCGTCATCGTCGTCGTAGTCATCGTAGTTCGCTTTGGGTGCTTTTTGTCATCACACGTTTTATCTTATCGCTGCGTCTGCGTCGCTGTCGACGCAGCTCTGCACTTGTCGCTACTGGCTGCAACGGTGTTATATCGTGTCAGTGTGTGTATGACTGTGTGTGCGTGTGTGTGAGTACCAGTGTGCAGTTTATATTTCTGCTACCACGTGCTGCGTTACAGGACAGCATGCGGCATTTTCGGTGTCCGCTTGATTTTTGGAGATTTAACACTTGCAGAAATTGCTAATTGAATATAGTTGTATTTTACTTATTGGAAGCTTTCCATTTATATATTTGACTAAAGTGCAAACTATACACTTTTTTGCTAAAGGCAATCATTATGCAATTTTCAAACAGAACAAATGGAATCAGATAACAAAAATGACTAAATTGTACTTTATCTGATCTTAATCTAATCGCAGTATTATTTACCATTCTGCTTAAATGTCCAAAAAGAGATAAGATTTTCGGTTTGATTGATATACTTAAGTAGAGAGGTGTCCACAATAATGTTAAATGGTGATACTAAAACTGAGATTCTTTACCAGGATAGATTATCGTGTTATGTTTGGATTATTATATAGATAAAAATTGTTTAATTATTAATTATTATTCTAAATGCATTTTTTGTGGGGTTGTGCCACATGACGTGTGCTAGTTGTCGTAACTGTGCTCATTTTTTATATATATTAATCTAATTAGTTATTTTTAATAGTTTTTGCAGTGCATTTTTATGATCGCAATATAATTACTTCATTTCAGAAGAGTGGTGTGAAATTTTCAACAAACATAAATTTTCTAATTCAACTCAACCGCCATTATTTTTTTATAGCACAGTTTATGGCTGCATATTTTGTACAGTGCAGAGGCCAAAAATAAATCAGATCAAAAATATGAGCAATTGTTCTGCAAGAATGTTAAGCATGGCCTTGACACAAACCCACAATTGCAAACACACCGCACATATATACAACCACAGCGGTGCTAGGTGGCAGCATTATTAAAGTGGTGGCGCATTCCCATTCGATCATATCCAAATGTGGACCACCAGCCATCTGCAGCGGCAGCCAAAGACATTTAAGCAAAACAATTTCATGCCTGTTATTCTTTCTTTTAATTACTCACGGTACACACACACATGCACACAGCTGAGTATATGTATAGTAGATGAGTTTGTATATGCACTGGTAATTGTTAACTCCTGCTGAAATGTCGCTGCCAATTTATCACAGTGAAAAAGTGGCCAGCAGAATAGACTGCACACTGTGCTGTCCGCCTGGGCTTAAAATCTACAAAAATTAAGAGCGCAATCTTCGTGTTCTATTACCAAAACATTCCTGGCTGCTGTTGCGGATGACCGTTTTACCAATGTTCGCCAAGTTTCATTCCGTTTCCAAAACAAGTGCAGCTGAGCATCTCTCTCAGTGTGTGTGTGTGTGTGTATGTGTGTGGGTGAGTGTATGTGTGAATGGGGGAGAGTGTGCGACGGTGCGTGTTGGAGTAGACAAATGTTTAAATTTGTGGCCCTTTTACCTGTTTGCATCTCAAGTGGCCATATGAGTGCACCTGCAACTGCTTCTGGCTTTGCCTCCGCCTCTGTTCAAGCAGACGGTTACCTTGGCAAAAAGGAAACGGATGTCGACATTGACACACTTTCAGATTAACATACGCCAAGCCCCAGCACAGGCCCAGTCCCTAGACAAATGTTAAATGCTTGCAAGCCATGTATAGTTTTTGCTTACGTTTTGCTTAATGTTCTTGTTGTTGTTACTTTTGTTGCTACTGTTGCTGTTGTTGCCACCGTTTAGCTGTCCACCTATTTCATGTTGTTGTTGCCTTACTGCTGCTGCTGCTGCTGCTAAGCATAAATGAGCGGCCACTAAACGTTACCTCTCGACCCACCCAAAAAAAAAAAACGCAAAAACCATAAAAGAGATGGCAGCAGTCAGGTTGCTTCGGGGTCTTAAAACATGTCCACAGAAAAGCAGAGAGTAGGCAGGAGAATACATACATGCCCCCACACACACACACACACACACACACACACACACACACACACACACACACAGACATGTGAGCTTGACACGGCAACAGCACGTTATTTGCTGGCAGTCTGCATCTGCACACACTTTTCCCGTGCCATTCCCGTTGCACGCTTTTGTGCGGCCTTCCGTGCCAGCCACACACCTGCTTTTGGCGCTCTGCAATGGCAACTTGATTAGACCAACATGAAATTAAGTAATTTCACCGTATTGTTTAGTGTTTCTACAGCAGCACCTCTCCAACAACAACAACAATCAAGAACAACCGCAACAACAAGAACCACAACAATAACAATGGCAAGGAACACACAAAACAATAACAAGCACTGCATGAGAGCTCAATACAATAGAATATACCAAGAAAATCTCATTTAATGCTCTTGTTGTGGCCAAAAATGAAAAGCATATAGACTAACCGCGCAACTAAGGCAGTGAAAGAGGCTGAAGGTTTCAAAAAGGACATATAATAGATCGTTGAAAGATGCAATATAAGCAGGAATGAAAAAAAAGTACTATTGAAAACTTTACATAAGTTTTAAACAACTTAAATTAGTATTACGTATGAAAATCAATTCAATATAAGCAAATTTATTGCAATGGCAAATTTCCTAGTCAAAATTAATGTACAGTATTTCCTACTTAATGGTACATCCTTTCCGGCACCACATTATAAACTTTCTTTTTTCATTTTAAATGACTAAAATTCAATAAATATATTATTATAATTAATTATGCCTTGTTCATAAAAATATCGACACAATATTTGAATGCTGGCGAAGTGTGTCAGGTTGTCATTAAATATTCAGCTTTGACAATGCAAATGTGCATCGGTTGTAAATTACACATAAAATTTTTATTACTTGTGACTTTATTTAATAGATTAGTTCTATAGTTAGCTGACACATTTGTTATTCAATGCACATCTATGCTGCCTAATGACTAAGCAATTCAAATTGTGAATTAATCGTGACATAATGTTATTTAGAAATTTTATAAAGTAAGTTACAAATTAAATTTGAGCAACATATTAGGCCCAGTTGCCAAACAACAAACAAAATGGGCAAGCATTTTTCGCTGCACCTTTTCTCTGCCCGAAAACCCATTTGGAACACACTTGTTTTACAAATGGCACTCATAGAAATTCATATTATAACGGCGAATCCACGCCAGAACCCACTTCCTCCTCGTCGGGGACTGCGTGTTAAGCTTGAGTTTTAGTGCCAGGTACAGCAGCGGTTGGAACTGTGCAAACTGTGCTCCGCCCACTTTGCTTAGCTTGCATCTCATGGTTTGGATGAGCTTCAACACTGGGTGTGTTTGTGGCCCGCGTTGAATCCTTTAGCGCGGAATTAAATCAGCTGTCCCTAAAAGAATGCAAGCTCGTCATGCATCGCTGAGAGAGGCGGCGAAGCAGGGCGTGGCGCTCGTGTCTGTGTAATTTACTGTTATTTTTTAAGCACTTTTCTTTTGTGCTCTCATGCCAGCAAACAAACAATGAGAGCAGCCAGATAGCAATCGTTTTGTTTGTTTCATTTGGAAATTGTTGTTTGTTTGCTTGGAAGTGTTTTTTTTTGGAAATTCACCCCAGCAGTGATATTTGAACTATCTAGTTTACGATAAAAAGTTCAAAGAGGAAGAGATGTGGGTAGACAATGAACTTCAACTTGCTTTATATTCAATATAGACATATTATTTTTATGGAGAGAACTGTACAATCTTACGGCTTTCATTTTTGGTCCAAGCACTTACTCATATCAATTGCCATCACTACTGTCAAGAGTAGTATCTATGTTTAAGCTTAAATAATAATTTAATAATTTTTAAGTTATATTTTATCTCGTGTAGAGTACTCCGTGTTCGAGATACCGAAGAAATCATCTCGATTTCATAGCTGAATTACGTGAGAAATTACACATGTCCTACAAATGTTTCCAGCTTGTCACTGCCACTGTGTGTCTGCTTGGGTATCTTTGCATGTACATATGTATCTATGTATCTTCCGCTCTGCTTTTACCGGCTTGTCCGGTGCTTGATTTATGCTCAAACTAAATAAATTTGGCTTGTGTCGTTTTAATCACACAAGTAGATGAGTCGAGATTTGTGCTACTCACCGAAATTGGACTTAAATTAATTTTCCCATTTGGTACATGAGCTTGTGTAATTATTTTCACGGGTTTGCAGTGACGTTTCGAAATTATTAGATTAGAGGCCACACGAATGCAACGGATATGTACAAAACTTGCATAACTTTTGGCACAATAAACGAATTTTAATTTGCACTTTTTGCAGCCACAACACTCATCTTCACCCACACTTAAACACCGGAACCGACCTTCACTGGCACATAGCGTTGGCATCCGAAAAACTAAGCCTATGCAAGCAAATCAATGCCTGATCGAAGCTTGTAATGCCCTAAAATATAAAACTATTACTGCAGTGCTTAGAGTTATAGATGCATTACGTAGATGTAGACTTATAATTTTTTAAGCAAATGTTCAAGGTAATGAAAGATCTGTTTATATATTACATATTGAATCAACACAAATTTAGCGTGTCAAACAGAAACTCTGAGCAAAGTTGTCCAATATATACTCCCTGCATGTGAGAGTATTAACAAGCTTGGGGCATTTGGAAAATGGAGGCCAAAAATGCAACACATATGCAAAATAAATATTAGACTAACGGACGGCATCATAACAATTATTGCGCCGCCAGCCCAATTTGGCAAGCACTTGCCGCAGTGATGGCCCGGGGTTAGAGATGGGGCCTGAAGCGGGTGGCTGAAATGACATCGGAAGCCGAAAAATTTCCATTGATTTTGGCAACGGCAACGACAACGGAAGCCATGAAAAAGGCAACTTCAGCAGGCGGCGGTCGGCAGTCGGCAGTCGGCAGTCAGCAATGGCCCAAATGGCAAAGACTGGGTCAGTCCAGACAGCTTGCAGGCCTGCTTGTCAGGCTAATTTATCTCTTAGCCGACCTCTTTGAGCCCCAGCACGCAGACATGGGCTCTGTGGGCACTTAAAGCATTTGTGATTTTGTGTGGGGTCTAGGCGAAGGTTATGACATACAAAATACCATGTGCACAAATTTTGCTTAAAAAAGAACAACAAGAACAACGCCTGATGTTGCCGGTTTAGAATTGCCGCATTTGTATCTTACAGATACACAGATACGAAACGCGGAAACTGCGTCACTTTTTCAAATGCTCCCCTGATATGTTTGCCAAAAACCTAAAAAAAAAAAGACCCCAACCACGGTTACTTTATGATAGTCAACTGATATAAGACAAACACGCTTATCAAACAAAGACGTCAGCCCGCCACGACTTTCATTGTCAAATCCCGGGGCTGCTCAACTAAAACCCAAGCGATTTGTAATTTGAAGGAAACAAATTGTATTTAATTTAGAGCTGACATTTGAGTGACCTTTTATACAAACTGAAATCATTGTCACAAGTCAAATCAAGCACAATTCGTATGCAATTTGTAATTATGCATCTACGACGACGTCTACTGGGCAGAAATCCAAATCATCTATTTGCATACACTCAGAGAAAAAATCAATTGAAGTGCAAACTAGGTCAAACTTTTGGGGAGGTTGACCATCCTTAATCTAAGCTGAAATTTATGTTTTTGGTTTTAAAAATTTCATATATTGAGCAAAAAATATGTATATTTCAAACTTTATTTAACTTTATTTTACTTTAATTGTCAGTACATAATATATATTAATAATAAATCATAGTTATCATAGTTTTATATTTGAAAGAAGAATAAGTCAGCAATAAGACTTCTGTGATAAGTAAATGTGTAAATTTGCAATTAAATATATATATTTATTTAGTGTTTTGGCAGCAACGCATCTTGATGGCAGTTTCTTTCGTTTCTTTATTTATTTAAGCTCGTCGTTGTGTAGAGAAACATTTATGAGGCGCATGGCGTGCGAATTATTATTTTTCTTTCTCATTTTATTTAGCCTGCACTGCGGCAAACAAAAGACGCCAAACACAAACAACAATAACTCTCTGCGCTGCATGACATAATTTATCCACTTAATTTTTACCTGACTTTGATTAGACAATCACAGCAAGGGGCTAAACCATCACCTGTATAGCTATTTGACAGACAAGTTTTGTCAGCGTTTATATTGCTGCAAGCGGGTTCAATCGAGTTCGAAGCATTTAAATTGCATATCTATTAAACGGAAACAAAAGCAAAAAGCATACGGCACAACCAACACACACAATAAAGAAACCAGTCTAGGGAGTAGTGGGTACTTAAATTCATAAGTGCAGTTGCATTGTTGAGAAATTTCCCAGGCCATCATGTGAAAAAAAATACATAAAAAACGGAAAACTGCACCACACATATAAAAAACACCATGCACCACACTCTCCCGCCAATTTAGTCAATGCTAATTGATATTAATATGAAACGCTGTTCAGCTCACGAAATCGAAATCGGGTATATACTAAGTAAAAATATAGTCTTTCGTGTGGTTGCCACCTGCAAAATCAGTGCCTGGCAAAGCCTGAAGCTGTTCAAGGCTAAGTTATCGGCACGCAATATCTCTTTAACCAAGAACCGCCATTTCGCTTACCCTATTATTCATTTTCAAGTCCCTGTTTAAGCTTTCAGCAAACAAAAATGTTCGCTAAAAAAAATGTAGACTTGAAATACCAATAGTTAAACACAAATTTATCTCATTTCATGTAACTAATAAACATTATGGTTGGTTGTAACTAAACACGCGCAGAGTATAAACAAATGCGAATGTAGATAAGTATGTGGTAAACATCAGCAAACAAAAAAGAAATTCACATTTATAAATTTATGCAGTGCGTCGAACGTTGAATACTCTAAACATGCTCTTCGATATATTTTTAATAATTTATTTAAAAAAAAAAACGTAAAAGGATTACTAATACTAAACGTTAGTAAAATTAACTTATGATTTTGCTGTTCAAGAATATATTTTTAGTTTTTAAAAGCTTTTCTCAGCTCTGAAAGCACACAAATAATATATTTAGTTTATTTTTAAAATTATTAATTTAATTAAAATTAAACTACTTTCATTAATATTATTTTGCACTGCAACTGCTGCTACAAACTCTGAATGGTTTTTTGTTGACTTGCAATTGTGTACAAATATTTGCTGTAAGCTTAACAAAATATTTCGCGCCGGTCTGCACGCGGCGCATGTGGCATGCGACGTTGACATTCCCATTCCCATTGCCATTGCCACTGTCAGCGCCAGCAGCCGCAACTGCAACAGCAACAACAATAACAACAGCAGCAAACGATTCCAACCGATTCACACTCTGGCAACATGGAGATACAGGAAACACGGCAGCACCAACCAAAAGACTGAGATGGCAATTTTTAATCGTGAGCGCCAGCAAATAGTATAAACCAGGCAACAATAACAATAACAGCAATAACAACAACAACAGCATCTGGCTAACCACTTGAAGCACTTTCGTTTTCATGTGAGGCAATGGCAAAGTCTGCGCGTCAGCCGCGTGGAAAGCGCCCGCTGCCGTTTGGTAGTGCAATGCGCGCATCATGAAGATACGCTTCGATATTAACTGAAGCTGCTGCTGCTGCTAATGTTGTTGTTGTTGTTGTTGTTGTTGATAATGCTGTTGCTATTGCTGCTGCAGTTGTTGCGGTTGCTGCGTGGCATGCAAATGCGGGCCTGCTCGCTGCCTAATGTCGATCAGCTGTGGCGCTGTGTGTGCTGCTGTCGACGCCCGTTTCGCTATTTTATTCGATCTTGTCGGGTTTAAAAAACTCTCGCCGCATCCGTTGATGGTGATCAGCTGGCCTGGCCACATGTTGCTATGATGCAATTGCAATTGAATAACAGCAGCCGCAACAGCGCAGTGAAATTGCCGCCCAATGCGCCACAATGCTGGCTGGCTATTGCTGCATTCAAGGTCTCGAACCACGATTTCTCCCAAAGCCAACGCCAACGCCAACGCAAAGATTTACGTGCTCACTTGGCTTAGCTTGACTAATTTGGCTGCTGTTGCTGCTTCGTTTGTTGATGTTGCTGCTGAGTCCAAGTGACCCGCAACGCTTCCGTTGATTGTCGCCGTACGGAGTACGCTTATAAATTCATTTAATTTTTTGTATTTTCCATTAAATTTAAACAATTTTTTTTTTTTTTTGTTAATTATATATTTTTTTTGCACCGCTGAGAAAGCTTACATTGTTCGACTTACTACATAGCCCCAATATTAAGCCTAACTAGGGTCTCGAACTTTTCACCATAAATATGTTCGCCGATTGTGCAAGCAGCGATTTACTGATTTTGATTAACGTTCGTCAACGGTAAGCGGCAAACAAACAAACAAGCAAACATCAACAAATTGCTGGACCTCAAGGCGCCTCTTAATTGTACAATAGCAACAGCAACAGCGCAACAAAAGCAACTGCAACTGCAACAGGCACTGTTTATGCAGCAGCAGCAAAAACAATGACAACGCCCACAATAACAAATTGACAAGCTGGCAGCTTAGCAGCGACTGAACATGGCTTAAATGATCAATTGGCCGCGTAAATAACACAATGTTGTTATTATTGTTGTTGCTGATGCGGCTGTTGCTGCCACTGCTGTTGTTGCAATTGTTGCAGTTGCTGCTGTTGCTGCTGTTGCATTAACAACTTCCCTATTGGCTTTGCTGCTGAAGCAGCAAAATGACTTATGGGTTTGTGCATCAATGCGGAATTCAAGTCGGGCGCGGGTCCGGATGCCAGCCCGAGCGGACGAGTAGCATGCAGAGTCAGCTGCTGTTGCCGCTGTTGCCGCTGTTGCCGCTGTTTCTGCTGCTGTTGCCGCTGCTGCTGCAGCGTATGTAATGAAAACGAAAGTAACTCGCACTAACACCCAGCTGCACAGTCACTCACTACCATTCACTCTGCTTGGATTGTTGGGCCAACATCACTTAGACTGATCAATCACGTTGCTCCAATTAATTTGTTCGTTCTAAAAGTAATTGTTGTAAATATCACTGGACTTTTTACATAAATACCTAAGCAAATGCTGGTTTATAAATTGTTTATAAAATCTATTTAGTAAATGCACTTAAGTGCCGTAATTAACGTTTTTGCATCTTGCTAATATGTGCTTACACATGCCACTTTAGGAAATGCACTTGTAATTTATACGATATATGAGCAATAATACTGGAAATTTTCGTAACATTCCGTTTATATCCCAGTCCGCATTATAAGTCAATCAGGCGCGTTGACCTGTTAATCAACTTATATTTCATATAGAGAAATCTAAATCAAGCTGAACAATGAATTTTCAATTATTTGCTTGCATCTGTTTATAATCGGATTGAAACTTGTGCTCGAAATACGTATTATTTTATTACGTATCAATCAGATTATTTAATTTGAACTTGAGATTTTTCATAGACTGATCACATAAATTGTTTACCGCTAGATCATATTCAATGATATTTTTGTAACGCTTGTTATAACACTTGTTACCTGTTTGGGTAACTGACATGGCAATTTATATACATTGTAAGTAGCTCAGACTTCTCTCTCATCAACAAATATCAATTATTATTAACATATTAATAATTCCTAGATCGGCAGTGTTGAAAACTAGACTGTAAGTCATGTCGATAGTTGTTTATAATTATATAGCAGTAGATCACATTTAAATAATTAACCCATATGTCAATAAGTAAATACGGCTTGTCAGTCAAACATTTATCATAATTTTAATGTTGATTAAGTTAATTGAGTTCAATTGTACTTTGATTTTAGCATTTATTTAGAATCATTTAAGGTGAATGATTAGTTGATGTTAAGGCATGCCCAACTTACCCTTTTTATTTTATTTTATTTTTTTTTACATATTTCTTCTTCAATTCCAACCAAGCGTCATCGTCATCAATGTGGATGTAGTTGTTTGAAGTTGCTGTTGTTGTTGTTGCTTGATGATGTTGTTGTTGGCTGTTAGTTGCTCTTTTGCCCGTCTCGCGCTGTCTTTTCACTTTCGTTTGGCATCGCTTTGTTATTATCATTGTTGTTGCTGCTGGTGCTGCTGGTGCTGCTGCTGCGGTGGTGTTGTTGTTGCGGGGCATGCAACACTATCCACAGTCAAATGTCGACGCCGACTGCGCAACATCGCTGTAACCGAAACGGTAAATGTTTGTTGGCAAACCTGGGCACCGCACAGTTGCATTTTGGCGCTCGTCGCAAACGATTCGCATGTGCCGCATTAACCAACATCGAGCGGAACTTCAAAACCAAAAGCGGAAAAAAAAATTTCCCAAAAAACTTTAATCGACAGCAAACGCGGCGCATGCGCTGTTGTAGAAAACGAAACCGTTAATATTGCCCGCCCCAAGCCACCCAGCATTCGCGAAGTTATATAACCAGTGGGCACGAGGCCCCAGTTACCGTTTGGACATTGCAGCTATTCTGCTTTTTACGATTTTAGCGTCGCCGGTGACGCCCACCGTTGGCTAATTCATGCGCAGCTCGTGGAAAGAAAACCAAAGTGAAGCTGGGAAATCTCGTAAATAACCATATTTAAGGCATTAAAAAAAAGGTCTTGAGACGTGAATGCGTATTATTAAAAGAGTTAGCCAGGGCAATAGTTTAAGTTGGCAGCTCCAGCTCAGCTAACTTGACTGCCAGCGTGAAAGTGAAAAGCAACCGTAACATCAGTAACAATAGTTAAAACCATCTGCAACAACATCAACATCAGCAGTAGCAGGATACCGCTAACGACATCTGGTACTGTGCCACATCTGAGTCTGGGTCTGGGTCTGGCTCTGGGTCAGTCATGCGCGCGATGAGCCGCTGAGGCCGTGGAGTTGCTGTCCGAGCAGCGACAACATGATGAAGCTATTGTCAACACCACCATCACAACAACAGCAACAACAACAACAGCAAGTAAAGCACACGCAGACACTGGCCTTGCGCTGGATCTGCTTGCTGCTGCTGGTGCCCAATTCTGCGCAGTTTGAGACAGGTGAGTGTTTAAAAAGTCCGTCAAGAAATAGACATCATTCTCAAGTCTGTGATGTCTTTAGACTGCGGCTGTCGTCCGGGTAGGGGGCGGGAGGCTCGCATCATCGCTGGATCCACCACACACGAAGGACAATTTCCGTGGCAGGCATCACTGGAGCTGCTACATCCGTCGCTGGGATTTCTGGGACACTGGTGTGGTGCTGTTCTTATTCACCAGTACTGGGTACTCTCTGCAGCCCACTGTGTGCACAAGTAAGTGCCAAACAAAGAAAATCCGCAATAACAGGAGCAACAGCTAATTGAATAATCCATGTACAGTGATCTCTTTAACCTGCCCATACCACCGCTGTGGACGGTGGTGCTGGGCGAGCATGATCGCAACGTGGAAACGGGCAATGAGCAACGTATTTCCGTTGACAAAATTGTGTTACATCATCATTATCACAACTTCCGACATGATGTGGTGCTCATGAAGCTGTCCAAGCCAGCGGATATCTCTCGCACCTCTTACATTCGACGCATTTGCCTGCCCTTCATGCTAAAGAAGAAACAGGAGTCAGCGCCGCCAGCCTCGGAAGATATTCTCAGCCAGCAGCTGGAACTTGATGATGTGCCCGAGAAGATTGACAACTTTCTGCGCAGTGTGCAAAGTCGCAGGCGCTATCGCAATGTGACTGCACCCACCTCCATAAACATGTCCATGCGGGAGCTGATGAACATGAAGATATTGAGCAGATTGCGTCAGGCTCTAACACAATCTCCGCGATCCCCACGTAGTCTCAAACGCACGCGACGACGCAATGACAAGCTGATGAAGCTGAAGCTGGATTCGGATCAGGAGACTCAGTTTGGCAGGGGCGAGGAAACGCATGAGATGCCCTTTTTTGACTGTGTGGCCACCGGATGGGGTAAGGCCAACATCAGCGGCGATCTGTCCAATCAGCTTCTCAAAACACAGGTGCCGCTGCATCAGAATCACAGGTAAGTTGGTCAGCAGTTAGTTTTCAATGGGAACAGGCCGTTAAAATGCTTGTTAACAAAGTATTCTGCAATAGGTATTGCATTTAAGCCAGTTTGGCAAAAAACCAAACTCTTTATTAGGTGTTCGCAAATGTGAAGAAATATGTTTTGGCCTTATACAATATGTGAAACTTGGAAAATATACTCGAATAGAAGTTTCAAGAAGTGAGCATATTTCTGTAACCTTCGTAAAGTTTTAGATTTTGGAATTACTTCTTTTAAGGTGGATATTATGCACACTTGGGTTTACAGTGTAAACTAAATCTCTTGTGTGGAATATGCCTTGAAGGTAATTTAAGTGGATGTAATTAAATTTTGAAGAATGGATATTAATGTCAATGTTGAGATAGTGATTGGACACTGTTAAGTTGTGGTAGGTGTAGTAGGAGATTTGTTGGGTAAATGATACAAAAAGAGTATTGATAAGTTCATTGAAGGACATAATTGACTAGAGTCATCATTCAGATACACTTACCTCAAAAAGAATATATTTATATATTAATAATTGATGTGACTTGCTTACAGATGCAGAGATGCCTACGGCAGCTTTGTGAATATCCATGATGGCCATTTGTGCGCGGGGCAGCTCAATGGAGAGGGCGGCACCTGTGTGGGTGATTCGGGTGGACCACTGCAGTGTCGTCTCTCACGAGATGGACCCTGGATATTGGCCGGAGTCACGTCTTTCGGTTCGGGCTGTGCACTTGAGAATTTCCCGGATGTTTATTTACGCATCTCATACTACCTAAATTGGATTGAAGACACAATAGCCTCACATTAAGGCCAGATCCATTCCAAAGGGCGAAACTTGATTACAGTGTTTTTCTGTTTATATTTATCGAGTTAAAGCTCAGCTGTACATTCTAGAAGACTACAAATTAAAATTACCAACAACCTTAGATCTTACATAAGCATAGAATGTTCCCTAAGTTGTTTCCGTTGAGCAGAATATAATCTAAACTAACTGTCGTTTGTAGCTTAGATCTTAATATCACAGTATAAGGACAGCGCTAATAGGCAGTCCTTTTGACGTCGAGGTAGTAGTTAGACATCTCCCAGCTTGAGTACATCATCCAGCAGTCGCTGTGCCTCCTGCTCCACACACTCCGCCGGTAATGAGCTTTGAAGCGATGCTGCTATGCTGAAGCCACCCAACACGTTCGCCTCCTTCTCGCCATGATCGGACTTGTGCTTGCCCACTGGCAGTGACCAAAAGCATAGATGGAACGCTATGCTCATCTGATAAACCCCGAAGAGAATCAGACACAGTGCAAGGATCAGCTGCATCATTGGTAAGCCAGTTTTGATTAGATGAATAAGTATGTGCAGGCTCTTGGGTAGATTGTCAATGGTAAAATCCACCCAGAGCAGTGGCAGCACTAAATTCTTAAAGGGTTCCATCACCCTATTAAACTTGATATTGCTCACCACCTGGTTGGCCTGCAGACGCATATGAGCATGCAAGGGCACACCCAGTTGCTGGAATTATTATGTCTGGTTAGATTTCAAGAGAAGAGAGATATTCTATATCGTAAGCACTCACCGGTTGCAACATGAAATTGGATGAATGGTGTTCTATATTCGGACTGAGGCCTTCGAAAGGTTCCAGCAAACTGGGATCGGCATGCATGAAATGTGGATAACTTATAGCCAAGGGCATATCTTAAAAGAAGAAGCAAATAGTTCTTTAGGAAGAGTCAAAATGAGAGGTGAATCCTTTTATCGCTCACTGTAATAGCAGGGAGAAGCATTGCCCAAGCCCTTCTTCAAGCACTTATTATTCTTGCAGCGGCACGAGGTGTTCACATTATTCAGATCCTCGTCAAAGATATGCGGCCCCAATATGAACTCGAATGCATCTACTCCATCAAAATTCAGGGTTCGATTGAATGTCAGGGGCAAACGACGACAGAACGTTTTCCGAAAAATTAAAAAGGTGTCGTGCTCGTTCATGTCCCGAGGAAAGAGTGTGGCATCATGACTGCCCGAAATGCGATTGCAATAGGTGCCACTACAATTTGGAAAGAGAGAATTATCTCAGGGATTACTGGGTAAGCAATTGACTTGCCAATACTTACTTGGTAGACTCATCGTACTCCCAGCGCTTATATCCACGTTCCCCATTAACGGAATGAATGGAGTAGCCGCGTGGCGAGTTTGGCAGCTTAACACCAAACGCATCTTTCCTCTCGGGCAGATGCATATTGAACACGTTACTCTCATTGCCCTCGCGAAACAGCTGCACAACAGTTGAGGAAAAAATGTGTAAGCCAAGGAGCAATGGGACGGGGAATAGTACTCACCTTCTCCATAATGCCAAAGCTGGAGAAATCGATCAGGCTAGGCATAAACTTGGAAGCCAAACCGACCAGATGATCCTCGTAGCCCCACATGTAGTCGTGAACGCTGATATGCAGAATGGGCTTTGAATTCAGGCGCCTGGTCAGTGCGCTCAATCCCAGGGACGCAAACATGGATAGGCTGGCTGCCTGGCTGATGACGCCCATATAGGGTATATTGGGTGCCCAAATGTGATCGACTTTCGGGTCACCCACCGAACGTTCTGGCGCGAATATATATTCGCGTCGAGGCGTGTAAGTGACGGTGTTATTGGCCTCATTCAAGGTAACATTGTGATTGGACAGCACCTCCTTGTAGACATAGGGGCCAATCTCCGCTATCTTTAGTTTGGTATCTGTGCCCTCGATAAACGCATCCGAGTTTGTATAGTTAAACATGTAGACCGTAATATAAACATCGACCGGTGGCAATTCATACAGTTTGCTCAAAATCGTGTGAGGTTTCAAACTTAATTGCTATAACCAAAGTGAAAGAGAGAGAGAGAGAGAGAGAAAATTAGTTGAGATCATTGCTAAAACTTTGGATTTTACCAACCCAATCTATGATTAGTGTGACGGGATCTGTCATCAAGATGGCCGCTCCAAAGAACACAAGTGTCATACCAAGTGCCGCACATTGTAATAGCCCTGCGAAATAAATAGGAGTGCGAGGTGAGTTATGCAATTAGCTCAATCTCGAGTCTGTGTCACATTCGCGAATGTTGCAAGCAGTCGAAGTTCAACAGGTTTGCAAAATCACTGACAGCTTGTGGATGGCGTGTGCCTGCCATGTTATTGACCTTGGTAATTTATTATTATTATTGTTTTTGTCGATGTCGATGCAGTTTCAGATGTTTTGGTTGTTTTTGTTGTCGCCGGCAATTCAGCGCAAAGATCTGCGACCTACCTCAATGGCAGGAGCAGGAACCCAAACTTGTCCAAGTCGAACAAAAACAAAAATCCCAATCAAAAAAACGCAAAAGAAAACGAAATGATGTGGATGACAAGGCACATATGTTGCACATGGAGTTCATTGAACGTTCACCAAACAATGGGAAGGTGAGACAGGCACTGGGGCAACATATATGATGCCAACAAAATCATAAACTTGTAGCATCACTTCCCAATCCTCGCACCACGGTCTCATCGATTTATGTTAATGTTCTTATGCTGAATTTTGCTTGGATACCAAGTATCGGAAGCTGACCTCGAATGGAAACGATATTAATGATCAATAAGATTAATATTCTTTTAATAAAAGTATTAAGTAAAGAACATAAAATATTAAAAGCTTCGAATATGCCAATGTGGTCAAAAATTCTTTATGCTTAATCATTTATTTATTGTAAAAACTTGTTTTGATTTAATTTAGAGCTACACACAAATCACACTAGATGCTCACCTTCCACCAAGTCTGTTATCATTGAAGGCATTTTATAGCGGATGTGAACTGGAAATGATTACAAGCAGAGTTGACCGATTTTTAGAGATCATGGCCGTGCATACCCCACCTCAACTGTGTGCCACAGACTAATAACAAGTAAAAAATTCAAGTTATAACGCATTTGATAGAGAAATCCCCCAAATAAAACAAACGACAAAAGCGCAAGTTCAATATCAAACAATTAAATAAAAGACCAAGAAACCCACTAAGAGCCCGCCCGGATCAATGAACCCGTTACCAAGCCCCTAACTCAAATCTTTCAATCACCCACAATAGCAAACAACCAAATAATAAAGTAAAAACAAAACAGCATAAACTCATTAACAGTTTTGTCGGCGTTTTGTTGTGATGCAAAAAAAAGTTCAAGATTTCAAAATCCAAACGAAATTCAAGAAAACCATAGATGATATCAAAAATAAACTATCCACCAGCACTATATAGATATGTGTGACTGTTTATCCTTGTCTTGAAGCACCGAGCATCGTTAAACCACATGGCCGTAAGTGGCCACCAGTTGGTCAGACAAAGACATCGATAGCATCCACAAGTCACAGTAACTACCATAAATTAAGCTCCAAACAAAGCGCTCAAATTATTCTGCTGCAACGCAACTCAACCAAAACAAAAAACTCAAAAAAAAAAAAAATCAATCCACTGCGGAGTGTTTAGTCAATTATGCAACTGCATTGCCAAAGTTTGTGAACGCGACTGAGACTTATCGTTCCAAAAGCCAAAAGCTAACAGCCAGCAGTCAGCAACCAAAAGCCGTTCAAATGAGCATAATTGAGCGAGTAACGCTTCGCGCTTCTCGTCAGCTGATTCCATTGAGCTGTGAACCCGTTTTGTGACCAACACAACTTAACCCAATGGGTCACTGTATTAGCGGTGAAACGATGTGCAACCAACAGACACATTTGTATCTCTCGCGTTCATGAGGTTGACAGTTGACGGCTATCTGCAGCAGTTTGAAGTTCAAGTTCGCTGCATTTTGGCATAGCATTAAAAGAGTTATATATATGAAAATACCAAAATTGCTTAAAAATGTCCAAACTGACAAATATTTCAGCTGTCAGCAGCGTGCCGACGCTGACCCACTAAAAGTCAAGAATGAATTTTTTTTGTATCTATGTATGAGCCGACAGCCATAATATATGCATTTACTTCAGCACCTTCAAAGCTGAGTGCGTATGTGTGACTTCCGTCAAATGACAATAAATTAAGTATATCCATAGACTAATCAGCCAGCCAGCCAGCCAACTAGCCAGTCAGCCAGTTAGTCAGTTAGTCAGTTAGTCAGTAAGTCAGCCGGTCAGATACAAGATACTCTCGCACATCATTTGAAGTTATTTTACACTTGCCACTTTGTCATCGCATTTGTTTGCCAGCCGCTTTGTTTGTGTTTAACTAATGATTAATCTTACATCTGTAGTTGGTTTGTTTTTGTTATTGCTTTTGTTGTTAATCATCACCAAAACAAAAACCCAAAAAACCCTAAAATAGTCGCAGTCAAAGTCTAGCTAACAATTAGATGCCAATAAGGAAATGCAAACAGGCTCATCAGAACCAGTCCGTTCCCAGTTCCGTTCGGCAGTTAGCTTTGAAACTGATAGGCTTTTGTTGCATTTTTGTTGCTGTTATTGCCATAACAATTCCTATTTGCATTGTTAAGCATACGCTAAGTTGTGTATTATTATTTTATTTTTTTTTTTGTGGATTTGTCGGCTCTTGCTAATATTCCTCTTACATATATTTACGCTTCTCAGGAAAGCAAAAGTTTTGGAGAACACTTTCGCCAACTTTTCACACAGATGTGTGTCAGCAGAAACGGAGATTTGGAAAGAGTCCCCATCTTCATTCCAAATTTGTATATATGTGCCTAATCACACCCAATTCATGTTTGAGGCCAATGCTGCACATTGCTTAAAGTTCGCCTTCAATTTAAAACCGTTTTGTTGATTCAAATCTTCATCAAATCGGACTTCATGGTAAGGTAGTACGTGACGTTACAGCCACAATCGCTACAGCTTCAAATCTTAATTTATGCAAGCTTAATTACAATTGAGTTCCGTTAATACACACGTATATATATATACATACACACAAGCATGTGTGGGGACTAAACTTTGGAATTAGTTTTAATTCAATGACTTTGTGGAATCGATCTAATGATAAGTGCGACAACAATTACTTAAACTTACTTATAATCAGCTCATTTCGGCCTGACCACAGCTCAGGTCTGTGCGTTTCAATATATGTAGGTAAATGTTAATTTATGGCGTTGTTTTTTGTAAATTCAAATAATGTGTAATATGAGATAAAACAAAGCATTCCAAATTATTCAAATTAGGCGTGTTTCATAACATTCATTTTTTGCTTTACATTTATTTTTTGCAATACACCAAGCTCCTAACTAAACTCCGCTGTGCAACATTCAAATATCTTTGTTGACTTTGAAGAAAACAAATAATTCTTTAATTGTAAAAAAAAAACAATTTTTGTCCAAGCCAAAATTAATAAAAACAATTCTTTTTTATTGCATTTAAATACATTTTCAGATTTACTGCGATACTTGTATACTTGTAACAAATAGAAGGGGATAATATCAAGAACCCACTTTTAAAGTCAAAATTCAATTAAAATCAATTTTATTTATAGATTTTTTGTGCAACTTCTAATCTAATACAGATTTAATGTTATAAATTTGACAAGCTCCAGGATATTGCTACATACTTTGAACGTGCTTTTTAAGCAGATATTTGCCAAGTTTTCGAAATTCTGCCAAATCCTGCTTTATAACATTCACACAAGACCCACAGGTTGCAAAACACATTTAACAACCAGTTTTGCAAGTGTCAAATTTTTGTAACGATCATTTGGGGAGGTTCCCTTTCCGAATGATCTTTTATGGGGCTATGAATTTGGTTAAAGTAGACAATAAGCGGAATGTCTTAATTAACAGTTGCACTTCAATTTACTCACTTGCATTGCGCTGCGTTTTGCTTGTGAACAGTTTCATTTTAAGAGCCGAAACTGTTTTTGTTGTTGTTGTGTTTTTTACCGCACTTTTCGCAACTATTTAAAGTCGTGTAGCAATCAATTAAGCAAATATTTACAGCTGCTGCTGGTTTTTATAACGAAAATTAAATATTTATGTGTTTATTAATTGATTGCTAAGGCTTGTAGGCCAATAAAACAATTAACATATCCAAATAATATGATTTCTAGTCAATTTGCATGCTACTTTGTTACGGTTAATCTTAATTAAGAATCATATGGTTTCCGAATTAATGATTGTTTTCAATTATCCAAATGTTGTTGAGCCAAATGTGTAAATGTTTTGGACTGATTTAGATGCACTTTTAGTATTTTGCTGTTGTTGCTTTAGTTGTTGATATCGTTTTAGATATTGTTCTAACTATTTTCGAATCGACTGACACGCACTTCCTATTCTCACGATATTTGACAACTTAATGCCGAGCTGAACGCCAGTGGGTACCTTTATATGGACTCTTGGGCCGGGCTGCCGAGCTCCGACTGAGACGTAAACTGCGACCAAGCTCAGATCGAGACGTAGACCGAGCTGCGCTCAAGCATTTAGCGTCAAAGCGCGAAAATCTTTTCATGAACCGGTCCACTTTCAAGCCTCTGTTAACGATGCCGACGACAACAACGACGACGACAACAACAACGATGACGACGACGACGACGACGACGACGATGCTGACGCAGCGTCAACGCCGATCCCTGGTGTCAATAGCAGACACAACACACACACACAGACACACGCGAATATGACTGGCAAAAGTTTAATATACGCCAAGTACTTCCAACTTGGTAGTTTGTTTAAAATACTGTCTGAGAGCTGGCTGCTCCCAAACCTCTTTAGAACGTTGAGTGGATCGGCAGTGGATCTGGATATACTATATCTACTCTCTGGGGGTTATTAAGTTCGCCAATTTGCTGTGTTTTTCTGGTTGTTTCTTTCTGTTGTTGTTATTCACGTTGATGTCGTTGTGGTTGTATGTACATTTTAAAGATCACTTAGACGGCTTATCGTTGTTTTACATTTAATAGCGCAAATGACTCTATTTGATCCCTAATGAGCACGCACCCGTGAACCACAGCATTTGAGTATGTTTATGAATATTCATTAAGTATTCACGTGTACGTCTAATTTCTGGAAAAGCAAGATACTTGTCGACCGGGTTACTGGTACTTAATATTTAATAACGCTTAAAAAGCAATGCGGATAAAGATCAATCTGATTGATCCAGATCGTTTACATTAGCCAGCTCACGTGTACAGCGTACTCGCTGAACCAAGCTATCAGCAATACTAGTTGGCAACAGCTGAGCACAGGGCGGTCCATTGGGCATTAAGCGCCTCAAGCGTAGACTGAACCCCAAATCTAGCTCCAGATTCCACGTAAAAATCGCATGCTTTTAAAGTTCCCTTTTTTTACGTATTTAATTATTAATGGACACATTAGACGACGCGTGTGGTTTATGTTCTGGCGTACATTTAAGATTTAGATTTAACTCGAGCGCACGCGAATTTCAGCTCAAACTTTAATGTACGCTCATTGAGTCTCCCTAACTAGCAGTTGTCATGTTGAAAACTGTTAAGTGTTGTTTATAGCAAGTCACACCATAATTATGGCATATTAAAAAGTTTTTGCCCAAACTGCGGGGTGCTTTAAAAAATGCTTTGGAAAGTTTTGACGCAATCCATAAGCCTGAAAGCTTTCCGTTACGTTTAAGTCCAGGATGTGAGTCATATATATCCACGCTGCCAGAATTGAAAGCATAGCCATCATCATTTTAGGAATGTCCCTAGCATTATAGACAGCTAAATGGAATAGTCTAGCAACTGTAATAAACTTGTGTGTGTGTCTTCCCCTATAAATCATATTTTAAATATTATGTATATCCATTTTAAGACATTTTAAAATGTTTCTCTTTAATTGAGCGTTAGCTCATTCTTAGAAATATTATGCATTTTGGTTTTTCAAACGTTTAGTTAATTATACATTTTATATTGGTAATGTTTAGTACCACAAAGGGATGTAATTTTATCTATTAGTCAATTGGAATGTATGCAAATTGTTAAATTTTTATTATAGAGATGGCAGCAAGGGGAACCCATGGAATGTTTGTTGAGATATGAAAAACAGAGTAAATGCGCTGTTCTTGGTAACTGAGAGTACAGAGCAACTAACAATTTAAAAAATATATATTTATTTATATTTTCAGACATACATGGTATTTATTTATATAATTTAATCAGTTTTTACATAAACAGACGATATTTGAGGCTGAATCCGAAGTCCATTTAATGCGATTCCCATTTAATGGGATTCCCGTTGTTTATGATATAATAACCTTGAAAATAACATTTTTATATTTCAAAAATGTTGATGGTCTTCTATACATTTAATTGTTTTTTTTTTTATAAACTGTAATTTGACTTCCTTGCCCTGGGTTTCTTGCCAATTTTACACCGAATATCAAATATTGGTGGATCAAAAATATCGTGATGCAGTTATATTACGCTATTTATTGTACGTCAAATCCTTATGTCAATACCGTACTCGATGTTTGGCTTCACTCTGGGTGTAGCAAAAATGATTATTGGATAGACGCTGACAACGTGACCTTTGTTTACTTTTAAAATTAAACGTTTTGTGAATTTGCTTAGTAAGACTCATCCTCATCACCTAACTAAATGAAAATGAACTAAAAGAAGGTGTACTTAAGCGTAACCTTAGTGAAAAGTCACGTGTGCACATTTATATTAATTCGAATATAATACTCTTTCGTGCCAGTCCCTTAATTGATAGCCCAAAATCTATCTATAAATAAAGTTAAAGTTTGTACTTTTTATCCGGTTGGATAATCACGCGATGCGTGCGTTTTGTTTCCGGATGATACGGGAAGCCCCATTTGCATGCATCTTTCCATTATAACTGTGAATGCATAGTGCATATGCATTGTTTTCCAATTACGGGTTACCCAAACTTGGTTGCAATCGATGCTTTTCTATTGGACTTATTAACAGCTTGGGCTGTCTTTAATGGGTGTTTTCGCACTTAAATGGTGAGAAATCCATCCAAAACAATGCCAACAAACATAAAAAGTATCCTTGAACTGTTGCGATCCAAGACAAGACTTGCCCAAGGTGAGAAGCACTTTAAATTGGGAATTCCCCTGGCATCAACTTGCTCAACTTGTCAATTGTGTTTTAAAGACAACAAACAAACAGTATGTGCATAGAATATTCCATCGTTGGCACTGTGTAAATAAGATCAATTTTTGAGTTATGGAAAAATTTGCAGTATTACTGCGTCAGTAATTACAGTGTAAGCCCCGTTAATGGGTTCAAGTTAGTTACTTCCTGCGGTGCAGTTGCAAGGCAAGTGCTGCATTCGAGTAAAGGTGCGTCAAGCCTTAGTGCTGTGGCTGATCAAATTAATATTCAATTGCACTAAACTCTAAATCGTTCAATAAGGAACCAACAAAGCCGATTGCCAATTAAATGTAAATATGATATGTTGCCAGCCAGTTCTAATGAATATTTAACTAGCTTAATTGCATATGTTGCGCTTTAACAGCAGTACTTATACACATTTATATTTAATAACAACGTCAGCAAGAGCATTAAAAAAAAAAAACACACACAGACAAAATTAATGGTTGTACAATGTTTATTTCTTAACCATTGACCAGGTCATTTTGAGTAGCCAAAGTAACAATATTAATTAGAGGCATTTAGAGAAGTCATCTTGGTTCTGACAATTGTTTTGAACATGTTCCGTATACATAATATAAGCTTACGTATTTGCACAAAACCAGAAGTTACGGATTATTGAATTTCAATTGATATTGAGATTACCGCACTCATGACCCCAAATTAAAATGCAATTTACAGTTTTATAAATATTTGCTTTTCCTAGTATCAGTAACGACGTCACTCAATCTCAAATCACAGCCGTCAAAGCCGCCTGCAATTAAAAAATAATCAAATAATTCTAATTAATGATAGTGTCCAGATAACAACTGCCATTTGCATATCCCAACAAGAGCACAACAAATTCAGGTGTGCCATCAGGCGCTAATCCTTCGCATCGCATTTTGTCATTAATATCTCGACCAGGATTTCGCCATATCTCGTTAGACAACTGTCAGCATTCGTTAGCTTCGATGTCGTTGGCGTTGCTGTTGTGACTCTTTCTGTTCCAGCTGCTGTCCAAAACTTTTCCAAAACATAATTAGCTTGCTTATGAAAATATACATTTTTGAGGCTTCGCCTCGCTACTACGCGACAACTGCAGCTAAGTGGAAATGGGGGACTTGCAAATCCTTCAGCCTTATCTGGGTCATGCTGCCTACCCGAGATGCTCGACTATAAATGCCTGTTGCTTTGCTCATTCGGTTACCATTTACAATCGGTCGTTAGATCCACCCTGTTGCCTGTTGATAGGCTCTGCAATTCGGCATTTGTTCCCGAACAATAAATCGGCGACGACCTCTCCTCTGCTATCATTTATTACTCTGCATTTGAGCAGTCAGGTAATTGTTGCGCAACTCGACGAGAGCTGCACTCACCTTAGGAATACCAGGTGTGCTATTCACTTGTCAATACTCAACATTTAAAGGTAAGTAACGATTTAAAATGACATAACATTTTTGTTATGAGTTGAATGTTTTAATTTAAAAAAATCTTTATGATAAACATTTATTTTTTTTACTCAATTTAATTTAATTTTTTAATATGTTTTTCCGCCCAGGTCAAACATAATAATAAACAAATGAGTAAATCATTGAGTAAAATAAATGTTTATTATAGACGCTGTGTATATCTTCCCCATGATTCCAGACTTGACTGCGAATTACATTATTATTCATTAACATTAATTAACTTAAATAAAAATAGAAATTTACTTACTTGCTAAACAATAACCCAAAAGGAAAAAACCCCATTCTAAACACTGCCAAATCGCTAACAGCACAGTGGAAAGTAAAAAAAAAAGTAAATTAAACTAATGATTTTAAAGTTGTTGTTCATTTGCACCCAGCAATCTTAGTCGAAGGCAAAACAATGGATTTTTGTTGTCCACACGTATTTCAAAAGTTCTTCGTGCTCGATGTTCTGCTCGGTGTACCAAAAAAGAATACGGAAATTCGCTAACTATAACAACATATTTCATTTATTTGAACTTTAGCTTTCTTTAGGCAATTATAAATTCGTTGACTGTTGACTGTAGTATATATATAATAATAGCTAGCAGTAACCCCTTGTGAACTTCATAACCAAAGGGACGATAGCACGCCATTTGCAAATTATCATGTGCCCATATGCATATATACATATATATAAATATAACCCGTGGCCGCAATCAGACCAGTAAATGAGCTAACTAACTACTACACTAAGAGTACTGTAAGTTCCAAACAATGGAAGCTTTTAATAATTAAGTGCCAAGCAGCTGGTAGTTAGGTATTCAAATCGCTATAATAACAAGCGGTAATTCGCTTTAATACGAGTGCAATTCTTCGTCTATTATTATCGCCTGATATTGCAACTTTCATAAAATTAGATCAAAATTCTTTTTACCTCAGATTCAATTTTTTTTTTTTAGAATCACTTTAATAAGCAATATTTAAATAAAAGAAAAAAAAAACCCAATTTAATTGGTGTATGGAAAATTATTTAATAATATGACTGTCATATGCAACCACTTCAAAACACTCGAGCTATATTTTTTCCCAGATCAATTTAGGTTTTTATAAACGTTTAAAAACGAAATGTCAAAAATCCGCATTGAAATTGTTGAATAGAAAATCACGACATCCACCTTTGGAATCAGGCTTAACATTTTAGTTAATTAATAATTATTTAGCAGCAAATCATTTTACGTTTCACGTACGCAGCTAATCCCATCGAAAACGATGTCGAATACAATGCGCTGCACTCTGGTTGTGTGTGTGGCACTCGCTCTGTTTGCCGCTGGCTGCAACGTGGAGGCATCCAAGGCGCGACCGCCACGCAACAATGAAATCAGCAACATGGCGGATGCACTGAAATATCTGCAGGATCTCGATGTTTACTATGGCGATAGAGCACGTGTGAGATTTGGTAAGCGTGCCTCCACAATTCAGGCGTTACACAATCGATTGCTTGAAAGTGGCATCAACAGCAACAACAACAACGATCATTTTTATGAAAACAACGGCGGTGTTTTGGTAAGTGCATACCCCAACCATCATTTGTATTCCTATTATTATGAATGCCTTTATTTAAATGTGTCTGTTGCAGTTGCATGGCGCCGGCGAGGACGACATGTTTTAATCATTATGCCAAAGCTAAAACAAAGAAGAGGCGAACATATTAAGGTTTAATATCTTGTTTCACAATTTTGGAGCAATAGTTTATATGTGTACAATTCTTGTTAATACCAAAGAATAATTAAATATTTGAATGTTAATAACAATTAAATGTTAATTGCAAAATAACCATGAATAAATGGTAAATTCCTGACACTCTTGAGTAAGAAATTGTTCATGAACAGAGTGTTCTAAAAATACGTACTTGACCAAAAAATATACATTGGATCAGTTCTTTTTAAAGACTTTTTCCAAAAGGACACGGCACGGCGATGATTACATATCCTTGATGACTGCAGTTGATCTGCTGACATATCAATATTTTTTTTTCAACTAACTTTATTAATTGGCATCGTCTTTCACGCCTGGATGCGAAATCGATATTGTACAGACAGATGGAAATGGCTATATTGACTAGATGGGTGACTTTGAAAAAAAAATATATTCTTAATGGGATCAGAGACTCTTAATGCGTTGCAAAGTAGTTTAAATATATTTTCATACAAAATTAATCAATTCAAAAAACTAGAAATGTTTATGGTTATGGTTTATGAATTAAGTGAAAAATCCTTGGCATGAGAAAGTGCAGCCTTTTCTATATTATACAGATATATCGGTATCTGCTTCCAATACTCCAATTACGCGTTTCATTATGCTAACAACATTCGAATTTATTGACATCGGTCAACTATGCAATAATAATAAATGTTTGAGAAAAGAAATATCTTAAGCAATCTAACCATTGACAAGCATACGTCTAATAACACTTCTCCATCAAATACCTTCCACTAACTCGATCTAAAAATCCACTTGGTTAATTCATAAATTGTTTACTTATATTTGATTATTATTATTTTATTTTAATTTCGATATTCGTATAACCTCAACGCCTAAGCAAGTTGAATGTTTTCCACCTCTTTGATAAGGTCCACGTGTTTGAATTCATCTGGACGCTTGGTGAATGTTTCCAGCAGCTTGAGCTTGCTCTCGTCTGTCTTATAGTAGAACATCTGCAGCTCATTCGCCAGACACTGAGCCTCCTGTGCCGTTAGAACCTTTGTGTCGTACTCGCCGCGCATTAGCACAATTCCCTTATCCTGTTTTTCCGTATAGTGCACCAATGTGAGGCACTCGGGCGCATTCTCCTTATGCACCTGGTAGGCCAACAACGGCGTGAAATGCACAGTGTTCGCGGAGAACTGCAGCATGATGAACTCGAAGCCTTCACTGCGTGGAAGAGGCAATAGGAAGATTGGATGCTCCTTGGCACGTGCCGTTAGCGTCTCATACTGGGCTGTGGTCAGTGTGGCAGCCAGCACTTCCTTGGTCTTGTGGTATTCGATCCAGATTCGCGCAATATCTTCGGCATCCTTGTCGGCAATCAGCTCCATCTTCATAATGTCGGCCAGCTTTTTATGGGGCAGTTCAGCCTGTTCAGTGCTAGCTAGCTTTTGCTTCGGATTCAATAGCTCCGAGTAGGATCTGAAAGCAAATCAAGTTGAAGGGTTAAGTAATATAAATACGCTTATTCACTTTGACTCACCTGGCCTTACCATCCTTAATGGGACTCACAACGCGCTCAATGCGGTCCAAGAATTCCTCGGCCGAAGTTTGTTGCATTTTGGCTATTTTGTCAGCATACTTGGAGTAGTAGGGATTGTTATCTTTTAGCTGTTCGACGGCCTCCTTGGCCCGACTAGAAGAACTCATGGCAATACTGCGCGTAACAAATTGGGGATTAGTTTGTAAAATGCGTATAAATTTACGAGCGCATTCCATTCCGAAACGAATAGTTTTACGACAAGTTACACAACACCCAGCTCACAGCTGGCTCTGTCAACCAAACAAACAGCTGAGTTTTCATTCAGTGTTGAACAGTTTCGAGTCGGCTGATTTCACTTACGTTGGGCATGTCAAAAGACAACGGTGTTGTTAACACTGTACATTACATAAAAATAAAAATAAAATAAATTGATTTTGTTTTTAAGCTAAGTAATTTAATTTAAGGATCACTGTTAAGCTTAAGTGATAACTACTCATTTTAACATAATGGGACTTTTTGGTATTTTTTTTAGCCCACCCCTGGTATGAGGCCGCCAAAAAAAAACATTTTTCAAAACTATGAAATAAGTATCGAAATAAGTTTGAAAGTAAATTCTTGAATAATTTAAACGCAGTTTTTAGTTAGTTATGTTAATTTACTTTGCTTATTTAAATACGAACGAATGGTTTATTGGTTTTAAAAGCGAAATAGAGTTTGAAACTCTGAAACACTAGTGGGATTTTGCATTATTGCACATATGTATGCAAACACTAGTGGGCTTTTGCATTATTACACATATGTATGCTAACATTCTTAGTGTTTGTTTTCCACATCTTACTTTCAATCGGTAACAGTTATGAGAATTAGATTTTAACATACCAATATGCCCTTATCAGCTTTTGTTGTTTGTATAACTAATTCAAACAATTATCGAGCTTGTTGTTAATAATCGATAGTCGCTTAGTATCGTTTTCATCGACAAGTGAAAATAACAGTTGATAATGAGCATAACATTGGAATAACATACAGAATATCAGCAGCCATCATTTTATAACTGTATATGTGTGCGCGCGCTCTCTCGGTAAAACCTGTTCTCGGCTTAAGTTAGTTGCAAGAAAACGTTGAAGCGTGGCGTACGCTATTGTCGATTCGGTATTGTTTGGGTGAATTAACTCCTGTGGTAGCTTCACTGTGTGTGGGACTCGGGCTCTGCTCAAAGTAACCGTGCGTCGCTCGGTGCTGCGCTTAGTATAGATTTTCTGCTCCGATTATAAAAGAAGTACAAATTAAGTGTAAGCAACGTAACAGCGAAATGGCTAATTCGCTATTGATTGGCAATGCAACAACAAAGAAAGAAAATAAAGGAGGCTGGCTAACAGGCAGCAAAAGTGTTACGCGGCCAGGCATAAATGGTTACCCAAAGGCGCATTGCATAATTTAGTTTAGTTTGGCTTGACTTGACTGTTTTTAAAATCACTTTTTCTTGAATTATTTATTAGAATGAGAACAGGAAAGAGAACGGCGACTTCAATATATTTGAACCGCGAATAACAGCAGAAAGCACACAGCTCAATGCGAATGACCATATTTAATCGGAATGTGCAAAATAATTTAACACAAAGAAGCAAAAGAAACAAGGCAAAGAAATAACTAAAAACAATATACAAACAGAGCAGCTTAGCTTTGGCTCTTATTTTTCTTGTTTTGCTTCTGGTGCTTTTTTGTGACATAACGGTATTTGATTGCATGTGAGTGTGTGCGTGAGTGCATTTTTTAAAGCCGCCTTGTTTTGTGCAGACGCTCACAGATTTCAGATAGCAAATTTCCTAGGGGGTGCTGGTTGTGGGTGCTTACTTGTCGGTGGTTGAATTTGCAATGTTATTTATGCCTGTGTGTGTGTGCCTGGTTTTTTTTGCCTTTAAATTGCAGATATTTATCGTAGAAAAGTCGCGCGCTCCCCACTCATACACTCAGTAACAAATACTGCCAACCCTCGAAAGCCGCCGTCGAAGTCGCTGCCGTCGTCGTCGCTGCTGCTGCAAAAAACAAGTGTGTGTTTGTGTAAAAAATAAAATAATGTTCGCACGCAGCGGTTTAAGCGCATTAGCTGCGCTGTTGCTGCTCTGCTGCTCGTTTGCAGCTGCTGCCGATTTGGCGGACAAATTGCGCGATGATTCGGAGCTTTCACAGGTGAGTCACAAAACTAGATGCATCTAAATTTCCACTGCCACACATGTAGCTGATTAGTCAGCTGGTTTTTGTCTTATTTTTTTCGCTCGTACTTAGAATTGCTAACAAAAACACACACACACATACACATGTGCACACTCATACACTGCAGAGATCGCTCCGAAATTATAAAAAAAAAAGAAGAAATTGTCATTGTTGAGGAATTGGAATTGCTTGGTTTATTTGCTTAACAACAAAATTCAGAAACAGTAACAATAATTTAAATAAAAAAAACGAATAAAGTTCTAACACATTAAATCTATAATTATTAAAGTTTAAATTAGCCGCTTGTAAGCACTTTAAAATGTACAAATTTAGAAAGCCTTAAGCAATTTATATTGTTGCATAGAAAAATATATTGGAATTGTTTGCAATTCAAAGCGTTCTCTTTTTCGAGCGACGACTCTAAAAGTAATTATTGGCTAACACACACACTCACATATATATATATATATATATATATACATACATACAAATGGTAGACAAAAGTTGACACATTTTGGCCAAGCCTGGCGGCAAATGCCCTTGAAACGAAAATCCTTGTGCAGAAAGTCCTTAAAAAGAGGAAAAAGAAGTGAGAGTAAGCGTGATGCTTAGAGAGAGAGAGAGACATATAGAGAGAGAGGGACACCCGCACAGGTAGTCGTGAGGCGTCGCAGCTGCCTGCTCGTTGTTACAACATGTCCTTGACCTTTGCCATTTGCACTTGTTGTTCTTGCCTATTGAAAAATCGATGCGCCTTGTTTCCCATGTTAGCGGTCCAAAGTCCAGAGTCAGCAGCGCACAGCTCAGCTAGCCACATTTGGTATGCATGATGAGTCCATTATGTAAAAGCCAAAAAATTATGCAAAAGCAACAACAGCAATGATAACAACCAACCAACCAACTGGCCACAAAAGTTGCCGGACGTTGACGTCGACTGAGCATAACAGTTTTCCACTTATTTGCGTTTGCCTTTTTTTTACACCTCCACACACCCGAAACAAACACACACACACACTTAAAACACCGACATATGGCCAACACATAAAAGTGTAAAAAAGTCAGAAGCCATTAAAGGTTGTCAGCCTGAAACAACAACCAACCAACAACCGGCAGCAGCAGCAACTGAAACAACAGCAACAACGACTCACGTTTGTCTCTGTCGTTCTAGTCTGTTAAACATTGAATGCCCAAAAAAAAAGTTGTTAGCCAGCGAGCATTTTCAAAACCAAGAAAATATAATTTCACATTTGAAAAGAAAGCGTGTGAGCTGCGAACTGCGAACTGGCTGCCAGCTGACTCCTCACCTGTAATTGTCGTCACAATGTGGCAAACTATGTATTACCTCTGGCGTTACCAGCCTCCTCTTTTGCTCTATGTACATGTGGCATGAGCTAATGTAGCTTGTGGCATAGCTACAGCTACAACCAAACAGAGCGTGCTCATTATGAACATCTTTTTGTTACGAAATGAGAAGCAGAATTCAAAAGAAGGTTCTTTTAATCCATAAAAAAAAAACACAAAAACAAAGCACACAAGAATCTCGTGTGCATATTTGCGAAATAATTATAATTTCTATAAGGTTGTTGATTCTACTGCTTAATCCCCATTATTTACAACCTTTTATTTACCCATCACTTTACTATGTCTCATATGCATTATATAGTGATATATATTCCATTTTTATGCGCTCGAAAAGTGCAAAAGAATGGAACAGGCAGAGAAACAAGTGGTAAAAGATGTGTGTGTATTTTGCACTTCCTCTATATTAGAAACTGTAGTTTAATCGATTTATAACCAGAATCCACTATCAACGGTTGTTATAGTGGTAACATGAATATTAGATGAAAATTTTTCAAATATTCAATTAATATGCATCACTTGCGAGCAGCTCACTTTAGCGAATATGCACTGTACTAATGCGAAAATGCATGCAATATATACATAAGAAATTTCAAATAACGATAAAAAGTGCTTATGCTCAAATCTCCAAGCTCATTACTCTGATGGCTCTTATAGATAGCATGGGTAATAAGTGGATTTTACTTGGAAAAACTCAAAAGATGAAATTGTCAGCTCCCAAATAAATATTTATGTAAAGGCAACAACAATTTATGCCATTCAGTTTGACAGTCTCTTGCCCATTTCTTAAACACAAATTCTTGTGTCCCCTTCAAGCAATATGTCGACACATTTATAAATGGTATTGGGCTATAATAATTATAATAATTACGTTATTTTCCTGGAAGAAGAACCCCAAAGAAAAAGTGCAACAGGCTCGAGTCAAATTTCAATCAAAACTCATTTACATAAGAGCAAGTGAGAGCGGTCCGATCAGAAATTCCCCTTCAGAGACATACATATATATATATATATATATATATATATATATGCATATATGATGACAATGTGCGGGCGTTGCACGGTTGACCTCCTGCGCTGACCCTACACTTCCTGTCAAGCGTGCAGCTTGTGACGTTGCATCAACATCTTTAGCTCAGGCCTTGCATTTGTATTCATGATTTTAATTTTATTCTTTAACCTTTGACTGGCGACAGTTGCAATGCTGCAGCCATTTGTAGGCGGCTCGACCTAGGCACACACTCAACCACACAAACACACACACACATTTATACACACTCTTCATATCGAGCATCAGCAACAACATCGGATTCAATTAAATTTAATTTAAGCTTACAATACTCTTGCCGCACAAGCGATGCCGAGACGCGTTTTATAGTTTCTTGTGTGGCACGAATACAAATAAAACTATTCTGAGGCGTTGAAAGAAAACTTGAATGAGCAAGTGACCTTAATGGAACTTATACGGCAATGCTCATATATACATATATATACATACTTAAATATGTGTACAGTTACTTAAGGCTAAGGCGAAATGCATTAGAGATCCAGTGACATGCGATCGTGCCTCCTGCTGTCGCCCCATCCCCTGCCCATACCCCTACCACAACCCCTACTCAATATCTGCTGTACGGCAGCAATTAAGACAACTCAAGGGGGTTGCTGCAATTACTATACCAAAAATTTTACCATACATACATAATTTGTATTAATTAAATTTTGAGAGTACATGCACTAGGGAATACACACATACACTCAGAAAAAAAAGTCCTGAAAATCGTCCTGTTAACTAGAAAAAATTGTCTGGTTTTTAAATATAACTTCTAAACATACGAAGGAAATATTCCCAGAAATATATTTCTTATTCTAGCTATTTAGTTTCTGAAAAATAATCTGTGTTTCACTGATGATTTATGATGATTGTATGATGATTTTTTCTGAGTGTAGAGTGTACAGTTGAAGCTCCTCCTCATCTTGATGATCGAGTGCTGTTCATGAAGCTGTACAGACTAAGCATTTTGCCAGCTGGTGTTTTTTTTTTTTGTTGTAACAATTAGCTGCTGCATTGAGTTTCCTCTAGTGCCATGCCCACAACAATAACAACACACACACTCACACACCCACTTGCATACAAACAGTCCCCTGTAATTGTAGCATATTTTGGTACCCTGACTAGGACAAACTAAATAAATTTGGCTAAAACTCCATACAGACATTAAAAAAAAAACACAAACATGTGAGTTGCAAACAAAATTTGAACTGTTAGCGGTTCTCTTTCTTTCTTTCTCTCTCTCTCTTTCAGAGCACTGCCAAATCCTTCAGGCGCCTTATGCCAGTTAGGGTAAGCTGCAACAATAACAACAACACTCACTACAACAACAACTGTTATCTGTAGAAGTAAAAGCGTTACATGTTTTTTGCCTTAATTTCGTTAATAAAATTTGAAACAAGGGATGTGTGTGTGTATGTGTGTGTCTGTCTCTCTGAGTGGGCGTGTCCGCCCACCCCCGCAAGTGCCTTCGAGGGTTGGCAATTGACCAGAGCTCTGTTCGACGGCGGCATTAGCCGAATTTGTTTGCACCGCCGTCTGGGCTCTGACTCACGTCTGCCCTTGACTCTAACGCATGCAGCGGGTGAGGATTGGGGGGTGTTTGCGACCAACCAGCAGCAGTCTTCAGCTCTATCTTTTTTCCTTTTGGCCCGAACAGGGTTCAATGGCACTGCGCTAGAAAATCGAATGCATTTCAAAACAGCGTAGATTCTATCCCCTAAATACATACTCGGCTTGTACACGAAATTGCCTGTCAATGTGAGTGGATTTTGTAATGAATTATAGTCGACAGTTTGAACTTATCCAATTACTAGACGCTGACGGCTCAGTTGACAGGATTATCGCAATGAAATGCGGGAAGATTGATATGCCTGGTCTCAAACTTATGCAAATAAATACCTTCAAAAGAATCGAGAAGGGTCTGTTATCAGAGTTGTTCATAAATTATGAGTTATTCATTCATATATACTTCACTTTACTTAACATTTTTTGTTTAGTATATCAACGAGCAAACCTTTATTAAAAGCATTAGGTTATTATTTTTTCTGAGCGAAATTACTTTTGAATATGCTTATCATTTATTTTTTATATACTCCGATATATTTCGAATCCCGACGGGTTTCGTCTCAAAGGGAAGACTCACTGTGAAGTTTGAAAATAAATTAAGTTCAGAAAATATAATTTAAAAAATTGCTTGCTGTTTGATGAAACTATAGTGATGTGCATAAGAAGTTGGCAAACAGAACTAAAGTTAAACTTAAGGCACACAGCCGATTTTTGGCAACTAACTAAAAACTGAACTTTGCAGAAAACCGAAACGTTTTTACACTCAATAAACTTAGTGACGAGCATTCACAGTTCATTTACCTAAAAGCAGTCTGATAAACGAAAGCGTTTAGAAAGCGAAATGGAAACCAAGCAAACATAAAATAGCGACGATATCAAAGCAGGACGATAAAGACACTCACAACGGTCTTCTCAAATTACCAAAATGAGCACGTTGCAGTGCAGCAAACCCCAGGCAACTGACAGACCAGACGGTGGTGTGGTCGACAAAGTAAAATTGACGTGACTCACTGCGGCGACCAGGACAAGAGAAACCTAAAACACGGTCAGAGCGAGCAACGAGAAAAAATGAAAAAGGTGCAGGACATTGGATAAACACACACACACAACAACAACATGAACAACATGAAAAGACGGTCAATTTGAAAAAGAGTGAGCTTCGTCATAAAGCTGGCTGAGAATGTGCAGCAGGGCGTGTCGCCGCAGCGTTGGGAAGCCGCAAAGTGCGCGGTCGCATGTGCTGTGTTGCCAGGCAGGTGGTGGCCGTCAGCCTCAAAGGGTCAGCGCCTCTAATGTAGGGTAGCAGCGACTGGAAAATGCATTTCCCAGCGCCATAGCCAAATGTCCTGATAAACATCACCCGCTCACAATTGAAGAATTATTGAAATGGGCGCTCGGCAAATAAAAAAGCCGCCCTCTATGCCTGGTTGTCCGTAGTCACTTACGTAATTGGTTCAATAAACCTCTTTCCTTTTTTTTTTCTTTTTTTTGCTACCTGAACAGGCGTTGCTCAGTTTTACTAGCTGTTTGTCGTTGCCATGGAATTGGCCATTTAGGTTGTCGTTTGCCAAAAGTCAAAGACACACCCGTACCCCATCCTCCTCCTTGAGCACATTGCATGGTTTTGTTTGGTTCGATATTTCGTGTCCTGCATTCCTGAACAAATACACACTTACTTACACACCAATGGTTCAATGGTCTATGCTTACAGTTCTATAGTCTGCTCGAGCAGAATCCGGTTGCCAATTCGACGCTATCGCTGCGCTCCTGCACGATCTTTGTGCCGACTAACGAAGCCTTCCAGCGCCACAAGGGTCCCACGCATGTCCTCTATCACATCAGTGAGTATTATTTGAACACTACCAAGTGAATCATATTTAAATGAATCAATCGTTTAGCGACCGCCGCGTTCAGCAAAGATCAACTGGAAAAGGCCGTGTCATCGGATATGGATGGCAACCCGCCGCTGTACATCACAAAGAATCGCAATGGTGACATCTATGTGAACAATGCACGCATCATTCCCTCGCTCAGCGTCGAGCTGACCAATCGTGAGGGCAAGCGACAGGTCGGTGGCCTATTATTATTATACCCATATATACAATGACCATTATCCGTGCTATGTGTTATGATTTGTATACATTAAACAGGTCATGCACATTATAGACGAGGTGCTGGAGCCGCTGACTGCACTGCCAAGTGCCAAGGCCGACATTAACAATTTGGATGCACTGCAATTCATACAGAAGGCCGATCTACTCAGCTTGGGCGATAACAAATTGCGCACTTATCGCTCACAGATGACGCTAATGAAGAAGGAAACGCTTTATCAGGCGCCCGGAGCGCACACCTTCCTCTTGCCCGTCGATGAGGGTTTCAAGGTGCGTACAATATCAAGAATACAATAATCCACCAAATTGTATGGACGCCCAAGCAACTCAGAACTATATAGTCTTTGTCGTACTAAGTATAATTTAGTTTTCTGAATTATAACAATACTTATTCGGATCTTTTACAAATTCACAGCTCTCGACGCGCAGCAGCTTAGTCGATGGCAAGGTCATCGACGGTCATGTGATACCGAACACTGTCATTTTCACTGCCGCCTCGCAGCACGATGAACCCAAGACTTCCGCTGCCTTTGAGGATCAACTCAAGGTCACAGTGAGCTTCTTCAAGCAAAAGGACGGAAAAAGTGAGATGAGAGTTTAGTTTAGTATTCATCGTACACACTTACTAATACTAAGACCTCTCTATCATCTTATTCTTGCAGTGTATGTGAAATCGAATACAATCATTGGTGATGCCAAGCATCCACAGGGCGTGGTCCTCGCCGAGATTGTCCGTGCCAATATACCCGTGAAGAACGGTGTCGTCCATCTGATCCATCGTCCGCTGATGATCATCGATACGACAGTCACACAGTTTCTACAGGTAGGTGGGCGTAGCACCCGGTCTGATTGTACAGAACAGAGAGACTCTTACACCCACACACACACACACACAGATAGTAAATAAATAGAGACTGGCCGTAGCTGGCGATAAGGCTTGTCATTTTGATTGGCTCGGCACGCAACACTGGATTGCTGGGCTGCCAGCTGGCTGCCCCAGCAAATGCTTACACATACACATATACATCACACACACACACTCAACACACACATACAGCTTTGCATTTAGCTGAGCATCAATAAATGGCGCTCGTCTGCTTGATGGCCCAAGATTTCCAGAGTTCGTCTATATGCAAAGTCCAAGCCAAAAGTATTCAATAGCGCAACATAATTTGACATTGACATTGACAATATAGTTACACAGACACATACAAATACACGTGCGTATGTATGTAGATCATAATACGACGTTTGATCTCAAATACTCAATAGCTACACTGCCAAAAAAAAAAAAAAAAAAAAGAAAAAAAAAAAATATTTTGAAAACCCAAGTCTGATTTCGCATAGAACTGAATTGTTTGGATCTCTTTCGGGATCTGAAGATGGGTGCAAGATTTGCTGGCGTCATAGCGCCACGAACTTTGCTCTTGACATATGAACTAGTTCAGTTCCATGTAAAATCAAAAGCAAAATTTTATTTTAAAATAATTTTTTAAAATACAAATTTTATTTTAAAAAAATTTTGGGTGTAATGTAAGTATTGCCAAATTCAACCAAAAAAAAAAAAAAAAACAATGAAAAGCAATGTATTTAATGTACAATTTATCTTATGAACCAAATTTCAATTTTCTATCTCTATCTATCATGAGCTGCAATTTCCAAGGCGCTAATTGGCACAACGGCAATCAAATTGATCTTATTTCTCAAATGCTTTGCTTTCAAACTGCAGCTCACTCGACTGTGCAAGCAAATCGCTTTAAAATCGACTTCCAATTGGTTAATGCAAAAAATAAAACAAATTCTGTAAACAAATGGAATTTATATGATAGCATTGCTTGGACTGTCCCATGTCAACAAAAATAGTTCTCATACGATAACCAAAAACTTCATTCACAACATGCCCATTTTTCTCCATCGAGTGCATTGGTTGAACCACGCCCAGTCCATGTGTAATGTAATCGTAATCGGCTAAAAGCTTTCCTTCATTCATAGCTTCTCATCTCAGCTTCAGATCACAATCGGCATGCTTTGATCGTTTTATCCGTTAACGTAGAAAACGCATCTCGATCATGTCAGATCAGATCGTAGGCATTATTCTACAGACATTATATACATTGTTGTGCATTCGATATCAGCGCCAAGCCGGCTCATCTAAATGTTTAGTTTTGTACATTTATGATTGTTTGTTTAGCATTTTGTTGTCACACCGCCCATTTGTCATATTCGTTTTACTGATCGGTTGTTCTATATTCTGTTTCTCGTACATGCCAACAAAAACAAAAATCCCATATCGCTCGCAAAATGAAAATATGTATCGACAATTGACCAACCAATTTATAAAACAGTCGTTCAAGGTAAACAATACTTTTTGATAGCTATACTTACACCTATTATACATTGTAAAGTTGAGTTAACCTTCAAATGCTCAGTAATATTGAGTGTCCGCATGTCAACTTTGAATTTATCGCAGCATGTTCTATATACTAGATTGATGTACACCAATTTTTTTCACTTTGATGAGTAATAAAGAACAGCAGATCAAGCTTAATTTGGTATTATTGATATAGCTTCAATTGTCTCAATCACTGACGGATTTCGATTAGATCATCAAAGCCGTTTTTATGACACAAGTGTTTTTCAGTTTGAACACAGTTTTTAATTATCTTTTACTGTCTTATTTTCATTCGATATTTTCAATGAGACTGCATGGATTGAGCTTCTTATATATATATTTTTTCTTATTACTGATAGGTCTTGTACATTTTATGATTTTGTTTCTTATTATGCACGTGCACAGAAGTATAAGTTGAGAAATAGTTTTGCATAACGTGAAACGTGTAAATGAATCAAATGCTCTGCTTGACAAATTGAAATTGCAATATAAATACTCGTTATATAATACTCGTTAACTGCGATCAAGAAAAATAACGAAAAATAAACTATATATTCCCTAATGATTTATTTCAAACATTTTTCGAACTCTGTGGCGGAACTTGCACTCTGCGTGGAACCTGAATAATAATAATGAATACGTTTACCATATACAAATCTTAACATTGCCCAATTTCGAAACGAAAACGAACTTTTTAACATTCTTTTTATAATAATAATTCTACTACTACTACTACTACTTCTTCACCCGTTGTACACCGATTGTACCGATTTAGTTTCTGAACGTAAGTAATTGTATTCCACAACCAATTCAAACATAACACTCATCAGTTTTTCCACATGGACCAACCCCAATCACTGAACGCACCATCCGCCATCCGCCACCGCTGGCTCCACATCTCATTTAACCACTTTGTTCCTCATTTCTCGTAGCCAGATGAGATTATTGAACTTCACATCTTGATTTGATTAAGTAGAAATTCATCAGCCACAATATCGATCAGATTATCCGTGGATCATCATAAATTGTGTGAAAAATTACCCTCTACCCATTTAATATCTGATTCTTGTATACCGATTGGCTCACTTATTTGGTTAACATTTTATTAAAATTATAAATGTTGTGAATAATTTTTAAAATACAATCGCTGTTTGATGTTTGTACACTTAAAAAAAAAAACACGCTACTTATACTTAAAACACATTTAGCTTGAGCGACCTCCCCCCCAAAAAAAAAACTATACCTATTTAATTTTTTAAGTTTTAGTTTTTAGACTTGATTGAAAAACCTTTGCTTCTATTTTGAAGGACAACGGAGAGAATGGAGCACTGCGCAAGTTCTACGAGGTTATTATGGACGCCGGTGGCGCAGTGCTGGAAGGCATTAACAATCTTGCCGAGGTGACCATTTTGGCGCCCAGCAACGAGGCATGGAACATTTCGTCTATTGACAATATTATTAGGTAAATTGGTTCTATAAATGAACAAAACTCAAATCTAAAGTTCGATTGTTAACCGCAGGGATCGCAAGAGGATGACTGATATTCTAAACATGCACATCATCAAGGATCGCTTGAACGTCGAGAAGATCAGAGAAAAGAATGCAAATATGGTAAGACTTCACTATAAGAATCACATCACTCAGTGCCATAAATTTGTCCTTCTCCACTCTCAGATTGCTCAGGTGCCGACGGTAAATAATAGAACATTCCTGTACTTCAATGTCAAAGGCGAGGGCGCCGATGCAGTCGTTACTGTTGAAGGTGGTGGCGTTAATGCCACTGTGCTGCAGGCTGACGTTGCCCAAACCAATGGATTTGTGCATATCATTGACCGTGTGCTGGGCGTGCCACATACAACTGTGCTGGGCAAGCTGGAGACCGATCCAATGATGAGGTAGCAACTCAATATAAACGGTTTTCTTTTCAAGTTGCTAATGTTTTTCTGTCATCGACAGCGACACATATAAAATGGGCCAATTCTCGCAATTTAACGAACAGCTGAACAATACTCAGCGACGATACACCTTCTTTGTGCCACGCGACAAGGGCTGGCAGAAGACTGAAGTGGACTACCCATCGGCGCACAAGAAGCTCTTCATGCGTGACTTTGCCTATCATGTGAGTCGATATCCATTCCGCTAAAATCACCTTTACTTATATTTCTTCCCTCTTTCTGCTGTAATAACAGTCCAGGAGTCTTTTGGAGCGTCATCTGGTAATTGCGGATCATGTGTTCACCATGAAGGATCTGGCGCAAATGTCGCTCACCACCGACAATGTTGTGCTGCCCACATTCCGTGACTCACTTAAAATGAGGGTCGAGGAGGAGGCTGGACGTAAGTAATAGTTTAACTGCAGCCAATTTGGCCATTCAAAAATGCTTTCAATATCAATTCGATTAAATTCTATTGGGCCCCATGATCTGTACTAACATATGCTGTTTCTCTATGACTTTACCAAAAATTCCATGCTTTGTATTTAACCAAAACTACATATTATATAAAAGATCTACATGATGAGTATGCTAGTCACGAATGGACTGGTGAGTGCTACCGTCGTATGTCAACCCATTGCACAAACCAAACCCACCATAGCCATAGCCAAAACTGGCCATTTTCCATGCATAACATTCAACTCTCTCACCCTGTGCTCCATAGCAAAATCACTTTAGACATGATTTATGTAACTATACGTGGACGGTGGACGAATCAAATTAATTGAATTCCCTAATTGCAGGTTATGTGCTGTTGTGGAATTACAAGAAGATCAATGTCTACCGGCCGGATGTGGAGTGCACCAATGGCATTATACATGTTATCGACTATCCGCTGCTTGAGGAGAGAGACATTGTTGTCAGCGGAGGTAGCTATTTGCCAGAATCAAGCATTTGCATCATGTTGGCCAACCTCATAATGATAACAGTAGCAAAGTTCTTAAACTAAACGCATTAATCACAATGTATAAAAGCAAATCGAATATATAAAACAAAACAGTCGTCTACAGAATAACTCAACAAAACAAAAACAAAAACAGAAACAAAAGAAACATCAACAAAAACAACAACAACAAAAAGACAATTCGATAACTAAAACGATACCAAACTAATATGATAATATTGCAATGTTTAGTACATGTTGTTGTACTTGCGTATACATATATACATAAATGCAGAATTACATTTACATACCTAATATGATGAACTGTATATTATATGTGTCACAAGGAACAAGCCTCATAACTCAAGGGCACGCCGCTCACTAGCCCCATCCTTCATTCAGAAACAATCACAAACATAAAAGACTCATCACCGGATCGGCAGAGCGTTATATTTACACTTAATGTAAATTTTAAGAAACACGATTGAAAACGATTTCCCCATCAAAAGGCCTTATGTATTATATGAAATATATAACTATTCTTAATTACTTTCTATGTTCGACATACATACTTACATACACATGTATATGTTTTATCATTTTTAAGTTCATTTTTAAAGTCTCATTTTGCTCGCTAAGTGAAACGTTTTTCGTGTTATTTTATTTGATTTTAAGTGTACATTTTTATTGACAATTGTTTGTTTTAGTTTATTGCATAATTTATGATTTGTAAAATGAGTTAAACTATGTAAGTAGAATGCGAATCTCATTGTACACACATTCTCTCACTCATTCACACGCGGAAAACATCAACAAACATACACTATATAAATATATTACATACATACATCAAATAACATGTAACAAAATAAAAACAAAAGCGAAAATCATGATAACCTTTTAAACAATGTGAAATTTTATAATAAACCTAAAAAGAACTTTTAATTTAATTTAATTATGATAAAAAAAAAATACCAAGATCTTTAATTATAAGCAAACAAGCATCCATATGTTAATCTAGGTTAAATTGTATGCCCACAACAAATAAACTAGAAATGAGAGAATACCATACAAGCATAGAGTAGAAGCCATTTCCTGCACTTATGTACGTAGTTGTTAGTCCTGCTCCTGCTATGCATGTGCCCCCAACACTCACACAACCACACACACACACAGCCACACACACACACACAGCCACACACACCCACACAATGAGCAGCTTTTAAGAATGGCAATTGCCGTCAAAGACAGTTGGCTGAAAAGCAACTTTCGAAACTGCCAGTAAACATGCGTAAACCGTGTGTAAACCAGATGTAATTTAAATTTTTAAATGCATTGTGCATAACACACACACACACAGATACACTTACACACACACATCTATAACAGCATATTACAATGGATTTTGATACAACACATTTAGCATAGTTTGCTTGTGCATACGATGCAATATTCCCAACTGCAGTTGCATTTTTAACTTTATGTATGGTAACTATCATGCTAAACTTAAACATAAACATAGTTTTATAGACTGTCAAAAAAAAAAAAAAATATTACGAATTGTACTAAAAAACTTAGAAAAAAAATACCCGAGCGCTAACTATACAAACTCTCTTTCTATTTTTCTCTATCTCTCTTCCACCCCCTATAATGCTACACATAATTATAGGTTAGATATTGTAACTAGCGTGTGTGTGTGTGTGCGATCACTACAACAAGATCAGCGCGACACAAAATCTGCTACTACCCACATTTATATATATGTAATACATGTGTTATCAACAAAAAAAAAACAAAAAAAGAAGAATAAAACGAAAATCGAAAGAAATACAGTAAAGTATCAGCCTAAACGTACACGCAACCAACCAACCTACCAGTCAACCCCAAAAACCACCCACACACATATATATAAATTGTAGCGAAATTGTGTAGTGGCCAATATTGCGGTACTCCATATCGACATTGATTGATTGATTGATCCCCATTGATTGAGCCTAATCCTAATTCAAATTATCTTTAGTAGGCGTGGTCGCTGCAGCATCGTTGCTTGTTTTGTAATCAATTTAGTTTTAGTTGCAGCGCTGCATTAGCTAAATAAAAAATGAAAATGAATATGAAAACTAAAAAGAAAAGAATACGCTAAATGAAATTGTACCCGTAAGCTTTAAGGATTCGATCGGAAAATGGAGGAGGGATTTGTATGTCGTAGTCAGTAGTTACACTTAATTCAATAATTATCGTGTAACTAGTGCCTTACTAAAGATAAACGCATTACCTTAACCCTTATACAAATTTACTCATCATGAAACTAAACTAAACAAAACTAAACCAAATACACAGCAGCTAATGGAAAGTGCAAAATGGCAAAAACGTTTATCGCTAGCGAATCAAGTCAAGTCAAGTTCTTCTTCTGCCGCGTAAATTACGTATAAACATTAAGAATATAAGAGATTATATTTACATTAAATGCATACATACGAGCAAATGTAGCCATTTCTGCTTATAAATGTACACAATTAAATGATATACCTATTATTAAGCCACATGCTATTTACACCAAAAGAAAACATGAGACGGATCAATAAATGCATATTTTTTCAGCAATCCAATTAATATCAATAAACTATTTATGTATGTATAATAATGGATAATAATAAATGTCCAGTGTGGTAAAAGTAAAACATATATATATATATGTCTCCAAATATGTATACATAAATATATATATAAATATGTATTTAGTAATTGAGTTTCCAAAACGAGTGTTAATCAACAACAAAAAAAAAGTACATTTGAATAACAATAATTATGCATACACATACAAACCTACACACGTACATACATACATACCAAGCTTAAGCTACGGTCAACAGCAGTGCAAACGAATAATAATCCACTTTATTTTATGACAAGCGCTTTTTACAATAAATACAATTCATATTAACTATGTATTCGTGAATAAAACAAAAGATACTAATTTTGTCTAGCATTAGTTAAAGAATTCAAATTTAAAATGTATTAGAAAACATAATGTCAAACAACAACAAGCTTGAGCGAATAAATCTCCTAAAATATACACACAAAACACATCCAACTTTTTTATGTAGTTTCGTTATTAAATTAAATATATTTTTTGAAAATGTTGCTTATCCAACACTGAATCGCGCGCAAGCACAACAGAGTTGCAGCCGTGAGCGTAATGTGTCGGCAACATTACTCACTGTGAGGCAGCATGTTGCCAAGCCAAATGGTGTTGGTTAGCAGTGGAAAAACAATTTACAGCGAGAACAGAATGAAGCGAGTGAAATTCTCTCACTGAACAGCGAGAACAGAACAGAAGCGAAAACTGCAATATAAGAAAATGTGCAATATGCAGGCCTAAATTCGTATGGGAAAAACCGATTTCAATTAATTAAAGAATCAATTCAAATAGGTGCAAAATACGCACATGTGTGCGTACACACGAGAAATATCTCCAGCAAGACAAACGCATAGGTCGCGTGCCTTCTCACGCAACAGCAATAAATTAATAAAAGAAACAACAGCAGCAGCAGCAGCGTAATGAAAAAACGTAAGTCGCGCTGCAATTCGGACACACAACAGATGGATGCCGTTAGCGCTGGCGATGGCGCCAGCAGCGATCTGAGCCTGTTGCAGCGACCCCTGCAGACGGCACACACGGGCTTCGAGGAGGCCCGTCGCGCCTACGAGAACGGCACCAGTGAGGTAAGCTCCTCACGAGCGACGCATGCTTACGGCGTACGTGACCAAGCTGCGTCCAAGAATGGCGTAATCGGAAACATAATGAAACATGCCAAATGTTGCAACTACATCTTGCGCTGTGACAGCTGTGTCAACCATAGGGCACCTGAGCACATTCACAGCAATATATCCTGCATACGACATGCTCTTAAACAAATCTAATTCTTTTTTGAATCTGTATTCGAGAGAGAAAGCAAATCAGTGCAGTTCACTTCATAGGTTGAACGACACGTCAGATTTTTCTTAATTTATCAGAAACTGGGCTTTGCTCGGTGTCAAAGTGAACAAGCTTGATTTAATGTGAGTAATTCGATAAGTGAACAAGATGTAATCAATGACAACAGAAGGTACTCAACAAGTTCCGCAGTTCCATCTATGGATGATTGCCTTTGCCTCTTTGTCCCTTTTGAAACTATTTTCAGTTTGTCATTTAATTCATCTTCACAGGTGCGCCACCTGCTGACGGAGGAGTGCAGCCTGATCTATGAGTGCAACGTGTGCCGCAATATGTTTCGCAGCTTTGCCAATTTCATCAGTCACAAGCGCGTCTTCTGCTGCATCAGTGCACGCACCACGGGCAACAATGCCGGATACACAGTGAGTGAGCCGTAAAGCCAAGCGTACAATTTCCTATTTTTCGATAACGTTTCACGTTTTTACTAAATGCACTTTGATTGCAGGACCAGAACTCCACGATGATAATACAGGCTGCAGGCGCACAGGACATGGAACATATGCTGCGCAGTCGCAGCACAGGCTGTTCGCCAGTGCCGCGCGAGGGGCGTCCAATACGGGGCAGCATGCGCGATTTGAGCGGCGTCATTGAACGCTTGCGTCGCAAGAAGGCGCCGGCAGTTGCTATGAAACCGATCTCACCCGTGCTGCAGCTGGAATCGGTGCCGACGTCCAGTCAGGCAGTGTATCAGACGATCAAGATCGAGCACAATGACAGCATCAAGACGGAGGTGAACGAGGTGCACCACATGCTCAACTCGACGCAGACGATCCTTGGCCCCGATGGCAAGGCAGTCACCACACATCAGTATGATCGGCCTAGCGGTGGCAGCGATTCCGCTGAAACCCCAGAGCAATCCATCTGTGACGAAACGGAAACGAGCATCTTCTGTGAAATATGTAAAACACCCACATAAAATACAAACAGTCGCTCGCCTAATAGAAATCATTAAATTATGAATTTATTATGTTTGTGTTGATAGCTTAAACTTAACTAGAATTATTCGCCAATATCCAATGCTATCTAATTTGCGAGCAATAACTGTAATTTCACCGATTTTGGTAGGCCCTGAACTGACAATCTGTTTATTTTTGTTTATTTTTTGCAACTAGGCAATTTGACGTTCCAGACACACAAAACACTGGAGCTGCACATACAGAAGAATCATTCGTCGTCAGCATTTGTGTTTCAGTGCCCCGCCTGCTCGCTCACCTTTCTGCAGGCAGCAGCCGTCATACGTCACCTCTCCAAGGATCACAAGTGAGTTTTGCCATGATTTGCACACTAATAAAAAATTGATTAATCTTGAATTGGGGGGTTTGTCGCAATAGGAAACCAACGCGACGCATTCGCATGATGCGCAACTCTATTCTGAAGCGTCGCATGCAACAGGGCGATGTTCAGCCCAAGGGACCAAGCCGCGAGCTGAAGCGTCTGCAGCTTTCCGACGATGTTGTCGGTCAGGCGACAGAGCTCACTGATGCAAATGGGGAGCAGCGCAAGATCATGTCGCTGTGCATCTATTGCGAGAAGTCGTTCGAGCGCCGAGCTGCCCTCTCCACGCATCTGCTCAACTGTCGCGCCAAGCAGGAGGCGTTGGCCAAGCCAGCCCCTGCCGTTAAGAAGCTAAGGGCCAACTTAAATGGCAATGTGGAGATACCCGATAAGGCTCACACTCCCGTCGGATCGGATATGCAGAGCATTGACTCTGCCGCATTGAATGAAATGTTTGCCGATCTAGCCGAGCAAAGTGAGAGCTATACAAGTGGACTGCAGACCGTGTCGCTGGACAAGCTGCAGCTGCAACAAGAAAGCGACTCGGCCAGCGACGAGGCGTCCAACAGCGAGGAGGAACACGATGAGCCAGAGGAGGAGCGCGAACTGGATGAGCCGACGACCCACATTGAGCATGAGATTGACGATACCAAAACGAAGATAAAGAAGAAGCGCAATGTGCCCATTGAGAAGCAGTTGCGATGCCGCTGCAAGATCTGCAATAAGCAGTTCAATGCTCTCGGCAATCTCCGTCGTCACATTTCCATGTTCCATTATCGCGCCCGCCGCTTCGGCTGCACCATCTGCGACTATCGCGCCTTTCGCCGCTACGATATAGTCAACCACTTGGGCTTCACGCACAAAATCGAGGGCGATCGCGATAGATTGACCGAGCAGTATGTGTCCACGCACGAGTGCGAGTATTCGCGTGACGATGTCGACGCCGACATTGTGCTTTTAGATAAGCAGCAGTCCAACGAAATGGAGGCGACTGCTACTGAGCCCAAGCCTGCACTCAAAACCTTTGAGAAGCGCTTAAAACGCATCAAAACGATTAGCGAGCCGCAACCTGAGACGGCACCCAGTTCACCGATTGCCCTTGCCATCAAGGAGGAGCCAGATGAGGAGCTGTTGCAGTCGGTGCCCAGCAACAAGAAGCGTCGCAAGTCGCGCACACAAATCTCACTGGAGTCGGGCGAGCGTCCGGGAGCCGAGAAGCGACCCATACGTAAACGCGTTAAGGCCGTCAACAAAGATTTTGTGTACGATCTAGTTAGTTTCAAAGCGGATCCAACTGGTGCCACTTCCTCCATGCCGGTCGCTGTCGATTCCATGCGCGCCAAACTGCGTCGCCAGCCGGGCAATGTCTCGGTGGGTGAGGACACCAAACCCAAACAATGGGATGTTTACATAAGCGAGGACAAAAAGGCCCTGGTGCAGGGCATCACACGTCGCATCATGCTGAAGCTGGTGAGTGAGGGACGCGCCGTTTCTGCCACATTGCCGGAGTTGCCTGCGGAGCGTCCGCAAATTCGACCGCGTCTCATTTCCTACACACGCAGCGATGGCAGCCAGCAGAATGTGGTCAACACCAGCGTCAACAATGTGGGCGAGAGTTTTATTGAGAAAATTGCCAAGCGCACGGCGGCTGCCGGCAAGGATGCGACCATCAGCAATCTGTGGCACAAAGTGAACAGCGCCATTGCACAACAACAACAGAAGCCGGAAACAGTCGAGTTTGCCAAATCTGTTGTTGCTGATGCTCATCCGCCCGTCGAGATGGATGCGTTGCAGAAGACGCCCAATGGCAGTCACAGTCTAGGTGCGAAACTTCAATTATCGCCGCCATCGCCGCCACGGAAGGGCAACGCCAACACCAACGGCAAAGGCTCGACCAATACGCTAAATACATCCGCCAATTCAGAGGTGACAACGCCGTCGTCTCCCTTGCCAGCGGCCACAGTTGTGGAGTGCCTCAGCAGCATGGAGCCGCCAATGACAGCGGGTACGTCTGCACTATTTCCGGCGCTGCCCAAGCCGCCATCCGTTCTGCAGGCATCTGCGAATGGAACAATCCAATTCACGCTGGACAGCCTGCTGCGTGCCGCTCTGCAGAACTAAACGGTTTTGTTAGCCGCCCGCTTACTGTTAGCTGTCGGCCTCTTCTCATTTAATGTATAATATATCATATAATGTTTTGCACTCGTGTCCTTATTGTATACTTTTACTATGAGTCTGTGCATTTCCATATCCATTTTGATGTTAATGTGATGACAACTTGAGTATTACACAGCTTCAACAACCAAATGAAAAATGATTATCGAAAGTAATGAAAACCCAACCCGTAGCATAATTTTTGGCTATTAGTAAATGTTAGTCCAGCTTTGACTCAAGTAAAAGAGAAAAAAAAACAAATGGCATTTTTAACATGTTATAGTAAAAATTGTACATCTAGTTGATAGTATCAAAACAAAACAAAAAAAGTTATTATGCCTCTTAAGTCTTAAGTTTATAGATCACAACCAATTCATGTCTCCGTTTAGGAATCGCTACATGCAGTTCCAAGCAAGCGATAAGTTGTGTCAGTGCTAAAAGCATAAAGTGACACAGCAGACGAACGGACAGACAGACAGACAGACAAATATATACATTACTGCTCCACTTGGATAAATGCATAAGTGCTAAAATGCATGCATTTGTATATGGACAAGAGAATCTACTTACTTGCAAGTCTGTGCACTCACATTATGATAACAATATGTCAGGCACCGATTTTATTTATGTGCATATGTATGCGAATTTGTTGTTTTTACTGTACGTACTAAGCAAATGTATGTCGTGCAAAATAGAGCCTTAAATCAAATCACCAAATGATAATAATAAAATTTATTTTAATCACAAACGACAACTGCAACAACAAGTGGCAATCAATGCAAGGCAACTCACTGCGTTCACATAAATTGTGTGTTTACCTTGACTAATGTTTGTCGCTCAATTGATAGAGTACATTTATGCTATATATATATATCTATATATATATTTATGTATGTGTAATATATAACATGTATATAATGTATGAGCAGGTCATGTTGCTGCCTTATGTACACATAAGCAAAACTATATCTGCGACTGGGTGTGTGGGATGGTTTACTGGTATTACTGTATAAGTGATTCAATAGCAGGATGCTGGTACTGTGCCCGAGATTCAGTGCTCAACAATGGAAATTGTGTCACGGTCAGGAGTGTGAGCGAGCGGACGTTAACGGGCGAAACACAAAAACCATAACCGAGAAAATCCTGTCACACACTTTAAAGTGTGCTGTGCCTGTGTGTGTGTGTGTGTGTATCTGTGTGTTGGGTGTGTTTCAGACCGAGAGAGAGAGAGTGAGGGAGTGAGCGGCTGAGCGGGAGAGAGATGGTGAGAGCGCGTCTGTGTGAACGTTGCTGTGTGTAATTGGAAACCGAAAGTGAAAACGCCCAGGCCTTGAAAGAGGATGCAGGCCACGACGAAAGCCAGCGACACATTTTCTACAAGAAATGAACTTAAAATTGATTTATTATTGCAGAGGTGCGCGACGACAACGGGGTCACAATGGTTAGCAGCAGCTCAACCTACACCAAAAGCAATGGCAAAGCGGCAACGGCTACGGCTACGGCAAGCGCTGCAGCATCAAATTAATGCCACTCACAAAGGCATTAGGTCTCAAAATATAGAGCCTTGGAGACTGGAGGCAGAGAGCTAAGGAGCCCTGCATTTGACTCTGGCATCTCTTGAGCTATTTTACCCATTGCCCACTATTCGCATGTCATACGAGAAGGGGCGCTGGCTTTGCTTACTGCTTAAGTGATTTCTGGCTGGGTATGCATGCAAGAGCACGAACCAGCATCGAGCTTAGCATTCACAAAGCTGGAACAAAGAAATCAGCAGCTGACAAGGATATAAATTAAAAAAAAAAAAAGACGGAACTAGCACTACTCAGCCTCTTCCCCCCACTTTCTCTCCCCCTCTCTCTCGCTCTGACCGAGTTAAGTGGTTGCAGACGTGCTGTTTTGTTCATTGAAGGATCCACCTGATGGAGTTCATAAATGCGTTTTGCTTCTTGTTTATATTTGCATTCGTTCATTCCGCAACCTTTCAAGCGCTGCGCGTGCTACGTTTGCTAATTCCCCTAATAGATGCACATCTGAGCTTCTTGTACACAGGTGACCCGGATGAAACCGTACGGACATTTTATTGCGCAGCATTTTATCCAAATTCATACACAAACGAATATTTTCCTGTTCAGCACATTGAATTTAATTATATCTGACTTTAATTAGTAAATTTAAACAGACCGTCAGCTTAGCAACTTTGCAATTCGTGGATAACTAGCTGGAGAATAAACTGAAAAACATACTGAAAATTTTACATGTACACATTTATCGTACAAGCGTGGTCAAGAATTTTTGGACATACAATAATAAGTTAAGCACGTAGTAAACATCTAGTAATTACAAAGGATTTATATTTTCTAATGACAACAAACCTCATTCAAGGATGATCGTCAACTAGAAGGACGATTTGAATGGTAATGGTAGCTCTGATTAAATAAAATGCTTGGCACAGAACTCGACAGGATCTGCAAGGATATATGCTGTTAAAAAAAAAACGCCCGGATCTCTGGTGCTTTATTCAGCAGAGATTTCGACAAGGCTACTTAAAGCTCTTGGCATCCATCGTTCCGTACGGATTACTCCGTTTCTGTGGCACGGTTCGAGCAACGCGACGTCCATTTAATAGCAAAGTGCGATACGCAGTTGTGGACGGCAGCTGCTCCTGTGGTTTGGTCAAAACATCGTCTCTGGAAAGTTGCTCAAACATCCGAACTAGTTGTCGCACATTACTGGAGCGCGATGGGGATGAATTGGACATGGCTTGACTTTAAATTTGTAACCAATTTATATTTCTTTATATGCTTGTTAATTTTGAGTCGCACTCTTGGCGGATCTTTAAAATGTACGAAAATTCTTTGTTAAAATTAAATTCAATGTTGAATGCAGGAACAGTCGGAAAACTGAACAATAATAATGATTGACATCCTACAGAAGGGTTCGCCTGCCCTGTTCTTAGCAAAAATTGAAAATGCTTAAAATTTGATTGGCTACTTTTATCTGAAGCATATTATGGCTGGCTTGGATTAGGATTATGACCATTTATGAATATTTATAAGTATGTTGAGTGGCCAAAACTTGTATAAAATTCACTTGCAGGACGAACGGATAAAAATCGCTATATGAAAATTCATTTTTCATGGGACCATTTAGGTGTCCATTTTATTATTATCATAGGAATATAATCTTACTATTTTTATATGTATATTGCATTCTGCTTGATCCAAGAACACAACGTATATAATCTATTATGTAAGATATATATTTTTACTCGATCTGCTTTAATCTACTCGAACAATATTGTCAAGTTTGTACAGTGTAAAGTGCTTGAGCTGTAGTAGGGGGTGTTTATTTACTAAACTTCCATTTGAATAGTGACACAACGCATTATTACCGATTATCACTGAGAAAAACAGACTCCGAGCAGATGCTGCCAGTGGGGTAACAAACAAAAGATGTGCTGATAGCGACCCAACCTCCCTCATGCCCATACTCATCCCTCAAACTCAATACCGAGTGCCAGCCTCAGCTTCAGCTCAAACTGTGGCTCCAACCCCGAAGCCCATCTGTATTATGCCCAAAAAACATGGGCACCGAAAGTGAAAGACAACGGTGACAGACGATAGCGTCGACGGAAGATGAGGCGGATGAAGGCGACGACAACTGCAAGTACGAATACCTACATCTATGTCGGAGTGCGCGTGTGTGTGTGTGCGTGTGTTTTGCGTGTGTGTATGTGTGTGCAAGTAACCTACTAACGTCGGAGAGCCAGTGAGAGAGCGAAAGCAAATACAAAGCTACAGCTTCAGCCAAAGTGAGGATGAGAGGATGAGTGAAAGTGACGCAGCGGTTGCGTTCTGCTCGGAAAAATGGGATGCTTACTGCTGCTGTCTGCTGTCATCTGTTTGGCGGGCCGTTTGCCGCTAGTGGCATCGGCATTTCAACGCATCGCGTTGTTGTCGTGTAGGACGTTGAAGGACACCAGCAGCAGCAGCAGTAGTAGCAGCAGCTATAGCAGCTCTAACAGCAGCAGCAGCAGATGCCGTCCTGGCCTCCTCCGCCAACATTCGCCTGTGTACGCTTGTGTTGTCCTAGTCCTTAAGCGAGAGCTTTTAATGCGGCTTCGTTGGAGAGCTTCGGCTGGAGGTCGGCTACTTTCGCAGCCAGACAACGCTAACCTCCGAGTAACGACGAGCTGAGTCCGTCAGTCGAGTTTCGGCCGTTTAACCAAACAGAGGTGCGCAAGCGGACAACCCAAGTCGAGGCAGGAGCTGGAAGCAACACCAGTAGCAGGAGCAGCAGCAGCAGCAGCAGTTAGTGACCAAGCCACAGACTCCATCCATCCAAAAAATCACAAAAAAAAAAGCAAAAACCAACAAAAAAAAAACAATAACAAATCAAATCTAAATAAGTGTATGTGTGTGTGTGGGTGTGTAATCCATTGTGAAACTGTCACTGTTCGGCTGGTATTTGTGACAGACATTAAGGCAGTAAAAGGCAGTAGACATTCAAAGTGTGAATGTGTTGTCGGCACGCTGGACGCGACAGAGCCTGGCCCGCAAAAGTAGGCAACAAACAAGTGCAAAAATACAAAATACAAAAAAGAGTACAATTGGAAAACTAATTAACGGCAGGCAAGGTCAGGCCCCGACCTTTTCAATCATCATTATAGGAGTATTGGCAACAGCGGCAATTCAATACGAAAAGCAACAACAACAATCAGAACAACAACAACAACAGTGACCTGTCCAAAAAAAGGCGTTGCTCGCACCAGCAATAACAACAATAACAACAGCAACAGCAACAACAACGACAGCAATTGAAACGGGCAAAACGAATTCGAAAGCGAAAGCGACGTCAACAGCAGCAAACACTTTCGCGCGTCCATGTATGCGTATGTGTGTGTGTGTGTGCGTGTGTGTGTCTATTGATGTGATGTGTATGTGAATCTGTTGTAACTTTGAACTGAACATTGATAACGGATATAACGCGCGTTTTATTTTTCCTGCCGCAGCTATTTGATGCTGCCAAAACAGTTTCTCTACTCCCGTCTGTTTGTCTGCATGTGTGTGCTTTTGTCTGTGTGTGTGAGTGTGTGTGTTTGAGTGGCTGCTGACATCACTGCTTTGTCTTTTTTTTGTTAGCAGCGACAAGAGGGGAGAAGGAGTTGCGTTACTAAGCCAACGTTAAGCGAAGAGTATCCTGACTACCAGCGTTGTACTCAGTTACTGATCTGATCAATTAACAACTAACTAAAAGCTGCCACAATCGGGTACACAAAAAATATATACATACAAACAAAACAAACAAACAACAGCGACAACAAATCACAGCCAAACAGCCAATAAACATGTTCTCCATGTGCTCAAAGGTGAAGCCAAATAATGAGGAGTCATTCTTAGCAACATCACATCAACAATTGCAGCTGCAGCAGCCCATGGGTAAGTGACAAGGGGCTCATTTTTAAACCACAGCCCCAAAAAATCCAAGTAGTGCGTGCACTTAGATATAACGGTATATATTTATATATATATATATATATATATATATATATGTATGGGTGTATAACGCTGGGCTGTCCCCATTTTCGAGCGAACCCTTGAACTCGTTTTTGCGATTCTCGCTCGCTGCTCCGCTTGCCTGGCTACCAATTTTCCTGAATGAAATCGCATACAAAGGCACACACAGATTGCGTGTGTGCGTGTGAATCCCTCTGTGTGTGTGTATGGACGTATAACGCCCGTTCTCTCTTTCTCTCTCGCTCGCTTTCTCTCTCTCTCTCTATCTCTCCCTCTCGCTCGCTTTCTCTCTGTCAGGCTCTCACTCTCGCTCTCACTCTCTCTTACGTTGCTCTATCTGTCGCTGTGGTCGCATTGTTGACCTGCTCATTATGGACATACATATATAAGTCCACACGCCCACTTGTGCTCGACTTATTAAGTGGAATTCAGCATCAGCAGCAGCAGTAGCGGTTATTATGCTGTTGCAGCTGCAATCAGCGACAGTGGCTGCCACGCCCATTGGCCCGAGCACGTAAACTGCATTAAATCATTAAGCAGTGCCAACACACAACAATCAGCCCCATCCATTCACTCACCCATACATGCACACACACACACACACACACACACTGATACATGCATAGTAATGTAAAACCAGCAAGTGAAACTAACGCTTCTCTGTCGTAGTCATCGTCGTTGTCGTTGTCAGTAGGAGGTAAGCAGGCACGTGCATAAATCATGCAAGTGTACAGCACTTCCCCCTTTTTCCATAGACCAACCACCCACTCAGTCCACAACCACACCCACACACATACACACACACAGAGAGTACGACCCCAGTCGGTTCAACAATTATGTACAAGTTGATTTTGCAACCGTGTGTCATCTAAGTCTCTGCTTTCAACGTCGTCGTTGTCTGTTGCAGCCACTTGCAATTTCAGCTGCTTTGTCACGTGGATGTGCTGCATGTAGGATGTAAAATATGGATGCGCTTGTATGTGTGCACTGAAGTGGCACACATGATGTCCGGTGTCCTTTGTCAGTTGACTGTCTGCTTCTCTGCTTGCACAAGCGGCGCAGTGTCCTTCGTCGACCTCGTTCTATAGCTCATCGTCTCTAGCCCTATCTCTCGGCTATGCCATACCAGTCTCAACTTGCCAGCATATACATATACATATAATCATTTGTATATATGTCATGTAATATATACATACATTTTCTATCTACCATTTGATTTAGGTTGAAATTTGCAGGGAAGCCTTGAGCCTTTTTCAATTGCTGTGTCAGCTTATTGCATTGACAAGCTATCAGCAGCTGAGTGAAATTATTGCCAGACCCTATCCTCCTTACGCTTAATCATATTCATCAGGCAACACTTATGCACACACACACACTCACACACACACACTCCCACACAGCTTAAATGACAATTGTAGTGGCTCACTTCAATTTGATTTCGAAGCACTCAACTGCACTCCTTAAGGCATGCCAAGTGGCTTTCACTTATCAATCTCCTGCTATGCACTAATCCTATTACGAACGCAAGCAATTGCAATTACTTGTAAGATGACAGTCATACCATTAGCAAAACAGTTTTCCATGGAATGTATATATTAAGTACAGTAAATACTATATATTTATGAGTTTATATCATTTCACTTTATTGATAAAATCAACATTTTCGCACTTATCCATTTACCGAGGCTGATCCAATTATCTTTACTTGCGCCATAATTTATTCAGACACTGAATAATTGGGGAATTTTTGTTCGCAGTATTCGTGGAAATTTCCTTGCAAATGAATAAAATAAAAAATTGAAAATGTAGTGAAAAAGTTTCTTGCCGAATATCAAACGAAAAACAGTTTGTTTATTTTAAATGTAAGAAATTTCGTAAGACTAAAATTGCATGCATACTTTTTTGTGCATGCTAGTTTTAGTTTAGAGAGTGCACATACTTATCGCAATCAGTGTGATGTCAATTCAAACTTAATTAATTCGCTCAACCAAAAATTCGTATTTCCAAATATTCCGACGATGTGATTTAATCAATCATTCGAATGAGTGAACGCCAGTTCTAATATTTCAATGAATATCTCGCACAGTTCAGGCCAAATAAAAGGGGTATGACCAGGGGTAGGGCAATGGGCTGACAACTGATTTGTAGGTTTTGGGTGGTGGTGGTGAAAAATGAGAATTTCATGTTTTTCAGTATTCGACAACCTGTTATTTAACAGGAAACCATTTGAAATCCCACACACTGTCAAACATTTGGAAAACATGACTGTGCTGGCAACGAAAACCTAGTTTTCCGCCAAATTAGAGAGCTATCTACGTTCCAGTCCAGCGGTAATTTGACATTGGAATCTAGAGAGCCGACAGCAATGGCAACAACGTTTTCAATTAAATATCGAGGGAATGCTGCAGCGGAAACAGCTTAGATGAGTTCTACGGTCATCTCAATTTTGCTCTCATTCTACCCGTGCTCTATATTGATACATATATATTTGTTCATTTTTTTTTGCTGTTGCAGGCACCGGTGGCAAGCAAATCAAGGGAGGTTACCTACTGCGCTACAAAAGTGAGTATTCAATATGAAAACATTCTGTGCAACCGGATTTGTTGACGCCAAATTGAAAGCACAAATGCCAATTGCACCTGACAGCTTCAATAACAAGTGCCTTATGTTTTATTGACTACCTGTTATCGACAAAGAACACTGCACAGCTTTAGTAGCCTTATGCCTGCATCGAACTATTTAGTCCAAGACCAGAACTTAGCTCTTAAATGACCACAAGTGGAATCCAATCAGTTACTATTTATATGAGCTGTTGCAAAGAAAGAACAGCTTTCATTGCTGAGCGGCAACATGAAAGGGAAACTAAAATAGACCTTTATTGAATTAGTATATTAATATAATTATTCTACAGCTGTGTGCTATCGACAAGCGAATTAATGACTTGAATGTCCTTTATTATAGTTGCTTATTAAATTAAAACACGATTGAAGCGAAACTCATTTTATATTGGATATTAGACAGCTTAAGTCTTCCGGCCTCTTAGAAAAATCAGTTAAACAAATATACAAATATATATTTATTAGTGCACCAATTTTGAAAGCAATATAGCTACTGGTTATTAAATCTAGTGTATCTCCATGCAGAGGTTCTTAGGTAGTGAAAAAAACACACGAACATATTTTGATAAATTCCGATTTTACAGAACAAATGTTATGGAATCGTTGGGCTGAAGAGTGGGTAATATTATATGATGACTCGACCATGGCTTGGTTCACGGAACCAGGACGTTCGTCGCCATCGGGCAAGATACTGGTCAAGGAGGCTCCCGAGATGCTCGCCATCGCACACTGGACCGGTCAGATACCACGTCGTCCCCCATTGCCCGATGGCGTCAGCGTTTCGCAGCTAATTGCACTCGGGTCGCGTCGGAAGCGCTCCAAGGTCTACTGGATGCTGGCCAAGTCAGAGCAAGAGGTAAGCGACTGGATTGACGCCATCACAAAAACTTTGCCACCGCCTCCGCAAATCGAACTGGTGGTGGATAAGCCGCATCTGATGAATGTGCTGCGGCGTCCGCTTGTCCGCATTAGACGTAAGTATGAGGAATCCACTTACGAAAGTTGCATAATTCCACTAAGCGGACGCTGTCCTATTCTGCAATCCCAGCGGCTACAAACTCTGAGGTGAAGCAACGAAAATCGGCCGGTTCTGGCAGCAGCAGACATCACCGCACCTCCTCGGCAGCTTTGACTACCCAGCGATTGCTGTATAGCCAGAATCCATTGGTGAAAAGCGATGCGGCTGTGGCCATATTGAGCAAGAATGCGGACTCTAAGGCATCGCTTGCCTGTGCTCTGCCCTGGGGACATGGCTGGGGCTGGGCCACGTTGCCCAACGGGGTGTGGAGCGGCGGCCTAACCTGGTCGCAGTGCGAGGACACATTCACGCTTCACGCACTGCCCACGACGCACTGCACCAATCTGATTGATACGTCTTGCAGCGGCGCCGTCTATCACACCGATATTGGCGGCTTCGATTTTCATTCCACGGGCGTTGATGATCTAGGCGGCGAGGACTTTGACTATGCCATGGACTGTGGCGACTTCATATTCTAATTTCACAGATCAACACAGAACCCCAACGTTGCCATTCCAAGCAGCAGTCGAACCCACCCAAAGCGCACGGCGTACAAAAAATGAGAAAAACAAACGAACAAAAAAAAAACAAACAAATATGGGACATATTTAATGAAGTCGCGTTGCATTAGATTATAGAGGATTCCGAGAATTTAATTTGTAATCGCTTTTGTAGAATGGCAAAGTAAGCTGATTGTGTTCCGTTGTTAGGCGTTGTTTTTAATACAAACATGGATATAGCGACCTATATACATATACATATATACACACCATATGCAGTATATGTGTGTGTATGTGTGTGTGTATGTGGCAAAGTCACGTTGCGTATACGCATCTGAATGAATAAGTATACGTACCACCTTTGTGTGTATTATTATGTTAGCTGCGTATGTTTGTGTATTGGATTGTGTTTTGTGTTTGTGTTTGTTGTTAGAGCGCTAATTAACGTGTAGAATCCAAGTTAACGTAACACATTGAATTAGTACCAGAAATAACAATAAATCGCATGTTATATACATATGTGGCTGTGTGTTTGTGGGAGTGTGTACCTGTGTGCAACATATGGCAAAAATAAGTACATCAAATGCATTGCACATCACGCACACACTCTCGGACACACACTCGGACACAAACTCGGACACACACACACACACACACACTTACACACAGAAGACACCGACACACAGCAATGCGCAGAGGAAGAACTTTTATCAGTTTCAAAAATCAGTGGCAAAAGTTTTCTGCATCGCGCCCCTGAAACGGGAGAAAAAAAACGAATTAAATACCTTAAATAACTTTTTATGCATTTTATAACAATTCCCTTACACATTTTCGACGCCGATGATCACAATTGTGTTATGTGCGCTTTTAGTGTGCAATTTTTAAACAATTTTATAGCGGAGCTACTTAAGTAAAATCGATAAATGTTATTTGTAATTGTGTAGTACATGCTGGCTATGTTCACATACAGCATTTTTATAGTTTGGTATATGAAGGCGAAAAGTTTTGCAATGGAATGTAATGGCCCAACAAAAGCAAGAGGAAAACCAGGTTAAACTTAATATATACACACATACTAAATAGTAAACCCTAGTTGTAATGCGCAAATGAAAACCCCAAGCACTCCAAGCCAATTAAGTTAATAGAAACACAAAAACCCACCCGTACTGATAACGTAAAGTTTATGAAATAAACACCATTAAATTGACCGAAAATATTTAAATAAAATAATAACAAAAAATATATGTATATAAACATAAGGATCAATGCAGAAACATGCATCAATTATCCACCGTTTATCAAGAGACGCAAGCGAAGCGTTCTAATGTTTAGAATGAAAGCACCTGACATTATTCAAAATATTTAGGATATTACCTAAAAAAAAACAACCAAATTTCTTTATGGTTAAACACAGAAAATTTTTGATTAACATTCCGATTGAATATTTTGTTACGTACAAGTGTTTAGCAAAGAGTTCTGGTAACATTAATTTTTGTATAAATATACAATATATCAGGGGCCTTCATTCCAAATGCCTGATGCTGATTCAAACGGACATTTCAACAAACTCATCAAGCATTTAGAATTTAGAATAATTTCAACAAAAGCCTCTTTAAAAAGTCGCATTTTGAATTTGTCAAATTTGAACATTTTGGAGCGCACAAGCGCAAAAATGGGAGAAGAAAAACGCCGCTACGGAAACCTTAAACAAGAAAATTTAGAAAATAAATGTTAGCATAAGTCAAAAGTGTCTTTCGCGGACAAAGTATACCTACAAGAATTGTTGGAAACCAAAGATATTAACAAACATTTTGTGTAATATACATACTCACAAAACAAATGTGCAGGTTTTCATAATGTTGCAAAAATAGTTAAATAGCAAAACAATAAAATACGGGTAACAAGAAATTTCTTGCCTCTCTGCATATGAAGTTAGTACTTAACACCGTATGCCCTCTAAATGTAGCTCAAAATAAATAAGTGTGTATATGTATGTATGTACTTGAATACTAGCGGTAGGCAATGCCTAGCATATGCATGTATGTATATTAAACTATATTCAAATATATGTATAACTATTTCAAAGAGTCGACGTAAGCCGAATTGCAGCCAAAGTCAAATCCATCACGATTTATTGCAGCTATTGGCATTGGTATATCTCGATAAAAAGAGGCACAAACAGAAACCTTAACCTGAACCCATGCAGCCTTAGTTAAAGAAGCTACCATTATACACTTATTCATGACACACAGATACCAGTATATAAATGTTATATGTATTAAGAAAGAAGAAAAACAAAAGAAACATGAAAAACCCTAAAGTAATGTAGACTAAAAGACTTAAGCAATTGTCGTATAGACGTTAAATTAGAGCGCATTGAATGTTGGCTTTAAAATGTTTAGAAATGTATCTTTATAAGTAGTTAAAAGCAGCGACAACTGAGCGATGTGCTTATAGGCAGGCGTTCGAAGTTATCGTCAGCATTATCTTGTAGTCTGAAGTGTAGCCCAAATAAATTAATTGTAATTGAATCTAATTTCATTGTCGAGAAGCGCAGAAGAACGAACATTGCATGAATTGTTAAATTTCTAAACTCTAAAACAAAATAAAAGAAAAACAACAACAACAAAAAAACAAAACCAACTTCGACAATCACGGTTATTAAGAATGAAGTAAATCATAATAAAAGAAAGCAAAACAAAAACAACCACAAATAGGCTTCGCGACGACTTGTATTTGGTTAGTAATCGTAATAGTTATAATAATAATCGAAATCGTCATCGAACGTAAAATTGAAATTGATTGGGACGAGCGTTGGCTCGTCCAATCGGAGTTATTTGTGGCAACTGTACTAGGATCTAAGGAAATGTTAAGTAGCCGCAAGCATCGCACAAGAACTCCATGACTAAAGTAAATAACGACAGTTTATTGAAGAGCTCAATGGTCAGGTTTTAATTATACATATGGTACATAAATAAGTATGTTAATATGTACTATGTACTTCAATCCTCCGCTCATAGTTTACGGCAAAACATATTTTATAATCTTTATTAAAGAAACACGCAACAGTTCAATAAAATTTATGAAAAATGCAAATAACATTTATACTTTAGATATACACATATGTATGTACATTTTTTGTAGACCAATTGTACACGTCAAATGAATTTTCAATGTTTTTTAAAACAGACAAATTTATAATTTCTTATTTTTGCTGCATATGAAACGGTGGAAAGTTACATAGTTCAACTATGTACCATTTGTATTTGATGTAAGAATAGCCAACCAAAAAATATATATTTTAGATATTATAATTGAAATCGAAAGAAACAAGTGAGGAAAGTGCGAGCCAGGAGGAGGCAAGGCAAACGTTATTCAAGCACTGCTGCATTACGTATACGACGCCATGGCCTGTGTCCGGCTCGCAGAGTATTTAGAGTAGAGTAAGTAATTGTTGTTTGTTTATTGTCAGCTGCCAGTGTCGTTGCTGTTGCTGTTGATGTTGATGTTGCCGTGTCATAGTTAACTATACCCGAACTCGTATATGTAATGTATAACGTAATGTAACGGCTTCGAATGTTATGTGTGTGTATATTTATAATTGTATTCGTAGACGTAATCGCTGTAAACTTTGTATTTGATTTTTGCCAAAATGCAAATAGTACTCATACAGCACTAGTCAATGTAAGCAGCATATTACCAAACACCATAAACAACTACATATACAATTCAAAATACTAAAAAAAAAAAAACACAACACACAGATCCATACCACAGAGAGTTAGAGTAAATCAATGGACTCTAACATGAGTGAAATGCTTACTATCCAGACATGGGAGCATAACTATATGGAACTCATAATGCTTATACATATTTGGAAATATGTGCGAACATACATAGATGTTTATGTGTATTTATGTACTTATATATATATGAAAATCAAGACGATTCAAAGAAAAATAAATTCGGCTGGCCGAACTACGAATAGATATCTTACTTTTGCCATAGATTGGGAATGAATTGAAGACAATTTAAGCTACTCTGAAACAACAAAACAAATCTTTTTCACACACTATTAAAAGCATTTCTGGCAAAAACGATTTAACTATGGCAAGAGTAACTACTAATATTATCAAGCTGCTAAAATAAATGTATGTACATGATGCATACAAGGTGTCTATATTTTTAATCATATACATATTTGCGTATACTTGAATGTATGAAAAAGATTTAAGAAAAAAATTTGTTCATGAGCCACAAACTCGACAAGCAAGACAAAGAAACAGCAATCGAACGAATACTCACAACTCACATTTGAGTTATATATATATATATAATTCGGAGTGTTATTATTGTGCTTATGTATACATGAAAAATACAAAAATGATGAAGGAGAAGAGATGATAACAATTTGCTTAAACTAAACTTGAAGAGAAGAAGAAAACAACACCAACAAAGAAGGCGCGCACTTATTAGGTTTCAAAACCGCAGTAAAGCTAAACAAATGAAAAGTAATGAATAATAATTATTATATAAACAAATGATGAGCAAAACAACACAAAGTGAGCAATATCATAAGAGCAGCTTCTTAACACGTCTTAATACTCTTGCAGAATGCACTTAAGCTCTAAAACTGTTCAGCACACATTATTTTGAGAAAAAACAAAAAAATTTTAAATCCTAATAATTTAAACAAAAATACTTTTTAAAAATGTCGATTAACGTATTTTACTTATACGCTTTAATACATAATTGGCTGCAGTTCTATTGACTACTTGTTTGTGCAAAGTCGATTCAAAATTGGAACTAACCTTCTGCGAGGGTAAGGGTATAAAAAAAACTTGAGTAATATATGTATGTATGTATGATTAATTATGTTTAAAGTTTGTTTGCGACAAGCTGCTTAAAATGTAATTGGAAACTGTACGAGTCTTGCTTAAAGACTTTAATCATATGTGAGTCAAACATTGATGGAAAGATAATGCTGAAATTGTAAGCCAACAACAACACGATAGTGAAATCAACAATTGAACGATAAATATATGTTTTTGTGGAATGAAGCACGCACATTCTAGTTTTATTTATTTTAAACTTGGGCGGCTGCCACGCCCCCTGCACATTCTATATACAACACCGTCATTGTGAGCGTCATCGACTGATCAATGCAATGACAGCCGCAGCCGTAGCCGCAGACGCAGCCACAGCTTTCGCTCTGCCTCAGCCAATGCCTCTGCCTCTGCCAGTGCCTCTGCCAATGCCTCTGCCGCAGCCGGTTGTTCACAACTTGTTCGGCTGACGCTCCGTTTTGGCTGGCTTTGTGTGCGGCTACAATCTTGCCTCAGTCAGCTGGTAAACTTCTAAGTAAACAGTTCAAACGGTGTTACGGCTGTCACAGATTTCGTTTAAGCATTGTTTTCTATTTTGACCCGGTCACACGCGACGTATGCGTAATTGCCGTTGTCAGTTTTGACCAACTAACGCTATCCGGTCCTGCCTAGCCCTGTTCTGTCGTGTCGTGTCCTACTTTGCAGCCGGAGCTAAAAACTTTAACTATCGTTAAAGTCGCCATCGTTTGTGTTGTGTCAACAAACTCGTGTGCCATTTGCCGTGGTTTGACCAGCAGGCTCAGCTCATCGCCTGTTTCCCCTCGCACGCCTCACTCTTTGCAAGCATTCCACAATCGGAGTCAGCGCATTGTTGGTAAGTTGCTTAGCTTCAGCGTTATGCAAATCAAAGCACTTGGCGCAGCCAACCGAAAGCAAACACACAAAACATACACACACAAAAAACACACACACTCTAACCACAGACGCACACACAAACAGTTAGATTCGAACGTGTGCCAAAAAAAATGAACATAAATTAATTGCTTTGTGTGTGTTGACTGTGGGCGACTACTCAATACGCTAAGCTTCTCTGTAAACCCAATCTAAGCTTATTAAAGAGTCATTTTTGAATTCATATATCGAATACGATTTTAGGTGTCATCATCTTTGTCAACTTTCTCATTTGAAAACACATTTATTATTATCACATTTGCGTTTTTAAAAATTCTTTATCTAAACAGTTATTTTTTATTGATGCATATTTCGAAATTTATTTACTACTATCATTTGTTAATCATATTCTTTAATACTTGGTTTGCTTTGACTAGTCAGTTGACGTTTTCAGATTAAGCTTCGCACAAAAATCGACAAAATTCCGAAACAAGCAGATCGCATGATATTTTAAAAATATTTTCATACTTATCGAAACAGTATTTCATTACATACATATATCGATTCGGTCGTTGCGCCCATCAGCGCCTTAAGCAGGAGGTTCTGTTTTAAATAAACATTTGTGTATGTATATATCCACTCCACACATACATATATGAATTGGGTCTGTTGATATTAATCGCAATTTATACAATTTGGTAAGCGAATAAAATTCAATTCAATTAGTTTGCTCATTGAGCAGTCCATTTTTGGTGCAACTGAATGTCGTAGACGGCCCACGGCCCACAGTGTGGCTGCTGCTGCTGGTAATTGGGTACGGCTTCAACTTCGATCTCTCGACTTGATCTTCGGCTTCCAGATGGTGCCCACACACACACACACACAACATGTTGAGCAACAAATCGCGCCCTGTTTCCATTGACGCCTCCTGGCGACATTCGCAGTTGCTCATAAGCTGCTTGTTTTTCAAACAGTCTCCGTTTTTGTATTTGTTTTCCAGCTATTTTTAGGCACAACGAGACAGCGACACTTTTAGACAACTGTGCGTGACTCACCAGAGACTTTAAGCCGGGTCTACACACACACACACGCTCGCCAAGCAGCCGTGCTGCGTCATCGTCAGTGTCGAGACGACTGCTGCCCACACCATACAGACGAGTCGAGAGACTGTGGACTCAATTTGCGAGAGCGAACTTTATTTGATGATGACGTCACAAGATGCCGGCGATTACCCAACCTCAAGGCTGGCACAAATGCGGGTAAGTCGCTGAGTTTGACAGGAAGCGTGCCAAACACACGAAAGGCGTCTCTTCAAACCACTCTGGCCACTGTCCACTGTCCACTGACCATTAATTATTCGCTTCCCCCCATTTTTGGTAAACGGTGTGACAGTCAATTTCCGTATCGCTCTATATATGGTTGGACTCGATGTATCATGCTCTTGTCATGACCAGCCTCATCATTAGGTTGTTGCTAAAGTTTCTCAGCGAAATGTCCGCTAATTTATTCTAGTTTTTTTTTGCTCATATTTGGTAATGGGAACTTTTAACGCAATAGCCCATGGCAAGACCCCAAATATAATTCACTTAACTTGGTCAGAAAGAAAACAATGGCATAATATTAAAAGATAGAAAAAGAAGTAATTACATAATTTCATAATTTGTGTAGAATACTTTGAAATTTCCCACAACTATAATTAGTAACTAATAGTATAATTGAAAGACAAAATCGTTGTCCAGGTAAGTTCCTTGACATTTGACTTATCTAAGCTAATTATAATAACTAATAGAGAATTGGACTGCTTGAACTTCATGACCTTATTTTCTTTACTCATATGAATATTAGCTTTTTTAGTTGCTCTACTATTTTTAACACTGCATACATACATAAATAATTTGGTAATATACATATGTAAATGTATAATAAACAATAGGGCAGTCAGTCAAATATTAATACTCCGAGTGTAAGATTAAAAGATAATCAGCACGATAAGGTCATTCACATTGTAACACTACTTTTACACTGTCCTACACAAGAGTTTGTGTAGATGAGCATATGCCTTATATTAGGAAATCCCCTAGTGCAATCCATGGCAATTAAGTTGCCTGCAAACAAGTACAACCCACCCACACGATCAATCAACCAAATAAGCTCGAAAATTGTTGCACGAGATTTGTATAGTTGATTGGGGCGGCACCTGGTGTCGGCGACAATCCTTTTATGATGGGGCAGACCCATGAGTTTTGTCACCTTTTCAAAGTGCTCGTCTCTTGTCCGTGTGGAACGAATGCAATCCATCTCTCTCAGTCTGCACCATTTTTACAAAATCTTTGTTTTTGTTGTTGTTTTTCGCCTGGCCGCCCTGCTCCATGGCAACCTTCTGGTGCCTCGTTGCAGCCATTGATTTTTGTTATTGGCATGCAGCAACAGCAACAACAACAACAACCAAACAACAACAACAAGAAAAGGAACAGCAACAGCTATAAAAGCATACAAAGTGGCAGCTAGGCTGAATTCTCAACTGCTCAATAATAGAAAGGAAAATAAATTTAAATTTCTTCGGCTTCTATTTTGCGTCGCCTTTTGCTAGACGCTGGCCGTTGCTGCCCACAATGAATACACAGTGATTGGCCATTAGGAGGAAGTATGCCCGCAACTTCCAACTATTTTGCTACGCCAGCAGCGACAACTGCCAGAGTGGGCTTCGTCCAAGCGAGTCGTGTAGCTCGTGGTTATATGTACTGGCGGCATGTAAGTGGGGTGACAGAGATTTGGATTGAGTGGTGGTGGCAGGGTGGCTAGTCGTTTGCTCAGGGCTAGCACGTTGAATAGACAAACCACCCACTGACTAATACCTATATGCACACATTCACGTAATTACCACTCGGGGGAAATGGACATGCTTGTGTCCAGTTCCACGTACGTTTTTAGTCGACACGCGCGCCTCGCACGAGCAAGAACAAAAACATGTCACTAACGGACGAAGACGAAAACGGTGGATACTATGACATTGAGTCGGGGTATATGCATGATCATATAATGCCGCTTAAGCTCAACGAATCGTGGGCAGCCAGGCGACTCTTGGAGGCGCTCAGCCATCTTCCATCCAATCACCACGAGAACAACAGCACTTCAGCGCCTGTAATCCAGCGAATCCGATCATTTTTGTCCAACTTACCTATAAACATTAACTCTATATTCACAAAATTCCTTTTTTCTTTCAGATGCGCTTCCAGCAAAAGACGCAGGAGGAGCAGGAGCAGCGCCGTCAAGAGCATCACAATACCCAATCTGCCACGGCCATGCCCAGTGCCGCCTCTACTCGGCTCATCGGGAATGGCAAGGTGCGTCAAATGTTTGACGAGCGGCGTCGTGGCGCCGGCATCGATCGCAGCAATCCGCTGAAGCCCATCGGTGAACCGCGTCTGCCGCAACAACAGCAGCAGAAGCAGCTCATTAAGGGCCTATCCGCAATGAGTCTTAAGGAGAAGCCAGTCTCTGGCCGGCGTGTGACCAGTGATAGCAACAACAACAACAGCAAATACAATGCATCCGGCACCAATGCGAATCGCCTGAAACCAGTGATAACGCGCAAAACGCCACCCATAAGGGACCAGCCAGATGGCCAAATGCTCTCAACTTCCACGCCGGCAAGCAGCGCCAGAGTCAAGACAATGAGAGCATCCACAATGCCGGTGACATCAGTTTCTCGTCCGCCAGCTGGACGAGCTGCAGTGGCAGAAAAAGGTCGTGCTACACCGCGTCAGGTGGGTCTTGATCAACTTGACTATGTTCGAATGCTCAAAGCTAACGTTCCATTTCTATCACTTAGATCAATCTAAAATCTCCAGTTACCAAAATTCAAATGGTAAGTAGTGTCCATGACTAAACAAACGCACAAATGTCATTGTTGATGCCCTTGTAGGACACCCAGCCGCCGGAAGGCATGACAACTTGTCGCTTTTGCAGACGCCACTTCAATACTGATCGCTTGGCTAAGCACGAGGAAGTGTGCCAACGCACGATGAACACCAAACGCCGGATATTCGATGCGGCCAAGCAGCGTATCAAGGGCACCGACACCGAGAACCTTTCCAAGCCACAGAGGACGGGCGTGAGTCGCACACAGTCCACATACAGCAGTGCTGCACAGCAGCAGGGTTTGCGGACTGGTGTCAAGAAGAGCAACTGGCGCAAGAAGCATGAGGAGTTCATCGAGGCAATCCGAGCTGCTAAAAAAGTGCAGGCGCATTTGGCACGCGGCGGTAAGCTGAGCGATTTGCCACCGCCGCCGCCCTCGGAGAATCCCGATTACATACAGTGTCCGCATTGTAGTAGACGCTTCAATCAGCAGGCTGCCGAGCGGCACATTCCACGCTGTGCCACCATGCTCCATAATAAGCCGCGTCGCAGCAATCCGCTGGCGCAAGTGAAGAAACGCTAAACTAAAATTTGGGTCAATTAATATGCCCATTTATTATATGTGATAAAACGAATTGAGGAATATAAACAGCATTAATGTATTAAGCATGTCATTTGGCCTTGCTAGTCGGATAGTATTTCGACATGGTCCGTAGTGTCCGTCGGGGACTGAGACTGTGTTTGCGTTGTGGTGGTCTTTTCGCGCTCAATGATCGCCTTGATGGCATCAGCCGCCTTGTGCATCTCCAAACCCTCCAGCATATAGGCCCAGTTCTCCAGTGTCGCATCATCATCGTCCGAAATCCAATTGGTAAGCATTTTTGTGCATGCGACGGCAGCGGTGGGATTCTCCATTTGATAGAAGAGCAGCTCGTCATTGGTGAAGCCAATCTTTTTGCCCACCTTCATCCAGGGCTCGCCTATGAGCGGCGTTATTTCTTCGATGTGGGCACGTGTGACCATCAGCGGTTTCTCATGTGCTGGCGTCTCGTCCACATCCTCCACGACGGGCTCAGTGTCCTCCACCTCCAGGTCCTGCATGTTATCCTGCAAGGCAACTGCTGCATCCTGTTCATTTTCCGATGGTTGACTACTGGCTGCCAATCCATTATTGTGCTCCGACGAGTTGGCAGATGCCGTGTTTGTCTGCTTAACCAGCTCCTTTTCGCGAGTGAGACGCTTGCGCACCACGTCCAGATAGTCGGCTATCTTGCACGACGGCTGGGAAATGAAGGTGAAGAAGTGCGACGTTTGGCGTGCTAACAGGCGCAGTGCACGCCACTCGAATGCTGGATCACTCTTGTCATGCGCCGTCTCCAAATATGTTTCCAGCAGCGGCAGAAAGTTACGCTGCTCACTTTTGCAGGCTTGCAAATTGTCAGGCGAGTAGTTCCACATGCGCGTCAGCGTGTCACTAAAAAGAATTGATTCCACTTGCACACATTGAAGCCGCACAGGTTTTTGGGTTTTGCTTACTTGCCAAGGTAGAATTTGCCGTTGCGTGCCGCATCGCGCAGACAATCGCCCAATGGTCGCTTGGAACGTTTGGCAGGCGTGGGTTTCGAGTCATCCTGACTGGGTTCAGGCTCTTCGGGTTTTTTGAATTCCTTGCATCCATCGTTTTTCCAATTGTTCCACATCTCCTCGCGCTGTAGCATATGGAGCACAGTGCGGGCAAAACGTCTGCCGTAAGGCGGCGTCTCCTCCAGCAGTTTGTAAACGCGTTGTTCCGTCTCCTTGATGAAATCAGACTGGGCGCTCGTCAGGGTATACGTATCACTGCGATATAGATCGGATATCATTATCTGCACAAAACACAGATGCTTGCATAGTTAGGCACACTCACATTTTGAACTTGACGCTGACCTGTAGATACTGGAAGAGAATGAGGAACTGCACCAGCACAGCGCGTCGGAAATTCGAGTCGGACAACTGCAAAGCGAGCAGCTTTGGATTGGTCAAAAACTTGGCAAAGAAATGATTTTCCTTGCGCACGGCGAGCGTCGCAGCGGCATCCATTTCCTGGGCATCAACATCCACATCCATTGCCTGGGGGCCCGTGTCGCTGTTGCCATTGAAGTCATTGTTCGGACGCACATCCTCCAGTTTGAAGCTGGAAAACGACTGCAAGATATTCTCCGCATGCTGCAAATGCAGAAATACAACATTATGAAATGAGGAGACTGATTGATCTCATATATTAAGCTACCATTTGGAACATCTTCCACTGCGCCTTGCTGTAGCACTGGTTAGGATTGCGAAAGAAGTCCTGCAGCGACCAGAACTTGCAGTACAAATCGTAGTCGATCTTAAGCGGTATATCCTCAGCAGTATCCTCCAGTTCCTTGTTGTCAATGTCATCGTGATCTTTGCTATCCAGCCCATATTCGGTGTAGTTATCCAAATTAAACTCCGATACAATGTTCAATCCAGAGCGCTCCGAGAACGGGAAGAACTTGGAGAGAAAGAGCAAAATGCGCCCGCAGAAAACAGTGTTCTGTGTGCGGGACAAACGGCGTAACAGATCGTTGCACATGCGAAGCAAATTGTTCTTGCACGAGGCAAAGAAAATCTCCTCCTTCCAGACCTCAACGAGCTCCTCCACAAACTTGAAAATCAGCTCGCACTTGCTCAACGTGATCACATCGAAGGTGTCGCCCAGCAGCACCACTGGTATCGTATTCGAGACAATCTCGGCACGCGCTGCCTCCACAGAGAGACGCACCAGAGTTCCAATGTCTTCCACATCGTCGCTGAGTCGCTTCATGAGCACCTCCCGAAACGCTTGATCCATTGGCGAACGTTTGTCGTGCTCCGAATTGGCGCCAAAGCCATGGTATTCTTTCACCAAAAGCTCCACATTGTTCTCGGCTATAGCCAGTCCCAGCGCACTCTATAAACAACCACAACAATAAAAATACATTTACCGGTGTCTCTTTATGTTGTATGCAGTCGACTGCGTCCCTCATTCTTACCTCAAAGGCCGACTGCAGCGCAAAGAAGTTGGCCGATTTTGTCCCCGTTTTCTCGACCACTGATATTTGCGTGCTCATTTTTATTCCTGTTCGTTTATCTCACGTTCTTTTATGGAATAATCTCAGAAATTCGTAGGGAATATGTAAAACAACAAATTGCAATGTAGCTCTTGTTAAAATGCTGCTGCCAACTCGACAATATTATATAAACCCAAACACATATGGTCACACTTTTTATTTGGTATTTAAATAAACAACTTTTGTTGTTTTATCTAAATACCAGAATATTCAACACTGTTTTACTTACTTCTAGTATTATAACGGAATGGTCGTAGAGCGCCGGATTCAAATATGTTTATATATTTTATTACTGTGAGATATACATTTTGTCCCCGAAATTTAAACAAATATATATAGTAATGAAGTCAATTCTGATTTTATACGCGTGTAATGTTTATTAACTTTCTCGGAAAATCATATATATTGTATGTATAATATTATTGCTATAATTGCTCCTTATAGTTTAATTACAACTTGTTACAAGCATTAATATAATATGTTTTTATTGCTTTTGTTCATCTAAATTTGTTTGCTTTGGTTTCATTTGTTATTTATGCTTTTCTCTTTAAAGGGCGTGGTGTAAATTATTGAAACTACTAAAAACTAGTTATTCATAATTGTTCCATCTTTTGGATAAAAATACTTTGCCGTATTATAATTTCTATATTCTAGATCTGGCTCTTAAAAACCTAGGGAAAATTTGATCAAATATAATTTGAGGAGAGTTTAATCATTTGCTAGATAAGTTGGTTAAACTTAGGCATTAGGAAGTAATATTAATTAATTCGATTCAGCAGCGTTTTTAGCTTGAAGATTTTGTTCACACTTGTCCAATTGTTACATCTAACTAATGCACAAAACACGCATTAGTGGCTCAGTTATGTTTTTCACAATTCAATCTAATACTAAGCATTTCAAATAAACAAATTTCATATCTTAATAATTCAACTAGGAAGAATTTGTAGATTAACTGTACGTTTTATTTTCTTATTGCTTAAATTTCGTTTTCGTTTTATAGTCGACGAGGTACAAAGTTATATTTGAAAATTAGATTTTTTTTTGGTTTTGGTTGTTGTTCTTGTTGTTGTTGTAAGCATAATGAGGTACATATGTATCAACATCATTGAAATTATCGCTCATATAGTACTCAGAGATTCTGCATGAAAATCGCGCATAGAAGTTGTAATTGAAAGCGCACGGTAATTCATTTCATCCACAATAATACATTAGTATGTATCATCATATTACCTTAATGCTAAATACCACAGTCGAAGTATGTACTAATTATACATATACATATGTACATATGTTTCACTATTCACTATTCACTATATACTTATATTCTTATTGTTACTGTTACAGCACGCGCTCATTTTATACACGGTATATTCGAGTAGCAATTGAAGCATTTTATTTGCATTGCTTTATATCTGTTACTTGTATTATTTTTCGTTCTGCAATTTTTTTTATATATTTATATATATATTATTTTTTATTAACGTTTTCGTTTTTGTCTAGTCAGCATGCGCATGCCCCTTGCTTTTCCACTTGATTGGGGCACGCTCTGGTTGAGGCTTTAGCAGGAACAGCAGTGAGAGGAGTAGGAATAGAAGCAGCCAATAAGCGGGTCATAGGTCCATATGGCCAAGCGAATGTTCGGTGACATTTACCATCGAGTTACATGTCTGAGTGGACATCCACTCAAAGTCCTTGATTGTGGCCTGTACAAAAGAAAAAAATAAAAAGCTGAGTTCAAAAGTTAAATGTATTTAAATATCGCAATGGAATGCACCTTATGCATCGAGTAGACAGCCACCACGACCAACACATGCATAATGTTGTGCGAGTTGAGATAGAAGTCAACAAGTCCTGGGAACCACTTTTCAGGAATACGCATAGCACCGATAGCACCGCCTAATATAGAAACACCATCCTGAAGCGATCCAACAATACAAAGTGGAAGAATCATGCATTAGCGGGTGTATAATTTGGATATGCTTTGGTATTTGTTGGTATCTGTTGGTATTTGTTGGTGTTCAATGTACAACACCATATATCATATATGTTTGCATACGGTCTAGTCTTATACTTAGCCCATATGCATATGTAGGTGTACAAAGGTATGAGGAATGAAAAATATCACTTACAACTTCAACCTAAGTAAGTATGCGCACAGGCCAGCCAAAAATATTTGGTAAAAATAGCAAGTTAGTCAATTGGAATGCCTTGACATACGCACCTGCAGATAGACATGGGAAAGGGCCATGTGACTGCCGCCAACCATTCCCCGTATGCGCAGAAAGGTCAACACCGACCGCATAGCGAAGGGCAGCGCAAAGCAAAGGCGCCTCTGCCACGGAGAGCTAGCGGTCAAGGCCTGTTGAATACAAGGATCAAGTGTGAATTTCGAAATATATTCGATAATTATGAGCTATGGTAATTTAAATAAAAAAAAGTAGATGAAATTGCAAAGCAAGATTAAGGGCAGTTAAAATCATATGCATGTCTTGAGTCAGGATACTGGTAAGCTGAATAAAGTAAGACAAATCTTAAGTTAGAGTATTATAAAATTATAATAAAAGCAGGGATGGAACTGAACTGATGTACGTTGCTCCAAAATTCGAACGCATCAGTCTCAATATAATTATCTTTCCTTTACAAAAAATATATACGTATAAAAAATATTATATTGGATATTGATTATAAATTAACACTTATATTATTTCAAAAAATTGTTGAATTCAATTTGGTTGAAATAAAAATACATATTACTCGAAAATACAGCAATAATTGTATATTGAAGGCCACGTTAAATGTAAGCTGTATACATTCAAATCAGGTTATATATATATTTTAGAAATACATATGTGTGCCTTACCTTATAGAGCCCCCAGAGCGAGAGCAGACAGTATGAGATAATGATGAACCACTTGAGAATTGGAGGAAAGCACAGCGTTGTCGCCGTGACCAAAGGCAAGGCACCTAAAACAAAAAAAAGAGAGAGCAATAATTGCTTGAGAGACATGAGACATGTCGAAGCTGAAGTCGAAATCGTTGTCGCTTCCATTGCGAAATGATGACACCAGTTTTGCGTCTCCATCACTAATAAACCACATAAGCCGCAGCTAACCGAAGCATCAGTTGCAAATAGACTATTGCGAGGGACACAACGCAAGATGAGAGCTAATATATCCGCTTCCGTCAGCTTGTTGCTGCTGGTGGCTATGCCAGCTGTTGTTTATGCTGCTGCTATATTTGAGGAACTTAATATCAACACACCATTAGCACATGAGATTATGCGGCAGGCGAAGACCGCTGGCATGCGCTCTTTCATGAATGCGAGTGTGGCGCCGTGCGATGATTTCTACGGCTATGCGTGCGGTAGATTTAATCAGATCGATGCGGCCACAACGGAAACGTACAACAAGGATATATTTCAGACACTCAACACAGGCTATCAGCGTCGCTTGCGCCAGCTGCTCAAGGAGCCCAAGATGAGCAACGACAGTCCCACAGAGACGCGGGTCAAGTATTTCTACGAGTCCTGCCTGAATGCAACCACACTTAGGTTGACTAAACGACCCCATTTGCTGAGCATATTCAAAGAGTTTGGTGGCCTGCCAGCGTTGGAGGGCAGTGCCTGGAATGAGTCCATGTTCGAACCGATTGAAATGATGGCGCGTCTTATGAATCGTTATGGGAAGGCAACGTTGCTGAGTGTCCGTGTCCGACCGGGGCTGCTCAACAGTCAGATCAATCGCATATATCTGGGCCAACGGGATGATTTGGCACACGGCAAGATCATTGCTTTCGGCAAGATGATGCTGGAGGAAAAACTGAGGAAGCTGCTCGGGCTGAGTGAGAAAAGTGCACATGAAACAGCTCTTGAAGTCACCAAACTAGATGTGGAGCTGGCAAGTGGCAAAATTGAGGCGCGGGAGCAGCTGCCACCAGATCAGATGAATCACATGCGCCTGCTGGATGATATGACGGAAACCTATGGCCCGAACTTAAATCTCACGCGATTTGTCCAACTGTGGCTAAATCACGACTACCAGTTGCCAGTGTACGAGTACGTCAATAAGTATTTGTGGCAGGTCAAGAAGATATTAGCCCAGACGCCAAAGCGTACTCTTGCCAACTTTATGCTGTTATCACTGATAACCGATTACGATTTGGAGCCATCTAATAGTGAGCAAAAACAGCATGAGCTGTGCGCGGAGCAGACCACAAAACTATTTAAGGACTTTGTGGATCACATGGTGTACCGTTCCCTTGAGAAGCAGAATCCCTATATACCCGGCAATCTGCGTCAGCTGTGGCAGGAGCTGAAAGTGGCTTTTGGCAACATTCTTCTTTCGCCAAGCAACAATTGGCTTGGAGAGCAGACAAGAGATGAGGCGCTGACTAAGCTCAAGGCCATGAATTTTCACATACTGGGATCGGGGGCGCCGGAATTCGAGAACTACTATGGCGGATTGATAATGAGCACCGATGACTACTTTGGCAATGTGCAACGTGTGCTGGAGTTGCGGGCGCAGCGTTTGCGTGAGAGTGTGAAACAGACACCAAACCAGAATTATTATGACGAGATAAGTTTGTCGCCAACTTATGAGGCCGAGCTCAATCATGTGTTAATCCCGACCAGCTTTATGCAGCATCGCTATTTCTTTGACGAGGTCTATCCCATGGCACTAAAATATGGCACCGTGGGATTCTCAATGGCCCACGAGATGGCCCATGGCTTCGATGACCTAGCGCGCACCTTTGATGGCCAAGGCAATCTGCGCGACTGGTGGAATCGGAATGCAACGGAGCAGTTCGAGCAGCGCAGGCAGTGCCTAATGGATCAGTTTAGTGGATTCACCTACAATGGCGATCGACTCAGCAAGATGCAGGTTCAGGCCGAGAATATAGCTGATAATGCGGCCATCCGCATTGCACATGCCGCCTATCTAAGCTGGCTGGAGCGATCATCGCTGGAAGCGGAGAAATTGCCCCAAATGTCGCATACGCCGGAACAGCTCTTCTTCCTATCACTGGGGCAAGTCTGGTGTTCCGATTTGTTGGCCACATTGCGGCATTGGGTTGCCATTATCGATACACATGCACCGCACATGGTGAGACAGTATGCTATTATGGCCAACTTTGATGGATTTGCCAAGGCCTACGACTGCCAGAAGGGCGACCACATGGATCCCATTCACAAATGCGTTATCTTCTGAGGATGCCCTTCAACTGATTAGAAGCTCTACATATACTTATAAGCTCTGTTTGTACTGTGTGTATATATATATATATATATTTTTGTATACTTCCGGTCATCGAGCTGTGTTTATTTATAGATTACGCTCACTTACCGAAGCTCTGGCTCACCCAGATGCCAACCATGTCCAGTTTGAGTAGCTTGTAGTAAACATTCTCACCCTTCTCAATGTTCATAAAGAGATGATAGACGAAACTGCCGCACCAAGGCGCCACCGAGCCGAATACGTGACAAAACGAAAGGAACTTATAGCCACTGTCCCATGGCATCAGACCCGGTACAATGGCCAGTATATAAAATATTGGTATGGCTGCAAGTACAAATGAATATCAAGAGCATAATAGAGTTGAAATAGCAAAGAACTTTTCGATTAGATTAAACTTACAGCATAGAGATTGCCAATATACAAAATAGGTGTCTGTGTATATTGACAATTATAATAATTATAATATAGTGTACTCTATTCAACTGTAGACTTGACCTATAATCAGGTTTCTATGTACTTCATAGCTAAAGCTATATTGCTCTATGAAAGCATATTCAGCGCCAAGTGGCGCTCGCTCTCGCCACAAGCGATAACTGTTTGACCTACCACAGCGGGCCGGGAATATGTAGACTAATCCCGCTGATAAGCGAAATCCGTTGAAGCTAGCCAAAGCCACTGTCGCTGCTCAGTTGAAATGATGCCGCGATTCATATTAGGACGGTGCTTGAACGGAACTCTCCGGCTGCTTCTGCCTCTATTCTGTTTGCTGTTTACCAGTATTTTGGCATTACCGGCAGCCAACATCAGTGAGGCGATACGCGATGATTTCACCGCAGAGTATGCAAAGCAGATTATACGACAATCCAAGGTGGCTGAAATGCAAAGCATGCTGAATACAAAAATTGAGCCCTGCAACGATTTCTACGGCTACGCCTGTGGCAACTGGCATCGTCACAATCCCGCCCAGCTGTTCGGGAACTTAATTACAGATACGTTTCAGCTTATCTCGAAGGGATTTGAACGTCGCTTGCAACGTCTATTGCAATATGGAACGATGGAATCAGATCTGGAGATGAAACTGCAGAGCTTCTATCAATCCTGTCTGTTAAGTCACACGGATGACGTCCACTATCGGCTTGCGCTGCAGAGCATCTATCGCGAGTACGGTGAACTGCCAGTGATCAAGGGTGAGAAATGGAACGCTTCGGAATTTAATTGGTGGCGCACCGTTGCGGGTATACAGCAAAAATACGGAAAGAAGATTATTTTTGCCGTGGACATTATGGCCGACATTAAGAATCATACGGTGAATCGTATATACTTGGGTCCGCCAGACAACAAGCAGCCAATCCACTTATCTAATACCCTTGAGGATTCAAGCCTGGCCAGGGAATTAAAGCAGTACTTTGACATTACCTCGGACTTGGCTAAACAGGCCGCAAAAGAAATGAACGATCTCGAGCGAAATTTATCGACGGGTGGTATTCAGGGAACTAGCCTGGAAGATGACCTAATATTATACACAGTGTCTGAACTACAGGAGAAATATGCCGAGCATTTGAACATCAGCGAGTTTCTGGGCCTAATACTCGGCCACGTTAATGTGCCAGAGCAGATATATATCTACAGTGAAAGCTACTTCGATAACACATTGCGAGCACTCAAAACCACGCCCACATCCACCATCGCCAACTATGTGCTGTGGCAGCTGCTGGAAGAGTATCGCATTGACGCGCAGCCCAACAAAATGCGTGCCTGGTGCACGGATCGAACCAAGACGATTTTTGGCAAGCTCGCGGAGCATATAATGTATAAGCGCTATCGCAGTCCCGAGGCAGAGGCCGAGGTGCATAGCATGTGGCAGCAGATACGGGACACGTTTCGCCAGGAGCTGGCCGGCGACAAGCTGGACTGGATAGCGAACAAGACGCGCCAGTTGGCTATTGACAAACTGGACCATATGCAGCTCAAAATCAACTCCTACGACAATGAGAATTTTGAGACACTGTACGGTAATATAACTGTGGAGAGGTTGAACTATGTCCGCAATGTGCAAAATGTGCTGATGGCGGAGGCTGAGCGCAGGCTGCAACGGTTGCACAATCCACCCGCCTCGCTGGAGGCAACCGACGTGCTGAGCTTTACGCCCGCCTACAACATACTGGAGAACAACATTACGATTCCAGTGGCATTACTGCAGCCACGCTACTTCTGGGATGAAAACTATCCGCAGGCCTTGAAGTATGCGACACTGGGTAATTTGCTGGCGCACGAGATGACGCACGGGTTCGATGATGAGGGGCGCAAATATGATGCCAATGGTAATCTGGCGCCCTGGTGGGATGACAAGTCGCGCTATGAGTTCGAGGAGAGACGCAAGTGCTTCCGGGCGCAGTATCACACCTTCAAATACGGCGGAGCCCGACTGCCAGAGAGCATAACGCAATCTGAGAACATTGCGGACAATGCCGGCGTCAAGTTGGCCTACAAGGCCTATCAGCGCTGGATGGCGCAACAGCCGCCGGCAGTCGTCGAGCAGGAAGTTCTGGCTGGCCTCGAGCTTAACAATCGACAGTTGTTCTTTGTGAGCTATGCTCAGATGTGGTGCGAAGATGTCCAGTCGTTGTTCAAGACATCTGTGGCAACGGTGGACGACCACGCTCCGGGCATGTATCGTGTCATTGGCTCATTGTCAAATTTCCAAGAGTTCTCCTGGGTCTTCAACTGTTCGCAGCAGGCGCCAATGGATCCGGAGTTTAAGTGTAGCATTTACTAAGCGACACATCTTTAAAATCTAATCAATTTCAGCATATTGCAATAATATATATAATATATGATTTATATCCTGTTCAAAGTTGATCGGATCTGGTAGCTTTATTAACTTAAATCTTATTAATTCAAACTTATGGCATACATAAGACACTTCCGGCTGGGATTCAGAGGCGTCTCGTTGGCACACTTGAAGGCACTGGCAAATGCCTGATGGTTGGCCAGTGCTCCATGAACACGCAGGGCATTCGGAGTTCCATCTGCAAGGAGTGATTGCTTATCCCGAAACTGCTCGTTAGCATCGTTGCAATAGAGCTGAGCATAGCTGATAAAGAAGAGCTGCTGCGGACTGAGGCTCAGCTGTGGCAGAGTCTCCGTTTTGAAAGCGGACGGTGCCAGATTTGCCAAGTAGTTCCTATAGGCGAGATAGGCAAGTTGAACGGCCGTATTGTCAGCTATATTACCATCCTGTAGGTCGGTGGGCGCCAAATATTCACCATCAATGCGCAATCGTTCATATTGATACTTGAAGCAGGATTTGCGCTTGCCATATTCCGCCAGCGATGCCTCATCCCAACCAGATTTGCGATCAAAGCCATGGGCCAGTTCATGTGCAATAATTGTGCCCAAACTGCCGTAGCGAAGGGCCCGAGGATAGAAACGTGACCACAAAAAGTTTGGCTGTAACAGCGCCATAGGCAGCACCACCACATTCTCCAACTCATTATATATGGGCACAGTGGGCGAAAATAAAGGCGTGGCAAGCTGAGTGTTATAGCTAAGCACAGCGCGCAGATTCAATAGATATTCCTGCGAATCTAGCTCCAGTTGAACGTAACGCTCTGTGAAATTCACATTCGCATGTCCGTTGATCAGGAGGCGTGTAGCATTCAGTTGCTCCAGCAAAACAGTCCTCGTCGCAATCGACAGCCAGTCTGTCGTGGAGCTCTCGAGAGTGACGTGGAAGCTTCGCTTGATTTGCAGCCAGACGGAGTCAATTTCTCTGAGGGTGGCTGCATCTCCATAATGCCGATAGGCCATATTATTGAGAAGCTCCGGAAAGTGTTGCCTGGCGCTGGACAAGCACTGGGCAACGACTGGCGACGAGTGCTCGTAATAGAAGCTCTGCAGCAATTGTTGAAATATGTAGTTCGCCAGAACGTGAGGCGGCGTATTCGTTATGACGGACTTCAGATGCTCCTGGTAGCTGGCCACATGCTCGTAGAGCGTCTCCTCGGCCAGCAGTGAACGATGCAGTGCCAGTTCCACATATCGTGTTAGATTTAAAATGCCCCCATATGCCAGCTCCTCTGTGGAGCGTGGAAGAGCGAGCGAACCAATTGGACGACTTGACATGCCTTTGGCCAACATCATTTCCAGCTGGGCAATTTCCTGCGCTGTGGTGTGTGCCAGTGTCTCCTCCACACCCAGATGCTGCGACAGCTGTCTGGCAATCCTCTGAGCAACCGCACCACGATCCGGTTCCACAATTGGCTTGGGCGGCTGGCCAACGTAGATACGGCTCTCAGTCTTATTTCGTGGATTTGGTGCCTGCTGCAGGCGCAATATAATATCCTGTCCATATTTGTGCTTTATGTGAGCCACGGTCGAGAGCCAATCGAAATCATCCGCAAACCACTCATCCTGCCGCGTCAAGACGGGCATACGTCCAAATTCAGCGGCAATTTCCAGCAGCTGTTGCCGATAAAGTTGCTGCGGCGTCTGCCGGAAGCGCAAGCAACTGGCGTAGAATTGCTTTAGCTTTAGCACGGCCCCATCATCATTATACGCATCCGCTGGTTGCTCCAGCAGCCGTTGTTGCTTGTGCCCATACCCATTGGCCAGTTGCTGCTGATAGTTGGTCTCGCGCGGCTTGGCCGCATTAGCCGGATTAATCCTTGGCCAATTGCCGCAACTGTAGGCATAGAAATCCTCGCAAGCGTCCAGATCCGGCCGCATATAGCTGCGCATCTCAGCGGACTTGGCTAGTCGCATAACGCGCTGCACGTAGGCGCTATCGTTATGCTGCGATATGGGCTGCTCCTGCAGCTGCATGTGTGTATCCACCTCCGGTTGCGACAACAAGTGCCCATCCACAACACAGCCACACAGCCAGACCAGGCAGCGAGCAATCACCACACTGAACCACCACATGCGTTTCATGGCTAAAGAGCGACTAAAGACGACGTTCGCGACGCACTTTCCATTAGCTCTGCTCTGCGATTGAGCTTTTCCTTATCGCCATTGACTGGTCATTGGTCCGACGCTCAATCCGAAAACAAAGTAGCGTTCACAAAAGCCCATAGAGAAGGCAACGTGATTAGGTCACAGCTCACGTTGTCATTTATATATATTCATATAAATATATGAATGTGGGCAGTGTTTATATTATAGCTGTTAATTGCAATTATGCCACCTGAATGCCTAAATAAATAAATTCGAAACATACGCAGATATGTAATGTATCTACGTTTAATTATATTTATTTGAATTTAACCCATTATTTTTGAGAATACTTTTACTTTTTTTGGGAATACTTTTACTTTTTACTATTCAGAATAGTTGTTGCTGCATTTACACAGAGTCTAAAACACTTTTCATTTAAGCTGGCAATCAGCTGAATGTGGCAGGAAATTAAATTTCGCTTTCTCGTTTCCTCCTGTCTAATAAATTGACCGCTTTTCAATCAGTTTTATTTAAGTAACGGTCTCCTTCAACGTGAAAGTATTTCACTTTATTATCCTCAAAGTAATCAGTCGATTTATGTTTACACTGTAAACGACCGCTATTAAAATTAATGCCATCCCAACAAAGGAAAAGTACGAAATGCAGACTGAAGTCAACCTGGCGACATCGAAAATTCTCTATAAATTTAAGAAATCAACCAATTGTTCCTATATGATATACGAGTATTCGTTCGATATACATAGCTGCAAAAAACAGTATAACTTTCATACTCAGTGCTTTTGGTTCGGATAATTTTTTAAACTAAAATGTTGTTCGCATAAAAACTCCTCTTTCGAGTAACAAATTTCATGAAACTGCAAGGGTATAAAAAAAAGTATAAAAGAAAATATAAGAAAATTTGGACAGCAAAATGATAAAATTGCGTGCAATTGTGGCAATGCCAACTTGATAGTTTGACAGCAGATGGATCGATACTTTGCAAAATTCATAATTATATAACTGTCGTGAAGGCAGTTTTTTGTTTGTTATGAAAAGTTCAATTTCAAAGCATGCTAAAATGGCTTTCAACTTTCACGGAAACATGATTCACTCAGTCCAAGGTAAATATTTATTTAATTCCGAGGAGAAATATATTAAAGGTGTAGTGAATAAAAGTATTATCATAAATGCTTATCTTAATAAATGTAAAATGTTGCTTACATAATAAACCATAAACATTCAAAAATACTTAAATAATAAAAAAATGAAATTGTTTTTATTAAATTGGTATCATCCCACTATGGCTCAAAATATGCGCGTTCTCATTTTGTGGTATGCCAACCAATTCAGCCAGGCCGGAATAGGATTAACTTTCGAACCATGGCTTTTTCAATTATTTAATCGCAATTTTGTTTGTTTGTTTTCACTCGCAACTCGTGAGTGTGGGACACAATTGTGCCGACAGTAGTAGTATTGATGAAGATAACCTCACGGGGTCGCATGCCGGCCTCTTCTACTCTTAATTATCAACAATATACATATATGCATGCTGAGATGATCTACTCTATATTTTGTTCAAATACTGCGAGTACCGCTCAGTCATCAGTTATGAACACAAGAGGAAACACCGCCGCCGCAACGTTTAAGATGCGAATCCAAGTGAGTCACACACTTTGGATTCTATCATTCAACGCTCTGATGATGATGGTGACCCCAAGTGTTCGGGCAGCGCCGAGCAGTGCTGATTATATAGCGGAGAGTAAACTGAACACTACGCTCATTGAGGAAGTGATGCGGCAGGCGAAGGCAGCAGAAATGGCGAACTTTATGGATGAGAGCGTCGATCCATGTTTTAATTTCTATGATTTTGCTTGCGGTAATTGGGCACGCATTAATCCAGCCATTGGGCCAGGCCAGTACACAACGGGTTTGTTTGAGCGTCTGACCGATGGATTCGATCGCAAGGTGAAGCATACGCTGAATAGCGAAAACAGTGAACTGGATACCGCCGAGGATGTGCAGGTGAAGAACTTTTACAAGTCGTGCACGCAGGTCCGCCAGGTGGACGCAAGTTATCAGCAAAAGATGAGGGACATAATCGCTGAATTCGGTGCAATGCCGGCACTGGATGGTGAATCGTGGCAAATATCGACCTTTGATTGGCTGGAAACTGTGGCTCGGATAGCACATCGCTATGGCCTCATCATTATTGTGGGCGTCGAGGTGACCAAGGACTTTGCCAACAACGAGGTGAACGTAGCGTACATTGGCGAGCAAGAGTTTGTGCTCGAGTCGCGCAGCATGTATCTCGATAATCATACGGAAAACTATCGCACGGCCTATACCCACAGTATGGCCAAAAAGCTGGTCACATTCCTGGGCATGGATATGAAGGCGGCACTCCCTACAGCCATCGAAATGATGAAATTTGAGATGCAGCTGGCCAAGGGGCTGATCAATGAAGGCGATGGCCTCAGCATCAGTGATATTTCGCAGCTGAAAACAATTGCGCAAATGCAGCAAGAATATGCACCGCATTTGGATGTGGAGCGACTGGTCAACATATCGATGGGGGAGCAGATAAGGGACTCTGTGTATGACTTTAACTCGAATTATCAACGCAATGTGATCAATGTGATGAAGCAAACATCGCAACGCATTGTGGCCAACTATATATTCTATCGTTTAATTGACGAGTTTGCCATAAATCCGGGCACAACGCTTACCGGCCGGCAGGACAAATGCATCTCAATTACCAAGAAATATTTTGCCAAGAATTTGGACAACATGATCTATCGGCGCTATAACAACAACGTCACTGCATCTGATATTGATCTCATCTGGGGCCAGCTCAAGTCCACCTTTAAGGAGAGACTGCAATCGGATCAATCTCTAAAGTGGATACGTAGTCGGACGCGCGAAGCGGCGATTAATAAGTTAGATGCGATGACGCTGCAAGTCAACTCGCATGCGGATGAGGATCTGACCGAGGATTTCGCGGGTTTGCAGCTGCATGTTGACGACTTTATAGAGAATCTGCGCCAGACACGCATACTGGGTGCCAGGCAGGAGCGAGAGCAGCTGCACCAGCCAGTCAAACCTCTGGAAGCGGGTGATCTACTTAGCTATACGCCGGCTAACATTTTGGTGGAGAATACCATTAGGGTGCCGGTGTCGTTGCTTCAACCATATTATCTCTGGGCCGGCAGCTATCCCAATGCCATCAAGTTTGGCACGCTGGGCTCGCTAATTGGGCATGAGCTAATACATGGCTTTGACGATTCCGGCCGAAAGTTCGATGCACGTGGAAATGTGAATGACTGGTGGGATGCACAGTCCGAAAGCTATTTTGTGGACCGACAGCGCTGCTTTACGAATCAATACAGTAAATACACCTACCACGGCATCCGGTTGCCCAAGACGACGGCACAATCGGAGAACATTGCGGATAATGGTGGCATGCGATTGGCCTATGCCGCCTACAGCGACCTGCAGGCCGCTCTGGAGCGGACAGCCGAGGGGCGGAAGCAGCTACTGAGGGAGAAGCTGCCCACCCTGAACTACACCAAAATGCAGCTGTTCTTCATTAGCTATGCACAGATCTGGTGCAATGATGCCAGTGCACGTGTACGCAATCTACAGGTGTCCACGGACCTTCATATGCCCGGCGAATTCCGTGTGATCGGACCACTGTCGAATTTCGATGAATTCGCCAAGGAGTTCCAGTGTGGAGTGGGCACGCGCATGAATCCCCCCAGGAAATGTGTGATATATTAAATTTTTCTTTTCGAATGGAAGCTCTTACACACTTATTTTTATAGACAAAATAATAGATACAATTTTTTTTTGTCTCTGTGATCAACAATTTTCAAGAACTTGCATGATTACGCTTGACATTTTTTTTAAATAAACACGTTTTGCCAAAATATTAGATAAATAGAGAATATTCACGGGTTTTCTTATTATTTTTTGTAAGGTGACCACGAATTTCAACCAATAATCTAGGCTCCTAGAAATACAGTGTTCATCTATGTCCAAAAGTGAAATTTTTCGAGTATATATAAATATATATACTTATACCAGTAACAGCTCGGCAAGTTATCTGTCATAACAGTAACATTAAATCCAACAGCCCTATATGCCCCGAAAATTTACGTTATTTTTGATAACATTTGTAAATGTTGTTAACAATACACTCATCTTTAATATTTTGGAAAATTCGTATCATAATTATGTTAACAAAAAATCCAATTTCATTCAACAACGAACACCAAAGTGGTTTTAAACTGTTTAATTATCAAGCAATTCAAGTTATGAATGCTTTTTCCACTAAAGTTAGATAATTTCCTGGTCAAACTACAACAATTTTTCATTTAACTGAAAATTAATTTCATTGTCATTTAACCATTTAGAATTTAAGTCATGTTTTACTGCATTACTATGTTATTCAAACATTGTTCTAGTTGATTGCTTTGAATAGAAGTTCAAAGACAACAATTTGCAATGGAATGTGTCATACACACACACACACAAGTCAAATTTAGACATCCCTTTCCTCATCGTACCCACCCCTATTTGTGGCGTAAGAAAGGTCGAAACAAAAAACTATTTATGGGCATAAGACTCGCATACATAAATGCGCTTGCACTTGGCTTTGAACGTGATTGTTAATGCCATTGAAACGGATCGATAAATAGAAATGAGCAACCGAAATGGCGAAGAGAAGAAGAAATTGGCGGATATGGAAACACTCACCGTGCGTCAGTATGTTGATGGTCTCGTTGTGCCAATAGAAGAGACTGAGTAGACAGCCCTTGAATGTCTGCAGCGGACGGTAACCCTTGAGGACATATGGATTAAATTGTAAATATTTTGGCATATCCTGCCAGTGGAGAAGCTCATCCAATTCGACCACTGTGCTCCTTGATGTTGTGCCGCTCGAGCCATTCGTGCCAGTCGTTGTTGTTGTTGTTGTTGCTGCTGTTGCGGTTGCTGTTCCAGCTGCAGTTCCTGTGGCTGTTGTTAGTGCGTTTGTTGTTGCTGCAGTTGTTGTCGTTGTTGTTGCTGTTAATGGTGCTGTAAGCAAGGCAGACGTTGGCGTTGTGGAAGCGTTCGTGGAAGACGTTAATGTTGTTGTGGAAATCAGTGGCTCTAATGCTGGTGCTAATATACACTCTGAATGCCCGCTATCCCCACCAGCTGCATCCTTGCGCCCGTTCATCGGATGTGAGTCGCTGGAGCTGGAGCTGGTGATGTTGATGCCGTCCACAGTCTCATTGCAGTTGCTGCCGTGCAATGCGCGCGCCGGCGTTGGTGGCGGCGTTGCCAGCATGGACTCCACGTTGCTGCCCAGATAGTTGGCAATGTCAGTGCTTGTTGCAGTTGCAGCAACGACAGCGGCTGCTGCGTACGTTGACGGCGGTGGCAGCGGCTTTAGCTTGGACTTGCTGATTAGCTTGCTGGCCGTCGATTTGGCGGCCTCGGCGCTCAGATCAACGACAACGGCAGCGGCAGCGGCGGCAGCAGTGTCCATCTCCCTAAGGATAAGCGCACACTGATTGGGGAGACTAGGGGCGGGAGATACTTAAATTGGCGGCAACAGCAACTGAAATCAAAAGTCACAAGTCATGAATTATAAACAAGGGCGCAGTGCTATAAAAATGCTTGTCCCCAACACACACACACACACAGATAATACCACTCACACACACACACACACACGTACACAATCGACCTTTTATGTGTTACGTATACGCCTCGTTTGTCCTGTGCCGAAAAAGCACGTGCTTACGTACGAAAAATGAGACCAGGACAATGTCAACACACACACACACACACACTGTCTTGTGACCCAAAAAAAGGATTGCGCGTGTATTGCAATCACACACACACACACATAAATACATACACACATAATACAGACAAATGTATGAGTGTTTTTTTTTTGCAGGCGGAGGCCAGTTTTTGGTAGGTTAGCCGAAAGTGAAATATTTATTGTGAATCACGCGACTTGGCACAGGCCAGGCCTATGCCGCTTGAGTAAAAATCGATAAGCTATACTTACTTCTGGCATTCGCAATTGTTAACTCTGTTGTACGGTGCAATATAGCAAGGCAACAAAATGGCCAAGAAGCAAGAAAAAAAACTTAATTGCATGCGGCAGCAAAAAACTTCGTTGTATTATATTATATTATATGTATATATATATATATATATATATATATATTATTTTTTTTGTGGAAGCGAATGGGGGTGGAGTGGCTGTGGAGGTGGCGTGAACACGTTTTGGATAACTTTAGAAGCTGCTGCTATGAACTTTGACTATGTTTCTGGCTACAACGGTTCTGACGTAGACGCCGCATTCCGCTCCGCAAAAAGCCCGCAATTAATTATTTAGCCATTATTGACGCGCTCAAGTGTTGATTTCTTCGTGAATAATTTACAGTTAAATTTTCCTAATTTTGCGGACACGGAGCACACTACAAGGCGGGAGGCAGGCGTTGCAGCGCACGTTGGCGTAAGCACGTCAATATCTGACTGAGGATGCGAGGCACGATAACGATACCGTTATACAGAGCATTGTTATGCAATTGAATAGCCAGTATTTTCGGTGGGCGCCAACGAGCAAAAAAAGAGCGCGCGCGCACACCGCATGACAGCTGATGAGTTCTCAAGTCCCAACAGCGTGGCAGCTCTACAATTGGGTATAATGACTTACCAACACTGGCCATTGTTGGGCATTTAAGTGGCAACATCATGCAGCAAGAAGCAGAGAACATCATATGCTGACCCGCTTGGCTTGCTTGTAATTCAATTTTTTCTAAACGTATCAGTTACAACCGGCTGTGTTTTGTTGTCCCTCAAACAAAGTTAAAATTTGTTCGAATCGAGCAATTACAAATATGCTATGTATTTGTAAAATGTTAGTAAGGTGCCTGCGCCGAACAGCAACAATTAACGGCAAATAGCGAAATAGCGCCAAAAAGTACAGTAATTAAACCATAAAGGGTTCTAGTGCAATTTGCCTACCACTAATGACCTCGAAAATATCGCAAAAAACATATACTTGGCATTTGCTAAATCGGGTAATTGGTGGACTGTGGAGTCGTTTATATTCGATTCGATCGCCGCTTGTAGCTCTACCAGCGCCACCAATATCAACAACGCACACGAAAAAAGAGGAAGAGGTAAGATAATTACAAGCACAAAAACACCATAAAATATGTGATTTTCTTTCGGCATATCTGAGAAATCATACTAAGGCATTTATGTGGCATTTGCGCATGTATGTGTGCGTGTGTATAGCGTGTCCGGGAGCCGATGCGGCTACCTGGTGCTGGCTCAGGCGATATCCACACTGCCCAGAAAAAACGCAACCGAGGCAAACAGAGACAAACAGCTGCTGCGATGTTGCCATATCTCAGCATTATTTTTTTACAAGTGCAATTAACTTAAAAGGATACTTAAACTTATCGTACATTGAAATATATATATGCACATTCAAACAAATCCCGCCTGATAAGCATATATGTCATCTGCTATATATATATAAACGTAATTTTATCGTTTGGGTGTAATTGTTTTTGAGCAAGTTGGCAGCTCGATAATTTGCTACAACAAGATGGTAGCACTGAGCAGACGTGGTGAATTTGATGAAAGTGACGTGAAATATGTGTAGAAAAAACACGATTTTCATAAAAAGAAAATCTTAACACTAAAAAGATTTGTGTACTTTTGAGCCCAAAAACCGCTTAAAATTAAGCTAGACTCTGTAATTGTGACTGTAGTTAACACATACGTGCCAAAAGTGTCAAACAAGCAAAACAGGCAGCTGCGTAAATTCGACAGACGCTTTGTGGAGCCAGCAACAACAAAATATAAATACATACAAAAATCAATTTTCGCGCTGCTTTTTGGTTTTTTGCTGCAACAGCAGAACAAGTTTGGTGTGCTCCATTATTGGAAAAAAAAACTGAAAATCCAACGTTAAAGGTATGCTCATGCTGTCCTCTGCTCCTCTTTGCCCAAAGTACAGGCAAAAGTAAAGCCCACACACACATACACATATTCACTTACACACGTGCATCACATATTGCAATTGAAACAGACACACACGTACAGTGATACTCACCTTTGACTAAGGTTTAAGCAAATGTTTTAGCTCTTCACCTGAACTGAGCGTGTGACGTAGGCACAATGTATTTGTGTGTGTGTTTGCGTTTGTAGAAATAATTATTTGACATATGTGAGAAAAATAAATACATATATATAAAATGAATTTTATGTGAATTTACAGATGCCACGGACTAGGCGACGCCATCACTCGAGGGATCGCTCCTCAGCCGGCACACGAGACAAACGTAGACGACTAGATACTGGTGATCTATCGCCACCCTTAGCTGAAGCGCCTTCGCCGTAAGTTTTATTTTCTTATACAATATACACAATATGTGTATACGTATGAGTGTGTGTGTGTGTCTGTGCATATGCATCCCGGGGCAAGTATTGCTCAATGAATATAGATGCATATGCATATGTGCCCCCAAGAACAACTCATTTTCATTATTTTGTTGCATTATTATAACTGTGACATTTTGTTTTCTATAAATAGTCCGCGCATAACCAAAACACATCAAACCAGATCGGCAGCAAAGCGTCGGAGGCATGAGATTGATGCAAATTCATCCCATATAACCAAGGAGCCGACGTAAGTAATATAAAAATTCAACAATTTCTTAATGTTATGTAAAGCATTTGATGATTACTGAATAACTGCCTTACTATCTTATAAGCAAAATGTTGTATCTGTTTGTATCTCATATCAAAATGAATTCTTAAATGTAATCGTATCTCTGTTCATGACTTGCAAACTGATCAACTTTGTTTTCACAAAACGATTAACAGCAATTTTGATTTAAAAGAAAGGTATAGGTTCAAATTGATATGAACTAAATCTTACGTAAGCTGTTCAAAAAATGAATTGAAACTCAAGGATCATAAAGTGGTTTGTACTCTTATGAATATATTAAGATACTGGTGCTTGTATGATTTGCAAAGATTTGTATTGTAATATGTATACTCATCGAGAGAGATCTGGTGTCCTGCCCACGCAGCGTCTCCTGTCGCCTTTTCATTGCTGAGCAATGGCTTTTAAATGGACATTTCTTTAATTTGCCAAAGCGGCAGTAAAATGCACGCAGCAGCCAAGTCAAGTAGTCCCAGTAACATTTTGGGCCATATGAGGCAGGTGAAATCGGTTGGTTGTTCGTTCCTGTAAGTGTCACAAGTTGAGATTGGTGGCTGGCGAGTCATTCGCAGGCAGTCTCCTTAGTCAGCTTACAGTAGATTTATGCAGTGATTGCGATTTCTTTGTGCCAACTGCCAGCTGCCAACTGTAATTAACCCGCTTCAGCTTTGGCATCTCATCTGATCAGTGCAGTGTGTAGGCGTCAGTGAGTCCTGCCCCGTTGCATTTCCTTGCTTATTGCAGTTGATTTAATTTATTTGCTTGCGTATTTAAAACATATTTGCATATTACTCAAAGCAACGCAGACAGCGACAATTGAGGCGCGACGTTGTCGCATTTATTATTGTTATTGTTTTTTATTTTTTTATTTTATAAACTTGGCATGGCCTTTTTAGGCATGGCCTCAACCACGGCCGCAGCATCTGCTGTCTGCTCCCCCCCGTTGACATATCTTGGCTGAGTTTGGCTTAATCAGTGTCGCGTTTTGCAATTTTATTTGCCACTAACAGCAGCAGCAGCAGCAGTGTCGCTTTCTTTGTCGTAAACTTCTGGAATTCATGCGCAACAGTCGCCTTGTTTATTAACCTTTTAATTTTGCAATAAAAACCCGCTTGCCAAGTGTGTACCAGTACCAGATTAATTGCTAAAGCGGCGGCTTGTCTCATATGCCTCATTACTCATCCGACACCTTGCAACGCGGAAGTGTCAACCAAAAAAGCAGCTAACCAACAATCAAAGAAAAAAAAGCTCGGCGGAAAACAATTACTGGCTAAATATTAAAAGAAATGGGCAACCATTTAGTAGATTTTGAAATTAAAAACTGTAATTTCGTTTGAAATTAATTAACTTGGCATAAACTATCCTTTACATTTTTAATTTTATAGTTAAACTATAAGGGAATCAATATTGAACTCAATATATTGTTTTTAAAAAGAAAATGTTAACCGATGCATATACATTTTATATATATCTTGTATGGGTATGTGAGTATGTATCTGAAATACTTTATTTCGTTCGCAAAGACAAAGAAAGCTTTATTCATTCCAAGATTATGAATACTGTGGAAAATTAAAGATATTTTCTTCGCATTGTTTGGACTACTAAATTATACACTGTCTTGCCCATTTTGGGTTACAGGGTATATAAATTATACTCAAGTGTCAAAACGTTGCTGCAGCATTTCCGCTATTTATTGAATTTTTGCTGTTGATTGTTTAAACATATTTACAATTTCAATTGTTTAAATGTATTCATTCTGTGCGTTTGTGTGTGTGTGTGTGTGAGTGAGTGTGAGAGAGCTGTGAATTGGGCACACGCACAGTGTACGCGCTGCGGCGAATTCACCATGCGGCGAGTTGGCTTGGCTGCCGTTGGGCAAGATCAAACTGTAAACTGGAAATGTGCGCGCAGCAGCGTCGACGGCGTCGGTTTTTAGCAGCAGCAGCAGTAGCAGCGAGCAAGCAACCGCGACAACCGACACTTGTTCGCTGCGGACTTGTCGCACGAAAGCTCAGTCGCAACGACAACTTGCAAGCGAATGGAGGTGCTGGCTTCGGACGACGCCGCCGTGCAGCCTCAACATTAGCAGCAACAATAAATACAACAAACAAACAACAACCAAGTGCGCCTTTATGAAAGAAATGTAAAAAATTTGAATAAAAAATTTTGTGTTTATAATTTTCAACAAATGCAGCTGTCAAGTGTGCAATTTGTGTGTGTGTTTAGTGCATATTTACGTAGCTGCAACAGCATACGCAGCAACAATAACAACAACTTTTGTTTAATGTGTCCTGTAAATGAACAACGTGTTTCTTGGTTATTGTTAAGCAATTTCTAATTCATAATGAGAATATAAATTCATAATTATTTTCAATGCTGTGTGCCAAACACTCAGGGCCAACAACTTGACTTGGTTGGGTTAACTAACGTTTTGATAAGATATGACGAAGACGTCGTTTAGACGCCAACCAAATAATAAATGCGTACAAAAATATATACTCAATGTGTATATTTACATTTTTTGCTGTTCTTATCGTAAGCGGACATGCTGATAGCGACTGGTTGCAAAAGGGATTTCCACGCATTTCCGATTTACGAACTCTCTTTGTATTACTCACGGTTCGTTTGCTGTCGTCACTTGAGTCATTAGCCAAGTTAACAACAACCAAAACAACAACAGCAGCAGACGGCAGCAGCTGTAGCTGCCGCAACAAGTTGTCAGTTGGTTCAACTTTTGTTGACCCGTTTGCGTTTCCTTTTCTCGAATCAGGTGAACAAAAAAAAAATAAAAGAGTAAAAATTGTGAAAACTGGTCTCGGTGGAGAGGACCTGTTGTATATAGCTATAGCTTGCTGCGCTTGCCACTTTCTACCAAAGTTTTATAAATTGCATAAAGCCATAAAGCCAAATAAACTGGTTGGTCTTGACGTTGTCGTCGTCCTATCAATGAACTTGTCAATTGGATTTGCTATATTTTTTTTTTTCGTTTTTTTGTTTTCTGCTGACGCGTTTGGTGGACAGGTAAAATCGCGGCTAGGTTCAGGGTTAGTTTCACAGCTAATTACATTTTTGCAACGTTGGTTGACATGTGTGCAACAAAACAGCAACAACAAATGCGGCCAAGCCAAGAAGTCGCACAAATGCAATCGTGGGGCACAGCTCAGCTTTTCTGCTCGTCGGGGTAATAGAGGTGCGGTGGGGTAGCAGGTTGTGCTCTAAACTAACTGACACGAACAAAATTCATAAGCCAATGAGAACGTGTTAATTACACAAAAAACAAAAAGAAAAAAAAAGAGAAAAAACTGCTCGATAATTTATTGAAATGAAATGAGTTAATAGTTGGACGGTGCGGGAGAGGTTTGGGTTTGGGTTTGGCGGCAGAGCGTTTGTATGTGCGCAGCATTGAGAATTCAATTGAAATAAATTGCGCCATCTTAATAATGTTGCAGATACAAAGATAAAGATAAATAGATGAAACAGAATTATAATTTCGCGCTCGCGTTTAAAGTAAATGAGATTCAAACGTTTAAATTTTAACGCCAAAAACAACAACAACGTTCGTCCATGCCAGAAACAGAAGCAGCAAAAAGAAACAACAACGATTTGTATTAACAACAACGACGACGACAAGCAAAACGAACAAGCTAACAAAATGCCCATCGTGGGACAGCAATATGCTAACGGCTTCCGTCCGTATAGCTCCTTTCGAGTGCCTCGTGGCAGTTGTGGCTACAACAACAGCAGCAACAGCAGCAACAACACAAGTGGCAACACTGGACAACCCCTAAGCAGCAATGGCGCCAATAGGACAACAGCAAGAACAGCAGCAGCAACAAGGACAGTAGCAACAGCTGGCAACAGCAATGGCGGCAAACACAATGCAGCCTCGAGCTCCACCTGCTCCTCATCATCGTCCTCGCTCAATCAGCAGCAGCAGTTGGGCGTTACGAATGGTTTTAGTCGACAGCAGCCCTGGCGCAGCAGCTACTGCAGCAGCAATCGTCACAGATTGCCAGAGACGCAGTTGTCGCCACTTCAGCAGCAACAACGGAACGTTAAACCATTAACACCCAAACTAATCAGGCGTATTGAGAACACTTGTGCCAGCAACTCAGCCAGCTCTCGCTATGGTAAACCGCGAGCACCAGCGCCACCTGCAAATCAGCTGCTGCAATCTAGGAAACAGAATACGGCAACGGCAACACAGCAAGCGCCGGCTGCCAATCCCTCACAGAAACGCGCATATCAGGCCACAAATGGCCGTTGCGCTAAGGAGAACTGTCCTACAACGACGACGCGGAATACACAGCGTTCCAGCAAGAATTATCCAGCGCCATTGCCGCCACAGCATCCTCAGCAGCAACAGCAGCAGCGCAAGCAACCCAATGATCTCATAGCTGGGAAGGCCACACAGTTGGCGCAGCGACGACAGCTGCCGGCAACGCCCAAGCTTAGCTTCAGGCAGCGTGCCGCGCCAGCCGAGGGCGGTGGCTCATCGACGGGCTCGAGCGATTCGCACGATTCGCCCAAATTGAAGAAGGCCTTCTCCAAGAAGTTTCCACAAGGACTCCCCTTTGAGGATGAGTTCTATGGCCACCGCAATCGATCCTATTCGCAATCCTCAAGCAATTACAGTTTCTACAGTTCGGTGGGTGCACAAACCACCACGCCCCACGACGAAGACGACGATGAGTTCCAGCGCAAACCGGCCACAGATGAGGCCCTCTACGTGGACTTCTCGAAGGTGGTGCACAGCCACAAGCAGCAGCGACAATATGTGCCGGCCAGCTCCTGGATACGCGCCTCGCCCGATCACAACGAGCTTTGCCATCGACCCCCCGCTACTAGTCACAATGGTGCTGCTCCACTCCAATCAACTCCAGCCCAGCAGCGACGCAAGAGTGCCAAATATGCGCGCTCCATGCACGAGTACCTCTATAGCGATGATGCGAAAAACACAACGACAACGACTACGATGACGAAGCATCGACTCTCTGTGGTGGATGAGCCCGAGGATGGTTACTACAGCTATGCTGCGGGCACACCCGAACCGCAAACGCCGCCAACGCCTCGAACGGACATTTATGTGGCCGCAGCATCGTGGGCACCCAAGCCGCTCTATCCCGACCGCGTATTGCTGCCAGCCGCTGACAGCAACAACAATTGCAGCAATAACAATAGCAATCTCAGGCAAAGTAGACATCAACAGCAGCAAACGCGACGTCGGTCCGAGCACTTGGGGTCCACGACGTGTGAGTATAAGTGAGTATCTTTTAAAATCACCATCAGCAGCAGCAGCAACATCAACTTTAGTTTTAGCATGCGGAAACAGAAGTTAGACAGAATTAAGTACCAGTGGCCTGCTGGCTGGTTCTTGCTGCTGCTGCTGCTGCTGCTGCTGCTGCTGCTGCTGCTGCTGCTGCTGCTGCTGCTGCTGACTAAGCGTTCTGTCAGCACTTAAAACTTAAGTCGTTCCTCACATTGTTGACAACAGCGCGTCGTTCATTCTGCGGTTTCGGTCCGCTCAAGATCTCTCTTTATGCCAAATTTGGTCAAGCCTGCCGCCCCTACTTATAATACTTAGGAACGTCGCTCAACTCATTAAGCAAACTAAGCGCCGCTTTTGAACGGTACGTTTTGGCCAGTGCTTAAAAGCGTTTTAATGTTCTACGTGCCGCCGGCGCAGCTCTTGGCCTTCCACGAGTCTCTGTCTGGAGTGCCACACTTGAACGATCGGCTTGTTCAGTTCTCGGTTCTGTTTTCGGTGGCCTCATTAGCAATACAAAATTCATAGCCAGCCGAGCAGATGCTGAGAACCCTCTATATATTTAAGGGTTGTTGCAATTTTTGTTGATTTTATGTTTTATTTCCTATTTGCTTTTCAAATAATTCTTTCCTGAAACTCAAGAGAAATGTGATTTACATTAAGCTTGCTTCAGGCATGCTACATCTTATATCTTATACATAGTTGACATATATATGACGAGCATTTTATATTCTCCCAATTCAACCACAAAAAAGTTTGATTATGATATCAACATTTTGTCGAAAGCTTTTCATTCTCAGAAAACAATATCAAATCGCTGCCATAGAACTGACTAATGAAAATTGGGTGCTATGGCGATTAGTATACCATAAAAACTGTTCTCTTTACTTTAAATTCTGGTTATATTAATTCGTTCATTCTAAAATAAAAACTATTTATGAAGCATAGCATCATCCAAGTAATATTTATCAAGTTCATAATGAATAAAGATTTTAATGAATATTGGAATATATTTCTAAATTAAATAGTAAACAAAAATGTTCTTTAACTGCTTTCGTTTCTTGGGACTATAATCCTTTTGTATTGTTGCCTCGTATTCCAGACATTTGGCCCGCACTTATCTCAGCAGCCGTCCCAGGTCGTTTTATTTTCCCTGATTCAGCTTACCCCCGCCTTCAACGGGTAGTAGGGGGATTAAAAGAACAAAGTCTTGGGAGGGGCTCAAATACTTCAGCTATGCCGTAGTCATGGCTTTTGTTTCAGTTGCTTTGTGTACAATTTTGTGCTTCTGTTTTGCTCTCGGTCTCCGAGCTCGGGCTCGTTTATCTGACGTTTATCGCGCTCCAAAACAAACCGGACTTGTCTCCATAGTCCATATACGCTGATAATCGATGCGACTACCGCCGGCAGCAGCAGCAGCAACTGCAACAACAACAACAAGAACAACACAAACAACTAAAGCAACAACAAAAACAAGAACAATGAAGTTTACTTGATGCTGTCTTGACTTTTGAGCTCACTATTCTCAAACAGTTCCGACAACTGCAAGGCAGGCCGAAAATTTACACATGCAACGTTTTAGTGTGTCTGCCCCTCAGGCCCCTCCCCGCATCACCTCTCCCGTGCATTTAGAATCGCAAATGTTGGAGAAATGTTGTTGCTTATGCGAAATGATTTATATTGGTTTTATTGACTTCCTATAAATGCATTCAGCCAGTCAAAAGGTGATTGACTACAATAAAAAATAACGAAAATAATATTATTAATAATATTATGAGTGCAATCGCATATCGAATAATCTTTGCGATCTGTTTTCGTATACTTCATAAAATTTCATTACTTCCTTTTTCGAGATGTTGTTTTGTGTTAATGTTGATCGAGCAAACGACTGAAACTGAGGGCAGCAGCGGCCATTTCCCAAATTTTGTTGTGCTTTATTTATTTTGGCGTGTTGATTTTGGCTAACTGTTTGTTTGTTTTTGTTAACTGTAATGGCCGGCATCGGGCTGTCTGGCTGGGAGGCTGTTGTGTACACTGTTGAGCATATGGAGTGAGTTGAGATGTTGTTGTACAGCGTGTGTGTAGAGTATACATTACATTACGTTCATTGAACCGCGCAAACACGTACGATCTCTGCTTGAATAATGAACGACTGCAAAATTGACGGACGACCAACGACGATCAACTTGGCTGACTCTGACTCAGCGCACTTCTGCTCCTGGGCATGATCACCGAGCCAAGCCAAGCTGCCTCTGACGCACAAAGCAGCAAGCACTTGACAGTTGCCATATGTTGGCATCTCGCTCTCTCTCTGTCTATATGTCCCTTTCTGTCTGCTGCTTTATTTGCAGTGCTTGCAATTTGTTTGATCGCTTTTTGTGTCATTGCTTGCTGTTTGCGCAGACGCAACCATTGACCTTGGCGTTGGGCGAATTCAAAGGCTCGCCGCGACGCCCTCGTTTTGCCTCGCTTCGCCGCCCTGTTTGATTTGCATAATGCCGTTACTCATGCGACCAACACGATTTCATATTTATATTAATATTCATTCTTTGCTTCAACTCTTTTTCCTTAAATATTTCTTGTTATTTTTACTTTATTGTATGTAACGGCACTTCGCTTTGTCATTTATGGCAACAACAACAACACCATTGGCAACAGTTGTTGTCATCGCATTTGCTTTTAGCCCAGCGACATACGCCAAAAATTCCGGTTTCTCATTATGTGTTACTTAAAAAAATACTGACCTCTACTTTAATCAATGTATATAAAATGAAGCAGAAAAAAAATATGTTGAAAAAGATTCTTAAAAGTTATTCAAGTTTTGCCAATCCAGGGCTGCTTAATAATCTAGGCGTTCCGTTCTAAAAATCAACAGAAACATACAAAGCATAAAATAATTAATTGTTTCCAAAACTTGCCTCAACATTGGAAATACAAGCAATTGAACTAAGGGTTGTCTGTCTTTAGTTACTGGTAGCATCAAATATTAGAATTATGATGTGCTAAAGTGTAAACGATATTGATAAATTGGTATTTGACTATCAAAAGCTAATATATGTATGTTTATAGTTTTTCAGTATAATTGCAATTGATGGTGTATGTGTTTTTTGTTACCATTCCCATGAATAGCAATGGGTTTTTTCCCCTCATCTATTTCTTGATTTCTACGGCGCATAAGTCACAGTGACGCATGCGATCACAGTTCAATGGAAGCACAAAATCGAACAATTTGAACAAATTATTAACGCTTTTTATTATGCATTTGTTGGTTGGCTTTTTTTTGTAGCTGGCGGTACAGAGAAGTGGGTACAAGATTTGTACGGTATGCGTTTGCTTAATGTATTTATGGCATTTTCAGGGTCAGCACATATAAATTTCTCGCAACGCAGCAAATGTTTGTCGGCAGCTGCTGGTGGGCTTAAAGTGTCTCAGCTCTCAGCTGTGTGGCTGTTGGTGGTGCTCTATGCAAATCATATGGAAAACCGGTTTTTGAATGATTAATTTCATAACTTAAAGAAATAATTCTCACATGTCTCGATCGTTAAAGTCTTCTTGGCGCATTCAAAACGATTTGACAATTGTTTAAAGTGCAAGATTGATTTATCTCGTTCATCTGACAATCTTTAGAAACTCCATATTGTAGTCTGCATTTGTTTGGCCATGTGCGCAACTTGGTCAAGCATTTTCGTCGAGCATGTATATTTGCGATGCTTATTTAAGTCAATTGGTTTCGCTGGTTAAAAATAAGAAGAAAATTTAATTAAGCACCAATAACAATAGGTCAAGGCCACAAGAAATCTGGACAGACGCTTGACTATTGATGCCAGGCAAATAATAATTATGTTATGCTTTCATAAGTACATTCTACGATAACCTGGAAAAGGGGCTGGGCCCAGGTTGTGAAAACTCGTAGCTAATTGCGAAAAAAAAACAGCCATAGAAATCAATGTCTTTGAACCGGTTACACTTACCCAAGGTTCTGAGGAAATACGGGACTACATATATTTACATATATGGGTGCAATAGTCAATCGGATATTGCTCAATACCATTGCACCATTAAGTTGAACGAACATATCTTATCAAATTTCCAATATAATGCCATAACTTCTTATTAGAATTCATAAATAGGCATAATGCTATTTAACTTTGATAAATGGTTCACTGAACGCGTTGTTGCCAATAAAAATGCTCGCCTAGTATGTGCAAAGTGACTCGAGGCTATTTTATAGATATATCTTTTAGTTTTGATAATAGAATTCTGTGTACATAGCAACTATATTGTGTTAGCAGTTTCAATGTTTTATCTTATCTTATCTGATGTGAAACACTATTCTTCTGGTTTTTCTTCATAACTGAGTAGTATCTTCGATCGTTTACAGTTTTATGTGTATTCTCACCTTTAAACTCATTCCGTCTGATTTTTTTTTTTTTTTTTTGTATTTGAAGTGTGTTCACATATATGTATAGGTAAAATTCAGTTGAATGGGCAATTATCTTAGACAACACCACCCGAATCGGGCAGCTACTTAATGAGGCTTGGCTTGGCTTTCGTGTGTTGCAAGTGTGAACAGTTCGGCATGGCCAAAGCCGAGCATATCATCATTAATATCCAATTAGAGCTTGCCATAAATGTTGCTCTTATTTGCACGCGCCGCGTCATTATTCAAAATCCAGACCAGAAATACAATGCTCCGGAATATGTTTGGCAAAGCGGCTTTAACGGGGGTAGATCGAGAATAAGCCAAACAGACGATGAAGAAACTGCTGTTAACAATTAACAACAGTTTTTTAGCATAAAACTGTTAGTTTCAAAATTGGTTGAATTCTCGAATTTGAACCCAATTCTAACGTGCTTAACAGTGGTCTGTTAACTACTAGTAACAATTTGTTAACATAGCAGCGGGCAGCAGCTGCTAAAAATCGATTTGCTTATATAAAAAATAGTATCTTTACGAATACTTTTTGAGCTACTCTCGATTGAATATTGCTCTTATTAACTACCGCATAGCCATATAAGAGGCGTTTGCTTCTGCTGCTGCTGCTGCCGCTGCGACCAGACGCTAAGTCAAAGATCTTTTGTTATTCGGCGGATGCTGGCCGACAGCCAAAAAGCCAAGAGATTTGAGCCTACATACAAAACCGGGCGCTGACTTCTTGACGGTTGCTCAAGCTGACTTGAAGTGAGCGCAGGCGTCTAGCTTTTTTTTTTAGCTTATATTTATTTATTTGTATGTATCTATGCGATTACATGTGTATTTGTGGATGTGTGTGTGTGCGCGTGTGTGCGAGAGTGTAACGTACTTGTAGTCAAAGTCACTTTCAGCTTCGTTGCGTTCTCATAATTTTTGTGACCAAATTTAGAGGCGCTCTCGCTAGCAGCAGCACATGTGGGCGCATATAAGCCGAAACCCAAATCAAATGATTTTTGTTGTCATATTTCGATTATATCTAAAAAAAAAACTCTTGTGAGCAGCTGTTTTAGCTGTGTTTACCTTATTAGCATACGATCTTGGCTTCACTTCTTGGCGGCAGCGCCTGCCTAGGTCAGTTATCGCCGCTTGGATCAGATCGGTCTGCTGATTCATTCTGAGATCTTGGGCTGCATGGCGGCCACTGACTTGACTGCCGCCTGCCCACCCGCATGTGGAGCGTTCGCTTGGGCGTGTCGATATCGGTTTTGCTGTGTGTACTTACGTGTGTGTGTTTTTATGTGAGGGTTCCATTGATGTAATATGGCTACCGTTGCTGTTATTGACACAGTTTCTGGCCTCGCATTTTGTTGCCTCTGCTGCCTGCCTGCCTTTGGGGTTAAGCTTAGTAACTTAAGCTGTTTTTTTTCTATTGGGGATTTGTGTGCCGTGTCATAGGCCTTGCCACTTGGCTTTTCAGTCTTGCAACGTACTCTCAAAGGCATGTTGCTAGCTGGTGGGCAGACAGCCAGCCATCCGGCCAAGTTGATAAACTTGATTGGTAACGCAAATTCGCATATTCGCCAACACACACACACAGACAGAGGTTCGCTCAACGAGTCTGGCCCAAGAACCCGACGGGGGGGACAAGCCAGCAAACAGTCAGCTTAGTGCTGTTAAGTAGCTTTCCATGTTCGACTCCATTTACTGTCCAATTCTCTTGGCTGGTCACTTTTCGTGCTGTGCATGTGGCTAATAATTCGACAGTTTTGGCTGGGCGTTACGTCAAGGACGGCCATTCATCTGTTGTCTGTCGGATATGAATGTACATACATACATATATAAAGTATTAAGTAATTGGTAATCTGTTGAACTCGTTTATTAATTCCCCTCTCTCTTTCTCTCTGCCTCTTTCTCTGTTTTTATTTCTCGGCTTACAGTTTTGATGACAGCCTCTCGTCTTCGCGACGCCGCAAGGAGCGTTCAAAGCGCTCGCATCGTAAATCGCCTGCAACTGGGCGGCGGCAGCACAAGTATCGTTACAGGGATGAGGCCTCACACTCGAGCTCACGGCGCCGGCATCGCGATCGGCCCAAGGATGAGCGCGACAGCGGGCGCAACAATCGCCAATCACAAGCTAAGGTAAAAACTTTTCATTTTCTAAATATACCTCAATCAAAACGAATCGAACGATTTGCGCTGAGCAATCAGCAACAATCACACACGAAAAAGAAAAAAAACAACTGGTAAAAGGAAAATTAGGCAATTTTCAAAAGCATAAAAGTTTCGCAATTTGCTGGCTAAGCTATTATACTATATAAGTGAAATCGATCAAGTTTTCTTAGTATACACAATATCTATGTATTCCTTTAGCATCTGGCAAACGCTCTATGCTTGCCAATTTTTTGCTTTTTGTTTTTTTTGTGTCGCGCTTTTCAATCAGTTATCAAATCACAGCACCGACGCAATGCTGTTTTTCAAGCGCTATTTGGAAAAGTCGCAACTAACTGCCCAACAGTTTGAGAACTCCCAAATTCCGTGCTATATTAAAATGCGACAGTTGCCGGCACCACGGCGCATCGATCATTATCGCGATCTGTTGCTGGAGTGTTCATCGCTGCGCTTTACGCCGTACACGGAGGAGGATTGGATTGTGGTCGAGTATTTTGCCGATCACGATAGGGATTATCTTGTAAGCTGTCTATAACAATCAAATCCATTACACCACCTGCCCAAAAACGAACTGTTTCAATGTCTCGTGATTGTATTGCACTCACCTGTGCCTTGTGACGTTTGTTTCCGTCTGTTTCTATTTAGTGATTATTTTTTTATTTTAACTTTTAATCATAGGCAAAACACAAATATAGATGTACTTGTACTTGTGTATTCTATTCTAGTAGATTCTCTCTGAGAACCGAACCGCACTCACGCACCACTTGAGGCTTATCATTTGCAGCGCTGTGCTAATTTTGTGATTACATTGTAATCAGACATAGGAAAGTGAGAGGCTAAATATATATTATATATTTGTGGTTCCACAACTTGTTGCAATCAGTTGCCATACCACAAAAACTACATAAAATGAAGCTCTTTTGCTAGGGTTATATTATGTATATATAATGATTGGACGATATGACTAATGATTTGAAATCAACTACAATTTAATAGAGAAAAGCCTTGTAATTGATTTCTGTATGCATTACGAACATAATCTAATCGTCATAAAATGGAGCTGTGTTTGATTTTATTAATCATAACCATTTCGAGTAGGTTAAGGTGCTGATAACTCTTTAATATTGAGTGAATGTGATAAGAAGCTCAAATAGAACATTAAGTTTCAAACATCAACTAGGGCGATCAAATAATACATGTAGCTCAACCTCAACATCTGTAGTGTTTGCAGAGTTACGATTCGTTTACTTTGTCGGTTCCCCATGGTGTTGCTGATGCACATAATCTGCAGAATTAATTGGGCTGCCCTCGGCATGCCGCTGCTGTCCCCGTTTTTTTTTTATATTTCAATTGATCATTTGACATTAACTTGTTGACTCACGGCGGGCGGCAGTCAGTGCCCATTGTGTCGGCAATTGAGTGGTTTGAGCACACACAATTTTCGACTGTCGCGTATAGAAGCACGCTCGTCAAGATTCAGTACTTTCGGCAATTGGAGCAGCAGCAGTTCAAGCGGCATGCGCAGGAGACGGCGCCAACTTCAAACGACAACAACTACAATGAGCAGAACTGGAACGGCGACGAGGAGTTCGAGGATGATGGCGATAAGGCGCAGGTCACCCCCTGTTCGCTATTAAAGCGGCAACGTAATCTATTCGATTTGGTTGCACTGTGCGATATGCCCGTCAATCGTTACGCCGGCGACAATTGGATTGTCGAGGAGTACTTTGTCGATCATGACGATGACTACCTAGTGAGTGTGCAAATGAGAGCGGCTAATGAGCTTGCGCTCTCTTTATCTCTCGCTCCCTTTGCATGGTTTGCATGATGCCTGCCCTACACACATCACCTCCCCATCGCACACACTCACTCTCTCCCAGTCTCGCCCTCACTCTCTCCCAGTCTCGCCCTCACTCTCTCTTTCTTTCTCTGGTTAGAGAGATGCTCAGTGTTTTGCGCCTGTCCGTCGACAGCTGATCGCGTTGCGCGCGCAGCTGCTCCACCTAGCGCCTCTGTTTGCCATTTGCTCAGCAAGCGTTTTCGCCGTCGCCATTGGGGGAAATTAAAAATACCACAGATGAAAAATCCACTTCTCGCTCGGGATGTTTTTTTTTTTATTTTGGTTGAGCATTTTCCAAATCTGAAACTGAAACAGAAACAGATTCAAATCTTCGTTTGTCGGTTGTGTGTCGTTGCCCATCGCCCGTCGGTTCGTTGTGGCCTTTAGCTAACGTGTAACGGTACGTGTTATACACGCGTCTCCTCTCTTTCTCTCTCTCTCTCTCTCTCGCTCTCCTTTTCTTTCTCTGCTACTATCTCTCTCTGGCTCACTAACTGTTGCTATTGCTGCAGCGAATTTGTTTATAATTTTATGTGTGTTGCGTGTGTGCTGTGTGTGTGTATAGGGAAAATCTTCTAAATACAAATGTAGCGATTACTTCACATGAATGTCTAATGAAAACGCATTTGGGTTTAACCAAAACCAAAAGACATGCATAAAAAATACAATTAAAACTAAAAAACATTTAAAAAAATACGTATAAACAACTGTAAAGCATCAGGCGTGACATAATCAGACCATCCAACAAATTAAAAAAAAAAATAACACATCGAAAACTTAAGTGCTTTAAAAATAAAATCGAACCAGCAAGAACAGGCGACAACAACGTAAACTACAAAAGTGCCGCAAACAAAACATCATTAAATCTAAAAAAACCAACAAGTACTACAAAATACTTGTGCAAATTCACAACATTGTCTTCGCAACAGTCGCAAATTTTTCGAAATTGTGTTTTAATGTACTACGTAGCACGTAGCCAAAATAAAAAATCAAAACAGGTGTATAAAATGTAATTTGGAGCCTGAACTTTGCACTTTTTCGATTAGATAGATGGCCGCAAGAAAGATACAAGCACATTTATGCTAGACAACTAGCAATTGAGCATATGGGAAGAAGAGGAAGAGCAACAGACAACACACACAGCGGCCAAGCAAATCAAAACAAAAACTCAAAACTATCAAACAGCGTCAGCAACATACACGAACAACAGCAACACAAACAACAGCAACACAAACAACAGCAACACAAACAACAACAACTTATGACTTACACAAATGGAACCACATATGCGTTAAATATATACTATATATATAAAAATGTAATGTGGTTGTATATGTGCATCAGAGATCAGCAGGGATTATTCATCAGCAGACAGCAGCGGCAGCAGCTAGCGGGTAGTTCCATCATGTTGATCTTTGATGCTGCCTCTTCTTCTCGCTGAGCAATTTTCTTTAGTTATTTTTGTAATGTTTGGATTTATTTTTGGTACGCGCGTTTATTTCCACAAAAACATAGCAAAAAATCAAGCACATATTGCCCATATAAGAAAATAGACAGCTATAGGGAGGAGGTAACGTTTTTCCTTGTTTTTCGATTCACCCAACTGTTTTTGTGTATGTGTGTCTGTGTGTAGTGTTTAGATTTGACAAGGAAAAATCTGCAAAACGCGCTACAGTAAAATCATTCTAAAAACATGAAAATTAAAATAAAAAAACTACAAAATTATAAATATACAAAATAGTTGGATTATTTTTTATTTTTGGGAAAGTTTAAAATAAATATTTTAAAAAAAATCGCCATTATACTTTATGCACAGAAATTATGAAAAGTTAAACTTCCAAACAAATCTTAGATATACATTTTTGTTTATTGCGGGAGGTTTTACTGTACTGCGAACACATACATGCACACGTGTCTATATATTTACATATGTAGCACGTAGAATACACGACTACTGCGCCAATTTACGTGCGTTGTCGTCTTTTTTTTTTTTTTTTTTTGTTAAAAATAAAAACAGATTTTGTACCGAACTGAGAGCACACTCTTGGCAGGCGAAAAGGCAGGCAGGCAGGCAACTAGCAAAATGAACTACACACATATATACATATATATATATATATAAATATATATATTTGTATGCCAACTATATATGCATACATATAGACAACATGTAGTTCTCATACATATATACATATGCACATATATCACAGGCAGGGCCGTCACTCACTTGGACATACATACAACACGTAGAGTCACAGAATCGCCGTGTTATCTCTCCAGCGTTCTCTCCTACGTTCATCCCATATATAGGGCAAGGTGTAGGCTTCATGTGGTGGGAGCATTGTCGAGTGCTGCAAGCGTTTTAACCAGGAATTGGCGGGAGGTTGATCTGCTTATAGGGAGGGAAATGGCGCCCGGATCAATGAGCTCATTGCTGTTTGCGATGTGAGATTTGTTGTCTGTATGCCGACTGCTCAATATGCCACACGGTTTCAGGTATATGCGCATCGCTTACATGTGTACATACATACAAACATACATATATCTGCTTGTACTTGTAGCGCATTGGGCGCCATTGGCATGGGAGGAAAAGTGTTTTTCTTTTTCCTCTTGGCTTTTTGTTGTTGGCAACTCGCTGATCAATTAATAAGTCACATCGAAACTAAACGACAAATAGCATTTGCCAAAATGCCAATGAGGCATTGACATTGAGAGTCGCTTCCCCCCTAACCCACCATCCACCGATTCACGGATCTATCGTATCGACGATCTTCGATCTTAACAGGGCTATCTATCGAGCAGGTTTCTTTATTGCAAACGCCAGCAGCTTCGCGAGTCGCGTCGAGCAAGTCGAACCCAACGCAATTCACATTTGGATATTATATTCGCCAGTGAAAAGTTAGATAACAGATTCACACAGATACCCTACCAGTCCGTCCATATACCCAACAAATAAATCGCGTATTCTGTAATCGATCGCGATGTCCGACGAACTAAGCGAACTGATCGCACTTAGCTGCCCGGATCTCACTGCTCGACCCGAGGCCAATGTCGATATCCAGCGTCGTCTTAGCATCAAACAAATGACAGCCACGGAGCTAGCCAATCTCCGTGCTGCAGCAGCTGCCGAGGCCGAGGCGAAAGCTCGAATCCAAGCCGAGGCCAAGGCACGTGCTATGGCCGAGGCGCGGGCTCGTGTGGCCGCCGAAGTTGAGTCCAAAGCGCGTGCTCTGGCTGAGCAGAAGGCTCGCGTGGCCGCCGCCGAAGTTGTGGCCAGAGCATGCGAACTTGCCAAACACGAAGCCAAGCAGCAGCTGCTGCGTGTCGCGGAACAACAGCGTAATTTGCAGCAGGAACAACAAAGAAAAAAAGACTCCACACCAAGTCCGTCTGAGGCAGCTCGTGATCATCCCATTTCACTGCCAAACATTCTGGACGACGCCATGGAAATGAATTTGCTAAACGCTAGCGAATCCAATCCGCCCGTGTCTGGCCAGTCCTCGCCCCCCAAGACCAAATCGCAACTGGCCGACTCCATTGAGTTGCTGCGCATGCAGCGGGCAGCTCGAGACGCCCGCTCCCAGCATTGCAGTCGGGAGCGCAGCATGTCGCGAGAGGAGCGACATCATGAGAGAAGCGCTGCACCCGAACGCCTGCACAGCTCCAGCACTTGCAGCATTGATTCTGCCCGCGCCAGCGCCAGTGTTAGTGGAAGTGTCAGCGTTAGTCGTCGTGGCAGCACTGCCAGCGCCATGAGCAGTGATCCCGCAGCGGATCTGACGGCGCTACCCAAGTTTCCGCTGTCGAAGACGGTGTCGGCTCCTATCATAAATTCACGTCGCAGCAGTCTAACTGCACTATTTCCGGGTCCATCGCCGCTTGTGGCTCCGGAGCCAACGCTGCACGTCAATTCAGAGATAGTGCCAGTGGTGAACACTCCAAGGCCGGGCAGTCACGAGGATGGATATCGTGATATACCCAGTGGTAAAATGGTGCATCGCACAAAGACCCCACCGCCAGTGGGTGCCAGTTTGGGTGTGTGCCTCAAACGGGTCACGGCACCTAGCGGCTCGATCACCATCAAGCCCAAGGAGCCAAATATGCTAGGCGTGGTGTTGCGCCGGGTCGAAAAGAAGATAGTGCCACAGAAGAGCATTCTGGATGATGACAAGCCATTGTATCATCTGTCCATTGTGCGCAGCGACCACAAGGAATACAAACCGGCGCCTAAGCCGATACCCAAGCCCGCACCGCCGGCGGTTAAGCCCTCGCCGGGCGGCATCCTAACTGGGCCGCAGGTGGGGCGCACCGTTAACCGTCCAGTTGTGATCCCTGCTAAGCCGCAACGGCCACAGATTGGTGTGCCTATAACCATTACGAGAATCGAGGGTGATAAGATAATTATAATCAAAAAGATTATTGTGCCGAAGAACAGTAAGATACCGGAACAGTATCTGCAGGTTGGTTGTCTGTCTGGTGTACGGTGTCTGGTGAATCTGTCCAGTTCTTCGTTTAGTGTCAGTGTGTGTATCCTAATCAACATTACCTCTCTCTGTGTTCTCGAATTGTATTTGAATTTGCCTCGTTTTTGCTGCTGCATTCGATTTTATTATCGTTAAACAAACACATTAAATACACACACACGTATATATATATATATATATATATATAAACATATATCTTTGTATGCTGTCTGATTGTTGCATTGTTTATAAAGTAGGCAGCTTTTTAATAAAAAGCTCGGCACGCGTATTTCATCTCTGAGCTTTATTAAGCGTTTCTATTGTAACGGAAATCGTTTTGTGATAAAAGTTTGGCATTGTTTTTGAGTAGAACTTGAACTGGTCTTAGATATAGAATGAGTTCTCTCGACTAAAGTAATGGAAATCGTCGAGAGTCAGGGATTTGACATTGCTTTAGGTGGAACTGTGTACAAGCACTAGATGTTGTTGGCTTGTGGTACTTGTACATAGCTCCTGCTTTCTGCTCCGCAGTTGCGCGTGCTCTTCTCCAGTTGCTTAAATGAGTCAAGATGCTGGCAAGGCCAACGCCATCAAATCAACTCAGTCGGAGGCACCAAATGCTGTGTGCCCCAGCAGCAGCGCCGCAATGAGACCAAGTGAAGAATCATTCGCGTCGTCATCGTCGCCAAGCATTATGCAGAAACCAACGCCGCCGCCCGCGAGCGGGCAGCAGTCTTTCTTTCATGTCGTTTCGCCACAGTTCGCGTCCGTACTCTCCTCCAGTTTGCCGGAAACGAAGTGCGCGGTTCGTTCGCCCATCTCGTCGCCGTTGGCGATGCGCAAAAATCGCCCTCTGTTGCCCGCAAGTCCCAAGTCGACTCCGCCGCTGCCACGCAAACATCATCCGATGGCGTACAATGCGGCCACAGGCGCCATCACAACGCCATCGCGTACAATGGCCACCATTGCGAGCAGTCCCGCCTCGAGTATATCGCTGTCGTCCTGTAGCACGCCATCCTCGTCACCGCCGCCACCAGTGCCGTGTCGCGCACCCAAGCAGAAGCCAAACCCCAGCGCTAAAATTCCCGGTGAGATCAATCTCGATAAGCTGCTGCAGCAGCAGCAACAGTTGGAGGAGAAATCGGCGGCGGCCACGAGCAGTGCCAAGCAGGATGCTAATTTCTATGATGCTGAGATCGAGATGATGAACAAGTATTTGAAGAGTCTGCCGGACTATAGTGAATTGGATCGCAAACTGCATCAGGAGTTCCAGGAGTGCGAGGATCTCTACGATCGGCTTAAGCGCCAGCAACAGCAGCAGCCATTAACCAAATCCAATTCACATCAATCAATGCCGCTGAAGACGTCGCATCCCGCTCTGTCAAGCACTGCCAGCGCTGGCCTCTCCAAATCGTCCTCCATAAATTTTACCAATAACCTGACATCGAATCGAGCACCCCGCCTCGCCTATCCCTCAATATTTGCCCAGTCGAGCGGCAGCGAGCTACCCAAGCTGCAGCGCAGCATATCTAGCTCAAATATGCCCATGGGCACGCCAAATTCCGGTCCGCTGCACCCACTGGACCACCAGAAGAATAACCTGATGACCGACTCGAATTTGTCGCTCAACAAACAGCTTATGAACGAATTCTGGAGCGAAAATCTCTGCAGCTCGCAGAAGCGTCAGACGCCAAAGCGCACCTTCTGGAACTATGAGAAGATCTGCGGTGCACAGCTGGGCGATGCTGGACAGCCCTTCAAGGTCGATGCGAAGACGGCCAAAAAGCTGGCCATTTTTGATCCCACTGTTGCCGAGGCGGCACAGAAAGAGTTGCAGAAGCAGCTGCCGCAAGCGGCACAGCAGTCGCTGCCGTCGAGCCATCGCCTACAGAAGAACGCCTCGTTGTCTCATTTGGATCTCAAGGTCAGACAGGCCGTGACCAAGGATGATCTCTACAAGCTCATCGTATGCAACGAGCAGTCGCCCACGTCGGCGCCATTCACCAGCCGAGTGCCCGTCAAGCAACCCCAGCAGCTGCAACAGCACCAGCAGCAACAACAACAACAGCCGCTGGCAGCAACTGCCACTCAGCTGCTCAACAAAAGCGTCTCCATGACGCATGTGCCAGGAGGTGGCAGTCAGGCGACAACGCCGCTGTTGCGCAGTTCCAGTCGCACACACATACCCTGCTACATGAAGCATCTGCCATCGCTGACGCGCAGCACATCCAACTCGGCAATATTGCTGCCCACAACAACACCGACAACAGCAGCAGCAACAACAACGCAGCCGCCAGCCCGCAAGGAGCCACTGCCACTAAAGCAGCAGCACTCTGCTGCAAACAGTAAACCAAATGCAGGTGTATTTAAAAGCTCCAGCAGTTCCTGTGTACCGTCGCCAAGATGTGCTGCCGCACTCTTTCGCCGACCCACAGAAACGACATTCAAACAAACAGTCGCCGCAGCAGCAACGGTACAAGCTCCTCCTCTGACCGAATCGTCCAAGGAGTGCGCCTCTTTGGAGCGCAAATCGGAGAAGAGCAACAGCACTGTCAGCAGCAGTAGCTTCACTGTAACCAATTGCTGTACCACGCATTTGCCGCAGCTATCCAAGTTTACTTCATCCTTTCACATACCCTCAACAGTAGTGACAACTGCTGCCTCAGCGTCGCAGCAGCAACAGCACCAAATTGCCAACTTGGATCAGCCAACAACACCATCAACAACGACAACAACAACAGCATCATCATCAGCAGCAGCATCAGCAACAACAGCATTATTCTCATCAACGTCATCAGCAGCGACAAAGCGTCAAAAAGATGTCGACAACAAGCAAGAAAAATGTCTGAATGACATGCTAAAGCTAAAGAGCAGCAACAACAACAACAGCAACAGTGGAATTATGTCACAATCGCTGACAGTTGAGCACAAAGAAGACGCTGCTGCAGCTAGTAGTAGCGGTGGCGCTAAATTTACAACCGAATCGCAAATACCCGTGCCAGTGCAGCTCTACGATCCGCAGAAGCCGCTGTTGCAGCAGCAGCAGCAAAGGATGGCATATCCGATTGGCAAGTCTAATTCTACCTCCCAGCTGCCCATGGGCTATCAACGACTGCTGCAACAGCAGCAACAACAGCAGCAGCAGCAACAACAACAGCAGCAGCAGCAGCTCCATCAACAACAGCAACATCAGCAGCAACAACAACATCATTATCCTCAGCAAAAGCGACCATTTTTAAATTGGAATTCGTTTGCCTGCTCGGCTATGAATGGCAGCATCGATCCCTTCCAGCAAAATCCGCATAAGCTGCAGCAATCGTATTCCTCTTCGCATGTGGCCAAGCAGGCTCCGAAATCCAGCAGCGGCCTGGCCATGTTCATGCAAAAGAACACCAACAAGGAGAACAAATTTGGACAACAACTGCATCAACAGCAGCAGTTGCCGGCTGGCATGGCACCTCAGATGTATGGCAACAGCTATCAGGCTATGATTAATACCAAGCCCACTTATCAACGCGTAGGTGGTGGTGGAGCACCGCTGACCCACTCGGCATCCTTTAGCGCCGCACAACGGACAAGTATAATGCAACCGCAGCAGCATAACTTTGGTCTGGGCATGATGAGTCGCAACTATTACAATCTGCCCAAGCAACAGCAGCAGCAACAACCACAGCAACAACTGCAGCAGCAACCGGCACCGCACGAACGTAAGCCGCTGCAGACCTTCGATCCATATGCGTATCTCAAGCCCAGCCAAAGTCAGGTGGTGCACCCGGTCAAGTACCAAGCCCAGACTCAACCACATCCGCATACGCAGTTTCTCAACGCTTCCGGCGCTAGTAGTGCGGCGCTTCAGTACGATCCGAATACAAATACGCAATTGTTTTACGGACCGCTGCCGCCTTCATCGTCATCGGGCATGCAACCACAGGCAGCGCAGCAACCGCAGCAGCAGCAACAACAGCAACAGTCACTACAACAAAGCAATTCTGTCATATTCAGCCACTCAAAACAACACTTACACCAGCAACAGCAACAACAACAACAGCAGCAGCAACAACAAAATGAAATGTCCAAGTCCGTTTTGGGCCTGCATTTCATCGAGGTAGATTCGATACGCAACAATATTTTTTTAAATTGTTTGTTTTTGTCTTAAACATGCGCTTGTTTTTTGTTTGTTTGTTGCACATGTGTCCGGAATGCTGACGCCTTTTACTTACTACTGCTCACTAACAAGCCCACAACAAACGATTCCATCCCTGCTCGGAGGCAACTCAGCCTCTCAAAATAGACGCGCTGACTCATTGGCAATCCAAAAGGCCACCGCGCTCATTACTTTTGGCCTCTTCGCGCTCTTCGCGCCGTTAAGTAGTTGTTCATTGTGGGGGCCAAATACATAATTTGTGGCGCGCACTTCCTGTGCGAAAAATGGCCCTACCCTCACCTTCTATCGCCTTGCGACCCATTGTCGCTCTCTCTCTCTCTCTCTATCTCACATATGTGGCCTCTCTCGTCAGACTCTTGCACTTGTCGCGACGGCGACAGCGTTGCACAATCGACTAAAGCAAAAAAAAAAAATTAATTAAAATAAACACCAAACCGAAATTCAATGTCAATTTTGTGTTTCGCCAAAAATAGCTTTACACTTAAGTTGTTTATTTTAGTTGGTACAAACACTTAAAAAACACTTCAAATTAATTTCTTTTTAATGTTCCACAAAAATCGTATTAAATTTAAAGACTTCTGCTGTTTTTTGTTTAAATATTGCCAAATTGCTATTTATAAATTAAATATGTAACTCGGAATAAAACAACGTACGAAATGCTAAACAATCGGCAATTGCTTGCTTTTAAAATATGTAACAACAAAAAGATAAAGCATACTTACAGCGATTTCTCGATTTCTCTCTGAACTGTATAGCAAAAAAATACAGACAAACCCAACGAATTCTGATTGCTCTTCCTCACTTTTGAACTAAACGGGCTTAAAGATGAGTTCTGTTTTAGATTTATGGAGAATTGGTTCATACAATTTTGAAAAATGAACATTATAAAAACATACACATAGTTTAAACATGGAATTTGAACTTCAGAAAGTGTTTTTGAGATGAACTTTTTGGACTCCGCTTATAGCTAGTTCACTAATATTTTTTATAGAAGCTATCTTAAGATTATTTAAGAAGAAATTCTAAAATATATTAAATAATATATATAGTTGCAGAAGCTCTTTTTCAATACAGTACCACATTTTTTGGCATAGAGTATTTTTGAAACAGATTTGAGCTCTTTGACGTTGGTTTTTTTTGCCTTGCCCGTATGCTTGTGGTTAGTTTTTTTTTTTTTGCTACCTAGCAAACAATAATAGAAACTGGCGGCAACTGTGCAGCAGCAGCAGCAGCTGAAACTGCGGCAGCATCAACATCATCATCAGCTCTCCCGCAGTGGGCATAAACAAGCGCCCGGTTCAGAGATCGAAACGGAGCGTGTTCTATGTTTCGCCCTGAGCACACACTCGCCAGCTACTTTGGCGCTGTCGTCGTTGCGATATTTTTCAATTTTTATAATTAGTATTTGTGGCGTGCGCTTTCGTAAATGTTGCGCTGATTTCGGATTGTTTTCTGTTTTCTTGAAAACGCAAAGACACGCGCTGCTTGAATAAAAGAAAATAATAAAAATCCCGAAAAACGTCAAGAAAATCGCGCATATTTCAACTACCAGCTGGCAAATGGCTCTAAGTGCGTGTAATCGAAAATTGCAATATCAAATTGAAAATGCATTGAAATAACCGCAAAATTGAAGCTGCAGTATTAATTAAATTTAATTTGGAATCGCAATCGGAATCGAAATTGTCGCTGCTTCTGTTGTGTGTCTATTTCTGTCGAATAGCTGCCAAATATCGTACAATTTCAATTATTTTTACAACACATGAATACGCTCTTTATATGTAAATACGTATATTCTATTATACTATACTTAACTTATACAGTACAATACATTTTGAATCGCCACGACGACAAGTAAATGCCAAAAACAAAACCTGCAAGTAGCAGCAACAGCAATAAAAATCTAAAATTTTAGTACATCCAATGAAACAGATCAAGTCAGAGGAGGAACTCAACTTGTTCGCTATATAAATCCTACGAATCATAATCCCGATCAGTCCTCGCCACTCCCACTTGTTGTGCCGCTCACATGCGTCAATTAATACATATAAATATGTATGTATATAATTAGTATTATCGGATTTTCGTCATAGCCAGAAAAAAGAAAAGAAAAATAATTTAAAAAAGATAACAAATCCCACGCGTAAAAAAATGGCTACATTTTTAAGTCGTTTCCATCGAGAAAAAAGCGAAAAGATTTTGCCAAAAGCTGTGAACGTTGAAAATGGCAGCAAGAAAACAGCTGATTTGGAGACGGCAGCGTTGACTGCGACGCCGGCAGTATCGGCCGCAGCAGCAGCAGCAACTCAGCCGCGTCCACAGCGACGCTACATGCGCAGCGCGACAGCAGCAAGCGTTACGCAGCTGCTCACTGAAAGCTGCAATAGTTTGCTGCAGCGCTTTCGACGCAATCCGAGCGAACGACCTGATAACAAACAGCAGCAGCAACAACAACAACAACAACAGCAGCTGCAGCGTAATCGGTAATCGATGCAAAAGAAATGAAGCAAATGAATTACATTCATACACATACTACACACATACACGTATAAATTATTTTTAATTTTGCGGTGGTTTTTTTTTTTCTTCTCTTTAATGTTGCCGCATTTCGTCAAACAACAAAAACTCGGTCAAAATGTTGCCAGACGCGTCGCAGCTCTCATCATTTATTTTATTTTCATTTGATTCCTTTTTATTTTTGTATTTTTCGTTAATTTAAGTATGTAATTTGCCCCATTGCCGTTTGTCGTTAGTTGCAGCGCAGCTACGCGCTGCTTCGTTCCTCAAACGCGTTCTACTCTTCGGCAAGGGGCCAATTATGTAAACATCGAGGCGCGTCGAACTTTATTATTTTTTTTTTTGGTGCAGAAGTGTGAAAATATTCATTGGTATGCTGTGGAAAATTGTCAAGAGTATTCAGTTAATTGATCACTTGTGGCTATTACTGTCTGGACTGGAGTGTCCAGTCGAACAATAGCCAATAAAGAATGAGGAAGAGTGAGCGATGATTGTAAAGTTGTCATGCAATCATTTACATAAGAAGAGTCTATCATTTAACAATTGAAAGAACGATCAGTAATTCTACTTGGGTTGCTGCATACAAATTAAAGTTTCCTTTTTTATTCATTTACGTTTTCTAGGTCTTTTACCTAGCCCAATGCCATCTATCATATCTATATCTATACATATACACCTCAAGTTTATGTACACAATATGTACTTATGTTTGCATATATTTAAATTATGACTGTGTGATTAAAAGTTGTAATTGAAAAGTTTTCATTAAATATTGCAAATGATTTTATAAAGCTTTTCAAAGAGCTTTCAAGTTCGCCAGCCTGTTTGTCTGCCTCTCTGGCCATGTCTGTCGACTCTCTTGTGTGCTTAGAACTCAAAATTCCTTCTCAGAGTGAGAGATCAACGGCATTGATTCTCTCTCTCTCTCTTTGAATCTGTGGCTCTCTTTAGATCTCTATGCTTTTAGTGCATTTGCTCTGTGGTATTTATTTTTACTGCGCGGCATTCTTAAAATACATAAAACGTAATTGTTTCGCCTTTACGACTTTGTTCTTTTTGTTTTTGTTGACGAAGAGTTCAAGGCTTTTCCTCCAATCATTTTACCGACAGACTTTCGATCGTTTCCTTGTTTTATAAAATGACGGAAGCGAAAAGCTCTGCGCTCATTCCATGAATTCGCCAAATGCATTTTAAGGAGAAGCTAATAACAGAAGAATTCATTTCAGTACACCCACTCACTCTTACACTCTCTCTCACTTTCTCCATTTATATGTGTGTGTGCGTGTGTGTGTGAAATGTTCTCTTTGTCTACCTCGCACAGCTGCTCAGCAGTCTGCTACTGGGCAAGTGCGCAATATTTTCACACTTTTTCACACATATAAAAACGATTCCTCAATATTTTTGTATTGCCGCGGTAAATTTTTCCTATATCTTCCAATACGTCCAATGTGCGTCTCTGCGCATTTTCATCGTCGCACGAATTTCGGTCGAATTTTCCTCAGTTATTATTTGGTCCGTATCGTGGCAACGCGCGTTCGTCGCGATTCAGTCGCGTGGAAAATACCAAATGCCAAAAAATACACCCACAACAATCGACACAATTGAAAAGAAAGAATTAGGGAAAGCTTTAAGTGCGTCATAAGCAATTCTTGTTTGTTTTGGGCTCTTATAGTGAAGCGGCCATAGCCGAGGATAACACCACCAGCAGCAGCAAAACCAACAACAAAGATAGCAACGAAATCAGACGCAGTGGCTCCAAAACCCCAACGAATGACAACAGCAACAACAAGACCACCAGCAACAAAAACAAAAACAATCCTGCAAAGCAACAAAAACGTCGTCGCAGCTCGGAAAAGACTTCCAGCGGTCGAAGACGTTCGGAAGCGGAAAAAGATAGGGACAAGGAACGTGAAAAAGATAGGGAACGGGATCGGGAACGTGATCGTGAACGGGAACCGAACACAATGAGCGATCGCCACAGACGTTACTATGCTGGCGGTGGCCTAGGCTACCATCCGATCAGCACAACCAGCGGCAGTGGGGGGAGCAGCAGCGGCGCCCTTATGGGTCGCTACCAGAAGAGCTCCACAACGGCCAATGCACTGGACAGACTGCGTACCCAACTGAGCCCCGTGGGTGGCTACTATAAATCTACGATACGCGGCTTAGGCGCCACCGGCAACAGGCGTGACCTAGACGACGTTAGTATAATATGCAGTGTGGATGCCAATGGAGAGCGGCGATGTATGTGTGTTATTTGATCGGAGCCAGGCAGTTTAACCCGTGACACATTGTCCGAGAATTTTATATGGAAAATACTTTAAATTATTGCTTAGTTTTCACCTGGCGTATGAGTCACGGCAAAATCACTGTCCCAATTCTGTCACAGCTTGAAGAAAGCAGGGAGAGAAATAGAGATCGCAGCCCCGATTGCCACATACTATATATATATATATATATGTGTGTGTGTGTGTGTGTACCTATGCATATATCATATATGTATAGCAGGTGTATATAGATAGCTAGTATATACCCATGGATGTATATATATGTGTTTATTATGCACAGAATACACATATTTTAATATATTTGATGCCCACACAAACTGTTTTATAGCGCTTCTATATGTTCTCTATATATCTTCCTACTTGCCGTGTGCGTTTACGATGCCGAAAAATGTATTTTCGATTCTAACCCAAAATGTCCATGCGTCTCTCACTTCTCCTCGTGTGTCTTTCTGTCGCTTGAGTCTGTTGCTCTCTCTCAGTCTCTTTCGTTAATGTATAAAAAGCTATTCACAATTTTACGTATCTGCCAGTTATATATATAAACTCTGAAGGTCGGCGTGCCGTGGATTTTTGTTTAGATTTCGCTAGGCGTTCTAAATAAAATAGACTTGCCTACCCGCCCCAAGCAAGCCGCAGTGGCCCGCCCACTCTTTCATGCAATGTTTTGTTAGAGAAAGCTGCTGGATAGACGCTCAAAATGCGAGTGAAATTATGTGAAACTAAGTAGCCCAAGCACTGTTATTAGCCACTGCCGAAAATGCCACTTAAATAATGGGTCTGCGGATTGCGTATTCGCACTCGCACTCGCACTCTCGCTAGGTCTAGGTCTAATCCCCTGGCTCCATCTCTGCCTGCCTCTGCACCAGACAGAGCGTAAAATATTTGACGAGCGTTGTCGTCGTCGTCATCGTCTTCAACGTTTCCATTGGTTTCACACGAGCGCTGCTTAAAAAGCACTTTCCTTCTCAATTAATTCCCCAACAACCGACTGAATGGTTTCTCTTCTTGTGACGCACAGCGTCGCGAACTTCACTTGGACAAAGACAAGACGCCCACATTGTCGGCCGTTTCGCGCCTGGAGAACAAGTATTCCGACATATTGGAGCGGACTGCTGGACGACGCCGCCACGAGGAGGATCGGGACAAGACTTTAGAGCCGGATGATTATGGTGCCAGCTCCAGTGGCCTACTGCGCAGCACCACCACCCATCAGCTGGGCAAATCGAAGCTCTCGTCGAGTTCCTTCAACGCTGCCGATCGCAAAGAGCGCACACCTTACAGAACGCGAGCCCAACGTCAGCGTTATATGGCGGACTCCACGGACAGCGGTTACTTGACCAGCGGCAATCGGTTGCTGGACGAGAACTATCCGCTGGACTATACACACAGTCGCCATCAGCCGCATCACGACTATCATGATGCACTGCGTGCAGGCGGAGCAAGTGGCTATCCATCAAGTCGCTATGGTCGCTATGAGGAGGACAAGGCACTGAACTCGGCACGCTTAAATCGTGCTTATGGCCGCAACAAGACCAATGTGCTTTCCGCCGATCAGCCGGACAGTGGGCAACCGGAGGAGCATACTCCCCGCAGTCGATTTGCCAATCGTCGCAGGGAGCAGCCACCTCCGCTGGAGCTGACGGCCGAGGATCGTGAGATTTTAGCCGATGATCGGTCGTCGGAAGACAATGCGGCCATTCTGTTGCTGCTGCGCGAGGACAATCAGTTCCTGGAGGCGAAGAAGTTTGAGGAACGCATGCGCAAGCGACGCGAACTGAAAGAGCGTGTCAAGCGCATGGAAGAACTCGCAGCAGAGGCCGAGAAGACTGAGGCAGCAGCAGCAGCGGCGGCGGTGGCAGCTGTCGCAGAAGCCGAAGCAATTGATCAGCAGGCGGCCAAAGAGGCTGCTGCTGCTGCGGCAACAGCAGCAGCTGCTGCGGTGGCAGCATCACTGACAAATGTAGTGGAGGAGGCTCCCAAGAAAAAGTCGCGCAGCAAAAAAGTAACTAACGATGGTAGCGATGCTAGCAGCCCATCCACGTCAGAGAGTAGCTCTGACGAGGCCGATAGTGAGCCCGAAACGGCAACAACTGGTGTCCAACTAACCAACACAGCTGACATCTCACAGAAAACCAAAAGCATTACAAACAAGGCCCACACTCCTATCAATTACTCTCTCAATGGTACTGCAATTCCAACAACCACCACTAGTAACAACAACAACAACAACACGACCTCATCTACTAGTACCACAAACACCAACTCCATCCCCTCTGCTCTATCTAACCTCTCTTTGCGCGACACGGCACCGACAGCCAACAGCAGCAGCGGCAGCAACAAGAGTCGTTTTCTGCTCAATTCAGATCGCAATAACAACACCAACGACCTGTCCAAATATAAGCCCAGCAATATCCTGCACTCGTCCAGCTCTGGTGCGCTTGCCTTTGGTGGTATTGGGGCGCGTTTGGCTGCGGCGGACACACGTCGCCAGCAGCAGCAGCAGCGCTATCAGGCCGCCAGCTCACGCACTGCTGCTGTGCTTAGCGAGTTTGAACGATACAAGCCCAGCAGTGGTTCGAGCTATCTTCACGATACCTACAGCGGCAGCAGCAGCAGTAGCCGACGCCCCAATGCTCTGGGTAGCTCACTCTACCAGCGCCAGCAATTGGATCCCTATAAGCAACAGCAGCCGCCGTCGTCGTCATCGTCGCATTATCTGCAACAGCACGATCAGTATATGCTGTCAAAGAGCGCCACCTCGTCGGCGCTGTTCCATAGGTCACGCATTCCAAAGACACTCTCGACCTTTGTAAGCCACCCGATGCATATTATTCGATGCAACTTGAGCTTTTTGAAACGCGCCATATCCGCATCTCACATCCACCGCTTCCTGTCCACCCGCCCAACCGGCCTGAACACAACTTACAGTATTGCTAACAAACAGCGCGCCAAGCTGCGCTTCAGTTAACTAACAGCCAAATATTAATGCGTTTTCTCTCTGTGTGTGCATGTAAGAAAACTTGATCAAAAATGCTTTTTTTCTCTTTCGATATATTGCAATGAAATGCTTAATTTTCCTTTTACCATAACATACGCCAAAAAAAAAAAAAAAAAGATAAAAATACACTCATAGATTTATAAAAATTGAAAAGTGTACAAAATATGATGTGATCTAAAAGCCAATTACAATTTCTAGCCGTAAGCGAATGCAATTAATTTATGGTTCGTTTATTTTTATATATATATATATATATTTTTCTTTCTTTCTAATATTACCCAAGTCACAAAAGCACTTGTTTTTGTGCAGCTTATACCCTTAAATACATATGCGTATACATGCATTTCTATGTGTATATATACAAAAATGTGTTATTTGATATTTGTTGTACATGTTTTTTATTGAAAATATTAACCATTTATGTAAAACACAAAATCTTTCTCTCAAAAAAAAAAAAAAAAAAAAAAAATGTCCGAACTAATTTTCTTATCGAACAAACGAAACGTATTTTTCTCGTGTTTTTTCTGAATATGATGATGAAAATCACAATGATGATGATGATGGGTTGATGTACAAACAACTTGATGATGATGATATGATGTAAATGATTGGTTTATGGAATGTCTGTACTCTGCGGATTAATTGTGAATTACGCATTTTGGTAATATGATGGTAATTGGAAATCTGGAATTGCTGTGGTGCCAACGCGGGAATTGTATATATAATCATCTGATTGACTGGATATCTGGATACTGGATACTGCCTGGCGACCCATAAAATGTGTTTTTTTTTTCTTTTTTCTCTTTCTTTTTTGTTTCTTTTCTCTCTTTCAAATTTGCATACTTTAACCACACACGCACCTTATGTATTCGTCTATATATGACTGCCATCAACAACAACAACAACAACCACGCCCCCTGCTACAACAACGTCTTACAACCCACTACCAAAAAACGCTCAAACCTAACTCGCTAAATATTCGTCCTCGTCGTTGCCGCCCCCTTCTACTATATCAACGGATCAATGCACCTACCGCAATCGCACCACCATCGCCTACCACTCGACAACAACCACTCTTCGAACGCTCGCCCAAAACAGACAGCAAAGCCCGTCATTCAAGATGATGCTGATGGTCACTTAATTTACCACAACGGAGACATTCTCCACCACAGATGTTCGTGACAATTTTTTTCGTTTTTAATTTTTCCATATTTATGTTTAGAGATTATACTTTCCAAGTTAAAAGCAGACAATGAAGAAAATACTGCCGCACTTTACTCATCTTCTCGTAATTCACATATAGTTTTCAACTATCCAAGTTTTCTTTATTATTTCTTAATTATCTTTCAACAAACTCATCGCGTGTGTCTTTTGCCACACCGAAAAATTTCACACAATTTTCGACATCTTCACTTAATAATTTTCCCAAAAGAAAGAAACAAAATACAAGGAGAGAAACAAAATTACATCTTGAACTTAAATTAAACATAACAAAATTTTTATTTTGCCCATAATAATTAAATTGAAGTTTCTCACATATACAAACACTCCCAAAGAAACAAAAGATAAGAAGAGAAACAAAATTGCAAGTTGAACTTAAATTAAAATTTACATTTTTTTAAATTGAAGTTTCTCACATACACACACTCCCATACATTCGCGAAAGTATATTTCACGAACTTTTGGCATATAATTAATGAAATAATATTGAAACTGAAAACTTTTCCCTATACATTTTGTTAAGTGCAGTTTAAATTTAGAGCTTTTTGTGGTATTTTTGCTTTAATCTAAATGATACCCAGTTACAGGTTTAGCATTTAGCGTAAATAATTAACTTATTGATGACTTAAGCCTGACTACAATTTGCCTCCTTTTACCACATTTCAGATAAGATCATGGCCACATTGGGCGAGGGCACCTTCGGACGTGTGGTCAAGGTCAAAGACATGGAGCGGTAAGTTCAATGAAACCACATCTTCGATAAGTTACTCTAATTAAAGTTTTCTCTATTGCATTCACAGTGATTTTTGCATGGCCTTGAAGATCATTAAGAATGTTGAGAAATATCGCGAGGCTGCAAAGCTGGAGATCAATGCTTTAGAAAAGATAGCACAGAAGGATCCGCATGGTGACCAGTGAGTTCACAATTCGACATTTTATTATACATAGTTATTAATGAATATATTCATAATTGCAGCCTGTGCGTCAAAATGATTGACTGGTTTGATTATCATGGACACATGTGCATAGTTTTTGAAATGCTTGGACTTAGTGTTTTCGATTTTTTGGTATGTGTATCTATTGCTTGCTAAGGATACCGTGGACGCAATATTTAATGTTTTTCCTTTGTGATTACAGCGCGAGAACAACTATGAGCCGTATTCCTTGGACCAAGTGCGTCACATGGCCTATCAATTATGCTATTCTGTGAAGTTTCTACACGACAATCGTTTAACGCACACAGATCTCAAGCCGGAGAATATACTGTTTGTCGATTCGGAATACACGTCTCACTATAATCATAAAATTGTATGTACAACGAACATTTTACAAAAGCTTACATCATTTTAATATCATTTTGTATTCCTCGACAGAATCGCGAAGTGCGCCGCGTCAAAAATACAGATGTGCGCCTAATTGACTTTGGCTCGGCCACCTTCGACCATGAACACCATAGCACAATTGTCTCGACGCGCCATTATCGCGCGCCGGAGGTCATACTGGAGCTAGGCTGGTCGCAGCCCTGTGATGTTTGGTCCATCGGGTAAGTGCAGCCTAATAATATTAATAGTCTTTGAATCACTTAATTAATTTCATTCGGATACACTTGATTTCTTGTTAGTTGCATCTTGTTCGAGTTGTATTTGGGCATCACACTATTTCAGACGCACGACAATCGCGAACATCTGGCCATGATGGAGCGCATCTTGGGACAAATTCCATATCGCATGGCACGGTAATACAATGCAGCTCATGCTTTTATTTCCCAAGGCGCAGTACTTTTCACCGAAATCGTTTAACGTGTAGCAATCATACTCTTTATAGCAAAACCAAAACAAAGTACTTCTATCATGGTAAGTTAGATTGGGATGAGAAGTCCAGCGCGGGTCGTTATGTGCGCGATCATTGCATGCCGTTGGTACTCAGTCAACTGAGCGACACCGAAGATCACTGTGAGCTGTTCAGCTTGATCAAGAAGATGCTGGAGTACGAGCCATCATCGCGCATCACGTTAGGTGAGTTCGCTAGCAATGACTATCACTCTAATTGTTACTTAATATTATAATTTTTTTAATTTATAACAGGTGAAGCCTTAAGACATCCGTTCTTTGATAGACTGCCACCACACCAGCGTGTTGGTGAAATGGGTGTGAGCAAGCAGCCTCTCTCGTCCGGCAGCAGCAGCCGCGAGCGTTCCCATAGTCTGTCCAGATGAGAATTACAGCGATTTGGTTATTGTTGACAGCAACGTTAATCAAACACACATACAAACATGCATACACACAGTGAGAAGAACAGTCATCAATCAATGTAGTGCAACATTTTATAGCAGCAGCAGCAGCAACAGCAATAATAGCAACAGCAACCATTATATCTACAATTTAATATTTTAATACTTATGGCGAACCCTAATTTAAGTTATACAGTCTACATAGAAAATTTTGTAACTTGACTTGTATAGAAGGCAATTTATACACAAACCCAATTGTTTAGTAAATATTGTGTGCATGCTGCACGCGCTGCTTCATTTGAATTGTGCATTGTCTCATCTACCCGCCAATCGTGTTTTGTTTTGTAATGATAACCAAATCGTGCATAATAATATTGATGGTGCGTCCGTCCTGACATAGACGCCAACCCCTAAATACTGAAATGTAATCGTCACAGAAATGTGCACAGTCTTACCTTGAGATAAAAGAGACACCAATACGACTGCAAATCTTAAAGAAAACTACAATTGTAAATGTAATATATAAGAAAATCGAGAATGCGCTAGTTGAAATGCATCTCCATGTGCAAGCTGTCATTGCAGTGGATTTGCCACTAATCTGTAATTAATCTACTATATATTTCAAGTGCGTGAGTTGTAAGCCAATGCAAGTCATTACTCTCGCACCCATTGCTAACATATATATGTAAACATATGTAAAGATCAACTATTGTTACAACTCGCTTGTACACAACAAATAGCAACAAGCGTATTTTTGTAAAAAATTATTTAGCAGTCAGTCATACTTTCTCTTAGTTTATGTTTAAATGTGAAGAATCGGCGCTGTTTGTTTAGTTTTTCGTCAACATGCATGCACATCCACACCACACCAACACATACACGCATATATATATTTATATGAGAAAGAACACTATATAGAGGGAGAGCAAGAACAAGTATATGGTTACATATACTTAACATACTTAATTCAAATGATTGTGAGTTAGTTTAATATTACATAAATATTAATTATAAATTACATTATTTGCAATTAAATAACACGGTCAACCAGCATATAAGATATACAAAAATTTAATTATACAACTATTATTGTCAAGTTATTCAAAACTGAAATAAATTAAATAAATAAAAATTACTTGATTCTTTAATTTAGGTATATATTGATTGGGCTGGTCATTGTGATCCTAACGTATTACGTCCTTCCAAAATCTGTAAGTATTTGACAAAGAGAATAAAGAAATAAAAAGGAAGAATGTTTTTTACGGCTGAAATACAAAAAACAGGAAATTGACCATGGCTACCAACTCACCAAAGGACTTTCAAATCTTGTAGTTAACAAGAAAACAAGGACTGATTTCCTGTTGCCGTTCAGTGACATTTTTACATTTGTTTGGGTACATAGATGACCCGGTTCGTCCTTGCGATTCTAACGCAACATGTCCTTCGAGAATCTGCAATGATTTGGTCGAGATAATGCTATTTCTGAAAATTATATTCTCTTCACTCGTCCTAAAAGTATGCTTGAAAATATTTGGTTTTCCAAGTCTAGTTTGCATAATAGACTTTTCTATTCCCCACATAAGTATGCTCCAAATGTTTAGATTGTCTTAAGCAAGGATGGTTAAGTAATTAAAAAAAATTGTTTAGTTTTCGGGAATACTTTAGCATTTATTTCTTTGTTTTTAGTGGATTTTCGCTACGTGTTTAAATGTCAATTGATTTTGTCGTATTTGTTTTCTAAAATTTTACAATAGTTTCAACTAAATAAATAATAACAATTTATAAATATAATTCTCTTTTTTTGTGTTCTCTTACTCGTTAGCTGAGTTTTTCGAGTTTCATTTTAACGTAAATATTTTGTTGATATCTCCCATTCAATAAGTATCTCAAAATTAGAAACAGTATCAGTAATTTGCTTTTGATTTAAATGTTCCTCTGTAAGAATTTGTTGACTTGGGCCAAAAACAATGAGCTCATCAGAATGTGCATTACTTGGCTGTTATAACTTAGTGGCTAAAAATCGGCTTATGCTAGCTAAATATAAAAATAATAGTTAAGTCTACAGATTGCAACGAAAACAAAAAACCTATGCAAAATATGCTTTATATGCAATAAATAAATATGTATGTACCTAACATTTACATCTGTTCATAATAATGATAATAATAAGTATTCTCTGTGATCCTTTCTATGTAAATACAATCATATATACAAAAACAATTGAGTTTTGCGATTTGGACAGACACACTGCTTCACAAAGCAACAAAAAACTTATTGTTAAAACATTTATATTTGTAACTACGTTTTCGTTAACATTTTCATATTGTTTTTATTGTCTATTTCATAGATGTGGCGCGGAGCCGCACAGGCGCAACTAAGCAGAGTCGAAATTCGATAGAAAACTATAGAAATCAACTCGAAACGAACTCTAAAGCGACAGACAGTTGACACTGATATCTAACTACATTTATATATGTATGCAAATATACTGTTAATGGCCAGCTGCCTCTACTTATGCCCAATAACGAGCGTATAGTTTGCTGTGGTTATTGTCGACGGCAACGCCGTCAGCGCTGGTCATTTGGCCAGCTTCAAGATCTCCGCCTGCGCGGCTGCACTAGCCGCCGATGCTGCTGATGATGGGACACCGGCTGGCGGCGCTGGTGCTATCCTTATGGGCTTGGCACGCTGCTGATTGAAGAGTCCGCTGAGTGTGGCCGCTGTGCTAGCAGTCAGCGTCATGCTGCCACCACTACCGTTGTTCGTCTGACCACTTGGCGTCGCTTGGCGCTTGCCTCGCGCCAATCCTCCATTGTTGCTATTGTGTGTTGACGTAGGCTGCTGCTGCTGCTGTAGTTGCTGGCCAATAACTGCGGTTGCTGCGGTTGCCGATGCTGAAATGTTATCCAACTCAGTCATTGCTTCTTGTATAGCCCGCTCGAGTTGCGAGTTCAATTTGCGGCTCCTTTTTTTTATATTGGGTTGGTGGATTTTGGTGTGTTGTTTTTTGCGGAAGTTGTGTTGGTTTTTGTGCGTGTTGTGTGTGTTGTGGTTTTGGGTGTTTCGGATTAAGATTTTTGGGCAGGGGTGTTTGTCATGATGATGATGATTATGCATATACACACATAGGGTTATACACACACAGATATGCATACGCATACGCATATACACACGTTGAGTTTGATATTGTTTTTGTTTTGGCAGCGCATAATAAAAAAAAGAAACAAGAATATTAATTAGCAAAATCAAAATTAAATCGACAAATTAAAATCAAAACTAATTTCAAATGCATTGAAATGCCAATATTGACTATACTGTCCAAGAAATACGAGTAATACGCAAATACAAGTTGCCAAATGCTACAAAAGTTACACAAAAAATCTCAAAATACTAAATAATATAATATTTTATCGTTCTGCAAAATTATAAATGGTCTACTTTGAAATATAATCGGAAAAGTGAATTGAAACATTTATATTTTTAATATGTTACACTGTTTTCTAAAGTTTAAAATACGAAAAATAGAGATTTTTTTATATATAGAAATCATATACATCTAGGATAATTTTTTGCATATAACATGTGAGAAATGTTTCAGGCATTTGAAAATAAAAATTTACTTACTAGGATTATAAAAAAATAAATATAATTTTTTTTTAAAGCCATAGCACAAAAAAAAACTGTTCTAATAAGTTCTATTCTTTGATTAGCCAAAAATAAACTAAAATCAAGTTATTTTTTACAGTGCTGTCTGGTGCAGGTCTAATAAATATGAAAACAATGGACGTCTATGCTGAATCTATTCGATCTTTAGTTGCACCGGAATCGATAACGCCCCCTTGGCACACCCCATCGAAACCATCCGACTATGTCTAGCACAGAATCTGAGACTCATATCCACCCACTTCTCGTGTGATGCTCACTTTCTGGTATCCTTTTGCGCCTTGTGGTGTGCCTCCAAGCCTTCGGAGAGGCTCTGCAACAAGTTGACCGGTATTAGCTCGGAGGTGGAACGCCCGCCACCGCCGAACCACTGTACCCACACATGATCGAACTGTTGGGATGGTGTGCAAACACCGTCGGGCATCTTAACAATCTTGCCGGGCCAGGCAGGATGTCCACGCGCCGGCCCCCAGATCAGCTCACCAATGGCAAATGTTCGAGGCGGCAGCAGTGCCACCGAACACGTTCTTGCCACCGTGCGATGCGTTCGACGTGCTCGCTTTGTTGGTGTACGGCAGTTAGATTTAATGGGTGAAGCTTCACTGAGCGCTGGTGCATCCGAAATGGGCGGCAGCTGCGTGGTGGTGGGAGACTCTATATAGAGATTTGGAGGTAGCGGCCTGATTAATGAAGCCAACACTCGATAGACAGGAATCTTGACACCCGACACCCGACAGTAAAAAAAGCAGAAAACACACACAAAACGAAAGCAAAATTGTGCAGAGGGATGCGAGGGGTGCGACACGTGCTTGACATGCATCAGATGTGTATGTGAGAGGCTGGTGGTGCTGGTGGGTTAGTCAGTTAGTGAATGGATGCAGTTAGTGGCTGGTGGCATTAGGACACTGGCAAAGCCTTACCCTGGTAGTCAACACTAACTACTTTGTGATTATGGATATAGACGTTTGGGTTGATGTGGCTGTGGCTGTGACTGTTGGAAAGGGGCTGATGGTGGTGCACGACTTGGCGTGTCGGTGCCGCCGTAGTTACTGATGTGGTTGACAATGATGCTGACGATGTTGATGAAATGGAGAGGGATGATGTAGCCATACGCATACCTTGACCCATAAGCCCCATGGTGTGACCGCTCTCCGACGACGCCTGCTGCGATGTGATGTGTATCCGTCGTATCTTCGGCTCCGATGGCTTATACATGCTGCTGGGCTGGCTGAATAGATTGCTGCTGCAAATGTCTGCAAAAAAAAGAAAATTGTTTCGATTACTCAGCTGGCAGCGGGAGCAGTAATAACTTGAAAAGGAACTCAGCATTAGAGCGGTACTCCTAATGGCGAAACTCTGGTTGAAAGGCGGATGAAACACTCACTTCTCTCGCAATCCGTAGATGAGGGCGACTGACGGCTCTCGACGCTTTGGGGGGAAATGGCTGCATCTGGCTCTGAGCTGGACACGCACTGCACCTGCAAGACACAATATACGCTCAATAAGATGAGGAAACTTCAGTGGATGATGGATATGATGACATACCATGTCACCGCTGCCGCTGCTACGATGGCTGGGCGGTCGCTCGGGACTCTGCGGACTACATGTGGTTGTATCCGGCGGACTGGCGGCAGTCAACTGGCGACTGCTATGCGATTCCGAAACGTAGCTAGTTCCCTGGGGCGGTTGCAAGGTGATCTGCTGAGCCTGCTGCTGCTGTGGTTGCTGTTGCTGAATCTGTATCGTGGCCGTGGGACTGGCCTGCACAAAGGATGCACCGCTCTGCTGCGCTGTGGGCATCACCAGACCCATGGGCGTTGAATAGATCTGACCAATGGGACTGAGCTGCCCGTTGGCACCTACAATATACTGCTGGCCACCGGTGCCGGGCGAGATAAAGGAGGCTTTGTTTTGCGGCGACGGAGTACGCAGCATCACCGGTCCCTGGTGCGTCAGCAAACTCGTCGTGGGCATATTCTGGATTTGCAACAGTGTGGCATCCGGTCCCATGACCAGGCCGGCCGGCATAAGTAGCTGCTGCCCAATGAGATTCACCTGCTGCAGTATCTGACCATTCTGGAGGAGCAGCTGCTGGGTCTGTGGTGCCGCCGTCGCCGGCTTATTGACCACAATGCCCTGGATGCCAGGACTCAGCTGGAATTGCTGCGAAAATTGCGGTGGGGGCGGTGGAACCGCGGCTGCAACTGCAGCTGCATTTGCCGCTTGTTGCAACAGCGCTGGGGCCTGGCTGGGAATGCTGGGCGAGATCTGGGGTGAGTGCGTCTTAACCGGCGATCCGGCAGCACCACAGATCAGCGGCGGCGGTGGTGGTGTGCTGCACACAGAACTCTTGCGCTTGCGTGGCCTGCGTTTCGCCTCGGGCGAATTAATAATGGTCGCCGTCGCCTGTGGCTGTTGCATGCCCAACAGCTGATTCTGCTCTGCCGCGTGGTGTTGCTGCTGTTGATGCTGTTGCTGCTGCTGATGGTGTACGATGTAGCCGCCATTGGGTAGCGTGTTGAGCAGCACGGTCTGTGTCGGCGCCGTCGCTGTGCCACCCGCCTGGCTGATCTGACTAATTTGGCTGGCCTGCGAGCTGATGATCTGATGGTGGAGCAACTTGGCGGCACCACTGGCATTGAGCATCTGCGACGGTTGGCTGACAATGTAGCCACCGCTGGGCTGAGCATGCAGTGGCCGCTGAGCTTGAGCAGCCGTTGTCGGATGTTTGCTCGATGGTATTACCAGCAGTTGGCCGGAGGAGGTCATGATCAGCTGGTTGCCACCACCACTGTTGCCTGCCATCGATTGCAGCTGAGCCACAGCAGTGTTGGCACTGCTCAGCGTTGTGCCTGGCCTACTAATGCCAGCCGTAGTGGTAACAATACTGCGTGTCAGCGTTGTGGCACCGTTATTGGCCACAGAGTGACGTTGTCCGGGCTGTCCACCAACTATGGGTTGACACTGCTGGCGCAGCAGACGCAACTGAGCTGTGGGCTGCACCGCTGACGGCACCTGCAGCTGAGGCTGCCGCATTTGTAATTGTAGCTGCTGTGGTTGTGGCTGAGGTTGGGTGTGGGCTTGAGGTTTGGGTGAGGCGGAAGGCGTGCTCTTGGCCGAGTCTATGGAGTCCGTGGGCGAGGAGAGACTGTGACGCGGACTCTCGTGGCTGGTGGAGATGGCTCCCACCTGTTCGGGCCGTTTCTCAAGTTCCGGTCCACTGCTGGATACGGGCGACTCCTGTGGCGCTGGCACCACCGTAATGCTGGTGATCTGGGGTTTCTGTGGTCGTGCAAATGCAGCTGCCGCTGTATCCACATGCAGGGAACGCGGCACGACGTTGCTCGTCGCAGGACTTGGCTCCAGTTCCCATTTGCCGCCATTGAGGAGGGAGAGGCGTCGTATACGTTGACGTTGCTGCTGCTGCTGATGCAGTTGATGCTGTTGATGTTGATGTTGCGAGCTATGCACAATGGGCTCCTGGGGCAGTGCTCGGGCCATGGCCGTTGCTGTCATAGGTTTAGCGGAATCCAATCCGACGCCGAGTGTGTTGTGCAGGAGTGCCGTTTGCTGCTGCAAGTAGCCCGCTGGATCATCCTTGAAATTGGGCTGCTGCGCAGGTGGTGGAGGAGTAGGATGAGGAACTGGCGGCGTAACCGCAGGCTTTATCACATGCGTTGCGGTTAGATTTACAACTGGAACGGAAACTGCAGCAGATGCTGGAGCCGATTCTGTTCGTTTCAGAGTGCTGTCCACGCCTGTTGTTTGACTAGTTTGCATGGGTGTGAATATGGGCGTGGCTGCAGTGGGAACTGTTGCTGCGTACGATGTCCTTCCAGCCAGTTTATTATTATTATTGTGGTTGTTGTTGTTGTTGCCATATTTGTGGCAATCAGCGTCTGAAATGTGGCAAACAAATTGAAAGGCAAAGTCAGCGAAAGGTTGAAAACTTAAATGTCGTCACTCGTTTGCTTATTCAAAGTGCGTCGTCCTTAAAGTGCCCGCAACGTGTTCCCCAGCACAACGGCAAAGGACGAAGGGCGTTTCACAAAGGTCGCCACTTGACAATGCCAGACAACAAAAAGCGCCAAAAGCCAAATGGCTGCGCAAGCGAAGCACAATAAAATCAAAACACAAAAACGTGCACCGCAAACTTATTAGCCAAGAAATGGGGGGAAAGGCAGTCTTTTGGAGACCGGGACAGAAAACAGTTCCAATGACTGGATAGAAGGACTTGACTAAGGAGGGGTAAGTAAGCTTCAACACTCAGATGATGTTAAACTTAATTAAAATTAGCAAAAAGAAAAAAGCACAAGCGATGCCGACATTATCTTCTACTTTTGGAAAAAATCAAAAAGTACAAAATATAGGCAAAAAGTTTTCGACATCATTATCTGATTTTAAGATTGTCGGCGTCATCCTAGTGGCTAGTTGACTACGATAAATACAAAATATCCAAAGACACATTACTATTTATTATGATTATGATTGCTGGAGTGAATGTGGCACAATTGTGCTTCGAGTTAATAGTGTCCACAGAGCATAATCACAAAAAGTAATGCAAGAACACACACATACATATGCAGACCTTTAATTAAGAACAGCTTTTTATTCCCTTGGGTCGAAAAGCAAAGTGTTTTCTACTCCAACAAATTTTGACTGGCTTTTCGATTTCAGCATGCGAATTTCAAATACCAGCAAAATTTCAATTAGCTAAACGAATTAAGCTGCATAAAGTTTTTTTTAGTTGTATTGAACAAAGTAAGCAAAATCATACATAATTCAAGGATTACAAATCGCCTGACTGCACGCATCCTTACACACACACATTCATATGCATGTATGTATATGTATATATATATATATATGTATTTGTATTCACATACACATTCATTTAGTTAACCCGCAGTCGCGAAAATTTCTAAACGCAAACTTTTGCTTGGCGCGGCATTTTTAATGCCCCACCATTTGGGGCAATGGCAACTGCCCCAACGAAAGTGCCTGCATCCATGGCCAGTTGCCTTTGGCCTGGGCGTGGCTGATAGGCGGATCGCAACGGACGCGCATGGCTAAAGTTTGCCGTCAAGTCCCTTTTGTTTCAATTAACCTTTTCATTTGAAAGTTTTAACAATGTTTGCGAAATGTTTGCCCAGCTGGTGCCACCCCAACCCCAAATAAAACACAGCCCACAACACCTCCAGGGTGGTCAACCGCCGCAACACCAGGTTTTTGTGCAACAAAGTGTCTGCCTGGGGGAGGACGAAAGCTTTAAGGTCACCCCAAACGCTTTGAAATCCTTTTGTATATTGGCAACAGGTTCGCTGTATCTCAAATTGGAATCCAAATGTGTTCTATGGCATAAAAGCCATGTTGAAATACTCGAGTGGCCTTACAAACAACCAAGAAAGATTCAAAAATTCACAGCAAAACACTGAGAAACATTTAACACTGCAGATGTGAGAATAGTAGAACGAATCTGGCATACACTTTTCGAATACTAAATGTTTATAAAGTTGGTCAACAACAAATTTGAATACCTTTCATGAATGCTACTGCATTAATTGGAATGGACAACTACTTTGCTTTGAAGTAATTACAAGTATTTATTTACAAACGCAAGAGCAAACAATAAAGCACAGAACAAACCCCCTACAAACAGCCCCGGGGTACCACTAAAAAGTTTTAAATAGCTAGGAAGCTCGACTCAGTATTTGGACAATAAAAATGATGTATAAAGTTAGGAACAGTAACTTTTTGTTGCCTAATCTCAAATAAACAGAGCACAGGATGATACCCTCCTCCACTCGTCTCTCTGCCACTGACTGCTCTGTACGCTTTCGGCGCTCACTGTGAAGTGGAAATGTTGAACAGTTGAGGGTATTTAATAAACATAATATTTATTTATTTACAAGCGCACATCCATACAACTACCCCGAGGCAGCAGCATCAGATGAGGCGACATTCCTGTAATGCTTTTGACTGCACACACACATGTTAACATCCTTTGACTGGCCATACAAAAGAACGAAATCAAAACACACACACACACACTCTCAGACACAGAGCAAAGCAAACAAACATAGACGACGAGTTGAGGTGAGTTGGGTTGAGGCGCTACAAATGCACTTCCTGTCAAGGCAACGTTGCTGTTGCCACGCCTACGGCCGAAGTTCGCCGAGGCTTAAAGCTTGTTGAACTCGCCGCTCTGGTTTTATTTCTTTTTTTGTTTTTCATGTGTGCGTATTATAAAGTTTTTAACTCTCGCTCGCTCGCTCTATCTCAGTCTCACTAGCTCACTTTCGCTCTCTCTCTCTCTCTCTCTCTCTTTTTCTGTGTCTTTCCCACTTTTAATGTGCGTGCATTTTCACTTTGTAATTGTCTAGGCAGTGTTTTTCCACATGCCAGCAACACAAGCACTTTGCAATTGAATGCACCATGTGTGTGTTTGGGTGTGACTGTGCGTGAGTGTGACTGTGTGTGTGTGCACACATACCAACGAACGCCCTTTGGATAGGTATGCGCAAATATGCATAGCAATGTTTGTCAGCACCGTGCACTTTTCACTCCTGCCTGCTGTACTGTGCCGTGCTCGCTTTCTCGACGTGTGCTTTGCTCTCGGCTGCACTTATCGCACGTATCTACACTATTGTTACTGCTACTTCATACCCGCCGTCCCCTTCTCATATTACCTCGTGCTTGTCGTCGTGTTTGAGTTGAGCGAAAAAATAAAAATTCTGTCTTTGCACAATTCTTTTTCATATAGCATACTTTTGTGCGCTGCAAGCGCTTTCAACTTTGCTGGCCGCTGGGAACTTTTTGAGTCGCATTGACGTTGCCCACTTTGCCAGGGTTGCCATGGCGCTGAATGTTGTCAAAGTAAGCTGCAATTGGCAAGCGTAATTAACAAAGACGCCGGTCAAATGCACGTATATCGCAAAACAAGAAACTACATTTATCTTAGGCACGATGAAGAATATATACCCTTCTAGACCGGAATTCAATTCATCTAAACTTCACTATCAATTAAAAACCCAAAGATTGTTCCTATAAGAGCTATACCTACAACTATATGAACTAGATCGCAACTTTCGATTGAATGTAGTCCTATGTTGGATATATATATATACTTATATATATATATATATATATATAGCATATTAGCACGCATAGCTGGTGAGTTTATTAGGATATATCTCGGTAAAAAAGTAGTTTTTCATTCAAGAACTTATCCTTCCACCGATGGCTTCTATGGGAGCTATATGATCTAGTGATACGATCCAGCAATAAATATACCTGAAGCAAAGCTTAATCAAGATAGCTTAAAAAGTGAGGGACTAGTTTGCATAAAAGCAGATGGACGCACGGATATGGCTATATCGATCTAACTATTCGTGCTGATCAAGAATGTATATTTTTATGTTGTCGAAAGCGTCTTCTTAAATGAGTTACAAGTTTTGCGTCAAAATTGTAATACCCTCTAAAAGTGCATAATGACTTTTGTAAACTTAATTGGCTTCAATGTGCAAATAAACTCAATTTGTCGCAAATTTTAAGTTATCAAATATTCTTAAAGAGTCTACAGCATTCAGTTGATTTAATTACAACAGCAGGAGTTGAGTGTTATTCTATAATTAAATTTGGTAGTGTGCCAAACTTAAATATTATTGTGTTTATTGTTGATTAAAGTTTATCCACTAATATTTGGCTGTCAGCCGTCGCTCACCTTTGTTGGCCAATTCGAGTGTTGTTGCTATTGTTGCTGTTGCAGATGTTGTCGTTGTTGTTGTGGATGTCACCGCTGCTGTTGCCATCAACGTATTAAACGCATCGTTGACAGCTGCGGCTGTTGCCACCGAGATTGTGGCCATCATTAACTCCTTTGCGGGCTGCTCAGCTTCGAGCAAATGCCGCTGATGCGAGCAGAGATGTGTGGATGTTGCAGTTGCCGTCTCCTGGTTGCGGCTGCTGCTGCTGCCTGGTGACACCTTTAATGGCATGTTGGGCACCTGCAATTAAAATAACAAACAAAAACCATGCAACAAATTTGCACATTAGCAATTAGAATTAAATGGAGAATTGAGGCGCCGCTGTTGACGCATTTACAATGGTTGCTGTCAATTTAAAATCGATAACTTAATCACATGCACACCCACAAACACCAACAAACACACACTCATACACACACAAGCACACTCACGTACAGACCGAGAGACATATGGGTTCTGCTATTAATTTACATATGAAACGTGAGTCGCATTTGCAAAAATTCAACAATCACCCAGGCAAAGCTGTCGTCTTTTGCGGCGCTTGTTATACCCTTTAATTGCATACGAAGTACCTCCTTTTACAATTCTCAAGAAGCTTTCAGTTAGTTTCAAGAGTATCTTGTTACAATAATTGGCCTCAAGAGCAATAAACTTACAGTAGCTTTGCTGACTTTCACCTTTTTTTTACAATACCCTACACTCAAAGTAGTGGATAATAAGCGGCATATTTGAGTTATGTAAATTTATGTATTACAAAAAAAAAAAATATATATTAGCAAATATAGTATCTTGAATATATCAGAAATTACAACTGTTTTTATAAGCTTTTTAATTTTTCGAACTAATTATAGTTAATATGAGAATGCAAGTATTAAGCTACAGGGTATCGCTAGGTTGATCAGTCAATAAAATGCTGTTGTTCTGCTGTTTGTTTTGCTTTCGTAACCTTCAGCACATAAAATGCAGTAGAAAGCAAAACACAAACAAATACACTTTCACACACACACACACACACACACACACTGGTTGTGTATACCGTTGGTAGCTTGGGGCTTAGTAAGCGTCCAATTAGCATTTTTGTAAATAGATACTCGACAGCCGACAAAGCAAGCAGGCGAGGAGTACATCGTACACGTGTAATCCAATCAGATGCTGCAAATTGCGCTTGATGAGTACATCAAAAGATTTGATGGCGCCATAGGAACGAAACCGCTCTTTCCCTCCAACCGCCCATCCACAACCCATCCATCCTTCAGCAGGTGCATAGCGTATGGAATTTATGCAAATGAGTTTTGGGGGTTTGGGGCGCATCGATTTGGACGCCTTCGAGCATGACAACGACCCTTTTTTGGGACCGGGCACGCCTCCAGTGAGCAATTTCAATCAGTGGACGGCAATTGCTTCATCGGACGTTTAAGCGCTGAAAACGATTCACTGCCATTTTGGTCAACAATTTGTGCAAAACACTCGCACAACGAACGAACAAACAAACCCGTGTACGAATACCGCACAACCAAAGTTGGCTACAACACATTAAAATGTTTATTCTTTTTTTATTTGTATGTGCAGTGCAGAGAACTGACGTTTTTTTAATGCCTTTTAAGTCAATTGAGCACTTGGTAAATGGTTAACAACTGCTGCATCGGTTTATACATTCAGAAAGAGACTTGCCGCAATGATTACATTTCATTTAATATATGCACATATACATGTATATATACTTTCTATCGCTCTCTCTCTCTCTCTCTCTCTATCTATCTCTCATCTGAAGATATTGCCAAACATTCCCGTAATAAAGACACTCAATTCATGTTCACTTAAGAGCCGTCCGTCAAGAGTCCCAAATATATTTATATACCCACAGACAACGCACACTGAGGTTGGTTTATTAATTTGCCACACCCAAACCAGATAAGCATCAGGCCAATAGCAATTCTCATGCACGTTTCTATATTCCTGCTGCCCCAAAATGCCCAATCCCCAAGTTGATGACTTTACCCAAACAATTCTGAGCTCTGATTGTTGCTGTTGTTGCTGCTGCTGCTTGCTGTGGTTGTTCCGTTTTCATATTTCAGTTGTTGCTGTTGTGGCATTTCAAGTTGCCGTTCTTGCTCTGTTTGCTCCTATTGCCACTTAGTCAAAGGCGGCTGCCTCGCATTGACTGCCACAAACAGCAAACATAATTTCAACTTTTCAAACGTAATAAAACCACAATATGACCCCCCCTCTCCCCATTAGACCCCATCATTCAGCCAGTGTCTCTCCACAAATGCGCTTTCCTGCTGCTGCTGCACAAACAAATGTAAAATAGAAACCTCAGAAGGCCGTCGGCTTCCTTTATACAACCTCCCCTCCCCTTCCAGCACATCAGCACTGCTTACGAAAATATGTAGCACATTCAACGTTGCCAACTGGGTCGTCATTTGGGGGCGTGGCCAAGTGGCTCTCCAGTTGTCTGCTGTGCATTAAAACAAAAATGACAACCGAAATGCAACAGAGGCATTCCTAGATGGCAAAATCTGTACAGACAAATCGATAATTGTCATTGCAGGATTGAAATACATGTGATATACGAGCATTTAATTGTCAGTTAATGGAGGTATAATTAGTGGACAAAAGCCACGCTCCATGTCCCCAACATCAACAGCAACCACACAGCAGACAGATACCTTTAAGACCTGGAGTATGAGTATTTAATATGATTTCGCAACAACGTTTACATCGTTGGGAAATTATTTCAAAAATGTTCATCATCAAATTGTATTATCAAAAAATAAATAAATAAAACAGCTAATCACAAAAGTGTAGTATAATAATTTGAAGTGCAAAAAGCTGATATGCCGTGTTTAAAATAAAACATACATCAAAGTGCATTATAATTATATACTTATATACGTGTGCCTATGGACACTCTGGTTTGCCATCATAATACATAAAATGTTATGTACATTTATTTACCGAATGGCATGTTCAGAATGCATTTTGCATATTTGACATATTAACTATCGTTGTTTTTGACAGAATCGAGCTGAGAGCGAAGGACGAGAGTGAACTGGAGAGAGAGAGAGAGAGAGAGAGAGAGAGAGAGAGGACGGACACGCCTCTGTACAACACGCAATAAAGCGACAAGTGACATCGAAGTAAATATCAACTAAATATTGCATTTTTGCATGCATAATTGCTACGAAATTAAAGCTAAATGCACAGACGGTGCAGGGTTGGGTGAGTGGTTACTGGGCGACATGCAAACTCGGCTCGACCCGGTGGGTCAGGTGTGAAGCTTGTGCACAGGTGCATGGCCGGTGTTGGATTACATTAACGTCATAATGACCAGCGTCGAGGGTTCGTCGCCAGAAGCCCAACGCCCGACAGTTTTAATCCTGGCCCCGGTGGCAACAATGGTGTATGAGGCGATCGCATGCAGACTGACACCACCTCTGGTTGCTGCTTGCTGCCTACTGCTGCCCCCTTGTTGCTTGTTCTTTGGTTTGCAGCTGGTGGCTGCTTTGCCTGCGGCAATTGAGTGCATTCGCGACAGGAACTTGCGGCACTGCCGGATGTGAGTAATCGCTCAGTCACGTCGCCATCGGTAGCCATCGTGTTGCGTTGCTGCGTGCCACCAGCCGAGCTGGTATTGTCGACTCAGCCAGGACATTGCAGCGTTGCAAGATTTCCGTGACGCCGCACCAACTAACCAGCTTGCATTGCTGCACTGGACACTTAGCCATGCATGACGTAACCCGCAACGGAAATCGCTCAATGTTCGCCGCTCTGCGCACATGCAATCCCCAAGCAGCAGCAGCAGCAGACCCACATGGAGGTGGGTCAATGTGTTGCTCCATGTTGTTGCCGGCTTGTCCAGCACTTAAGCAGTTCCTTACTGAAATCAGCAGATTTAGTAAAAAATCGAACTTATTTTCAGTGGCACATTCCATGTGTACACTGTGCATTGCTTTCACTCTCATTGTTGGCCTTCTGTTTGCATATTGTTTCCTAGATTCGCACGGTTGCACAAAACTCTTACAATTTTCATTAAACTGAATGCTTCGATGTCAGTCAAAGTCAGCGCTGCTGTTGCTATTGCTGTTGCAGTTGCTGTGAGACAACACACAAGATAGATGGGGTAAGTGCAATTCGAACCCATCAGTGGCAACATTCTCACATCACAGGCTCACTGCAGACAGCAGAGGGCACAGTTCAGTGGACTTTCACCCTGCACCCCTCTCCATTGTCGTGTTAATGCCACGCTGTCTGCTCTTGGTGCGTACAACATTTAATTTGAACTAATGAAGTTTCTATAAAAGCCCCGCGTAAATGACTGGCAAAAAACAGGCAAAAAGAAAAAAAAAATAAAAAAAAATAAAACGATGCACAAAGCGGAGCAAACGACCCAAACCGAACCGCCATAAAGCGTCCCAGCTCGAAACTGGGACTGAAATTCAATTTCACCCAAAAGTGAAGCTGAAACTTGTGGCAATCGCTCTTCCTGCTTACAATTGGAGTGACGTGAAAATTACACTTAAAAACAAGAACGAAAAAAAGGAAAAAAAAATCTTGATATTGATCACAACTTGAAAATACCTGGCTGAAAACCATATTTAACTGGAAGCTAGAGATACCAATTAAGTGTTTAAGCATATATGAAACAAAAATTGATTTTTCATTAAAAATATATATTAACAATATATGCGTTAAAGTATCGAGTCTACAAGCTATGTTGTTATACAAGTGATGGAGCATACCCCTTTGTTGGTGTTTGTATAGGGTATGCACACTGAACTGACACATCTTCTCGGCCCACCTGCCGTCGCTGGCCCAGCGCTAATTGTTTTAGTTGTTGTTCCATGAATATGCTAAACTGTCTGCTGCATTTTGCGTCAACCCGTTGTTGGTCGTCCCATCCAGTCCTATCCCGTTCCATTGCATACCCATTCCACTGCACACGTTCTCGCTCAGCAAATGTTTATAAATGCAAATTGGCCGAAAAGTGCAGCAGCAACAGCAACAGCAGCGACACCGACAACGTCACTTTCTGGACGTGCTTCGGTGAATTTCGTTTAGTTGGCCCCTAAAGGAAGGTGTAATTGGGGAGCGCGGGGGGATTCATGCGGCATGAGTAAATAAGTGAAGCAATTCACTGGGATTGACTGCTCTGACCAGCTGCTGCTGGGTTTGGTTCACTTTCGGTTTTTGGACAGACAGTGTTGCCAACATGGCCCTGACATAGCTCATGTCTTGCCCCAACTCCGTGATGATATTGTGGGGCAGCCTTCACACACACACATACAATACAATATAAGCAGCTGAGCTGAATTGGAAACAAACTAAGGTGCTAAGGCATTTTGATTTGTGAGTGTGTGTCGTAAACGGCAATCACAATGCCTCTTGCGTCTCAATTTTGGTTTTATTTGTATTTTTATTGGAAGTTGTAAATTTTGAGCTGCCTTCGCTGACCTTCTCAAGTTTGTTTGCTTGTTGTTTCAATTGTCGTTGCTGCTGTTGTTGTCGGTATCGGTGTTGGTGTCGTTGCTGTTTATTTACACAGAGCTTGCATCGAACTCTGTGAAGACTTACTGACAGCAGACAGACTTACAAACATACATACATACATCCAGTTTTATTTGTTTGTTCAACTTGCGGCGTTACACAAATTGCGTTCAACATTCTCAAAATAGAACTCAGTGGAATACTTAAGGTATGTACATACAAAAACGCATACGTATATACTTAAATACACTTGAACAAAGTCAGCTGTGTAGCTGACTGGCTGTGTGAAGAAAATCAATTTTAATTGCTTCGCACATATAACGAAAAAGGCACTGCGATCGAAAAGAATTTTACGCTTTTCGCCTGCACTTACGATTCGATTGGAAATTTCAATTGCAAATAATTGTTTAATTATCGTCAATTGCTGTTCAGCTATGTATAAATATATATATATTTTACACTGTATGTGTGAGCGAATGAGAGAGTGCGGGAGATATAGCTGACTTCAAATAAAGGGTAATAAAGCGTTGCGAGTCATAAACTGAAAATGTGTATTCATTTCAGCTGAATATCTGATAATTGAATGTGCCAAGATTAGGCAAACGCAACGAATGTTTCGCATACGACATGGTGTACAGAAATCATTATACACAAGCAGTAATCACTCAAACATATATATGTATGTGTGTGTCGGCGTTCGTAAGCAGCGTACATAAGCAATGCCTATTATAAAGAACAAAATGTAGTACAAGGTTGTACATAGCTATAAAATATATGGTACAAGGTCGTTGATACATACACACATACATACATACACATTTATATAAATATATATATATAATGTAGTTGATATATTTACATTACATGCAACATATTTTTAACAAGATGATTATTGCCTTTTCTTCTAGTTGCTGAAGCACTTCATGATATATATAAAGTATTGCTTGAATTACAAATAAACTTGTATTTACTATAAAATTAAAAAAAGTAACAAAGGAATAAAATTTAATTTTAAAATACAATAAAATACAAAAGCTTATAAGATTTTTCGAGGTATGCCAAAATAAATGGATTGGGGGATAAAAAGTAATATTTTGATTGATTCATATTTGCTTAACAAATATTTTTTAAATTTCATACTCTAACCAAAAAAATTATTAATTCAATTTCGCGTCTGAGGCAGAATTTGTGTAGTCACTTTCCAAAAGCTGTACTCAAAACACTCGAACTTCAGCATCATTTCTCACATACGCACACATACAGATGTACATACATATATATATATAGATACACATAAATCCACAGAGACAAAGACCACTATATCATAATTTGCTACACAAACTCCGCAACAAGACAGTAAATCTGGGTACAAGCGATATGCGATATGAGATATGTTGTTGTTATTGGTCATGGTTAGTGCGACACATCGCTAGCTCCGTGGACTGAGTGCGAGACACTTGAGTGGCTGCTTAGTGGTGGCGACGACTTTCACCAAACACTCACTGGTAGCTTGAGCAAAAGGCAATTCCTAACCTACCACACCTCAAACACAAGGCACAAACAACAAAGCCAACTTAAGCGACAGCAAAATGGCAATAATCAAAACAAAAAGCGCAACACAAACCAATAAACGAGCGTAGACTTCATTATGGGGGCACATCAATCATTGCCAAAACGCGCAAACCAAACACTGCCAGCTGGTAAGGGGTAGAAAGGGGGTATGAGGGATCGTCCAGACATTGGGTTGAATGTGCCAAGAGCACAAGAGCTGAAATAAAGCACAGTTGCCATGTTGCCACAACGATGTGCGGATAGACGTTGCAATGAAGTGGAGAGGAGAGGTGAAAGGAAAAGACAAAGGGAGCTGGGCAGAAAGAGAAAGAAAGAGAGGGATGTGCAGCTGGAGCCAAGACAGTCAACGACTTGTGGTCAACCAGGAGTAAGAGTACAGGAAACATGCGGGGACCAGGGCGGCAAGCATGTGCAGCAGAAGGAGGGCTCCTTCGGTGGCACAATAAAGTGTTTAGTAAACAAATTGCGGTTGCCTTTTGATAATATGCGCACAGTTAGCTGAGCCAGTTAAGCAGCGCAGCCAGCAAAATTGTTGAAGACAGGAGGAGATTGGGGATTGGGGGATAAGTTATAAGTGCATTGCACCGAAAAATCGATTGACGAAAGCCACAAAGACGATAAGAGCTAGAGCGAGAGGTGGCTGCTCATGTGAGCGAGCAGATGTGTGTGTGTGTGTGTGTGTGGGGGGGCGATGAAAAGGACATTGATTGTGTGCGCGGGGTGACAAACGGTTTGGGGCGTTGGCGCCATCGTCACGCAAAAATCCAAAGAGAAACCATAAACTTAAATTAATGACCTCAGTAGTCGAGGAGTAGCTGAAAGCCGAGACCGTTTGCAAGCAGAACGTAAAGTCAATAAGAGACCAAAAAAGCTCGAAGATGAACACAAAGAGGAAGACGATGAGTGAGAGAAGAGAGCCACATGCACTGTTGTTGTATATATGTGATTTACCGTTAACAGTCGTTTCGTTTTGCTGCAGTTGCTCTGCTCCAATTGGAAATGAATCTTATTGCTGGCGATTTCACTGGGATTCTCAATATACATACACACAGACACAAACAGACATGTATACATAGACATGAAAATGCTTGTCAATTTGGAGCAAGGCGGCTGCTGAGGCAGATGGTCGAACGTTTGCTCAGAGCTAAGTTGAGATGCTGAGTAAATGATTATGCAGTCGACGTCGGCGTTGATGTTGACGTCGACGTCGACATGGCCGATTTGTTGTCAAACTGGTTTTACAAATATTTTTGCGTTCATCTGTTGCCAGCGGTGGGGTAGTCTCTGTTTGTGTGTGTGTAAGTGTGTGTCTGTAACCAAGCGGCAGTTACATGGCTGCAACGCTCAGTGAAAGTCGCCTGAATGCCGTTGCTGTGTGATACCCTACTCCCCCCTATCACCGCACTACTCCGCACCACCCCTCGGAGCCCATTAGCTAGTTATGTAGCTGAGTGCACATTCAATTAGGTTTAGTGCAGTCTTTTGGCTTTGGATTCGGCTTGGGCCTGAGCTAACCCAGCTGTTCAGAGCTGGTATTTACAGACAATTATGAGACAAACAAGTTGGCAATTGCGTCTAACTTACCTGTGCATTAAAATCGAAAAAGTATTCCGGCCTCAGCGGACACGGCAGGCCGCACTTGCAGGTACCCTGTGTTAGCAAATAGTCCTTAATTTGGAATTGTGTACGCAGCGTTTTGCCCGTTGGACTGCAATAAGAAAAACCCATAAATATAAGGAAAATAAGTACAGAGTGAGTGAGTTACAGTGATGTATAATTAATTAAGTGTGCGCTGCAATTAATTTCTATTCATTATTTATTAGCTAATCGCAGCACAATTTGTTGTATGCTAATGTCAATTACAAAGTCGTCAACAATGGCTTAAGTGTGTCTGGCCCCCGCCCTTCACCATTCCACCTACCCCGCACACTTAGCCCCAATTAGCCCAATTCACGTTAACAGTTAACATAGTGCAAAGGCTGCTCGCTGTTTAGCTAACAGCTCATTAACATAATGGACAAATGACGCGTTCGTCTGCATTAACATGACAATGTTAAACTACAGTTGGGAACGCATGCTGGCCTACTCATACTACATACTACATACGCATACATGTGCATGCCTATGCATGTGTGTGTATATATGCATACATAAATTAATACCAATCAGAATTGCTCGCTGCTCGTTTTGATCGCATGTCAAATAAGTGCGCGTCGCACGGCGCATAATTCAAACTGGTTTTTATGTATTGTGTATTTACAAGCAGTTTTCGCTCCTCTCCACGTGAGTTGCTAGCTAAGTGTTGGCTGGCCGTATGTGCGTAGCCCCTTCTCGTGCCACAATGGAGTCGCGTGACTTGATGATCCAGCTTGGCAAAATAAATTGGAACTACATTTAACGATGGGGACAAAATTCAGGTTGTAAAAAACCTTTTATGAGACTTTAGACACAAAACAAAATATGTTTTTAACTGACTAATCACTCAACTGGCAAAATCAGTAGAGCCACAAATTTATTTCCGCAAAGGTTTCTCTCTTTTATAACATAAGTAACATTCAAATTGATTGGAAAGCTGTGTTAAACAAGTTTTTTGTTTTCATACGATTGATGTGAGACGTAATTCCAAGATTTTTTACAAAGATATGAATGGAAAATCAATGGGTAAAGTTCAATTTTCATTAGATTGCAACAATAATAATTAATATGTGTTGTTAAAAGTTTAACAGAAAACAGGAACAGGAAATTGTATAGGAGTATAAAAGGTCTAAAAGATCATTTAAGCTCTTTGATAATATCTAGAAATATACAAAACTCGAAAATTGCCAGTCTTTTTGTTAAGCGCTATCTGAAATCAAGTTCTACTCGATTTGCAACATTTTCTAGTTGTCACTTAGGGTATTCAGCGTTTCATCCCGAACCACAAGAAAACCTTATTCATAATCCGTTTTGCGCTCATTTCATGTTTACAACAATGAAATTTATGAAAAGGTAAGGAAAAAAATTGATTTAAATTTGAACAGCATTAAGAATATGCGCAGAACCAAAAAGCGAGTCCAGTGAATCCAGTTTTTGTATTTATTTTTCGGCTCAGCGTTGCTGTCGAGCCCCCTCCTCGAGAACAGGGCCACGCATGACCGCAAATGTTGAAAAGTTGTACTCGGTATATGTTGTGCTGGGGTTAAAAACATGCCAAAAGCAGCATATAAAAATAAATAATAAAAAAAAAAAACAAAAGGCAAAAAATCGACGCTGCTTATTAATTATAAAGTGTGAGCATGTTAAAAGAATCAAGGGCGCCGCAAATGATGACGACGTCGTCGCGACGAGAGCAGCACTTGAGCCACATATCCAGAGTATGAGAGACATCAGAGCCTGGAACGTTGAATAGCAAATGATTTGGCGGCATAGTAGAACGAGGTAGATACAGGCAAAGCAGTAGCAGTGGCAGGGGCAGCAGGAGAACTTCATGCCTCCTCTTCAACTCGTGTGGGAAATCTGAATAATGCATAAAGTGTGAAAGCGGCAAGGGCACTAAACGAAACCAAACGAAACGAAGCGACAGCAGCAGCGACAACTGCAAACAGAGACGACAATATACATAATTGAGCGACAACAACAGCAACAACAAGAACAACAATCGTGTTACGGGTTAAGCGAGTCTGCGAGAATTGTCAATTGAGTAGCCCCTTTGTGACGGCAACACAGGATGAGGTTGAGGATGGGCATGGGGATGCGGATGAGGATGAGGATGAGGAGTTTAGTTGTGTTGTGTGTCCCATGGTCATTGAGCTGCAGCAGTTGGCAGCCTGGTGCACTTCTCTGTTCTCATCAATGGGCCCCACAGCAAAATTGCCAACTTAAAACTGAAAAACGAGTTTGGTTTATTAATTATTTTCAACTAGTTGCGTGGCCGTAAGCTAAAATCGATGGCAAGTCAATTGGCCTAACTGAAGGAGCGACGCACAGACCAAGTACAAGCTGGGGGAGCGGAGGTTGGTTGGTTGGTTGGGAGTCATCAACGCCAAAGCTTATAGCTCAATTTGTATGCAGCTGGCGTGGCAGGTTGGCTTAAGGACCAACGATAACGACCACAAGGCGACCGCTTGCTGGGTTGCAGCAAGAACAGCAGCAGCAGCAGCAACAGACGGACGGGTTTGCTGCGCTGGCTCATTAAATATTTTATTTACACAAAATGCGCTAATAACAAGTGGTGGGAGGGGGGATGAAGCGCAGCGCGGTCTGGCAACTTCTCATGGAAGGCGTTGAGCTAACGAGTTAAAATAATTTAATAAATTTCACACACAAAGAGCGCCAAGTGGCCGAAGAGCCGCCCCTTGCGCCTCTGTCTGAAGGTGGAAAAGTTTTACGCCTCTCTGACCTTGAGTGCACCCTCGAGCCAGCCCCGGAATGAGCCACACAGCACAAAAGTCGAGGGCCGCCAGCTGACTGACTGTGCCAGCCTATTACTAAATTAATAAACCCTAACAGCTCAAACACAAAACCAACAGCAATGGCAATGGCAACGGCAACGGCAACAGCAAATGGGGGCAAAGGGAAAGGGAGCCAAAGTGTAATACATTTAGCCACAACCTCGAAATAAGCGAATGGGCTGGACGCGAAGTTGTTGTTTTTGTGGCAACGTTAAATGAAAGTAGTGGACTATCAAATCTGCAAAGGCCCTTGCTAATAAAACTGCTTGGGTTAACCTTTAATGCTTAACCTTTTAGCATGAAATGCCTCGGGCTATGGGCTCTGCCAACATAAACCACTCTGGTACTAGCATACATTGAATACCTAAATAACCCATGGAATGGATTTAAGGGATAAATGATCTCTCTTATTTTAAATTAAAGTGTTATAACTTTTAAGAATAGCAACAACAACGATTTTTCAGCGTTTGTTTAAGTTTTGATAGAATATATGCTAAAATAAATTACGTGACTGTAAAGTTAAAATAAGTAAAATCAATAAATTTTCAGTATTTACTCAAAACTAATTTGTGCCTATTATCCAACCAACTGACAGCTACTAATTTAACACTTATTTCATTTCTAAAGATTTATGTTTACAGCATCAATAATATTAAAAATGCAACCTCAGCTCAGTTTTTCCTAAATTAACCCCACATAATAACATAAAATCTTTTAAAGCGTCATATTAACATTTTGATGTGCATACAAAACCATTCAGTGGTCAAAATGATTGAGCATGCATCGTTATGGAGACATATCAAATTATACTTGAGCAATCAAATGTTTTATTTATGAAAATGATTTTCACATTTGAGTTGTGGGCGTTGCCAAAAATCAACGCAAGCCTGCAACAAACAAAAGAAATGTCTAAAAGGTGCACAAAAGTCAACACATTGTACACTCAACGGCGGACTGCAATGGAAAACTGCAGGCGGTTGACGAAGACATCGACAGCGACAGCGACGGACCGCCGACTGTTGATGCAACCTACGCGTTGCAACAACGCATAGATACACCTTTGCACGTACACATGTCTGACAGAGAAACCTCACGGCTGTGACTGGTGACGGTGACTGTGACTGTGACTGGGCTGTCTGTCGCACTTGAGGAAAATTGAAAACTCTACGGCTGCCTGACTGACTGACTGTGCCAAACTATTCCGCATTCTTGAACAGTCAGTTGGCCGTTGCCGGCCTTGCGGGGCGCTCGACTCGCTCTTTCGAGTCGCCTCCATACCAGCTGCCGGTTCTAATTTATGATTTATGTGTGTGTGCGCCGCCGTCGCCGCCTTTTTGACTTTGCTAGCTTGGCGGCGGCACAGTAGGCGGGCCAACGTTTTGACCTGGAAATGTGCATGTGTCACATTTGTGTCGTCCTCTGATGTCATGTTGCGCAGTCAACGACTTGAAAATGCTTGCGCAACAATTATTGATTTACCTAAACCCTCACTCCCCATCCATCCATCCATCCATCCTTGAAAACAGTCGCAGCCGTAGTTGCCCTCGCTTTGAAATGATTGCAACATTCTTTCCAAGAAATAGCCAAGCCAAACAAACTGCGCAACTGCAGTTAAACAAAAAGTTGTATTCATTTTGCCATTAGCCCAACCCCTGATCTGTCTGTTCAAAACTTTAGCCCAGCAAATGTGGCTTATCTTTGCTGTCCAAATGGACGAAAGCTTACAAATTTGCAAGGGGGAAAAAATACGCAAAAACTAAAAAATAAAAATACAAAAATAAAGCAGCAAACACGGAATGTGGAAATGAGCAGCTGCAACAGCCGCTACTTCCACTGCTGCGGTTGATGCGGACAATGACAAACGCTCGACACGCAACAGAAACGGTTTAGCATTAAACAATGCTTGGCCAGGTCAGATAATGTGTCCTGAATGGTCAATGGCTAGGACAGATAACAAAATAATATTATAGAAATATGTCACAATTGCCGGCAATACAAAACATAATCCCATTGTATTCCACATCAATGGGCAATACAAAATTTAAGCTCTGGGACGTTAAACTGGAATTTGATGACAGTCCACAAAAGCTGTATTTATTTCAAAACTGACTTAAGAGCAGTCCAACAGGCAGATGCAACTCAAGTTCTTATCGAATAGTTGAGTACCATTTGAACACCACTTTCATAGGTCGTAGCGAGTAAAGGTCAATAGAAATTAAACAAAAACAAAGAACAGTCTTTAAGTTCAGACACATTATGATTTACCACTTTAATATTTTTATTTTTATTCGGGTTTTCGGGGGCAAACAATACCAGTTCAGGAATGTTGAATCTAAAACATTTTGCAGTTCTAATTCCGATTCAGAATCGCAATCGATAAACATGCAGTCTAACTAGGTTTATATATATACTACATTTATTTATCTGTCTCTCCGCTTTTCTGTAATTTAGCTACTAATATTCCATAAATCCAATCGTTTTATCCCGAAATATTGCAAAATCTACAACTGATAATCTATAACTTAGTTTACAGAAATATTATTGCTATCTAGAAATTGAAAGTATTTTTTAGCTTTTGGGCCATCAATGTATCTTCTAGTCGAGCATGCTCACTTGTTACAGAAGCCATTGCTTCTGAAGGCACCTAATGATTAAATCTGTCTTATTTCAATTCAATATATTTGTGTGTACTCTTTAGCGAGCATCTTTATCTTTTTTCTTTGCTGTAGCTAAGCCCCGCAAAAGCCAATAACAAGTCCAAAATGCCAGAGGCAAAGCCATGGCAGCCCGTCAAGTTCTGCGTTCCAGGCACTTACAGAAACAACGATTATCCAGCTCTGATGACAACAGTGCGCCGAAGACACAGCCAGGCAAGCAACAAAGTCGTAAACTATTTGCACAGCGCCAAACACTCCCCTTCGCACCTCCTTCCCTGCACCATGGGCTCGGACAGTAGCGCGGTAGACGCAGAACAATTAAAAGTACTTGGGCAATGGGGCACAGCAACAGCAAAAGCAGTCTGTGGCTTGTTTTCAACATATTTGTGTAAATATTGTATTTGTGTTTGTAATTATGTCGGCTTTACGATAACTCGCAGATAATGCCCAGGTAAATACTCGCTGTGTACACAGCGCTGGCAAGAGAACAGGCAATAATGCCAGCCACTCGACTTTTAACTGTTTGACTTACGTTGTACCCATTGACAAATGCCCAAAAACGGGCATATTGCAATTGTAGTAGTAGATAGCAGAACAAATCTGAGTGCATATAAAAAAATTAACTTTGTAGAAATTGTTTTTTTTTTTTAAATTAAGAGCTCCACAACTCAGATGGGTATCGCTTGTTGTTGCTTCTTAGGCTGATGTTCTAAGTGCTCCTGGGGATAGAACTGTGAATGAATCTGACAAAACATTTGTGCAGAGATGACTACTGCAATCCAGAGCAAAACCAAGCCACCCACTCCCAATGTGTGCCCATCTTAGCTGAGCTACCCCTTTTTTTAACTGGCATTTCCTGTTTAACAAGAAAACATTTAAATGGCTTCCAATATGCATTTACCAGGCACAATACACAGATTGACTTTTAGCTGGGCCTGACTTGTAAATGTCATGTAAGAGAGCCAGCGACAAAGAGAGAGACAGAGAGAGAGAGAGGGCGGCACAAATAATGAGATAGAGAGAGAAACAGAGACTCACCTGATGTAGGCCACTTCATTGTTGTTGGTTAGTCGACGCCAGCCAGGAGCCAAATTTGCATTGTTGCTGTTGCTGTTCATGTTGATGTTGTTACCAGCATTATTGTTTTTGGCCACATTCTTAGCATAGAGCTGCTGTTGCTGATGGTTCTGATTCATTTGACGCATTGCAATTGTTGCTGGCATACAGTGCGCGGCACCAACAGTTGCTGTTGCGACTGCTGCTGCGGACTTTACAGGCAACTTGATTTGCGCTAAACGCTGTTTGCTTTGCTGCTGCTGTTGAAGTTGCTGCTGCTGCTGTTGTTGCTGTTGCTGTAGCTGCGTGCCTATTGATGGACACACAAAAATGTGTTGACTTTGACGCAGTTGTTGTTGTTGCTGCTGTTGTTGTTGTTGCTGCTGATGTTGTTGGTGCTGCTGCTGCTGTACAGCAACATTTGTGGCTTGCATCATGTTGGCGCTGCCATTTACCAAACCAGCTGGTAATATTTGTTGCTGCTGTTGTTGTTGTGGTTGCATTGCGGCTGCATTTGTAACGACCCGCGATACAAATTTCGTTTGCTGCTGATAGAATTGATGTTGCTGTTGCTGCAACAATTGCTGTTGCTGCTGTTGCTTGTACATGTTGAGCTGTTGCTGTTGCTGTTGCAACTCATTGTTGACCTGCAGCACACCAGCAACCGTCTCCGCATTGCCAACACCAACAATGTTCAATTTGTGCTGAGTCTGTTGTTGCTGCTGCTGCTGCTGCAGCTGTTGGCCAGCGGATGCGGCAGCCATGTTAATAACAGCCGCCGTTTAAATTGTAGCGCTCGATTTGTGGCCTGCAAATAATAATAGGCAACGTTTAATGTGCATTGAAAGGGAGAGCAATGCGACCTCAACAAACTACACACACACACACTCCCATGTATATATATACATATATATATATACATATATATATATACATATATATATATACATATATATATATACATATATATATATACATATATATATATACATATATATATATACATATATATATATACATATATATATATACATATATATATATACATATATATATATACATATATATATATACATATATATATATACATATATATATATACATATATATGTATATGTACATATTTTGGGCTGACTCACAATTACATGTCTACAATTCGAATGGCGTTGCGTGTAAATATGTATGTATTTGTGTATGTGTATGTGTTAACCATCTACAAATACCATTGCTTTTGTTTTTCTACCCTATACTCTTGCAAATCGGGTACATTGTTACAATGAAAATAAAAAGGTCTACTCAATAACTTTGACTTTGGAATTTTCGTAATAAATAATTTATTTACATTTTTCCAGTATTTTAATACAATTTAAAACTTCCAAAATAATTATGATAGAAGAATGAAGCTGTACGATATAAAAGGAAAACTTTGATCAGTATAATAATAAAATATAAATACATTATCTACTTTTTGGTTTTCATTGAGATCTTGACTAATGAAACCAATTGCAAGTCTTATGTCAAATATCAAAACTTAATTTTTTATATTTCTAAATTCCATATATTGAAAAAACCTTATTGTTTTTTAAATTCGTTTCTTTAATCATCAATAGTTACAAGTATTTTCGGAATGAGTTAATAATATTTAGTTGTTGCAAGGGTATTTGAATGTTCGACTGTTGTTTTGTTTTGCTGTTGCTTTTGTTGCCGCTTCTGCTCACCTTTTAGCGTAATTTACGTTTTGCTCATTTGCCAACATATTCAATTAATTTGAGTTATTGTGTAAACGAGACGCGACCATGTCAAATTGTTGTTGTTGTGGTTGTTGGGACTGCTACTGCTGTTGCTGCTTGCCGCTTTTGCTGTTGTCGCGCGTTTTTAAGCACTTAATTTCACTTTTTTTTTTACAACTTTTCTTGTTGTAATAAGACGACAACGACTTTTGTATTGTTGTCTTGTTGCTGATTTTCTTGTTGTTGTTGCTGCTTTTGGTTTTTATACAATCTGCTTGCTGCTCATGACTTCATTTGGAATTCAGAAAACGAACGTTGCTCGCTGACAGAGGCAGAGGCAGAGGCACAGGCACAGGCAGAGACACAGACAGAGAGAGAGAGAAAGAGACAAGAGTGCACAACGCATAAATGTAGGTGAATGGAGCATGAAGCAGCCGCCGACGTCGCAGTCGCCAGCTGCACAGACAACAACGACAAAGGCTAAAGAGTAGGGATGGTATGTGATGGGGCGGGGTGGAGTGGGGGGTAGAGCGACGTTCAAACTCAACGAAACGTTTTGTTTTATGAATACAAAAATTTGTTCAGCCTAAATACTTATTATGCGCGTAGAGCAGAACAATTTGCCAGTCGCGACTCTTGCTGGTTGTTGTTAGTATTATTATTATTGTTGTTGTCACTTTTTAATGTGTGTATGCAGATAAATTGCTGATCATCTATTTTGTGCATGTCTTTAAATGATATGCACATAATTAATGCGTGCGACTGTCTGTCTGTCTGCTCATGTGTGGACATCACCTGCCCTCGAGTTATGCTCTAATGATCATAATAAGAATACTGTCAAGAGAAACAAGCGTACACAACACACACGCACACACACATATATATATATATACAAATATATATATATGTATGCACTCGCACATACAACTATAATACGTAGAGTGACCTCAAATGCTTATCTGCATTTAACATGCGCTTTTTTTTTTGGCAGCTGCTGCACTTATTTCATACACACACACATCTATACAAGTATATAAATATATATGTATAAGCATATACACATTCAATCGGTTGTGTGTATTGAACAGCAAGTTATGAGCATTTTTGAAATGAGTTTTGACACAACGTTGATTTAACTTTATTATGCACAAACAGCAATTAAATGGGAATTAATTACAACGATTTCATTCGTTGGCTTTGGCTTTATTCACGCAACGTTCGACAAACATCCGAGCGAACGACGATTCGACACTCGACTCGCGATTTGCTACTCTCGCACACGAAATTTTTACTCAACACCTATGGATTTTTTTATTTTTTTGTTTTTGTTCACCTTGAAGGGAGCCAAGTACGTTGGTATTGATGCATAAGCTTTGATTTTCAGAACCACTTACGAATCTAAATAATGCTACCTTTTTCACTTTTGCGTGTGCGCGCATTTGTTTTTGGAATTTTTCGACTGCCCAAAATTCCATTCACTAGTACAAACTAGGGATGTGAAAAGCACACACACACACATCGATATCATATGCACGACTAAAATCAAAAGCATCTCTGGCAATACTATCGATATAACTTTAATTAACGTAGCTCATTTTGCGCTTACGTGAGCAACGATTCAAGTTACTGCTTGTAAGTATTAATTGACATTTAGATATAATTCAACTATAATTTGATTTTTTACTCAGGTTTACGTGACATCTTTTAATTTGAAATATAAATAAACTGAATAGAAATAATAATCAAGAATTACTAGTTCTAGAAGTATTACACGAATTCCTGTTTTTAGATGAGATTTAGATGTAGATTAAAAGCGTAAGCTTTTACACAAATGCAAACAATGTTGTTAAGCAAATAAATTAGCAGGCCAATGGAAAAAACGCCAAAATTTGATTCTGTGAAATTTAAATTTAACATGCGATTTCTACAGATTGGAAGTGTGCATAAAATTCGAGTCTATCGGTATCGATTGCAACCCTGAAGTATGTAACAACAAGGTGCGCGGAGCCGGCAAATACATTTTGCGAACTTAAAAGTACAATTTTGCATTTAATGGGATTATTTTTGTAAAAGCTACTAATTGGTGTTGTTAGATGACCGCAATAATGTCCAGAGGGGCAAAATTGATGTGCGGGCAGCTGCTGTTTAGCCGGTGCATTCACGCCGGCCTCCTCAGCATGTGCGTTCAACTTGTGATGCTGATCGCACTTTTATTGTGCGTCAACTTTCAACTATGGCATCCGCTGGATTGGGCGGCTGACTCGCTGCGAATGATGTGCAGCTTTTATCCATGGCTCACGAGCATCCCGCTCGTTGTCGCCATCGCCTTCTACGTTGCCACACTCTCGAAGCAGCGCCTCTCGAAGCTTCGCTATTGCCCCACACGCTGCCGCTGGCTGATCCACAATGGACCGCTTAAGCTGCTGTTCCTCATCATTCATCTGCTCGTCGGCTATCTGACTGCCTGGCTATATACGACATATCTGCACACGGACTATCGGTATATCATCCACATATATGCATCCATATATCTGATACTAAAACTCATCGTTTATTTCATTTAGTCACTTGGTGTATAAATCCTTTGGACAGGACTGCCTGAATAGTTACAATGTGTTCTTGCTGGGCATGGGCATCACCAGCGGCTGCTATTACTTTGTCGCCAACCACAAGCAGCAGGAGGTGTCCATGGAGTTCCCCATTATCGAACAAATGCGTATCGAGAAACTGCGCGAGCTGATCTTCGAAATCCTGCTGAATTCTCCACTTAAATCATTATTGGTTACGTTGGGCTATTCAATTGGGTTCTGGCTATTTGGTGGTTGGATGCGACACGGACTGACTCATCTGATTGGTGTGAATGCAGACGATCGGCTCCTGGGCATCTTCGACGTAGCCGGCAATCTGCGACTGCTGTTCTATGCCTGGATGCTAACCATTCAGATCGTGAGCAACATGCATCTCATGCAGCGCTTTAATCTTGTGCTCCTCTCCGAGCGGCTGCCGCTGGTCATTGCTTGCAGCCGGATGTCGACCAATGCCAGTGGAGAGGAGCTGACCGTGGTATCCGTGTTGGAGATCTTCGATATGTATGTGGCACAGTGTCTGGCCGCCAGGTTTCTGTACGATCAGGCACTGTGCAAAAATTCGACAATTCGCCAGGAAATCTTTCAGCTTACGTCGCCCGGCAATCATCCAGCCAATTGGCGTGCGCTCTGCGACCAATTTCTCAGCGTCATGTCCACTTTTACCGAAGAGCTAATCGAATCAATGCAACAGATCAGTTTGATTAAGGGCAACGAACCAGCTGCAGCGCTCATCGACAAAAAGGGTCCAATGCAGACAAGAAAGCTGCTGAACCGCGAACACAATCAGCTGCATGGCATTCGTTGGGCTGTGAATGAGCCCACCCACCAATGGGATGCCACGGACAGTGTACGCCACGTGCCCAATTGGTGCGAACGCTCCTTTATCAAGCTGGAGACAATGTTTCTGGGGCTTTTGCCGCGCATACCAGGCATCGTATACTTCTTTGCCGAGCCGGATGGCGCCAAGACGATGTTTTTGGTGGACAATGCGCAGCACATGATCTGGCTTACACAGGCGCTGGCGCATATATGCGTCGCATCGCTCAAAGAGGATCGCTATGGCGTTGTACAGGATAACTTGAAGGACATCATCAAAGCGCTGCACCGCCTCAAATGCGAACTGGACAAGTTGCACAGCGCGTTGCCCAGTCTGCGACCAAGCTACAGCAGCAGTCACATTGTTCTGCGCGCGGCAGTCCGTCGCAGTCTGTACAACATCTGCAATGCGTTCTATAAATATCTGGGCGAGGTGACTAATAATGAAGAGGAGCTGCGCCAGCTTCAGGCCTTTGTCAATCACGGATAGCAACTCACCCAACTCACCATCATCATCGATTAAGCACAAATGTTAAGCATTCTTCTTTAGTTGTTCTTTCGTTTCAATAACAATACAAATTAATAAATACAATTACATCATGTACAAATAACTTTTTACCTAACTATATGGTAAATTGTAACATCTCAAGCAGTGATCAGTTCCAGATCCAATTGGCTTAGCCTATTGCTCCCCCAATGCCAACGCGTACATCAGCAGCGCCACATTCTGCTCCAGCTCACGGATTCGTCATTGCTTTGCAGCTGCTGCTGCTGCCGCTGGCACCTCGACTTTGCTCACAGCCTCGCCCAGTGATCTCTCCAGCTCGATGGCCAGCTCCTCCATGTGCTGCTGCGCCTGTTTGCCCTTTCGATCGCGGCCATCGATGAAGATTTGTGTTTGTAGAAAGTTGAGAGCACGAAAAGTCATACCGCCTGTGGGATCATAGAAACCCTCGTACGTTTTTGGATTTCTAGCGCTGGCGCTCTGATCGGGCGTATTGGGGTCAAATGGTACATACTCCTGCAGTGGCTCCTTGTGCCATCGGAAGATGTTCCGCGAATCTAATCACATAAAGTGGGTTAACCCATGGATATAAATAGAGAGCTTTCAGTGAACGCACCTAGTTCCGCCAGAACGCGTGTCATTTCACGTATCTGCGCATCCTGACGCTCCAGTCGAAAGTTCATTTCCGTCAGTGTGTTGGTCAGATGCATCTGTTCCATTTGCATGGCCTCGTTCTTTTTCGTCTCCTTGATACTTTGACGGGAGTACTCGAATATTAAAAGACCGGCACCAATGGAAAAGATAATGAATTCGCCCAACAGATTGGCGCCCAGCTCAATGGCCATGGCTTCGGTTAGTGGCGGCACTGTAACAGGGCGGCCAAGATTCAGCGCCCACATCTTTGTCTTGACCTCTACCCAATTGTAAACTGAGTCAGCAGGCGAATTTATAATTTTAATCAACACAAAGCCAAAAGAAATTCGACTTACACTGCGCCGGCGGCATGCATATGTATTTCCTGAAGAATGGACTAGACTTGGCATTGGATTTCAGTACATTAGCAATGGGCTTGCTAATCTGTTTGATGGCCAGCACGCCAAGCTTGGCGGCGGGAAATACTCCAATAACCATCTCTTAAGCTGTTTTGTATTACAAAACCTCAGCACGAAAAAACTAAACCAACCAGGGCTGGCGATAAATAAAGGCAAGCGAACAGCTGTTTCTTAGCGATGGACGATAGACGATTTGTGCACTGCTTGAAAGTGTTGAAAAATAGATTTATGTTTTATGATGAACCCTTTCATTGTATTCAATTAATTGCTGGTGCATTATTTGAATTTGTTTCTCTTGCCAATCAAGCCGATAATTTAGCTCAGAGATTTCCAATCTTAGCTTCTCTTCTATAATTCTTCTATTGTCATTTTTCTTCTGATCTTTGATAGCTTGCCTTTAAGATTAATACAACTTTTACATTTTTTTCCTACCGTCATACACTTTTGAATTCGCTTACCTGGAGACCTCGTAAAATATCAAAGATAGGCCTAACAGAATCACAAAAAGCTCGCTTAAAATGTTTGCGCCCATGTCAGTGGCGCTTTTTTCTGGGAGGCGAGGAATCCGTTTGGGTTGGGGAAGTCCCAACATTTGCATTTTACATCTTGCCTCCACAGAGTTAAACAATTGACCAGCCGGAACGCAAATGTAATTTTTAAATAATAAGTTATGTGTCGCAATCAGCTTAAACCCTAGGGTAAGCGGAGTGGTGATTTGTTTAATGCCCAAAACGGCTATTTTTCCAATAGGAAATATACCGATTACCATGTTTTTTAGCAGTAAACTTTCAGCCAAAACTTATTGTGACTAATGTAATTGCGTTTTATAAATGTAAAGCCCCTCCAACTAATTCTGACAAACTGTAATTTGGATTTTGTACAAGTTTTTATTCAAATGTAAATTTTCAGAAAGCCTCCTCAATATGTTTTTTTTTTGCGTTCTGACAAAAATCGCAAAGTCAGATGATAAAAAAAACACAAACGGATTATCTGTGCGTATAGCAATAAATCGTATTCATACGATTGCGAATTGAACTGTTAACAAATATTCGGAAGGACAAGATATTTACACTTATTTATTTTAGGCGTATTTAATTTAGACCCCTACGCAATTGACACAACTTGGCGTTAAGGCTATGAATTTCATGAATCTGAGCCATAACGCGATCTTGCAATACTTCAATCGCTTTTTTCAGTTTTTCCTTCTCCTCCTCCTGTTTACTATTTTTAATCTGATCATTTTTCGATTGCCTAAATGAGCAATTGTTGTTAATTAGCACCTTAACAAATTGATATTGGCTTATTTACCGTAAAAACTCCAGTGAAATCAAGGTGGCACACACTGTAAATAGGCATATCTCACCGATTAGGTTACTTCCAGTCTCAATAGCCATGGATTTGTTTAATGGTGGCACATACTTCGGTTGACTCATGCCTATCATCCACATTTTAGATCTTACCCCAATCCAATGGTAGGCTAAGGTTCACACTCTTCTATACTTCATAACATTACACTTAAATAAATTTGATGCTACTTACTTTGCGCTATTGGATTCACTAGATATGCTCTAAATGTTTGATTGGAATCGGCAGTTTGTTTAATTATATTGATAATGGGTTTACTTATTTGCCTGACAGCTAGCATACCTAGTTTTACAAGAGGAAAGGAAACCATGGTAAAACTTACAATTTGTGTTAAAAAGTGACTGTTGGAACTGTAAGTGAAGGAAAAATCGAAGCAATCTTGCCGTATAATAATATATCTATCCGCCTCAATATTGATTGCATTTACAACATTGAAATCAATATTTACATATATATCTATATATATATATTTATTTACATATCATATATAACTATAATATAATTTGCAATGAATTTTTAATGAAATATATATATTTGGACAATACATAAAATTTGACAATTTGAATTGGCCGGGCTGCAAAGAAAACAAACTCAAACTTTTAAAAGTGCCGATAATTTCTTACGACTTATCGTTCAGGATATCGGAATTGTCAGTTCTATTGTGTCGGAAGTGGAGTTCAGTCTGATTTTATGAATTTACAAATCTTTGAAATAAATTCGAAAGAAAAATAAATCGACAAAATATGGCGAATATTAATAACTCAATTCCAAAGCCGAGCGGATACTGTGTGCTTTGTTCAACGAAAACAACTCTCGCCTGCCATCGCTGCGGCGACTTTTATTGCACAAGACAATGCCAGATGAAGGATTGGCAAAGTCATCGCTATATATGCTTCTCAATTCCAAATCTGGTGCGTCCTATGGAGTGCTCTGCCTATTCCAATACCAATTCCATAGAAGCGTTAATTTCCTCTCGGGCAGCTCCTCCACGAAGCATCGTTGCAGCAAATGCGCAGTCAGCTCAAAAATCGAATGCTGCTGAACTTGCCACGAACGGAACTGTGACTAAATGCAATAGTAACTCTGCCGCTCAGTCAGCAATACCAATTGTGGATAATAACGATAACAACAACAGCAGCTCAAATGTAACCATGCCTCCAATTAATAGCATTGTTTATGTCACAGGATTTTGGTCACCGAATCGCTGTTTTATACGCGACGCGAGCGAATCTGCTGAGAAAGCACATTTTGAAATTTGTCAGAAGGTATGTGTGTGTACATGCCACAATCTATATGGCATCTTCGTTGATTTTTTTATATTTGCATGCATGTATTTTCAATTTAAATATGAAATTATTTTTGATCATTTGTTAAAAACATATACTAATGTAGAACTTATGCTAGGTGAATTTGCTGGGCATGAAACAGCCAAAATGGAATAACTCAATCAATGGTGGCTACGCGCTGGTCAAATACAATGGGTTGTTCCAGCGCGTCCAAATTGTGGCTGGAACTCGACTTCATTTCCTCGATCTAGGCATGGTGATTGCTAAAAATAAGTGTGAAATGCGCGGGATTAGTAAGGAGCTCTTGGAGCTGCCCTGCTACGTTTTGCAGGTGCAAATAAAGGATGTGCCCAACTATGCACGTACCAATGGTATCATTAATTTTCTCAACCGTTTCAATGATAAAAAATTTATAGTTTCCAATATCAATGACACGCATGCTGAACTGCTGCATGTGGAGACGCATAAATCGTTGAATGAAGAAATACGCGAGTTCTTTTCGAATAAACCGATTTATAAGAAATTTCCTCAGAAACCCACACAGCACAGCAACAACAATCCTGATCCTAAAAGAACTGCAGTTGCTACAGAAATATCCGTTGATCAGTGCATAGATTCAGCTAAACTCAAACCAGAAATAGCAAATTTGCAACTTACGTTGAAAAAGCATCAAACTACTGTGGCCAAACCCGAGCAGATTGCTAAATCAGACAAGATCCCGTATGCTAATGAAATCAAATTGGATAAGGAATCAAAAAGGTCTGAAACGATGCCAAAAGCGAATGTGCCTCTTAACAATTCGGCTAAACTCGAACCAGAAATAGCAAATTTGCAACTTATGTTGAAAAAGCATCAAACTACTGTGGCCAAACCCGAGCAGATTGCTAAATCAGAAAAGATCCCGGATGCTAATGAAATCAAATTGGATAAGGAATCAAAAAGGTCTGAAACGATGCCAAAAGCGAATGTGCCTCTTAACAATTCGGCTAAACTCGAACCAGAAATAGCAAATTTGCAACTTATGTTGAAAAATCATCAAACTACTGTGGCCAAACCCGAGCAGATTGCTAAATCAGAAAAGATCCCGTATGCTAATGAAATCAAATTGGATAAGGAATCAAAAAGGTCTGAAACGATGCCAAAAGCGAATGTGCCTCTTAACAATTCGGCTAAACTCGAACCAGAAATAGCAAATTTGCAACTTTTGTTGAAAAAGCATCAAACTACTGTGGCCAAACCAGAGCAGATTGCTAAATCAGAAAAGATCCCTGATGCTAATGATCTCAAATTGGATAAGGAATCAAAAAGATCTGAAACATTGCCAAAAGCGAGTGTGCCTTTCAACGATTATTCGGCTAAACTCGAACAAGAATTAGCAAAATTGATACCTATGTTCGAAAATGATAAAACTGCTGTGGCCAAACCCGAGCAGATTGCTAACACAAAAAATATCCCGAATGCTAATGAAATCAAATTGGATAAGGAACCAAAAAGATCTGAAACGATGCCATTTAATAGGGAAGCCACTGAAATAATTCCAACTTCAGTTTTGGCATCGGAAGAAGCCACTAAAGTGCATACCGAAACAAAGGAAAACCCAGCACAATCATTTGTTTCTATGCCTCCTGGTATGCCAATTATTGTAAGCGAATCGAACAACCCCACAAATAATACGACTACACCTAATGTGGAACCTGTATTAATTCCAGTACGTAGCCTTATATCAAGTGTTAAATCGTTCAAATACAATTTAAGATTTTTATCTTCAGCCTTTTGAATTGAAGCGCCTCACCAGCCAAGCTAATGAGGGACTCAATATTTTCATTGTGGATAATGCGAACGTTTCGCGAGGCATCTTTGGCGCTTTCGATAGCAATAATGCACGCGACTTCACTGATCTGTATTCTCGATTGTCCGAATTCAAGGACTCCCAGCCCTACAGACCGATGTAAGTGCATTAAGTTCATGTTTGAAACTATATCCGTTTATTTTTGTTTATTATATATTATTCTACTATTTATTATAGTATTAGGGAATATGTTATTGCAAAATTTGAAAATGTTTGGTATCGTGCCCGAGTGATCAGAATAAAACAAAATCAGCTGGATTGTACATACAACGTAATGTTTCTGGAATTTACTAATGTAGTCTCTGTCACCGAGCAGGACATTCGCCGTTATCCAGCTGACTTGACAGTGCCCTGCTTTACTAGCGTTTGCTTGATAGAAGGTGAATTGTGAATAATGAATGATTGTAATATAAATATTTCAAATATTTTGAATATAATTACCAGGTTTTCCACATCGACCGACTCCTGCACAGATAAACTTTTTGGAAGAAAAGCTACAAATGAACAGCCTTTTGCACATTGATAGGGTTGACTATTCCCCACACATGGATATGGCATTGGTTAGATGCAAGAGCTTGATAGACGAACTTGATAAAATAATGTGAAACAGTTCCCTTTAATTGGTACAGAGAATGTTAAACAGTTTAATGTGTTTTTTATTGAATCAGCCAAAACTTATTGTGACTAATGTAATTGCGTTTTATAAATGTAAAGCACCTCCAACTAAGTGTGACAAAACGTAATTTAGATTTTGTACAAGTTTTTATTCAAATGTAATTCATTTTTGCATATTAATTCGGATTCTAATAGAATCAATCATAATAATGTGCATTTTAAAATATCGATAGCTTAAATATATCGCCACAACTACTACAATATATCGATAAAAAGTCATGCATTTCGATATCGAATTTCTTTAAATTCTGTTTTGCGTATCGAAAAAAGTTCTTAGTCGCAAAACAGATCGCCCGCAACTCGCAGCTCGTAACCTGTGTTTGGTGTATTCTCAGCCTGTGCATTTAAAGTAAATTTATTCCAAAAACAGGAGTAGCAATACATCTATAGCCAATAGTTACTTTTCACAATCAACGAAGGTAAATATATAACATTTTTCATTTATCTATTAGCATACTGCATAATATACATACAGCATATAATACATAAAAGTCATCCACGAAGAACGGTGACTTCAGTGCGTAACTGTAAATGCTCGTTTCGCCAAAATTGCAACATTGTTGTTTTTGTTTTGTTGATGATGGAAACGATTTGCCCACATCGTGAGAATAGAACAATCCAGTGACTGCTATACATACAGACGTATATCGAGTATACCGGCACACACACTAGTGCGGCCGGTTAATACGCGGGGAAAAAATATGTAAAGGTGAAATAGAAGTCATTCCATACAAAAGCTTGTCAACATATAAAGCAAACACGCCATAAGAAAATGCAACAGTAATCACCAAGTGCTTATATATATATATATTTTTATTTATTTTTTAAATCAAATCAAAATTATTATCGCAATTACATTTGTAGAGCAACAAACAAATGAACACAACCACATGCAATATGTACAAATATATTTTTGCTTATAGAACTGAGGAAGTTGAACAACTTGTTGATATGAATTAAAATGCAAATGTTAATTCGCCGGCTTTTTTCTTGGAAATTTGATATTTTTTAATTGCCTTAGACGAATTTTGATGGAATGCATTGGTTTACAATTCCAAAATAGTGTGACAATGTCCTTCGTCTAAGGTTCAAGGGCAGAGACCAATAGCCTCTGGAAATGGATAAAAGCGCAAGCACTTTCACTTAAAGAGAATTTGTGGTTGTTGTTGTCTCGATTATAAAAAGCGCTCGAAGCAAAAGCTTTGCATGTCACAATGTGGTCACCCCCGCAACTGGCGCCTGACGTACTCTCTTCATGTGAAAAGTGTGAGAGTGAATGAGTGAGCATGCGTGCTGTACGCCTCTCTTTTCGGCACTCAGATTAAAATACCCTCTGAGAGGGTATTCCCGTTATGTGACGAAATGTGTAGAGCATTAGGGAAAATATCTTAGATCCTCAAATATTCTCCTATTTGAATACAGGCAAAACGTATCAATTGAAAGATTCATTATACTTCTTGAATTAAAGTGTATTTGACTATAGGCAACCGCCAAAGATAACAAGATTTCAAGGTTCTACACGTCATTGTTAACGTCTAGTGTTTTTTAGGCTGATAATTAGAAAATATATTACGCATAAGTATGTGTATGTATGTATGTGCGTGTATATTCTTCAACAAACAGCTGACTATAAGTGTTTTTTGTTTACATTCGCAACTACACCAAGATTTTTGAACTCATTTGTGAAACCGGCTGAGTTAATCGCAAGATTTGTGCTAAGTAGGCAACAACAGCGACAGATAACTCCCAAGCTTTTCGCTTTTCACACTAATTTTCGATAAACTTTTTGTCGTAATGTCTCTTATCCTTATCGTGCTTGGGTGGCTTTTAGGGGTGGCCTGTTGCCGCTGGCAGACTCTCTTTCTGTTTGTCATTCTCTTTCTCTGTTGATTTTTTCCCCGTTTTCAACAGAGTCTCATGGTTTTGCTCTCGTTTGCTCATTGCATTACCGACATTCTGAATGCCTTGCCAAAATTTTCCACCAAAACTCGCAGCGAACGGCAGTCGAGTATTTTGTGTCGTTGTGTGAAAAACCCCAGTGTGCTTAGGTTTTCAAAGCAAACATTCTTGCCGTGCAAAGCTTCGCAACTCACTGTTTTGTGCATATCCGTGTCCGTGTCGGTCAATATTCTAAATATAATTCTCGTAACTTATACAGCCTTCAGCAATTAGGCAACAAAATGGTTAACGTATCCATTTATGACGAGGCTCCGACGCTAAAGGTAATATCCAGCCAGCCGGTATATAAAACCCACTGTCAAAGCCAATATCAAGTTTGTTGCGCTGCGCTATCCATGAAGATATTGATATGCATGCATACAATGTACTTAACTTCAAGTCTATTTAAAAAATGTCGAAATTTTCTTTACATTTTGCTGTTTTGCGTAAATGATAATTATGCAACGGCTTTTTTGCGCTTTTTGCTGCACATGCACATTTAGTGACCTTCGACGTTGCAGCGCAGTTGCCGATGCGAAAATCTTTCCTATCTATCAGTCTCTCATCAGAACATATGTAGTTCTCCCGTTTCGCCCTCTCGCATTCTCGCTCTCTTTGGCGTTTTCTCCTCTCTCGTGCGTGTGAGTGTCAGTTCGTGTGCTCACTCTGTTTACCTTAAGTGGGAATGGGTTGGGTATATCGATATAATAAACCATAAACCGCTGAAGTCAATAATTATTACTTCTTTTTTTTTTTTGTTGCCAACCTCATTAACAACGATAATTATTTTTGGCAATTGGCAATCGTATGCCGCATAATAATCTATTAAATTTTTATCGCAGCCCAACGAAGTACCGCAAAACATGGCTGCTGGAGCTGATACCCAATTGGAGCACATGTGCCGCCTGCAATTCGATTCGCCCGTTCCCCATGTGCGTCTGTCCGGCATTGTGTGCACCATTGGGCCCGCATCGCGCAGCGTCGAGATGCTGGAGAAGATGATAGCCACCGGCATGAATGTGGCCCGTATGAATTTCTCGCACGGCTCTCACGAATATCACGCCGAGACAGTGGCCAATGTGCGTACGGCCGTTAAGAACTATTCGGCCAAGCTGGGCTACGAGCATCCCGTTGCTATTGCTTTGGATACCAAGGGTCCTGAGATCCGTACTGGTCTCATTGCCGGCAGTGGCACAGCTGAGATTGACCTAAAGAAAGGCGATACCATCAAGTTGTCCACCAACAAGGATTACCTTGAGAATGGCTCCTCTGAGGTGATCTATGTGGACTATGTGAACATCGTCAATGTTGTTAAGCCGGGCAATCGAGTCTTTGTCGACGATGGCCTCATCTCGCTGGTGGTGCGCGAAGTGGGCAAGGACACCGTCGTCTGCGAGGTGGAGAATGGTGGTACACTCGGCTCCCGCAAGGGTGTCAATCTGCCCGGTGTGCCAGTCGATTTACCCGCTGTGTCCGAGAAGGACAAGTCTGACTTGCTGTTCGGCGTGGAGCAGGATGTGGACATGGTCTTTGCTTCTTTCATTCGCAATGCTGCCGCTCTGACGGAAATTCGCAAAGTGATAGGTGAGAAGGGCAAGAACATCAAGATCATCTCCAAGATCGAGAACCAACAGGGCATGCACAATCTGGACGAGATTATTGAGGCTGGTGATGGCATCATGGTTGCTCGTGGCGATCTGGGCATTGAGATACCCGCCGAGAAGGTGTTCCTCGCTCAGAAGGCAATGATTGCACGTTGCAACAAGGCCGGCAAACCAGTTATTTGCGCCACCCAGATGCTGGAGTCTATGGTGAAGAAGCCGCGTCCCACGCGTGCCGAAATCTCTGATGTGGCCAATGCAGTGCTCGATGGCGCCGACTGTGTCATGTTGTCTGGCGAGACAGCCAAGGGCGAATATCCGCTGGAGTGTGTGCTGACCATGGCCAAGACCTGTAAGGAGGCTGAAGCTGCTCTCTGGCATCAAAATCTGTTTGCCGATTTAGTTCGCGGCGCCTCTGCAAACACTTTGGATGCTCCACATGCGGCAGCCATTGCTGCCGTTGAAGCGGCCACCAAGGCCAAGGCTGCTGCCATTGTGGTGATCACCACCAGCGGCAAGTCCGCCTTCCTGGTGAGCAAATATCGCCCACGTTGCCCCATTATTGCTGTTACGCGCTTCCCGCAAACCGCACGTCAGGCTCATCTGTACCGTGGCCTTGTGCCACTCATCTACAAGGGTAAGTCACATCCCAGCTGCCAGAGATCTCGGGCATCATCTAATAGGTAATCGAATTTTTGCAGAAGCTGCACAGCCCGATTGGCTTAAGGACGTCGATTTGCGTGTCCAGTTCGGTTTGCAGGTAGGCAAGAAGAACGGGTTCATCAAAACTGGTGACTCTGTTGTCGTTGTTACCGGCTGGAAGCAGGGCTCCGGCTTCACGAACACCATTCGTATTGTGTAAGTAATCTATATATATAAATATATATATACTGGACGAGATATGACTAATCTTGGCTTGAATCTTACAGTACCGTCGAATAAACCTGATCGCTGTATCGCAGTAAAGGCGTTCTAAGCGCTTTATGCGTGCATCAATTATTGTTATTAACCAAGTTAATTTATTACAAAATTCTCAACAAAATATAAATGGATTATCAGTAAATCGAAATTGGAAACATCTAACCGCTGCCAAAGCGCCACAGTTGGAGCTCCCAGTCGTGGAGCCCGTGACATAAACACACACATAAAGAAATTATTTATCATTGTTAAACATAGCGTTCTTAATAGCAACAAGGAATAATAAAAACTAATCTATATATGTATACAATAAGCAAGCATTAGCAACTTTTGTTTGAGTCAGGTGATACCTATCTGCTAGACGAGAATATGTATATGTATAAGCATATTTAAGAAATATGATCAGAATTTTCAAAATGGTTGGTTTGGTTTTCCGTTCAGATTAATTTGCCAAACCTAACAAAATTTTTATTCGTAAACATTCTCGATATTAACTGAAAAAATCTGCATTCATGACCTACATTGGGCGGAGTGCATGTCGTGTGACACAATGGATGGTGCCTCGAGATACCGCTAGATACTCCAACAATGCCAAAATTGTAAGTGACTTGGGACATTTTTTATATATTGTATGAGTTAATTAAAAAAATGTTACAGGCCTCGCAACCAATAGTGCAGCTAGATCGTGGTCCCTTTGCCTCACAATTGGACTATAAATCCCGATTGCAGTTTAATGCGCCCACCTTAGATTATGCGCTGAGCGGAATCATTTGCACAATTGGTCCTGCTACAAGTAAGCCGGAGACAATTGTGAAGCTAATCGAAGCTGGGATGCGAGTGGTCCGCCTAAACTTCTCTCACGGAACGCACCATTACCACTGCAAGGTGATACAAGCGGCGCGCAAAGCCATCGATTGCTATGCCAATAAGATAGGGGTGCACAAGCCGGTGGCCATTGCATTGGACACCAAGGGGCCGGAGATACGTACGGGTCAGAATGAGGGTAGCGATGCGGCTGTAATTGTACTCAAACAGGGCGATAAAATCAAGTTAACTACCGATAAGGGCGCGAAGAACAAAGGCAACAAGAACATGATTTACGTTGACTATGAAAAACTTACCCAGATTACCAAGCCGGAAAGTAGAATATTCATCGATGACGGACTTATCTCATTGCGAGTGATGCAAGTCACCGGCAACCAGATTCTCTGCGAGGTAGTGAATGGCGGAAAGCTCGGTTCACACAAAGGTGTTAATTTACCAGGTACACCCGTTGACTTGCCCAGCGTTTCAGAGAAGGATAAATTGGATCTGGAGTTTGGTGTTGAGCAAAATGTGGATATGATCTTTGCCTCTTTCATTCGAGAAGCTAAGGCCGTCGATGAAATTCGTAAAATTTTGGGGACCAAGGGAAAGCATATAAAGATCATATCAAAAATTGAGAACCACCAGGGCATGCAAAATATTGATAGCATTATTGCCGCCTCAGACGGCATTATGGTGGCTCGTGGTGATCTAGGAATCGAGATTTTCAGCGAGGAAGTCTTACTGGCCCAAAAATGCATAATTGGGAAGTGTAACAAGATGGGCAAGCCGGTTATCTGTGCCACCCAGATGTTAAGTTCCATGGAGAAGAATCCGCGACCAACTCGAGCAGAGGCTTCAGATGTTGGCAATGCCATATTCGATGGCGCCGACTGTGTAATGCTGTCCGGCGAAACAGCCAAGGGCAAGTATCCCGTGGAGTGCGTCAGATGCATGACGAATATATGTTCAAAGGTGGAAACTGTCCTATGGTACGAGCAGATGCAGATTGATATGAAGACCATGCTACTACAGTCGTCAACGTCAGATAACTTATCGGCGATTGCTTCAGGCATCACAGAAATCGCATCTTTGAGTCGAGCGAATGCCATAGTTATAGTCAGCCGATGCCCTTTAATGGCTCTATTGATAAGTCAGTTTCGCCCAAGGTGTCCGATTGTCTTTGTAACGGATAATCCGAGGATAGCTAGACAAACGGTTATTTATCGTGGTGTGTACCCGCTTGTTCCTGAGGTAATGGCAAATGGTTGCATCGATTTTGCGCGTATTCTGACAAATAGTTTTGAACAAATGGTCAAATTGAAAATTATAAATGTAGACCAGACGCTTAAAATTATGTCTGTAAATGCTGTAAGGGCAGATAAGATCTCTTTCCGACTCCTCCACACGAATCAAAATTCTCAGGAAACATAATGTAAAGAAACGGCTGCGATACAAGCGAAATGCTCTGACAAAATTACAAATTGGAAAAAAAATCTTGATCAAGTCAAATCGCAGGGTGTAAAAACTTTTTTGGAAAAAGAAAAAAAAAGGTCAATAACTCAAATGACAAGTAAAGGCTTAGAATTAATAACAAATATATTTTCTAATTATTACCGTTTAATAAAAGTATCTCCTTTTTTAAATTTATTTTTGCGCATAATAATGAACCGTTTTTTTAAAACTGATCGAATGCAATTGCTACATTGCCCGATTGTCGAACTCAGATCAGCTGTTAAGCTATCGGAGCTGACAACGATTGTCGATTAATAAAAAACATTTATGTTAGGTTGTGAAATAGCGAATGCAACGCGAAGGATTAATAATTTATAGATTAATGGTTTTTAGAGAACTACAAGCGTTAAAAACATTAAAATGTCATTGCCTTCAACAAAAGCAACAACAGCGACAACAACGCATGCCATAGTGCAGGCGGTCGACACATATATACAAAATCAAAATTTATTGGGTGAAATAGCCGAACTAGATGAGCTGCTCTACGATATAATTGATTTACACAAGAACAGTGAATTGGCCCTTAAGCGTGTGCTGCAGTGCATTTACAACCTGCTGCAAAACAACAACAAGTATAATGTAAAATTCGGACCGAAAGTATTTCACAAGCTCATTTCGGTTGTGATCGCCGACCGAAAAGATGACGACGACGGCAGTCCACATGGCCTGCGCCGTCAGCTGGTGGCCAATGTGCTCATTTGTGTGCAAATTCATCTGCGCAAGTATCCGCGCGTCGATGGCAAATTCCTGCTGCGTCAGCTCTGGTCGCTAAGTCTCAGCACCGAACGTCAGCCGTATGCTGCTCAAATCCTCGTGCAGCTTTTCGATGATTTTGTGCGTGAACTGGGCGCAGAATGCGCCTGGTCCAGCGAGCTGTACACCGTCATAAAAACTCTGCTGCAGTCGAAATTGCGCGAGTATCGCAAGTCGGCTCACTTTCTTATGAGGAAACTCCAAATGATAATGCAGACGGCAAATGCAGAGGCCACAACTAGTCTGAGCACTCTCGTGCTCGACACTCTAAAGTGCAGTGAGTCTCACTGGTCTGCTTATGTCATTATAATGGAGACTCTCGAGGAGCAACAATCGCACTTGGTGCTGCCCACGCTCGGCACACTGCTGCCCCGTATTGCGGCCAGTAATCAGGGCGATGAATGGCTTAGCTGGTTGCGCATTTTGTATATGAGACTGTTGCAAGATAACAACATACTGGTGCTACGCTGGACAATATCGCATTTTTTTAACCACATTAACGTGGCTAAATTGTTGCGCCTTAATCTGCTGGCCGAATTCCTAGCAGCCACAAATAGAACACAGCTGTACAATGTCGAATGTAACTTGCTGCCCGCATTAGATATGGAAAAATTCATTTCGCCGGCCGACACCCAACGGTTCTTTGAAGCATTGGTTACGGTGCCATGGGTCTCGGTTCCACTGCACTTTTGGCTGATCCATTGTACTAAGGCGAATACGCTGCAAGTTGCACTCAACAACAAAAACGTTTTGCTCAAACTCAGCTCACGAGTTCGCACATTAACAAATCAGAAATTACGGATGAACAACAACATTATCGTATTGAATCTCTTTAAGGTGATTTTCTGCTTATTATTTTAAATGAAAAAAAAAACCTTAGTTTTGATAATATTTAAATTACATTGTTACAGGACACCATCGAAAGCCTAAAACTAGCCGATTATCTGATTTTCATTGAGACACTTTTTAATGCAAGCGATGATTTCTATTGGGACCACTATCGCTTGATCAGCAAAATAAGAAATTGCGACAATGTCAACAAGGAGATCGTTCACTTTAGCAAACTTTGTTACGAAATTAGTTCAAGAAATGGATACCAACCTGGTTTCGTTAAAGAGATTATCAAATTATTAAACACATTGCCAAAGGATCAACACGGTTGGGGCCGCTTTTTACCACTGTCTCATAGACATTACTTGGAGATGCACTTGGATTTCTATGCAAATCAGTATAATGTGAATGTCGAATATTTTAAAAACGGCGCACATTTTGCGGAACTACAGCAACAGTTGCTGCAACAACTTAACTGTCAAACTAAAGACGAGAAATCCTTTCTGCTGGAACACTGTGTAGACTGGTTCGTTCAGACGCACCTGACAAGCTGGAGTCAACTGGAAGAGCTAAAATTGCAACCGATCGATCTTCTAGAACGTGGAACAAGAGAAACGCGTAAACATCTAGCAATACTATTGGAAAAAAATGACTCAAGACTTCCAGACATTACAAATGTGCTTGCAAGCTTTGTAGCCATGATGAAGAACGACGAACATAGTTCGTTTATGTAAGTCGCCACATCCTATTATAATTACATATAATACTGTAAATTTATACTTTTTAAATTGTATAGCGCTGTGGCCCTTGTTAAATATGCAGCCAAACATTTGAGCGATGACGAAAATGAAAAACTTTTAGCGGATATTCTTATAATGATAAAAGATTTCAATCTGATTCTTGAAATTTTAAACAATGCGAAAATAGTGCCCAATTCTATCATCGTTAATGGCATTCTTGACGGCGAAATCAGCACAGGAGATGCTCGGTAAGTTATCTATGACAATAAATGACTATATCCCTTATATATCTCATATGACTTCACAGCATCGAAGCAGCTTATGTTAACAAAATGCCCTACGATGTATTCAATGTATCCGATGTATTCGATGATGTACTATACCGAGATGGACATATACATTTTGTTATACATCAATCAGACGGCAAAGTAAGTGCTGTATGTGATGAGCTGCTGCGCATCAACAATGAATTAACAGAAAAGAAGCCGCGTTATTTTGAAAATTGCAAAGAGCATAGAATCAAAATACGCATTGCTAGGGCATTGTTATTGATGAAAGATAAAATCAAATGGTCCGATGAGATGTGGACAGCAGTCCTAGCGCCCAATGATCAGTTAAACATCAGCTATATGTATGAGTGCCTCGTTGCTCAGCTGCTGCCCAGCGTGGATACATTGTTGGATCGAATGCACTCGCTGGCTTCGCTCAAACCCAGTCAGCAGGTGTCGATCATTTCTGTCGTTCACATTTATTGCATTGTCAACTGGGAAAATCTTGAGTTTATTCATTTGCAAGAAATCGCCACCTTAATTTTGCCCCACACAATGGGAGCACATTATCAGACACGTCTTCTCGCCCAATTGGTTCTTCATAGGCTTGCAGTGAAATCTGCAGAGAGCAGGTACGTATGAATGTGTATGTATATTCAATTAATATACAAATAATTTAAATATTTTCAGTATTCAATTGCCTATGCTTAATGCATTAAAGACAAGCATTGAAACTACTTTGGGATTTAAATTGCATGAATTGCAAAAAGAATCTCGCCTATTATTACCGACAGTAATATCTCAACCTCGTGCGGCTGATAATATTTTGTATATGACAAATACGCCATTCGATGAATATGTCAAAGTTGACAAAAAGCTTATTGACAAAGTCATAAAGGAGGCGCGAACTGCCTTTAAATCGAAAAGGCATTCATCAACAAATGTACCTGGAGTGCTCGCAGATCCAGCAAATTTAAATGTTCAGAAAAAAATGAATCCTGTAAACGATATATATCACTATATGGAATTAGATGAAACGGGCGGAAAGCAACATAAGCAGGAGATGATAGTGGTAGCTTCTTTAATAGACAAATTACCAAATCTTGGTGGCCTAGCACGCACCTGTGAGGTACTGGGTGTCAAGACATTGATTTTAGCTGCCAAGTCACTCGCGGATAAAAGTGACTTTACGAATTTAAGGTATAATCAATCTAAATATATTTTGTCCAACTATGATGAGATTACCTTCTTTTTCAGTATGACCGCCGAGAAGACCTTAAATATTGCTGAAGTAAATCCAGCTGCACTTGGCGAATTTTTAATTGAAAAACAATCGATGGGATATAAAGTTGTGGGTGCTGAACAAACGGCGCAAAGCATTAGTTTTACAGATTTTAAATTTCCTAAGAAATGTATCTTGTTGTTAGGGTAAGTCATCTTCTTTGAGTTAGCTTCCGTTTCGAATAGATAATGATTTTCAATTTACTTATAGACATGAGAAACATGGCATTCCAGTGGATTTAATTGCATTATTGGATTTTGCTGTCGAGATACCACAAATTGGAGTGGTGCGATCCTTAAATGTGCACGTGACAGGCTCATTGTTTATTTGGGAATACTGTAAACAGCATCTAAAGAAATAATGCTGGAAGCCAGCAAAGAACATCTTTAACGCTCTAGATGTAAATCCGAGAATGTGCCATGTGATCTTTTTTTAATGCCTTCTTTTAAATAAACTTAAAACGCATATAAAATATGTAATTTTTTGCTTTTGATGTGCCTCAATACTTTTGTATCGCTGAGAAGGAGACTTTGGTTTTCCGAAAAATGATTTATTTATATGCCTACGTATTTTCGAAATGTATCTTTATGCACACTGCATCTTTTTTATTTCGATAAAACGAACATTGTAATCGATGCTTCGTACTCATCGACAAACATTGTATCGATGCTATTCGTAAATAAATAAATGAATAAAAATAACTCAAAATAAAGGAACAAATCGTAAATAAATAACATGAGTTTCTCCGAAAATACGTCAGATTCCGACTGGTAAGACCAAATAATATATAAAAAAGTTCCTTCACCTCCTAACACCATTAAATAATTTAGGAAAGAGGCGAAGTTAAAAGTGAAACTCAATAGTGGTACTGGGTGTGGAAAGCAAAAATACAGCCAAAAGTTTTGTGAGAAGTGGCTCAGTCTCTTTGATCCATGGCTCCGGCGCTCTGCCGATGATCCCAACAAGCCTTTCTGCCGGGCTTGTCAGTGCCGCCTGGATTGCAATCGTTGTCATTTGGAGCGGCATGAGCGCACAACGAAACACAAACGGAATCTGGAATCACTCATTACCAAAGGCGAAGGTGCTGTGCGGAAGGAGTTGAGCGTACGTCAAGAGCGAAGTAAATACTACCATCAACGAAAGCGTGCCCTTAATCCGTGCACTGTTAAGCCCGAACACGCTGCCATAGTTCAGGAGAAAAACCTTTCCGAGGCGGTGGCAACTGCAGCTATCCCTACCAATGGCGTTATAGAAGAAAGGTGCGTATGCTTCATCCATCGCTAGGCTAATCATTTTTAATTGATTTGCTTTTGTGACAGCTCACACAACTTTGAAGTAATGGAAGGTACAGCTCAGGGACAGGTACAAAGTGCACCCATTGCAACAACGCAGGCGACACTCACGGCTGCTAACCACATCAGAAGCCCGCTTAAGGCAAGCCAACCAGTATCCAGTGCAGCAGTGAATCGCACCGCAAACAGTTCGTCCAATAAAGAAGGACTTAAGCTCCTTATGCAAATCCAACAGGATAAGAACGAACTAATGGAGTCATTTCGAGAGTTGATTGGAGTTCAGTTACCACACCCGCCCCCAAGAGAAAAGAATCATGTGGACCTGTTCTTTGACAGCGTCAGCTCCAGTGTCAAAGCCCTTTCTCCAAAACTCGTCGCGGAGGCAAAGATGCGCGTGTCGCAGCTGATCTGCGAACTGGAGCTGCGCGCCCTAAAAGAGAATAGTGCAAATGGAGACAATGCGGACATAGAGATGCCAATGGCGACGTCACAGGGCATCGGGCACCATAACATTTCACATCATACGCACTATGGAACTTTGACATAAAATTGTTAGCCGGGCTCAAAATGCAAATACATATATATATATATAGATAAGATTATGTCTAAGTTGTAAAGATATTGTAAATACATTTATTAAAATCAGTACAAACAAAATGTATTTATTTTGAAATTCAGTGAATTTAATCGATACATCGTATATACCAATGCAATTTTATCGATATATGATTAATTGATGCGCATCTCTTTTGTCCGGTGTCGGCGATATGTAAACAAATCCACAACACAAAAGTGATTAATGCCTAGAAGGCAAACAACTAGAAGCAATATACAAACATATATAATAATTTTAATTATTTTTTCAGTCGCAACTAATAAACATGTCCCGAAGGCGTCATGCTCTGAAAGCCAAATCACTGAATCGCGATGAACTTCTGCAGAAAATTATCCGAGATCGTGGGTTGTTGAACGCATATTTTCTTGATATTGCAAAAAAAGAGTCCGAGTCGACAGTGCCAAAAGGATCTGCTAGCTGCCTCACAGCAAAATCAGGAGTGCAACAGCGCGACAGCTATGATTTATTCTTCGAAAGTGCTTGCATCAGTATTAAAAGCTTGCCACCAAAACTGGCCGCTGAAGCCAAAAATCGAATCTCACATGTCATCACCGAGTTTGAGTTGCGTGCCATTGCGGAACGCGAAGCCCAACAGGCAATGGGAAAGCAGGAAGTCATTAAAGCCATCAGAGTATCTAACGAACCGGTTGTGGATCCCTCTACTGGGATTGTTTACAAATTCCATGCGTGCACTTAACGACGCTGTCCCTGAATTTACTGTCAGCATACGATTTTAAAAGAAAACTATTATCTCTTGGCATATTCGAGACAGTTCGGCCTAACAAAATTATTTAAATTAAATTTTATAAATTATTTTTACAAGAAAACCTTTTTATTTCGAATGCTTGTGTTTCCTTTTCGCCACTAAATTGTTACACTTTTATTATGCCAAAAGGAAAAAAGGTGTGCATCATTGGAGCAGAGGGCTGGTAGGATATGGCACCTATTGTGGTTATTAGCGTTTTCTTTATGACAAATGCCATCTATTTTAGGGGTTCTGCCATTTCCACTGCCGTGTGTAAAAATGTGCTCGACGGTAATTACGATTCTCGAGTTCATATCTATGTGTACGATGAACTAGTTAGAAGCCAATATCTTTCTAATCTGATGAATGAACAGCATGAAAATATTAAATATCTGCCTGGCATTAGGTTGCCCAAGAACTTGGTAAGATGAATTTTTTTAATCTAGTATTTGCCATTGGTTCAAGTTAACTGCTTTTGTCAGATTGCTGTCAATGATCTGATTGAAGCTGCACAAAGTGCCGATATACTAATATTTGCCACGCCGAACGACTTTGTACAATTATATTGTAACATATTAGAGGACTATGTGAAACCCACTGCCTATGCGGTCTCACTAGTCAAGGGGCTGGAGCATACTAGAGATGGCGAACTCAAACTATCTTCGCATGCAATCGCCGAGCGGTTGCACATTCCGTGCTATTCGATGATGAATGCCAACAGCGCCATGGAGATGGCACAGGGAAAACTCTGCGAGATGACCATTGGCTGCGACAACGATGAGCATGCAAGAGAATTGACCACCCTGTTTCAGACCGAAAACTGCATGGTGTTCATTACCGATGATGTGGATGGTGTGGAACTGTGTAACACACTAAAGGACCTAATTGCACTAAGTGCCGGCTTTATTGATGGCTTGAGACTGGGCGAGAACGCTCGGGTTGCTTGCCTTCATTTGGGCTTGAAGGAAATGATGAGATTCATCAAGAATTTTAATCCAACTACCAAGGTGTCTACATTTTTTGAAAGTTGCGGCATTGCCAATTCGGTGGTTTCATCCTTCGGTGAGTAGAATTACTTATCGAAGACCTCACTCTGCTCATTCTAGTTTTGCTTTAATTTTGTTTAGCTGATAAAAACGTTACATTTGCGAACAACTTTGTTACCTCACGAAAAACTATACAAGAGATTGAAGCAAATCTTTTGAACGGTCGCAAGCTTCTCGGACCCATAACCGCTGAGAAGATCTATGCATATTTGGAGAACAATGGATTGCAGAAAATGTGAATATAATCCATTGAATTGTAATGATAAATTAAAGCATTTAATGAACGTTTCCAAAAGGTATCCACTGTTTTCGGTCATACATCGTATCTGCCAGTTGGAGGTTCCCCCACAAGCTATTATAGATACCCTGCGACACCATCCGGACATGAGGTAAGTGTAACGAAATTAATGATTTTTATCATTTATCCGCATCTTTCATTAGGAACTACTCCTTTAAACAAATGCAAAGTGACGAGAATTTAATGCGAAACTCTTCGAACGCAGAAGGTGTTTTTGAGAACGTGGCAGACACAGTTCCCGAGCAAATGCCAGGCTCTCCGGAAATAATAATTTTTGGGTCGGATGATCCACAAAAGCCTAATAGCTCTAAGGACGAAAATGAACGGTTCTGGAAACCCTATGATAAATATTTTAATCTTCCCAACAAGACTACAGGGCTAAATGATTTATTAAAGAAGAATAAAGAAGCAACTGGGACCGTTGAAATGGAATCAGAAACTGATACGTCGAAAAGCAGTCCTCCGCCCAAGAACCCATCAATTGGGACAGACAATCTTTTAATCAGCTCCCAAATGATTTCCACAGATAAGGCAAACGGACTTCGAAATAGAGAGCAGTCGAAAAAAGATAAGCCTGATAAGGGAAAGCCATCGGGAAGCGTCGGTTTGAGTATGCCAAATGATGAATTTAAAGCATTGAGAGTGACGGTTAAGGGTACAAATCCAAAGTCTGGCGAAAAAAACCAAGAGGTATCGAAAAAAACAATTCATGAACAAAATGACACGCCAAACAGACACGAGGGTAAAGCGGACTTAAAGTCTAAATCAAGAAAATTTAGTGATAAGCACGGTGAAGCATCCAGCAAAGTTGCTGGAAGCTCAGATAAACAGAAGCACACAGAACAACCGCACTTGGAAAAACCTTCCACAAGTGACGGCAGCGAGCAGGCTCACTTCGACAATGAGCCAGTCATCAGAATCCAATTGTTTGAGGACGAGCCCAATGTATTAAGGTTCCTAGAACTAATGCGCAAAGAGGAAAACGACGCTTTGGCAAATAATAAGCTTCTTCCCTCAAGCAATAATGATGATTTTCTGGTGTTGGGAATGGCCACTGGAAAAAATAAAAGTGATAGTAATAAAATTAATTCTCATATTAATAAAGAACTAATTTTGAAAGGATTGGATCAGTGGAAAACTCTGGCCATTGAAAATACGCCCGACAAATATCAAGTACATTATAATATTGTTGAATCACAAGAAAAAGCAATCGACAAGGATGCTGAGGAGATTTATCAAAGCACGCCTAAACTGAACCCTCGAAATAATGATCAGCATTTGGTAAATTGTGAACACGAGCAAAGCAAACAGGAGCAACTGAGTAAAGAGGTTCAGGAAACCTTGCAGAGAGATCTGTCAATAGAGCCAATAATCTCACATTCCGGCAACAACGATTCAACAAAAATGGAGACGTTCCAAAATCTGAGAAATCAATTCGATATTTGGGGCTCTGCTGAAGAGCCAATATTAAAGCTGCGCTTAACGGACGAAAATCAAGATTGCTCGGCATTGGACCAAATCTCACCTCACACAACATGTCCGAAAATGGTCGATATAACACAGACACATCAGCAGACTTTACCAAGTGAACTGAAAATGCAATCCAAAGCTAACGATAATAATAACAATGACATTTCAAAATTGTTTCAGTCTGGTAATAATACGGATAACTATCAGAACACTGATAAGGCCGCTGTAATATATCCAAAACTGACACGTTTTAGTTTTGTGGAAGACGAAAGTTTTGCGGATCCGAAATTGGTTGATATTAAGATGCAATCCAAAGCTAACGATAATAACAGCAATGACATTTCAAAATTGCTTCAGTCTGGTAATAATACGGATAACTATCACAACACAGATAAAGACGCTGACAGTGATCCAGGACTGTCACATTTTAGTACTGAGGAAGATCACATTATTCCGGAATCGGATGTCGATGAATTAAAGCAAGTGCGAATTGCACAGGAGTTATTCAAGGAGTACAACGTTTCATTTGAACCCACACTTGCTGACAGCGACAGTGATTCGAAAAAAATGGATCAAATTGAGGACAATTCCCCTAAAAATTATTCGGCAAAACTTCCCCGAAGCGATAAACAAAATCCGGAAGACACTTTATTTGATGGCGACAGCAACGAATCGCAAGAAATCCAGTATGAGGCAATTGAAAAAAACCAAAATCTGAAACATTTTGATGAAGATTATGATAATTTTTCGGAGTCTTTGCCCAGTGAACTGAAAATGCAATCCAAAGCTAATGACAGCAACAGCAATGACCTTTCAAAATTGCTTGAGTCTGATAATAATACGGATAGCTTTCAGAACACTTATGAAGATGCTGACACTGATCCAAGACTGACACCTTTTAGTATTGAGGAAGATCACATTACTCCGGAATCGGATGTCGATGAACTAGAGCAATTGCGAATTTTACAGGAGTTATTCGAGGAGAATAACGTATCGTTTGAACCCGTACTTGCTGACAGCGACAGTCATTCGAAAAAAATCGATAAAATAGAGGACAATACCCTTAAAAACTATTCGGCAAAAGTTTCCCGAAGCCATAAACAAAATCCGGAATTCACTTCATTTGATAGCCGCAGCAACGAATCGCCAGAAATCCAATATGAGGCAGTTGTAAACTACGAAAATCTGAAACATTTTGATGAAGATTATTATCATTTTTCTGTATCTGATCCTATACATACATCCAAAATGCTCAAGGACTATAACGTTGGAAATGAATTCAAATCATTTGCTGACAGCGACAATGACCAACAATCTTCAAACAAGTCCTTTGAAAAAAGATCAAAATCCAGTAAAAGTAGTAGCGAAGATTCTGCGAAAGTCCTTAAAAACGACCAACATTTCTCGGAAAAGGAATATACATCACTTAAAAGCGGCAGCAAAGACCATACAAAAGATCGACATGAACACAGTGATGAAAGAATGAGGAACGAGTCGGAATCTACAATGTCCAACATCGACGAAGATGATGTTCACGCGTTTTTGGAATCAGAAGAAAATCAAAACTATCTTCAAACGAAAGGAGACATTCTAGACGATATGGATAACAAAGCTATTACAAATTTTGAAATCGAACCCAAACAGAAGACATATCCTAAGTTCAAGCCGTTCAACATTGACGACGATCCAAAGGTCAGCAGGAGCAGTGATAACGATAAACGGAAAGTTTGGCGTCGAGATAGTAAGAAAAGGGTTAGAGACGAGGGTAAAAATGTACCTGAAATTAGTCTCGATGAGGATCAAAACTTAGGAACGGAAAATAAATTACTGGATATCACAAATAAAGGTAAGCCTTCCTCAGAATGGGATTGGTTGTTGGATGATAAGAAACTAGACGACTCTTTCGAGGGCCCTAAGCAGGGAAATCTGAAAAAGATGGTTTCCTCTCTGTATCAAAACATGCGTAAAAATATAAAATCATATGAACCAGAAAAATTAGAAGAGCCAAAACAGCAGCATGATTGGCTACAAAACAAAACGCTTAATGATAGCCCGGAACCTCTCATCGCACCCAGTGTTTTATGGCCCAAGCATAAAAGGGTAAAAGAGTTGACCGAAGCCAGAACGAAAACGAACTCTTTAATTTCAAAGGCATTTGCAAATAAATGGCAACAAAAAGCAGAACAGAGCGCTATAAAACCAGACGAGCCAGTAAGGCGAAAACCAAAAAAACCGATTTATTATAATGCCAAAAAACCATTAACCAAACGACTTCTGTTCAAAGTTAAGGCCAAATCGAGGAGCAGTGAATTGCAAATGGATAATAAATCAAGTAAATTTAGTCTAAGGAAAATCGTTTCAAAGGGCCAGCCCAAGGAGAAACGGGTCGACTATCTGGGAACTAATCCCTATATTCAATATCAAAACGTACTGCCCGCGCGTTCTAAAATATTAAAGGCGAACAGCAACACCAACACCAAGCCATTCCATCCTCCAATCAATCCCCGCATACCCATACCCCATCCCCCATTTGATGTGCGGGATCACGAATACCACACGGTGAATTTTCGTCCTGCACCCGATCTGCTGCGCAACATTTCGCTCCCGCGCAGGCGACTTGTGACCACATACAAGATGGCTAAAAAGATGGGCGCCCAAGGCGTACCACGGCCAACCCTCAAGCTGCCGCAATCCATGATGCGCTCCTCCGTTTTTGCCGTACAGCTGGGCATTTTCGCGGCTCTACTGGCGTGCTACAAGACAACCTGCAAATAACAACGATTCCCAAATGATCCATGGGCTTATCTCTGACTCCCAATAACACCGATTCCACACTTTTATCTGTTTTGGCAATAAACTTGTAACATATATTATGTCCACACATATTCCTCGATGGGGCGGCGCTGAAACACCTGCCGCGCTTCCGCTGACTGCAACGGTCGAAAGGTGTTTAGCAGCGGTCGTCCAAGGCGATCCCGTAGCTGCCAAAACTTTGGTAGTTCCCGATGGGAAATGGGCAGCACCTCGGCGAAGACATGCCACAGCACAACTGGCGAGCAGGGCGGCGTTGTCAATGAACCCTTGTAGGCATAAAAGTTGCCCCTGTCCAAATTACCCAGCAGTGATCCAAGTGTGAGGAATGCGGCTGGCGTATAGCTATTGTTAAACTCTCCCAGATGTAACAGCGATCCAAAGATTTCATTCAGGCCAGGCTGGAAATACAGATAGTCTGACTGAAAGCAAAAAATACATTGGGCTTAGCTAGTTATTGTTATCAGCTTAAAATGCTTTATGTAGATTCACTTACTCGGACCACCTTAAAGAGCACGGCTAGTACGGCGATGCCATCCGTTTGATTTCTCGCCTCCTCGTCACTCTGGTATTTTGTATTGCGATGCACAATGTGCATTTCGAGATCGTAGCGACGACCGTTTATCAAATGCTCCGAGCCCTTGCTTTGAGACGAGCCCCAGTGGAAGTGGACGGCCATCGCCTCATAAAAGTCACCCAGAAGGCCGCCCGTCAAATATGGACGTTCTCCAAACACTGTCGCCGGCACGCTGAACTCAACTGCAACTCAACATAAATATGAATTGAACATTTCCATATGATTTCCACCTACCTGTATGTCCATTGTTTCTGATGTTCAAGAGCTCATCGAAGGGCTCCTCATATAAGCCAAAGTACAATGGCGGTAAACCAATGGGTATTACTTTGAGCGGGTTGAGTGCTATGGGCGACTGTTCGGAGCCGCCACACTGTGGGTAAGTGTATTGCCATTTCTGAGGTTCATCATAGCTAAAGCGTAGACCCTCCGGCAATAAATCTACGAAAGGATAAATAAAGAATGAAACTTGTTGTATTGGTTTTTAACATTTGGATGGATTCTAATGTAATAGAATGGTGGAGTCAAATGCAAGTACAGACAAGGGCATACCAAGGTTTGAATTGCGTTATTTTCAACTTGAGATGCTAATGCAACATTTTCATTGTGGGAAGGATTATTTTTATATTTCAATATCTAGCCAAATGCAACTATTTTTTTTTTTAGGCTTTCCTCGTTGATTTATTTGTAAAACTGTGCAGATTTATTCATCCACTATTCACACGCTTAAGTTCAGTTAGTGGGGCAATTCCCAGGTACCTCGACCACAATGACCAACTGTTTTGACTCGATTCCCAAGAGCCGCTGGAGTCAATTGCATCAATTTGCTGCTCACCATGCCAACTAAATGTGCAATTAACCAATTTAAGTAAAGATCGCCAAAAGAGAGAGTCTATCTGCGCCATCTTATATAATCATTGTAAACAATAAGCATAACTGTGACATATTCCATGTTATTTTCGTAAAGCATTTGTGCATGCAATTTTAATTATTGTTATTATTTACAACCCGTTGCTTTGTTTGCTATCCATTAGATGATGCGTGTGCCCCTCTAGTGCCGCAACAATTTGACAGTTTTATGGTCGCTTAGGGCGATATACGAGGCATTTTCGATTAGAGATGCTTCATAAAATGTTACCAAATGCTGTGCGCCATGTACCGTTGCAGATCGTCTCATAAAACACAAGTCGATTAACCTTATTGCACATACAAGCACAAAATATCTCAAAATATTATGTTAACAGGGAAACTTTGTTAGATCTTCACAATTTTGATAGTCAATCGTTGATATTCTTTGGTCACACTTGGTTGATTTGTAAACTGATTTTTTCTTATGACATTTGCAGATGAAGAATTTCTCAGTAATAAAACCCACTTGCAGAAAACGGCAGCAGAAAAAGCAAACGTTGATAGAAATCGCCAATGGCCGGAAAATGCATTCTACACAAAACACAAATCGACAAACACAATTTACAAATATGTATGCTTATGTAGGTGAGTACATATGCAATTGTTAAATCCGCGCACTAACGACAAAGATGAGCAGGCCGCGTTGCTCTGCAAACTGAGCCATGCTCACGGCTTGCTTAGACCTTTATATGGAGCCACAGTTGCGACAATGACTTCGCCGACAGCCCTTCGTCAGCGTCATCTGCCGCGACGCCGACGAGATCTTTGAGACCATCATCGAGCCTTACGCACTTTTATTGAACAACAGTTTGGTGCGTGAACTCAAATTAGGCACAAATTAAACTTTCAAAATAAACACAATGGTTAAAATGGTTAAAATATTACATTTTGTGTTTAATTATCCAATCGATATGAATTTAATGCATACTCCGATTACCGGAATGAGAATCAAATATAGATGCAAAAGATTTTAGCAAACTTCGATTTACGTTTCGTCAGTGCTCGGGGATTACAGCTGAGGAGGCCATGTCCAGAAATGCTTCAAATCTCATACATTTATATGCAAACCATTATTCTTGGTCATACGTGGCTGAGCTGATAAAAATCAACATACAGAAAAAAAAGAAGAAGAAAATCGAAGGCTTAGTCAGACTAAGATTAAAAATAACACTTGCAGGCATTTAAGAGTTTTACGACATTTAAATCTGGGCTTACACAACACTAAGCAGTAGATAATGATAATAACATATATCAAACTCACCTTTTTTTCCAATTCTCTATGAGATAATGTTTCTAACTGGTGCGTTTTGCTCATAAAATGCTTGCTGCAATAAGCAAAACAGTGCTACTATTTAAACCCAACTGTAAACCGATTGTTGCTGTCGCGAGATAACTTGAGCTGATCTAGCACCATTGTATATGTAAATACTCCAACGTCAAGTTTTTTTTTCCTTCCCATTTATTATTTAGATAAAAATATAAAATTGCATAATGGTATTAAAAACGTGGCAGATAAACATTATTTGCTTTGATCTTGTATGTAGACAAGGCATTTGTTTTATTTTAGACAAATTAACAACATTTTAATGTTGGCTGAAACTGCCGTTCTTGAGATAAGCCATTCTTCAAAATTTATTCAAGGGTTTGAAAAGGTTAGTTTCTCATTTTACTTCAACTCAAACTAAGCTCACATGTTTTCTTTGTGCCTTTTACTATTTATTTCTCAGTTCTGACAATAGTTGGAATATTTTTATGTTGTACAGCAGGGGCGCAACCAGCCTGTTGTAAAGGGGTGATTTGGGGGGATGGCCAGAATTTCTGTTTTTCATACTCATTCCAAGTTTTTTTAAGCCATTGAAAAATGTATCCTTTTCAACTGGATGGACCGACAATGCTCCCCCATCTCATTGCGTACGCCCATGGTGATAAAGGTTCTTATTGTGTTATTGGCAACACTTTCAAGTGAAAGCAATTAATGGCAATATCAGTGCATGTGTTGGGGAAGTGCCAGGGAAATGGTCAAAGATCAATATCAAATTCGAGCACATTCTTGAGGCGATAAGTGGAAAATACACATAAATGTTTTTTATACTACTACATATAATTCACGTCGGTCAGCTGGCAAATTCGTCTCTAAATCTCTTTCATATATGCTATGCAATGGTTTTCAAACAAATTTATTTATAAATGTATATAAAAGCTTTTGAGTGTGAATTTTGTTTCTCTGTGCTAAAGCAAATTGCGCAAAGCAATTTAAATATGATAGTTCAGTATACTGTCATTTAGTCAACTAAATAATAATAAACAACAATTTTAAATACTTCAAATTTTAGTTTGCGTGTAAGAGGACTTTTATTGATTTTTCGCTTGCTCTCAACGTGCTGCGGCACAAACAACAACAACAGCAACCGGCTCAGCATCAGCTGTTGTGTCACAGAAAGCAGAAGTCAGAAATCAACAGCGACTGCGACGGTGACTGCGACTGTGACGGTGACTGCGACGCTGAATAGTAGCGCACATTTTGCCAATAAGAATTTTGCGCAGTACTTGGCCGCAGCCAATAGGAACACAAACGTTGTTGCATGCAGAAGTGTTATGAACAAAACGCATTGCTGAACTCCAGACGTAATTGCAGCGGGCGAGTGAAAGAGTGCGTGGGAAAGAGAGAGACAGGGAAAAACGGAGCACGTTATGTTCAATGCATTAAAGGAAAAACAGTAACGTTCTGTCGAAATAACTAACATTTATAAAATTCACTAATAACCAAAACCTACGCAAAAACCAACAAAAATTTATCAAAACACACAAGCAAACACTCGTAAAAAACAAAAAAAAAAAAAAAACGAAGAAAAATGCGCGAGCTTAGGGAGCAGCGACAGCGTCAGGCGTAAGTACTACCATATATATGAGAGAAGGACAGAGAGTGAGTGTGAGAGAGGGGGGTGAGCGGCAAAAAGAATTACGCGTTATAGGCGAGAGACGCTTTGGCGCGCTATTCCCTTCAGTGAGTAATTTAAAGAATAAAGCGTAAATACGAACAACGAAACAATAACAATGTGGGGAAAGAGCAAACTATGATAATATGGCATGCAATGGGAGGCAGCAACGCCAGCAGCAGCACAAACAGCAACCGCAACGAAACTAACAATATGCGAGAGTAGGAAGCGCGAAATAACAAACAGAAATTTGATACGATACGAAACGGCGAATGTGGCGAGCAAAACACAGAGACAGAAAAAGCACAGAATGAAGCGCGAAGCCAAAACGTGTGTGTGTCTGTCCATGGGCATGGATATAATTAATGTATTTCGTTTTGTTTTGTTTGTCTGTGTTTTCTGTGTTGTGTTTAGTTTTGGCTTGTGGGCGCGTGTTCTTCCTCTGTGTCTTTCGGATTCGTTAGCCAAAAATATGTGCGGTATGCGTTATGTTTTCAAACAAGGTATCAGAGTCGAGTCTCGTGTCTCACCAAAACGTTCCTCGAGCTGTACACTTTAAAGCGGTCTCTATTGAAAGTCGGAAGCACATATAAATGTAGTGGTAGGGTATTTAATTGCAGGTCGCATCTTAAAAAGAAATGTGTATATGAAAAAAAAACAAGTATTAAATCATTCGTATTTTAATGAAATTATTATTAATTAGATTTCTCAGGCATTCACAGTTCGACACACAGAAACACAATTTTGTTGGTGTTGTAACATTGAAATTGCTGGCGTTTAAGCTTAACGCAAAGACCTGTTTTTCTTTTTGATTTCAGTTCCAACTTAATTATGAAAACAAATCGCCTTGTACTATTGCGCCATGGCGAGAGCGAGTTCAATCTGAGGAATCTCTTCTGCGGTTGGCACGATGCGCCACTCAGTGCCAGTGGTAAGTTTGTCATAATGCTTACATTATCATATTATATGTGTATATATTATTTATGAATGTCAATCGTTTGATCGATAAATAGGTTTGGAAGAGGCGCGTACCATCGCTGCAGCTAATTTGATAGCAGCCAATTTGGTGTTCGACAAGGTTTACTGCTCGACACTGAGTCGCTCTAAACATTCCGCTGAGGTAATCTTAAGCGAAATGAAATGCTCCTTTCTGCCGACGGTGTCCGACTGGCGACTCAACGAGCGCCACTACGGCAATCTGACCGGTGCCAACAAACGGGATATGGCCAATCGATATGGCGAGGAGCAGGTACAGTTTTGGCGACGCAACTACGACGGACTGCCACCCCCAATCGAGACCAGCAACAAATACTTCTATCATATCTGCAACAATCCCGCCTTCCAAGCTGTGCCCATCGATCAATTTCCGCTCACCGAATCGATGCGCTTGTGCGTGGATCGAGTCAGTCCCGTCTGGGCGGAGATTCGCAAGGAAGTGCTGGAAGGCATACGCGTTCTGATCGTCGTCCATGGCACTGTAACCCGAGCTCTGGTTAAGCACATCGAAGGTGAGTAGTATAGATTCTGGTTACTGATCAATCTCTGGATGACTAATGCTTATTATAATTATAGGGCTGACTGAAGAACAAATTGAGAAAGTGAACATACCCAATAGTGTGCCCATTGTTTACGAGTTCAATACGAAAACCGGTGAGCTAACAGGTGGCAGCAAATATCTGGGAGACGCAAAATACATTGAAAAAATGACAGAAAAAGTGGCAGGTATTGGCAATTGAAAACTAAAATTACAATCAAGGAAAAACATGCAGTTTTTTGTTTTTTGTTTAATCTATTTTGTTAGTGATAAGAAAATATATTTCATTTAACACTTTTCGTATAATAGTAATAATAATATATTGTTTTTGCATCTACGCTCATAATTGGAATTGAGTTTTCTTTGACACACGTTGTCAATTCAAGTAATCAACTTATTTATCCCATGATAAGCCCAGCAGAACAGATAGTTACCAACTTTGGATAGCAATAAAAAAAAGATTGTGAGCAAGCACTTAGCTAGTTTTTTTTTTTATTTTCTTCATTGTATAAAATAATAGTTATTGTATTCAATATCATTAATATATAGTAGTTGACACAGTTAAATGCATTTAGTAATACTTTTAGTTTAATAGTAGTTTTGCTCATTGTAATTGTAGAGAGAATTTAAATTATTGGGCAGTATGTAGATATCCTCCGGGCGGCCATTGAAAACGAACGGACGCTTCAGCGACATCAGTTTGGAGTCTTGCTGCGGTGCTGGCATCGAGGCGAGCCCAAAGTTCTGATGGCCATGTCCAAAGCCAGCTATCGAAGCTGGCGACGGTGGCGGTTGCATTGGTCTATAGGGGTTGGTGGGCGTGGGTGGGCGCACGTTGAAACCGTTTCCGTAACCAGCAGATGTAAATGGTGCCAAATCGTTGGGAGCACCATTAATGTGATAAATGCCCGATGGTTTTCCATTGGCCAAAAAGTTAACGGGCAAATTAAAAACCGATCCAAAGGTGGAGAATGTGGGCATGGGCTGATAGGTCAACAGCGGTGAGAAATTGTTGCCAAACGTTGCGGGCGCCAGATTAGTGGGTACAAACATGTACGGAGTGGGCGGCAGACGCACATAGAAGATGGGCGAGTTGCGAGATGAAGGCGACGACGTTGGACGCCGTGCGCCGGCTGAGCGTGACATGACCACATCATCCAGCTCACTTCTGGCGCCCTGATAGGTGGGATAGAACATATCGGGCGCTATGTAAAGTGGAAAGGGTATTAGCACAGGTTGGGCGTAACCAATAAATGGCAGCATCTTGGGCATGGGCATAGCAGGCGACGGTGGCGGCATACTCTCGAACGGATTAATGGACGCAGTGTTGGCGGCGGCTGCAGCTATGTACGGATTCCATACATAGTTGTTATCTGGCATTCGGGATTCCTGCTTAAGCTCCTGCAGCATTTGATACGAATCATCATCCTCCTCCTCCTCGCTCTTTATATTCTGCTGCTCAACTGGTAACTCCGAGTCATGCACATACTGCTGCTGCCCCGTTGCGGTATTGAGATTTGCCGGCTGCTGCGGCGGCTGTTGGGAATGCTTCGCGATCGACTGCTTCTTGACCAGTTGCGACAAATTCGCGGCATGTGCAGAGTAGATCAGCTGCAATGCCACCAGAATGTGCAGGTATGTTGTCCACATGCGCATCGCCATCGTTTGGTTTGACTGCAAATGTAGTTATTAAGTTGAATGTAAGAATTGCGATTATCTGGCAATCTGTTCAAGACATTGAGTCATTTAAATTCGATACGGAATGAACGATATTTTATTTATTAAATATGCACGCATAAAATATGTGTTATTTTGTCTTTTAATTTATGTCCTACTTCAATAATGCGATTATTTTCTGTAATCGGCACATACAAATAAGAAACTCAGAATGGGAAAAAAAATTAACATGCATATTTATCAGACTTTCCCAACAGCTGTTTTCGGAACTTTTCATGTAGGTCTTTACAGCTTTGTATAACTTTATTTTCCGTCATTAAGCGTTCCGATATCTTTGTTACTTTTTGCTATTATCATTAGTTTTATTTGTTGCGTTGCCTATGAAAATGTGTATTAAAAAGAAAACTAATCTTTTATCATTTCATTTATGGTATTTATATGTCCACAGGTGTTTGTCAGATTTTGACGGATCGGATATATCCCTATAACACAATTGGATATTTAGCATGAACAAATTTGCTGTTTTTTAAGTGAACTAGCCTTAACAAATGAATTGTGATCTTCGATATGAAAAAATTTAAGTTATTTTATTATTTAACTACTATCAAAAATGAACTCCATGTTTTTTATTGATCATCTTAACAAATCAATTATGATCTCCATCACACTATGTACACTTAACAAAAACCAAGCAATATCCGACTTTAATGGCATTAAACAGGCATCAAAAACTAATTTGTTGGTTTCACATTTTGGTAAATTAAAATTCGACAAGAACTCCATAAAGAGAATCATTTACACTTTGCACTTTTTAATTGTTTTTTATTTTTTGTTGGCTTACATAAATTAGTGTTATTGATGATTTTCACTAGTTATGCAATTATTCTACACAGTTATTAAACAATTTATACATGTGGTCCAAATGCTGCTCGGCTTGACAAACAGGATGCGTATCCTATCAAACTGTCCACAAGCAAACAAAAATAAACTGAAAGATGGACTGCTCAGCAGGCGCGTTCAACTGGCAATGGGTGTGAACGAGTTGAGATGGTGGGCTTTATATATTGGCCAAGAAGTCGTCAAGTCGCTGCGCATGCGCACTGGCCAAGAAGCGAGTTGCCCACAAGTACCTACAGAATCAGAACAAAACAAAAAAATATAAAAATAAATATAAAAATAAAGGTAATGAGTGTTGGCTGCTGCTTGTTATTAGCTGTTAGCAAGTTGCTTAAAGCACTTAACGTTACGCCAAATAATGGTTCGATTTCGATTTGCGTAGATTGCGTGCTTGGCTATCAAGTGCAACACTTGTTAATTGCTGTCAGCGGAAGCTGATCAAAATGATCAAAAAATTAAACCAAACAAAAAATCGTTTAATTCTAGCCCTACAAGACTGAATGTCTGCCTTTAATTTAATTAGCGCCAGGACAAATATATATACACATATATATATATATTGCATAATATATAGGCTTGATCGGACTCATGTATCCGCGACCTCAACCAATTTTGATAGCTGAGGCTAGTGTATCTGCTAGTCGAACACCTAGACCATGGTAGATTGACGAGGAAGTCAGATGAAAAGCTCATTAGTCAGTGACATCCAGAAAGCGCTCTGCTTAGCAACCTGCTTTATCACCTGTATTATTATTTGCAGCTTGTGCATAATTGCATAGTAGGGCATCATTTTTTATTTACGACAAACTATACAAACTATATGGTACACTCAGAGAAAATTGAAGTACTTTCAAAAAAGTCTCAATCATACAATATTCAACTGAACATGTCTTAAAAACAGTCTCATTTTAAGAATTATAAAATTCATTCTCTGTTCACCAGTTTCCACCTTGTCCGTCAATTGTCAGCGTTGTTACTCAATTTTTTCGTGTAGTGTACATCTTTATTGTCTGCATAATTCCCGGCTAATGTCATTTATGGCTGCATATTAAGCCATGTCATAGACCTTGCTTCTGCTTGAGAGAAAGAGAGAGAGAGAGACAGAGAGAAAGATAGAAAGAGAGAGCGAGAAATTCTTGTACAGTTATGTTGGTTTTATAAAAGGGGTAGATAAATAGATAGATAGGCGCTCCCTAGCATTGCCCGGTTGCAATTTTCATATTCTAATAAAAATAATTTTTTATTTGTCATTGCCACTGACATTGGCGCCGGCGCCGGTGCTGCTCCCCTGGAGATTAGGCCGATAATAAATTACATTGCTAATTAAGCGTCTCGACTGTCGGCCGACTGTAACTGCAGCTAGAGACAACCACGCAGATGTAAAAGATACAGATACAAATACCTAGCACACATATCTGTTCCCTGTATGCGTGTACTTACATGCCACAGATTGCGCTGCTGCTGGTGGTGGAACAGAACAGGAACGACAACAGCTACAGATAGTCAGAGGCAACAATAATGAACGGATGGTGCCATAATAAAGCCGAGCCAAGTTAAGTTCAGGCCAAGAATATGCGCGCCAACGTAATTAGCCTTGGAATGTCCTTGTGCACGTGACCATCAACCCGGACAGCAATCCGCAGCAGCAGCGGGTCTTTTAATGCTGAGATGCTGCTGCTGCTGGCAGCTGGTAGCTGTTAGCTGTTAGCTCCTACCAAATGCTAAATATAAACGCGCGTGCCTGCACCACATCTAACTTGGGCACACTTTCCTAACGAAGCCAAGCCGCTGGTGTCGCACACTCGAGGTGTTGCTGCCGGCAATTGGAACGTACATAAATGTGAACGCCAAACGTAAACAACCAACAAGCAGGAACGGGATTGTCTTAGTTACGCCGAAGCTTGCATACCCTTTCTTTTCAATTAGATCATCTTAACATTCTATTCTTGGTATTTAATGACCCCATCATCACCAAACTTCTCTACGTCTTCTTAGTCCATCCTCTTCTTGATATAAATTAGAAATTACCAAGATCGCATTGAGTTCAGAAGCAATTCCTTCTCGTTGCTCCCAAGCCTATTCCAGCAGGTTGTTTCTTATAAATCTTCCGTCAATGGTTAACAATCCGCTTTTCTATTGGGTCGTCCTAAATATTCAATACTAATGTAACTTCTGAGAGTTCTTGGTAAACTTATCATAGTCCACATTTTACGCTCAGATTTATTATATCCTTATTTTTCTTTATTTTTATATTTAGTTTTAAAATTATTATAGTGCTCCAATCCGGTCGGCATCGACGGTGATTAACATAATTACATGCTGATCAAGAATACACAAATATACTCTATGGATTTGGAGACGTCTATTTTACTGCGGTACACAAGCCTCATGACCAAATCCTAATAGCTTCTACAAGAGTATAACAACTACATCTAATGCTACTATCAAAGGCACACAAGGGTTCATTAACACCACCGCTCTGACGGTTGACAACTGGACAACAGCAACAGCAACAACAACAAATACACACACTTGGGACACTCGGCACTTTTTTCTGCAGTACCAGCCAACAAAAGTACCCGGCAACAGTTCCAGCCATCGTTTAGCTCATTTAAAGTAAACTATTTTGTGTTTCTATACCAAACTTTGATTATTCGAACAATAAGAGGCGCGAGATCAAATCAAATACAATAAGTAAAAAAAAAGTAAGAGAACAAAAACTGGGTCAGCTAGCGGCACGACCGCATCCATAACTGAATTATGTACATAACCCTTTAAGAAGCAAAAAATATTGGTTATGTAAATACCATTGCCAAAATACACTTTCGGAAAAAAAACGGTAACCAAAAAGTTACTTATTTACACTTTAAAAAATAATAAGTGTGTACAGCCTTCAATTCTTGCAATGTTTTAGCCAATAATTAGTTCTTTACAATTATTATTTACTTGCGATATGACAATCAAATTACAAAACCCGTGTGCTTCTCAAGCTTAGGGTATTGCAGCAAAAGCTTATTGATATTGCCAAGTAATTAAAACACTCAGACTGCACTCCAGAATTCACAAAACACGCGCCAGCACTTGGCTACTTTCTTTAACGACCAGCGGGTAATGTTCTTTTCAATGCCTGCAAGCCAAGGAAATCACTTAGCTGAGTACACATAATTGTTGTTTTTGCAATTATTTACGCTATTTTCATTGACATTATTGTTATTTGTTTATTGAGCAAACTGTTGAGCTGACTGTTGTGTCAAAGAATTGTTATAGAGCCCGAAAACAGTTCAGAACCATCATTGGGCTGGCGCCTGACAAGAAGACGAGGTGGCCGAGTGGTTAAGGCGTTGGACTGCTAATCCAATGTGCTCTGCACGCGTGGGTTCGAATCCCATCCTCGTCGCAATGGACTTTTTGCGAAATTTCAGTATTTCTTAAAAAATGTAATTAAGCCACGTTTCTCCCACGCTTTTATAATTGTCCAATTGTGGACAAAAATAAGAAAAGTCTTGAATTGTATCTATTTACCATAATATACAAAAAGTAGACAGCTCGACGAGGATGGGATTCGAACCCACGCGTGCAGAGCACATTGGATTAGCAGTCCAACGCCTTAACCTCTCGGCCACCTCGTCATATGCGACCCTGGCAACCAGTTGCTCATTTGATGCACCACTTGGTTACAGCAAGCAGTAAAATTAAATTAATGTTCAAAATTTGACTTACTAATCATAAAATTTAACTTAATGTAGTAATTCACATATACAAAATGTTAGAAATTACTTAACTACTTAAATATTTGTATAAAACATTTATATTAATATTATGATAACATAAAATACATTTATGCGTAAGATGCGCAGCACTGCTTTCTAAGCACTGCTTTGTGTATTGTAAACTGCTTTGTTCCACTAAACTAGTGCACTGCTGTGAATTATAATTACTAAGACCTTAGGACTACCCTTGCCACGTGACGAGGTGGCCGAGTGGTTAAGGCGTTGGACTGCTAATCCAATGTGCTCTGCACGCGTGGGTTCGAATCCCATCCTCGTCGATGACTTTTTTTAGTTTCTTTCTTACTATTATAATTTTTTTAAATTTAAATGCTTTTAATTAAAATGTTTTGCAGCAAAAGTACAAAAAAAAAGTTGGTAACTTTCTATCTGATAAAAATTACACATAAAGTTTAATATGATAACTTCGCAGAGCCAATACTCAATTTAAGTTGGCTCTTTAAGGCAAGATGGTTATCAGGTTTCAATTGAATCTAAAGCTTTTACGACCGCAGCTGAAGCGCCGCGGGGAACGTTTAATTACCGGCCGAGAGGTCGTAATATGAACGGAATGAAAATAGATACATTGATAACAAGTTAAGTGTCGATGACGACGACAACTCGATGTGCTCGTGTGGAAGCTGCTTAGAGGATGTATTCGCTAGAATTTCAGTTTATTGTCATTGACCGTGAAATGGTCGCCAAGATGCTGCCTATGCGTCAAGGTCGCCAAAGCGCTGGACAAGCTGGAATCCACAATAATTGAGGCGACTATTTGGAGTTGTAGGCGCGGTGGCATTCAAGCCAACAAAACAAATTCCAAACGTAACCATAATAATAATAACAAAATAAAATGCCAATTGAAATAATGACTGGCTTTGAACAGTTAAAATCGCTACAGTAATTAACTTCATTTCAACTGATTTCTTTTTTATCTATTTGCGACGACGACTAATGAATCTATATACTCCAATTGGGAGTGCAACAATATAAATATACATATAGAAAATAAAAACTGGTTTTATTTGCAATAAACAGCTGTATATATAGTATATATCTCGTTCACTAATTCGTGAAAATCCAAGAACTGTTGTAGCTTCATTTTCCGTCGACGACGTGTGGAAAACTCATGCAACTATAAATCATTGGCGATCATAAAAATTTACTATCAATCGTTTGCTCCAATTGTCAGGAAATTGGAAAGTTTTGTTTTTATAGTGCGGCATATAAAGTAAATGAGATATATAGTGCGCAAATCGTTAATCGCATCTGATGTGGGAGCTGTGCATAGTCATACATACATGCAAGAGAAATTCATTTAGACCTATGCTTTTACATTTTTTAATCAAATTCATATTCTCTGATAATGATTCTGTTTACCAGATGCGTTGGAATTATTGTTCGATTTGAATCACCACTTGTCCGATTACAGATTCCACTTAAGTCGCTGCACAACAGCCCAGATTCGTAGTCGATCTGTGGAGGCAGCTAATTCAGTGCAGGGCACGCTTCAGCGCCCAGTTTAACCTTTTTTACTTGTGGTCACTTGCCACTTTCACAAAAAAAAAAAAAAATGCAACACAAAATATAATAAAATATAAATATATGTATAAGCGGCTACTGGATGTTGGACTATCAAATACCCTGCATAAATTTCTTGGTGTGCTTATTGCTCAAGCGTTTTTCAGCCATTTACGTATTCTTTTATGTGTACATATTGCTAAAAAGTTTCTCATCTGTTGGTTTATCTTCTATATATATAACTAAATTTCTTGATATTTAGTTGGAAGTGAATTAGGGAAGGGTCCTGTATGGTGTTTCATATAATTCTTATTATCGTTCACATCGAGAACAGCAGTCATTAATTTTTTGGTTAGCATACCCCTCATGGGTCAGCTCAACAAGCTTGGCAGATTATCGACAAATGCGATGGGCAAATATTGAATTTGTGGCTTAAAACATCTCCGCGTCTGCTGTTGCTGTTGCAACAGCAGATTAAGGTGATCAGATCTTTTCCTTTAGTTGCATTTCCTTTCGTCTGCTCTACAAATATTTAACTTTCAATGAAAGTCAGAGTCGTGTAATTGCTGACCCCAATCGGAGTGTATTACTCAGAAAACGCCAAACAAAAAAAGACGGATCGAGATTGTTGGCATTGCATAAGCCGCCGCAAAGCGATGACAACTTCATTTTGAGTGCACAGCGCGAAAGTCTGGTGGTTCAATTAAATGGCGATGTCCACATGCCGAAACGCCTCAAAAATCAAGATGAAACAAGCTGAATAAAAAAAACACCAAAGACAAAAGGCCAGTTAGTCCGATTAAAGCTTAATCGCTTGCCGTCAAAACGAGTTTAATGAACTTGCGAATTGAACAACAATAAAATGTGAAACTACTACACATAATTAGGCAGCATATATTTATGACCATGCATATGTATATGTATATCTTATCTAGATTATTGGCTTAAGAGTGTGTTTGTATGTGTTGGCGCCAACTTTAGGTGAAACTGTGGGTGTTCCGGCCATCATCAACGGTAATTCGGGGTAATGAAAACATATAACTGGCCTGCCTGCCTGCCTGCAGACTTCCAGAGCAAAGCAGTTGTCAAGAAACACGCAAGCATCAGGTGTTTCTGTCATTTATGTAGTATTGCAAAAAATAAAAAAATACAAATAATAATGTTGTACGACTACAATATACCCTGAACGAAAATTCAAAAGTTTTGCACACTTAAATATAAGTATGAGTGGATAAGCTCACATTTTTTATGACAGCTACAGGCACTGAGCAGTAAAGCGAGAAAAAAAAACGCTTGTTTCCTTTCAAATGCAAGAAGTTTTGGAATTTGATGTTACTTATCCGATCAAAATTAACTTTTTTCAGTTGATCTATAATATGTATTTTATATATCAATTAGGAGCCTATGTCATTGAGAATATGACATTCATTGCTATCAGAAATTGAAATATGTATATCCATAGAGATAGTTATCGATAACATTAAATAAACTGCCTGTTACTTACATTTGTAATACATGTTATACGCCTCTTAGTCATTGTTAATGATGTAAAAAACTGAAATTTGTGGCTGTGAATTAGATAGGGGACGCGTCTTGATTAGTTATCACAAGTTGTTGTTGTTGGCCATTGACATTGCCATTGCCATTGGCATTGGCATTGTCTCGTGCTTCTGCCTATTCTATCTTCTATATTGCTTCCGTCAGCATTAAACTGTCTACTACTGCTCATAATAGTTCCCAGCTTAGCTCGCACGGAGGCTGCTCCAGCACTGATGCAGAAACAGACGGGGATGGGAGCTTACAGCCCGTTCGTGTTTTGTGTTGTCTAATCGCTAACAATTATGCTAGCTCCAATATAACTAGATATTCTTTGTGTCTACAATATGCATTCGTGCAGTAAGTAATATTAGGCTGTCCAAGCTAAAACAAATCGGTCTCAGCATCAGCATCAGCATCTGAATCAGCTTCTGCTAATTGAGCACCATGTGCGAGAGTTTACGCGTTTCAAGACACACATTTGAGTGTGTACGTTAGCTGAAAGTATTTACACGACAGGGGAAACTGATGTTGACGGCACGCCTAATTAATATTTAAAGGTGTTTTAATTGTTAACCAATTGACCTCGCTTGGAGTGTAGTTTGGGATGGTGCGGGGAAAGGTATTTGGTATTTATTTATTTATGTCATTTGCGTGTACAAACGAGTGCATTTAAATTAAGATGCGTACACAGAGACAACACTCATGTCAACTAGATAATGTTGGTCAATTGTGTTGCGTTAATTGGTGAAAGATGGGAAAGTGCTCAGTTGATGGGGTGCATGTCAAATAAGCAGATTATATAATGCCAACAAAAATGTGTTAAGAAAGCACTTTAACATTTTTTTTAAGTTACTTTAATTAGGGGCTATAAAAAACAGCTAAACAACTTAATCCCACAGAATGACGGAATGTCAAGCAGACTGGGTCAAAACTTGAAAGTCGATTTTCATTCGGACAAAAGGTCAGCAAAGAGGGCCACTAACCTGCCCGAGATACAGACGGCAAACGTCAACGCATCACGCAATGCCATTCGAAACATCTCAATCAGAATACGCAAAAAAAAAATGAGTGGGAAGCGCTACTCGTGAAAGATCGACTAGCAGATACCCTGTTAAGCGTTGCAGTCGGGTGGAAGCGACTTATGCATACTCTAATATCAGCTGATAACAGCTGTCAAAAGTAAAGTGTGCGTGCCCGACAAATGAACGGTATTAACAAACGATGAGCAGAAGAGAGAGAGAGAGAGAGAGAGAGAGAGAGAGATACGATCTGGACGGGCCAAAGCAGGATTGTAAAAAAAAACTTTTCTATCGAAAATCGATTTGTATCAATATTTATATTTGATATTTATATCAATATCAATAAAGTGAAATAAACTTCCTGCGCGTATCGTATACAAAAACTTATAAGCCAAATTTGAAGTGTCTTGCACGTATAACTATAAATAGACTCATTGTTAACCATTTGCAAGGGGTTCGGGGTGTAAGAAAGGAAAAGCGACACACGCACATCCAGCATGCGATGGCTTGTCAATAACACCTGATTGTCATTATGTCGCCCCAGCGGCCTTTTGTTGTCGTAGGTTCATTTGTAACTAATTTGTGCACAAATCGGAAAGACAAAAGAGGCAGAGAACAGATGCACTTGCAACAGACTGTAATTTAATCAAAAAACACCAATCAGATGATGATATAAAGTTTCCAACACTCCAGGCACTTTCCCAAACTCCTTACACTCTCAATGCAGCCCAGCTAGCTAGCCAGCTAGCCAGTTGGCCAGTTACAAAGTGTATCTACTGAATTTGTCAAGCAACTGGCAAAAGCAAACGCCACAAAGTGTAATAGCAAACTGTAACAGTAAGCGGGCAAACAATAAAGTGGCAAATTGATGCACTTCGCTCGCCTCGTTCGTGTTTGTCTCATCATCAAGATCATTGTCGGCTAGGCTATGTCGGACCTCACACACATCGATACGAGTTGAGACCGGCCAACTGAATGCCGCTCACTCTGTTTTACAGCCAACCATCATTCGACCAAGTTCAACTTGATGACGTAGCACTACGACGGCGATAACGACCACGACGACGACGACGACGACGACGACCACGCGACGACGACGTCGTAGACGTCGACTGAGGCAGCGACGGGCAAGCAAGCAAAGTGATTTTGGTTTTAAGAAGCAGAAAAAAAAAAAAAAACAAATTACACATAGTCCACAGATCTCATTTATTTGCTGCTCTTCGAGGCGTCCACAACGTCAGACAAGAAACGCTGCGCGCCTCGCATCGTGTAAGATTTGTGGATTTGTGTTCAGGCTGCTACCGGTGCGTCGGGAAAACTGTGGTGTCAGGAGTACTACTAGAAAATCGTGATCATAATTCAAGTTTTCAAATGCAAATGCAAAAGTCGCATAATTAACCAATAATTTAAATACCATTTATAAGTGCATGTGTTTAAAACTTAAGCGCTTTTAAATACACATCACTGTCCAATTGCTGCAGCTGCAACGACAGCCTTTTAAAGTGAGTGCAGTTTATATAAAATGGCCATAAAATGATAAATCAATTTGCATAAGTTGTCACTTATTTTTACAATTGACAACAGCTGGAAATTTGTAGTGCCAACAAGTTTTTTGCTTAAGTCTTTCGTTTTGTAAGTACTTTTCACTAATTGCCAGCGATTAATAGTTGTGACTTAGTCAGTTGGGCTCAACGGACAAAGACGACCTTGACGGGCCAAAATATGATAGTAAAAAAAAAACATTGAAAAGGAAAAACTATAACCAAAAGTTCATCTAAAATGTCAAGTTCATATGTCATAAAACCCTTTATAAATGTTTTTCCTTTATTTTTGCAATTCAACTTCTATGTTTGCGTTTAATATTCCCATTTTATCGGTCTTAAGTTGGCTTTGCATTTCTCTCTCACTGCCAAAAACATTTATAATGATTATCATCTGTGGCACTGCTCAATAATTTTTTATATCAAATTACATAGATAGAACGGTGAACACTCCCACAACTGGGCAAGCCAAAAAAAAACAAGAAAATATCGCTTGGCTCTTTTATTGCCATTCCTGATCGTATTTCATGCGGGTCGTTCGCACACAGTTGGCACAGGTAACTGCAGCAGTCCATGTTGCCAGCTACTTAATGGCGAACTTTCTGCAATTTATCAATTTCCAACTGTTTTTATTTATTTTCTTCCCATCATTTTCTTGGCTACAAGGTCAATAGAGGGCGCCACACGCCAAGCCGGAGAATTGCCAGCGGGGGAATACGTTAAAATTGAAGGCATTAGACAAATCTAAAATAGATAATACTAAACCACCTACATTAATTATATGTGTCTTTAATTTGCATAATCAGGCAGGTGGGTGCGCACCCAAACGATACGCCCCCGCCCTGCCCCAAAGTTGTTAAAGTTATCGCATCTAAATTGATGCCGTTTAGTCTACCATTGACTCTGTTTTTTTTTCTTTAGTGATCAATTTTTTTACTTGCTCATTAATCACTCATGCGTTGAAATTCGCCGCCAGATGGCGCTCGCCACGCTCATTAGCGTAATTGGCAACGCAGTTGGTGTCGACAGCGACGCAAAGCCGACGTCTACGCCGACGTCAGCATCGGCGTTTTGATTAGCGTGCATTAAATGCTTTCGTTTAAGTAATTCAAATCGAGAGTCTTGAAAACTATTATTTTTTTCTCGTTTTGTTTGCGTTTGGAACGTGAGAAACTTTACGATAAAGTAGCAAATATTTGCTGCAAAAAAATAAAAAAAATATAGTTCACGCTCTGATGCGCACAACCGATTTATTTACTTCTTATTGAATTATTCGGCATTTGTGACTTGCAGAAAAATATTTAAAAACAAAAAAAAAAGAAATGAATAGCAAACTCTTGCCATTGCCATTGATTTGTAAGTGTAATGATCGAGTTATGACTATTATTAATTCGCTGGTAGCCATTAAGTCCATCAATCAAATCCGAAACAATCGCATTAGGCGTGGGCGCCAAATCAGCAAATTGTGGACACTTTTACAAACTTACCTTGACATATATACATTCATATATATATTTATTTTCCCTTTTCTCTGTGTAGCATGCTTTCACTGTCGCACGCCGTGGCAGCGCTGCTGGCGCTGCTTGTCCTGGCCACTCCCCAACTGGGCAGCGCCTACTCCTACAGCATACGCTTGCCGAGCAGCAGCAGCCCGATTGTAGCCAGTACTGGCAATGTACCGAATCAGATCAATCAACTGCTGGTGCAATCTCCATCCCTGGACAACGTTTATATGGACTATTTGGTCACGTCGAAGCCGCTCAATTTGCGAAAATACAACAAGAACGGCGGCAAAACCAAGAAAACCAAAAAGGATTCGAAAATCTATTTTATACCCATACCACCGCTGCCGTATCGCTATATACCTGGCATCGGCTACGACTACCAGCCGATGAAAATCAAGCCCATCATGCCGGAGACACCGAGCTCGACGACACCTTCACCCAGGCCGACAACGACAGCGACGCCATCGACTGCTCAGCCGGCGCAAAATAAATTGCTGCGCGTCCAGCATCACAAGGATTACTATTTCAATGGCCGCCCATTCCGATTGCAGGTGGCGCATGCTGATCGCAGGTCCGCACTAACGCCACATAATCTTAAGTCAAAATTCTATTACAATAAACAAATTATTTATTAATTAATTTAAATTATTTAAATTATTGACTTCTTTTTTTGGATGGGTTTGCTCAACACACGACTGGGCTGAGCATAACTCTGTGCCAATTTCAGCCGCTTAACTATTATACGTATCAGATTTCAAAAAGCTTTCCGAGAGAACTATTTAAGAGTCTTATGAGCTTGCTTTCAGCTGGCCAACCTAAATATGTTTGTGGATCATGTTTCTCATTGCAAAAGCGGTTTTTTTTATAGATTGAATTCTGAGTTGGATATTCATATTCGAGACTCTTAAAGTGGTATTTAAAAGTGGATTCAATTGATGAATTTATTTGACTCTCATTTTTTCAAATGGATAGAATATATTCTGAAACAAATATTTAAAAGAAAATTAAAATATGAACTGGAACTGTTGACTCATTTAGGTTATTGAATCTTTGACTCCATTTGCGTAAACGAAGTGCAAAATCAATTGAATAGAATTGACTTGTTTTTCTTATTAATTTAATTTGAATTTAATGTTTCAATTTTGATGATTCAACATTTCAAAAAAACTATTATCGCAGTTTGTGTATTTTTAATGTGTACTATTTTCTACCACTCTCTTTTACATCCAGGGACAAGTCATAAATGTGCATAGTATGTTTGTTTGAAGACCCGCAACACATTAGAGTTAATCGATATCATTATTTAACAGCTTTTGGCATAGTCATAGAGCAATCATGAACACGTGTGGATTGCCCTGAAGCAGACACAGTTTGTATTACATACATGCATACATATATCCGATGAGATAAACGCATATCTTGAAAACCATTTAGTAAAAGTAATTACTGTCGGCGTCTGCGCAGCATCCACTGTGATGTTGTGCAATAAATAATGAAGCGATGACATCTACCAGATACATTTTCGACACAAAAGTGTGGCATTTCTATATACATATGTATGTACACAAGGGTATATGCAGTTTTTTACAAAACTTTCCACAGCCAAACTTAAACAAAACTCAATCGCTTTTAAAAGAAATGTCTCTTTTTGACCAAGGTTTAAACTCCAGATTAAAATTGAACTTTAGAAGCACTAAAAATGGATGAAGTTCATGTACAATTTACGTACATACATATATAAATAAATACATGGTAATTTCTTGTAATAATTACATTACAAAATCTTATGATATCCAGTTTTTTATGATAGATGTTGTGTATGTATAATTAATTTAAGAGAAAATTACAAACACAGCATTATCTAAATGGGAAAGCCTTTTCTTGTATTTGCTTTCTGTTTATTTTATACATTATAGATTATTTATACATTATAGCCTTTGCACTGAACAATATGACAGTTGAGTAAATAATAAGCTCACGCCAAAATACACTGAGCTTTATTTGGATATCTTCTCAAGAACTCATAAAACGCAACGCGATTGGTTGGTTCAATATGATTCTTATTTATATACACAAATACATATGTACATACAAATGTGATTCACAACTTTCTACGTTGAAAACTGAAAGGAATTTCAAAATCAAGTCCATCATCACAGTTCAAACTCTAGAACAATATTGCATTTAAATTTGGCAACACAATTTTTGATTAAAATTCAAATAATATTCTGTCATAAAAAAAATTCCAATCTCATCCATGCCCCTCCCCTACCCAATTTATCTTAATGTTCAGCACAAATGGAAATCGGGGCAATTAAGCAAAAATTCGCTCGTAAATTTCAAGCTGACAAAAAGCTAGCGGACTCATGTTAGACGACTGCCTCTTTCACTATAAAAAACTCACAAAAAAAAAAAAAAAAAACACAAGTAAATAAAATTAATTTATATCCAACAGAAAAGAAATATGTAACTACGAATGCGTGAGAAAAGTCAGTGGCCAATTAGGTAATAAAGAGTACGAAATGTACGATAGGGAAAATGTGGCGTGGCCAACGGGCGCGTTGCCACAACAGGGCGCCAAGCAACAGTATTTATTGAACAAATGAATTCCCATAGCCTCCCCTGACCCTGAACAGTCGTCCCATTTAAGGGCCGCACACGAGAGGAACACACACCCAGCAGGCCGTTTGGTTTCCACAAATAATCAACTGTAGAATAAAAAGAATCTGTATTTTTGAGTTGCATACGAAAATGAGCGACAAGGAATCTCCGTCGCCGCCATCCTACACATGCAACTTGCAGCTGAATGTTTCGCCATCGCAGCAGCCACAAGTACGGGCCATATGCGGACCAACCTACGAGGAACGTAGCACGGAATCCGAACCCATAGATGAGATCTGTGTGCAGGTGCAAAATGTCACGGTCAAGTTTTGTATATCGCAGGGCAAGTTCATTGCCCAAGTGTATCCCAATTGCATGACCATAGGCGAGGTCAAGCAGGATATATCACGTCGCTTTGAGGTGGATCCGGAGCTACTTGTTGTTAAGCAAGAGGATCGCGAGCTCTGCAATTCCATTCCCATTCATTCGACCATTTGTGATGACTTTGGCATACACGAGTTTCAGCTGGAGCTCAAAGTGCCACAAAGTGCTGACGGCATGGACTCAATGCTCAAATTGAGTCTGAGTGTGTACTATGAGTGAGTTTGAATGTTGCATACTTCAAATAATTATTACTTACACCATAAATACACTGCGTAGCAAATATCGTCTGCCTGACTATCTGACGGTGCATATATCTGGTGAGAATACGGAGGATGGTCAGCCCAAGAATGTTGTGGTGGAGATCGAGAATGCTGCAATTGTGAAGCCTTTTTTGTGCGGCTACAAGGACAAGATTAGTGGCAAGATGTATCTGGATGCCTTTACACAAACGGGACCCTATTTTGACAAATGGAAGTATAGACGGTATCGCACACGGGATACCCAAACCTGGGAGCACAAAGAGAAGACTTTGGTGAGAAGCTGCTTTTTGATTTTTGCTAAGAATTGTCCGCGAATATCGCACTATATCTAGAATACGGCACACGAACAAGCCGTGCAATGCTTTTTGGATGACATCAACATTAGATACGTGTCCACGGCCACTGACTTTGTTATCATACCTGGTAAATATCAAACATATGCGCAAAAGGAACGAGCCGAGCGACGTCTCGAGAAGATTCTCCTCATACAGCGCAACTGGCGACGCTGGATACTCTGGAAGAACATACATCTGCGGGCCAAGGAGTTTCGGTAAGTTAACGTAAACATTCGGATAGATTTTATTAGAACTGTTGGCAGACGTCTGGTAAAAAACCGCTTGGATGAGGATCAGCGTTATGAGCAGTGTGTCGAGAAGCGGGTTGAGCGAAATGAACTCATCAAGCAATTTCCCCGCTCCAATGATGACTTTGACTTGCTGTTTGCGGAAATCTCACGTTGGAAACGAGCGGAACTTAAACGCATTGCGGCAAATTTTGAAGGACCGGCACGCATCTCCGAGGTGAACATTCTGCTGGACAAGGAAATTCGTTTGCTGAACGGTGTAGAACGACAGCGTCGTGTCGTTTACTTGGCCATGGAGGACTTTCGGAATGATCAACTTCTCAAGGAGATGGGTAAGCCAGTCGAGTGGATTGGCTACAAGGATACCAAAATACACTTGGACCTGCTGCGTACGCAACGAGTGCGTTTTCTGACTGAGGTTTATAAGGATCTGCGCAAGACGGTGGACAAGGAGAAGCGACTGGAGCTGATCAGGCGTGTCATGGAGTTGCTCATGGATGAGACCAGTTTTCCCAACTTTCCAGAGGTATACTTAATTGACTGGGATATCAGTGGTGTACATATTAACATCCAAGTCTTTAGCTTTTTGATCTGTTCGATCGAGAAAAAAATCTGCTAATCTATACCAAGTCATGCGATGTGGAAATCCTGCGCAAGCGTCAGAACATATTATTCTTCGAGTTGATTAAGTTTCAGAAACGCGAGAAGGGAGAGAGTAAGTAGTACCGATAATATAGGATATATTCGACTAATTGTGTATTCCTGTGCAGAGATTCCCTCGCGCATGTGCATCGTCTGCAAGAAGGTGAAGCCATTCGCCCAGTTTGCGATTAGAACGCGACAGAGTCATGTGGACACTTGCAAACACTGCTACTACCTGAAGGTGAGCTAACAATTTGGCCAAGCCTTCGTCAAACGAATCCTTGACAAATCCCTTACAGTTGGTGGCCACAGAGAACAATGTTTACCAGTCGATTCTACGCTGTATTCAGCGAGACGAACGGAAGCGAAAGTGTGCCACATCCTTTGCCTTTGTCATCCAGCAGGACGATGTGCGTCATATTATTGACAAAATCTGGCATGGTCATTCAGCGCTGAGCAAGTCTGAAAACCTAAACGAACTACGGTAAGTTGTCAAGAATAATTACTGCTGTAACTGATGCCTGGAATATTTGGTCAGTTTGCCGCGCTGGAATAAAAGCGACGATTGGTCGCCATGGAACTGTGTTTGTCTCACAGAGCGTGAGACTCGCGATCATTATAAGATCGAGCAAATGGATAAGGTTTACGATCCCAAGTTTATATTGCATGTAGGCAATTGTCATATGTTGTCGCGCAATTTGTTCCACACACTGGCTGCTGTTGCCACCGAGTTCCAAGAGACTGGCCAATGGTGGAAGGTGGGCATGAATAAGCAGCGCAGCAGCGACCTGAATGCGATCTAATTACTAGAAGAAATACGAAAATATTAACAACAATAATATTAAAGTTTTAATTAAATTAAAAGTGTTATCCGAGCAGTTAACTAATTCCAACAAGTTATTTAAATTCTACAGATATCGGATTTGAATAGTTTACTTTAATTCAGCGCCTAATATAATTATAAAATTACAATAATCAAACAATTCAAATTTTGATGAAAACAGTACAAAACTATAATTGATTTTATTTGCTACTAACAACGGCCTTAAACTTCGCCTCCAAATACTGAACACGCTTCAGTAACTTGTCACTGGTGCTGAATTCGTTGTAGGGCACAGGAATCACTTGATAGCCACTCTTCTCCAGTAGATCGAACGCTAGATTCGTTGTGCCGCTGGCGCTACGATGCGTTCCATGGCAAATGTCATGAAAATCAACCACCATTAGGGCGACTCTGAAAGTAAAATACACACGTTATCAAATCATGAGCGCAACCAGGCAAATTATAATAGAAACCACCTGATGGCATCTGGATTCTTCTTATCTAGCGGAAGTGGATTTCTTTTTGCGTCGAACTGACAAACCGCATCTGTAATTGAGACATATTTAAAAAGTTTCATCATTTATTGTTTGCGGTCACATACCAATTAGGAAACCCATTTTACTGTCCACCGAGCCTTGCACATGATTACTGGCCGGCAGGAGACTCTTAAGCGCGTCCAGCATACCGTTGACAAGAATGTGTTTCGTCTTCAAGTGCGCCATGGGCACTTCGTAGACAGGACTATCGGCAGGTAGCAGAACGCCCTTGTAGTTGCTAGCACAAAGTTGCGCATAACTATTTAAATTTAGAAGCCTCATTTTTGCTGTTGGCGTTATGCCGGCCTTGTCACTCTCCAACTTAGCCAAGAAGTCCGCGCTGTAAAACAAATATAGTTAGTTAATTAAATTTTAGCAAAACACTTGGCGAACAATGAACAACCTCAGCACCGATTCCAGTTGACTGTGATCCACAAGACCCAGCATTGTCAGCGACCAAACATAGTTCAGCCAGTCCGATTGCTTTGTGAAGTCCTCTCGAACAATGGATTTCGCCAGCTTTTTGCGCACATCCTCCAAATTTGCGCTTTTAAAGTTAAGCAGCGCCGCTGTTAAGAAGTAAGCACTGAGATCCTGAGGTCGACTGATTTCACTATTATTAAGCAGCCACTGCGTCACCGATTCCAGTATATCTGCAATTATATATGAGAAGAGATGCTATAAAAACTGACTTAATTGATGGTGTTTTGTACGTACCCAAATCCCGATAGCGCATTATGCCGAGACTGGTGACTACGGAGCCCACAACGGCGGATTTTTCCGAGTTCTTTGGCAGTGCAGCTTGCACATCTGCACACACTTTAGCACCGAGCACAGAGTCCTGAAAATTCAGCGTGGACATGGCATACAGCACATCGGCTGATTGCTTCAGATCCAGCTGTTCTGAGGAGCTACTTATGTTGAACGCCAGTGAGCGCAGCAATGGAGTGCTGCGACGTTTGCGCTGCGCCAAGGTGCTCATCACCTTTACCATCTGCGGCAGACTTATGCTGGCTATTAATTTGGCCGCCTCATCGTCACCCGCCACACCAAGGACCGTATTCAAGTCATCGGTGCGAAAGCCTGAAATGCGTTTCGAAGCGTTGTTACTGTTAGGGCCACCATTTTTTCCATTGGTTCCATCTTTGGGCACTGTGCGGCCCAACATTCGACATACGCGCAGGAACCTCGTATCATTCTCGAACTCGGATATTTTAACGCGATTAATGGTGCTCCATTCGGCTAATATGGAAACAATCTTCAGGGCATGTTTACGTGAAAATGCGTTGTTGTTCTCCGTTATGGCCAACAGACCGTTCACTGTCTTGGCGTTGACAATTCGTTCATCAATTTTACTGGCGACGGATGCAGCTGGTTTCTCATTGGATTCGGTTTCATTTCGCAGTGATTCAAATGCCGCTGCGACCATGTGACCTGTAAATAATTAAACTGTAAATGTAAAAGTTACTTTATCGAAATATATACGCACCAGAGTTCTTTTGTTTCCTGGCGCTCGCCTCTGTCGCCGGCGTACGAGCATCTGGCTCATCGGTCGCTCCAGATCCCAGTCCATTACTTGCCGCCGTTGCAAGTGCCGCGCTCGCCGCACGTGTGTTGCTGCTGTATGTGGCGCGTCGATAGAGCTGTGTCACAATACTGCCGGCAAAACGTTGTAGTCCCAACATTTTCACTTATGTTCCAAGTGTTTTTGAGGAGCGCTGGCGGCAAATCTTCACGCTGTAAGACCAATGAAGTTTACATAACCTTTTTGTTTACATTTTTTTTTGCATGAAAAACTGATAGTTCAGTGTCGACATGATGTCCACAAATAGTGCGCTTGCTGAAGATTTTTGTACATATGCATTATAAGTCATGATTTATTTATTTTTTCAAAATATATAAACTTTCCTATTAGTAGAATCGGACAATTCCACAGATGACGGCAGACGGCAACCTATTCTAGTGTTGTAAAATCTTCATTTTAGTAATGTATCGATAAACTAATGAATTTATCGATATGTTTCAAAAGAAAATTTTGCAGCACTGTCACCTGTCATCACAGAAAATTTGTTTTCATTTATGCATCCGCTGCAGCTGTACACAGTGCTGCCAACTCACATTGTTAAAGTGTTGCTTAAACGTCGCCCTGCCAACCTATTGCAGAACATAGCGAATTTACTCAACACACGGGTAAAAATTGGCGCCGGTAATTTGTTGCATCTATTTGTCGATTATTGTGAGAAGTACGTAAATATGCGAACAGTAACAGAACCTGATGGTACCATAGCGTTGACCCACAACATCAGTTGCTATGAGATATGCACCAACGATTTTGCATACAACCTGCTATGCGTTGCACAACGGAAACATCTCTCATTGATTTCGATTAGTTTGCCGGCAAGTCAAAATTACAATTTATCAAAAGTTAATTCCATTATAAATGCATTATTTATAATATCAGGAGGAAAGTGGCGAGCTCAAGTGGAACCACTTAGAGGATTTGCAGATATGTGAAATGAATATAGATGAAACGGACACTCCCTGCCACAAAATCGCCTTTTCGCCGGACACCTCACTGAATGCGAGACCGAGCAAAGTCACCGTTTGTGCAGCGATTGGGAAATGCGAAATTCGACTGTTTCAAACGGACCTTAACGAGAAGCCAGCCGCAATATCCCTTAATGGACACAGCGACTATGTCAACGACATTGCCTGGGTCTGCGACGGCGAATTGCTGGCGTCGGTGAGCGACGATTACACTTGCCGTTTCTGGGACATTACTACCGACATGGAAACCGGCACAACAAATATCAATAATGTCGTTACGTTCGGTCTGGCATCGGCGGGCATGTCGATTAGATCCCATCCCGATGAGCCCAACAAAGTCCTCGTGGCTGAAAAGCGTGGTATATGCATAGTCGGTGATTACTTAGTAAATCTACTTTTAACACACTTCTTATTTAGGCATCATCCATTTGTATAATGTGCGCAGCAAGCAGGCCGTTGTCTCCGTCGAATCACCGAAATTTCCGCTCATGTCTGCGGATTGGGCGCAGAGCAATCGGCTGTTTGTGACGGCTTTGGCCGGTGGTGATATTGTCACCTGGGATCTTAGCCGTCCCCTCAAGCCGGCCGATGTGAAGCAGGCGCACGAGGATGGCGGTCGCATTGTCCGCTTTGCGCCAGGCAGCGGTGAGATCGCCATGGCCAGCATTGGTCGACCGGATCTCACGCTTAAGGTCTTCGTGGGCAAGTCACCGGTACCGATTATCGAGGCGCTTCTGAAGACCTATGGCGGTTTGGCCTGGCATCCGCGCTTGCCGTACATCACTGCGGCATCCGACAATAAATTGTCATTTTGGAAGGTGCACGTTAAATAGTCTTCAAATTATAATATAAATAAATGTGTCTGAAATGAGAAATAAATTACAACTCTTTTTGATTGCGAAATTTCAAAAAGATCAGATAATTATCGAACTCGACACGTTTTTGAAATTTCTGATTTATCGCAGGTAAACATTATTTTCTTCCAAAATATCTTAAATTAGAAAAAAAATAATGAGTTTATAATTAAATAATCGAAAATTATTGAAGTTGCTGTTGCCTAGTGTAGAAAACTTTAAAAAATATGTTATTCTAAAGGTATTTTTTGTTAGTATTTTTACGTTTTGGTATTTTGCACTTTGTGTGTGACGGTCACTCTGACAACAAAATAATCATTTGTTGCTGGCAAAACAAACCACAAATTTAGCAAATATTGCAAGTGGCTCTCAAAAAAGACGCACAAGATGTCCAACGCCGAGACCCAGGTGCCCAGTTTACCGATGCCGCCGGAGCGTTATATTAGCAACTACACGGAGGAGAACATTAGACGCAATCGGGCTCCGCGTCCACCGCCGCCGCCGTCACAGCATGAAGTCTACAGTATGTTCGGCATTCAGTACAACAACGACGAGATGATTCGCTCCCTGGAGTCGCAGAATATCAAGCGCTTGATACCCATACACTTTGACCGGCGCAAGGAGCTCAAGAAGCTGAATCACTCACTGCTCGTCAACTTTTTGGATCTCATTGATTTTTTGATACTGAATCCCGATAGTCCGCGGCGCACAGAGAAAGTGAGTTCGGTGCTTGTTGTGTGATATTCATGTTATTTATGTTTTTTTTTTTTTTTCAACTTTTCACAGATTGATGATCTGAGTTTGCTGTTCGTGAATATGCACCATTTACTGAACGAGTTCAGGCCGCATCAGGCGCGCGAAACTCTGCGAGTGATGATGGAAATGCAGAAGAGACAACGCGTGGAGACCGCAACACGTTTCCAGAAGCACTTGGAACGTGTGCGTGATATTGTGAACAGCGCCTTCTCTGCGCTGCCCACGCTGTATGATGATGATGAGCATGGCGGGGCCAATGTTAAAATGGAAGTGGATCCTCTAGAGTCGAATGCGGCGGCGAAAAACGATCCAAGCTATCAGCACGATCGCATGATGTGCAAGCTAGTGGACGCCATTGACTAATATACACGACTGGGCAACAAATATGCAAGAATTTGTCTTATCTAAATAATGTAAAAAGAAAATGTATCATAATTAGCGACATATGTATAAGAAATAAATTAATTACATTAATCTATTTATATGACAAGTCTATTATATGCTTTGAAATATATATGAGTTGGAGTGGATTAAAGTTGTCAAAATTGCCATATTCATAACTTAGTCGAATATTAATCTATTACCCACATTTGCATAATTGTATCCATTTTTAAGTTGTAGTTGCTTCTGTGCACTCAATTTTTTATTCCCAATCTAGTGGAGAATAGCTTTTAAGAATGATTTAGAATAATTTCTATACTCTGATCACGAAGCATCTGTATTAAAGTGACATGCATTGAATTCGTATTATCATTCTGGTACGCATGATTTGTCATTTGTTTCTGAGAGTCATTCCCAAAAGAAAAGATTTCATGACAAGTTACTGCTAAGATAACATAAATATCTTTATTCGTAACAATGTTGTTAATTGATTTATGGTCAATTTCTGGTAATCTGAGTATTTTACTGTGAATAAATAAATGATGTAAGTAGTTTGGTAAACTTTCAAGTTCGCTTAGTCAGTGGTGAACACGTCTTGGTTTCCCGAAAAAAAAAACTTTGTTGCTACCTATTAGCTTATCTTCGGGTGGGGGGCTGCCACGGATTAGTTAAATGTTGTTCTAATGACTGTAAGTGTCCAATTTTGTAAACTGCTTAACCCATGTTTAGCCAAAGAGGAAATAATTCCAGATCTGACTAATCTGATTCTAACTCGGACACTTTCGTTGCAGCAAATATATTCCAATAATTAATTAATAATGAAGACAACAAATAATGATTGTATTTTTGAACTGTTATTTTGCCTATATTTTCATCAAGTAAATTTAATTCCTAAGAAATGTTATACAAATAACATATTTTTAGCTAAAAAATATGTATGTTTTTAGCTTAAGAAATAAGATTGTCTCTTCACCTGGATTTTTTGTTTGAAATTTAAAAATATTTAATTGTATTTAACTGCTCGCCTCGACATGGAAAGTGTGTTAAACCACTTTTTGTGTATTCGTAATCTTTATGGCGACTAAGAAAGCATGTTGACGCTGAATTATCAACGATAAGATGACATTTAAATGAATCGTCACTTTTCCATTGCAACAGTTGATAAAAACCCAGTGCCATTCATAAGAGCGCATCACTTGCAAACAGACACGCAGACTGAATAAAGAAAAATAAACCAATTCACAGGCTCGGAAATCGTGAAACATTTGTGATACGAGTGCACTATTAAAATATTGTGGGCTATGCGCATCTTATTATAAATTATAAAACGTGACACATTAATTGATTGCAACCCAAAAGTGCTTAATTAAGAGAAATTGTGATATTTAAATACAAAGTGTTTAGTACAAAAATATGGCAGAGAATAAAACTGAAAGTGTCAATCGCGACAAAGTGAAAGGTAAATAATTCAGAGATCATCTAAAAATGTAAAGAGATTCCATAAAATAAAACGTTAACTACAAAATTTAAGAAATTAATCATTTCAACACAGAACGAAATTCAAGAAATTCCTAAATTCCCTCCATCTAAATTAAAAACAACGCTCCTCACTTATGTTTACACTGTAAAGCCGAGCAAACAATAAAATGACTTGCCAGAATGGAAATCTGTTGAAAATTATGAGGATAATCTGCATACGAAAGTGAAATTATAAAAAGCTTTAATAAGTTTATTTTCTAAATAAATGATTACAATACATGTTACCTAAGATTTGAGAAGGATTTTAAATAAAATAACCATTTTTGGCGCTCAAGTTACTTAATATACAACTAAAAGTGAAGTGTCTCAAAACAGGAAAGCACGGTTATCATAGGCACACCGATTACATACCAAAATTTATTTTGAAGTTCCGAATAATATGATGTTTCACACGTTTTAAGGACATTTTTATTTAGATGGTTGCTTTTGATATGCTGGCTGAGCAGTGAATATTCAACACTTGGGTAGTTATATTGAATATGAATGATGCAGTGGTCCGATCCTGTTGGGCGTCGAGTTCTAAGTGCCCGAAGCTGAATAATAATAATATACATTACATAATAATAATATACAATAACATTAAAAAACGGATGTAAACAATGAGAGCATCTGGACAAACAGAGATGGCTACATAGACTCGCCTAGTGGTACTGATCAAGAATATGTATATACCTTATATGGTCAGAGATGTCTCCTTCATTTCGTTACACATGACACAACTAAGTTTTAGTAACCCTCTATAAGGATATAGAAATGTGATTAATTATGCCTTAATTCTATAAAAATTGCAGAAAGAGAAACAGATACCGATGGCGATTCCAATAGTACTGCCGTTGCATCAAACGGCGCTCCTGAGGATGTTGACGCTCCGGCTGACTTTGACAAGGCCATTGTTGCCGCCGGTTTTGGACGCTTTAATCTGATCTTGTTGTTGTTGGCAATACCAGCGACCTGTGCAAATATGTTCGAATCGTCATCGATGTCATATATTTTGCCCATTGCCGAGTGCGATCTACATTTAACTCTAACGGACAAGGGTATTCTGAATGCATGTGCCTATGCGGGCATGATAGTTTCGGCTATACCCTGGGGATATTTTTCTGACAGGAAGGGTAGACGCAATGTGCTTGTCTACGGCTATTTGATGACTGCTGTTTCTGGGTTGGGCAGCGCGTTAAGTCAAAATTTTATAATGCTAGTGACGTTCAAGTTCTTGGGCGGATTCATGTAAGTAAGACTCCACTATTTATTTGTTTGGTTAGAGATATGTATGTTTGAACTTGCGATCTCTTACAGAGTTAACGGGCCGTCAGCTGTGCTTTTCACGTATTTGACGGAAATGCATGGACCCAAACACAGAATTCAAACTCTGATGGTGGTTGGCATGATTACATCTGCTTCCCAATTCTTACTGCCTCTGATGGCTTGGGCTACCTTTCCCAGACAATGGGACTTTGTTGTCTTTGGCATTGTAAACAGTATGTTCAACATTTTCGTTCTTATTTTTATTGTAAATAATTGTACTTATCTATGTGACGTTTCAGTACACAACTGGCAGATCTTTTTGTTTATGTGCTGGCTAGCCAGTTTGATTAGTGGACTCATAATGTGCCTATTGCCCGAGAGTCCCAAATTTCTGATGGCGCATGGACGCAATGCTGAAGCCTTGCAGGTGCTGCAAAATATCTATCACATCAATACGGGCAAGCCAAAGGAAAGCTTTCCAGTAAGTATATTTCCCCAACAAAATTGTTAAATTCAATTTAACAGTAGATAGCCTTGATCCCTTATGGAATGAATTAACTTATATCTTCTAAGGATTAATTTACTTAATTAATTTTTGTAATAATTAAATTCATATTGAATGCTTAAACAGATCAAATCGCTTGTTATGGAGGTGCCCAGTCGCGATGCTATAGAGGACGAGGTCATTTACACAATTGATGAGAAACCAGTGGTTGTCCCAATGCCACAATCGGACACCCTGCTGGAAAGTTTGCGTGCTGGCATGAAGCAAATAAAACCCATGTTCCACAAACCGCTGCTCAGCCTCTCGCTCCACTGCTACACAATGCAGTTTTGCATATTTCTGGGTATGAACACAATACGCCTCTGGCTTCCCCAACTTTTTGCATCCATGGCTGAGTATGAGGTGGCGCATGTGGATGATAAAGATGCCTCGGCTACAATGTGCACTATACTCGAGTACAGTGTCAATCGAACAGCTGAGACGATCACGAATTATGAGAATGCGTGTGCTGAGGTGCGTGTGAAAAAAATCAGAAAACATTTTTATCAGACATCGTCTTTTATTTTTGCTATTTCATTCTGACTTGGCAATTAATTTTTTATGTCATTCTATTACAGCCCAAATTAGTTTCAATGGACATGTACTTTAACAATATAATCGTTTCGGCCAGTGGATTTTTCGGTTACTTCGTTGCTGGATGGCTAATGCGTCTTGGGGGTGCCAAGCGATTGCTAAGTAAATACATCCTACATCAAAGGATCGGTTCCTATAATACATTACTTTATTTTAGACTGCTTAAATTTTGCCTGACTAATTTGGGTATATACAATAGATTTTTTTTTTTTTTATTGTTTGATTATTTTTATACACGTGTTGAGTCGATATAGTCATGTGCGTCTTTACTTGGCACCATTTCTGAAATAATAGTGGTTAACCAGAACACTTATGAGCACAATTTATTTAAAACAAACATAAAAATATTTCGATTCCAAACATAACTTAACATTTCAACAAATTAACTCAGGTCTACAAAGATATCCGTTCTTTCCAAACTATTTTTTAAAAATTCCTAAATATTTGCATATATATATATAACATTTAAAAACTATAAATGATAGCAAACTCTGATAAATATTTATTTTCTTTCATATTCCCCACTTTAAAGCTTATGGTCTATTTCTATCTGGTATTCTGGGCATTGCGCTTTATTGGTCCATAAATGGTGTTACGACAATTGTTATCTCTTCAGCCTTTGTCACTGTGGCGGGCATTGCTGTATCCTCTCTTCTGGGGGCAGTTGTCTCACTTTTTCCCACCCAGTTTCGGTAAGACGTACTGTTTTGAAACTATTCTAGAATTTAATACAAACATTTTTTTTTCTTATAGGTCTTTGATAGTGGCCATTGCCATGATGTGTGGCCGTCTGGGCGCACTCTCTGGTAATCTAGTCTTTCCTTTTTTGATACAGATTGGTTGTGTGCCGCCCTTTGTAATGGTTTCCTTCGTCATGCTGCGTACGTTTTCGAAATATGATTTTCAATTAAAATAGATTCTTAAAATATATTTTTATCTTGCAGTTGCTGCAGTGCTCTCAATTTTCGTTCCGAATCCAACAAAAGCGACCTTTACATAAAAGTTATACTTATAAATGGCTGTGTACTTTGCAATTGTTGTTTACTGATGAATTACGATTTAATTGATGTTTTACGATTTTAAGTTGTAAGATTATGATTACACTTAGAGAATTATGGCATTAAGTATTGCAATTTGTTTTTATTTGCTTAGATTAGATATTACTATATATTTAAGTTTACGTCAGCTGTGAATGAAAATGCATTAGCTATTTAAAAGTAAGAATGAATGAAAATTGTGAATGCAAACTTAAAAATTCTATAAAAAATCGAAATTAAATATAAACGATACGAGTATTTGTAGAATAGGTGCAAATGTAATTTAATTAAAATCGCAGAGATTTTTGATTTATGAAGTACTTAATTCATTTACATATTAACAAATTAATAAAAAAAAAAAATGCATGAGTAAATAAACATGTTAAATCAAACAGCGATAAGAACAAACATGAAACATGTGGAACATTGCAATATGTCAATCTCATCAACACCAATTAATGCGGGCACGATGTGAGTTTGGTGCACCAACATACATATATATGGTGCATCTAAAAGAGGCACTGATGAGAGAACCTTGGTTATAAATTATGAAAGACTGCTTTCGATTAGCTGGTGAAGCACAGCAGAATTAATGAATTAATGAATGTCAATCAATAACATTATTTAGTGAATAGGATATAGAATAAAAGCAATATAAAATATTTGATATATTTTATATTTGATCAATCACCATCTAATTTACTACAATTGTTAAGTTAGTCAAGAGAAGACTTGAACTTGTGCCCGTTTTTAAAGGATAATCAGAAAAAAAAGAAGTAAGTATTTTCAATACTTTATTTACCCATGACAATTTAATATTTCCAACTACTCTTAGCTTGGGCAATTAGTTTATACCCTTAAACAAACAAACCTATAAGCTACGTTGACGCTCTGCATTTTTAAAAATATCTGCTGAAATCAAAGCTATAGTATCCTTATACTTACTGGTGCGGAGTCTAATGACTATATGAACATAGAAACCTTACAATTTATTTTCAAAATTCATTTTAACTACATTTAGATTTAGATGGCAAAAATGAAGAGTGTTAATATCGGTGACTTCGAAACAGCCATTGCTGAATGTGGCTTTGGATTATTTAACGTTATAATTTTAATTTGTGGAATGCCATGTATTTTCTCAATGGTATTCGCGGCCACTGCGATGTCCTTCATAATGCCCACAGCTGAGTGTGAGCTGCAACTGTCGATGTTTGACAAAGGAGCCATGAACGCTGTAACCTTTGCAGGTAAAGGATTCATAACGAATAACTTCTGATTGATATCCACTTGTAAGTGTATGTGGCAGGCATGATTATATCGGCATTACCGTGGGGCTTTGTGGCGGATACAATGGGGCGTCGCATTGTTCTCATTGTTGGTGGTTTGACGGATGGCGTCTGTGTGCTGTGCGCCGCTCTCAGTCAGAGCTCCACGCAGCTAATGATCTTCAAGTTTTTCAATGGACTACTGTGGGTATGCGTCCACTCACATTTGTTGTATTCATTCAAATGGTTTTTGCATCATCGCAGCATTTGTGGGCCATTTGCGGTGATCTTCAGCTATATCTCCGAATTCCACGGCAAGAAACACAGGCACTTTACCATGTTTTATGTTGGATTTTGTCTTAGCCTCGCTGCTCTCTTATTGCCGCTATTGTCATACGTAATGCTGCCAGTAATCATTCACATTAATGTTGGCCAATGGAGGTGTATGTAGGTGGCTCTCTAAATTTCGGACTCTATAATATCAGTTTCCCTCGCAGTTCACACCTGGCATATATTTCTGGCAATTACCGCACTACCCAGCCTCATGAGCGGTATTTTTCAGATCTTTCTGCCTGAGAGTCCCAGGTTTCTCATGTCACAGGGCGAATACAGCAAGGCGATGAAATGTTTCCAACTAGTCTATGCCATGAATACGCGTAAGAGTCGCCAATCCTATCCGGTGAGTAAATTATTTTATCATGCATCAAGGTCAGATACAAAAAGGAAAAAATAAAGAGAAATATCAAAATGTGTATTTATAATTCTCTATAGATAACACATCTGACGGATCCCACTCCTGAGAGGGTCGTCAATTTGCCAGAGGAACGCCAACTCTTTCGTACAATCCAGCTGAAGTGTATCGAAGGCCTGAATCAGCTGAAGCCAATGTTTTCCAGCCCATATCTGGCATTATCAGCGCGCGTGTACGCCCTGCACTTGTGCCAATTAACCTGGTAAATAGGCATTACAATTCAACCCGTGACATGACATTTTATTTACGCGATTGAAGCAAAGGAGCAACCCTAACTCGTATAGCAATCACACTAAACGATATACCGTCATTTCGTGTAGGATGTTGTTAATTTTTAAGTTCTTAAATTTTAGTATTCTGCAGTAAGCTTTCAGTAAAAATTTAATTCGGATTGCACAAAGATTTATCCTAAAAATCAATTTAATTTATGAACTCACCTGTTTATTTTGAATACAAACTTCTATTTTATTGACAGTGTGAACTCAGTGCGCCTGTGGTTGCCACAAATCTTTGCTACAATGCACTCATTCGAGGCACAGGGCGTTGATCTGGACATGTGCTTGGTGTTAAATCACACTAGATATTGGCACATCGATTCACCCGCAAGGAAATTAAAGGAATGTAACAGTGTAGGTAGGAGGAACATTGACCAAAATGTTCATGCATTAAAAGAATTATCCTCCCAAAACTATAGCATCTGGGAGCGGAAACGTATACGTATAACATAATTTTGGCAGCCATTTGTCTAGTTGGTTTTTTGATACTTTTTCCTCTGCTGAGCATTCGATTCGTCGCCAGTCATATAATGAGTGAGTAACACAAATTTACAGAAAGAGCAAAATAACTCAACATTTTAAAACTATTAAGAAATATGTATTTAAAAGCAAAAAATTGTGAAACCAAAAGTAAATCCAGAACTTAAAAGTATTAATATTAGTATTAAAAGGCTTTCGCTTTTAGAAATTATATGTATATATTTATGAGGGTTCTCATTTTGTTTCTGCCTTTTCACATAGAGTTCAGTTTATTTGTATGCATATTTCTGGTGGGTGGACTCTTCTTTGCAACCTCAACTACATCAACTCTCATTGTGTCTGCAATATTTTTAACCATTTTGGGCATTTGTGCAACGACGATTATTAGCTTGATTGTCGTGGAATTTCCTACTTTAATGAGGTATTACAAAAAATGTACTATCATTACTATTTAATACACATAAGTTCTACGTTACAGGACAATGGTTTTATTACTGATCATGACATTCGGCCGTCTCGGCTCGTTTGGTGGAAATATTTTGATACCCCTTTTCATAGAACTCAATTGTTGGGCACTTTTCGTATGGCTCTCATCCCTATTGCTCAGTAAGTATTTAAAATTTTGTATTGTTGTATTCCAATTGTGTATATTCCAATTTTTATTTATAGTTGCATTTGTAATCTCATTATTCGTGACCATTGATATCCGGAAGGCGCTGAATTAAATTGTTTTCAATTATATCATTATTTACATATTATTTTTTTTATTTATATGTAAAATTTATAAGAGAAAATATACATTTAGCTTTTACTTATTGATAAGAGAAGTCATCTTTTTACAGTCGTAGTTGCAATTATAGCACATACATTCCTGATTAATGGAGCATTACACAAATATTTGTAAGTTTTCTGAAATGTTAACGCCCGAAACACAAATTGGTATACGTATATTAATCAAGCCAGTCGAGTGTGCTGCGGTTTATTCAAGCTAATTACATTTTGATCACAATGACAAAGTAAAAGTTGATTAATTTCTATTCTCGTGCGCGCTGCGGACAAACCAAAAAGCTAAGCCAAGAACAAAACCGAAATCGCCAGACAGGCTTCCCACGCTCTTTTCCGAAACGAACATTGCAGCTGTGACATGCTAATTATTTTTTTTGTGGTCATACATTAATTACCAAATGCAGCAATGAACTCAGTTTTCACTTCAATGGCTGCCAAAGTGATTTTTCAAATAACATATCATGGGGAAGGTGACCTGTGACATATAAATCAAGCAAAGTAGTCAAGTTGGGATCTTTTACTTGAAGACAAAAGCTTTGTACAAGCCATATATTTATACATGTATGCCTGTGTATATCCTTATTAGGAGATACCCTTATCATTTTTACCGCCCCATCGTAGTGTTTCTCGTTGCTGTGTGTCATGTCACTTGCAACCCATTTATCATGCTGTAAAAACAAAGTCAAGTGGTAATTGACACATGTTGACTCATGAAATCTTCATGAAGTGTTCCTGACTGCTTGCCATGATATTAAATCTAAATTAATAGCTTTGGGATTGTCGGTCAACATAGCACTACTTAACATCAGACCAACATCCGGCTTAATTGCTTGTCTAACTGAAAGAATTTAACAAAATACAATAAAAAAGGCAAACAAGTTTGTTAATTTGGCAGCTTCCCGACACGATATTCAATTAAAAGATTTGAAAAAGTTTGTTTAGCTTAGCAAAGTTTTGTATGTCTGTTCTTTACAATTATAACTTTCTTCAAGAACTAATTATAAGGAATATTTATTGCAAATACAATTTTCAGATTACACATTTTGATTAATAAGTAATTTAATATGATAAAAAAAAACATATAGTTTGCAGACTTCTTTTTATTTCAAGCAAAACAATTCGAATTATGTTAAGAGCAATATTTTAAACCATAGACCACCTAGCCTAGTTGCAATTTACTAAATATTTTTTATAGACCAATTTTAAATGCAAATATCTAATTCTTAAAGAAATAAAATGAGTGATGATAGATTATAGATATCTCTTTATTTATTTTTTCTATTACACAATAATTTATTGCATGTTTTCTTCAATAATAAAAGTCGTATTATAATGCTTTTAAGCTTTCTAAATTTTTTATTCCAAAATGAAAATGTATGGCTCAAGTAATCTTTACATATAAATTATGAATGGCGAAACAAATTTTTGGAATTTCGACAATATTTTAGACTAAAAAGCTTAAAATGCTGTGGGGAAGGGAGATAGAGATAGAGAGGAGAGTTGGGAATAAGTGCTCCATTGCATCATTAAGAGCATCCCCAGACTGCGCTGTATACAAACAAAACACTACAAACGCGCATAAATTGAACATGATAAACATGTTCGAAGCGCGATGAACATGAACAGGACAGCATCAGTCGCCCACACCCCCAAAAGCGAATATTGTGCAAATATGTTTGGGGCGGGTGATTCACGTTAAGCAAATGTGTTGTTGGTGTGTGAGGCGTGGCAATGGGCAGAGCAGTGGCAAATGTATGCCATAAACTGAAAGCAGCAACCACATAAAAAACCAACGAAACATGGATGCAGATGCGTACGAATTAATAGGGTGTACGCGTGTGTATGTGGGTGTATGTGCTGGAGAGTGCTTGTGTGCGTGTAGGTGCTGGGTCATGTACAAATGTCCGAATGGGCAGTCATAATCTAAAATGTGCAAACACATGAACACCGCGCATAGACAGACTTTCGCACACACGCACACACACATATAGGCAGATAAATAAACACGTGCAAGCATTTGCAGACATTTGCTGACACACACACACACACACATGCACACTATCACATTAACCGTGACTACCCACCGTCCTTGTCCATGTCCTCTATAATGACTTACAGGTCATTCATCATATCAGAACAACAGTGAGAAGTTTATTTGCCGCAGAGTCGCAGCCTACACAACAACCGAAGGCAATAAGTTCAAACTGTATTAACCAAATGCTGGTAGCAATTTAGAGAGCGCCATAACTCTCTGAATCTCTCATTCTCTTGCTCTCCGGCTGCCATAAAATGTTGCGAAAGTAAGGCTTAGCAACATGCCGACAGCCATTTATTGCTAACTTTTCTCAACAGGTTGTGTTTGTTTGTATGCGTGTGGATGTTTGTGCGCCCGTGTATCTAGGCTGATGTTGCTTTGCGCAGCAGACATTTTGTAGTAACGACGTAAGGCGCACAGTCGTCGGCGGCACTCGTAGCAGCAAAGTTCATGCGTAACCTCGAGCTCAGCTAACGGTAGAGCGGGCCAGCAGTTTTGTATCGGTCAGAGTATGCTAGCACTGTTGCTTCTAAGCCGTAAGCTACTTAAAAGTCACAACACAAATCAAAAAGCAAAAAAAAAAAAAATCAATTTACAAAATATTTCAATTTAGTGTTTAAAGCAATTGCTTGTCTGTGTTTCATAAATGTAAATTAATAATAAAATTTGAATCTGAATTTTATAAATTCAAGTGAAATTAAAATGATTTGAGTAATTAAGCAATTGCACATTTAATAAAAACATATATATTTAAATAATTATAAATAATACTAAATGTGATAACACATTAATAAAGTAAAAAGCTTTTCGTGTTTAAATTGTTCGTTCATTTTTTAATAATTAAATATACAGTGTACAATACAAATTTAACAACAACTTATAACACAATTAAATAATTACAAAAAATTCTATTAAAGCTGACTCAATTTTTAAAGCTTATTCCCTTTAAAACGACCAACATTTAGTGCAAAACAAACATATTGAATTTAATGTCAGAATCGCAAATTGAATTAAGTATAACTTAACTTTTCTAAAATACATAATACTAATTTAAAAAATTTCGTCAATTTTAAATTATGTCCAACAAAGAGTGCTAGCTATTAGCTATTAAATAATACAAATATTAACGTTGCGTATACGCCATATTTAAAATTACTAAAATTGTGGCATGCAAAATTCATGCAACCTTATTTAACTTGCATCACAGGCAGCTGAATCCTCGCTGCACATGCATAAAAGTGAATACTGCAATGTATAATTAAAACCCCCAAATTGGTATGTGCAACTCTTGCTGCATCAGACGATCCATTTGCTTCTCCTGCTGCTGTTGTGCAACATGGTCAGCCACAAGGAAGTCTTTGCAATTACTGCGGAATAAGTTGACGTTAACCGAACACTTTCATTACGCAACCGACTATTAAAACCCACATCTACGGCTCGCTACAGCGTATCGCGTAAATCTCCTTTAGCCCCGAACCGCCCCGCCCACCAAAGCACCCAATTAAATAATGTCGGAAATTGTGGATACGGAACTGCTGGTGAATTGCACAATTCTCGCCGTGCTTCGCTTTGAGCTGAATAGCATTGTGAATATATCTCTATTGAATAGCCTCAATCGAACCGAGGTAGTCAGCCTGCTAACCAGCATCATCGACAATCGTGATAATCTTCAGAGCATCAATGAGGCAAAGTAAGTTTGAAAATGCATCGCAAACCACCACCGGACAGCCCAATAACCACTAAGCCCAACAAGTCAACCATATTGCCTGTGGCTTTCCATTTAATTAACTGTTTGACATCTCTGCAATTTTCAATTGTTACCGAGAACTTGAATGTTGATTGTTGACTGGGAAGGGAAATTAAAGCCAAGTGATGCAATTTATGGTGTAGAGGAATGGAATGGTCCATTAGCATAAATTAAACGACGGCTTTAGATAATATTGTCTGAGTTTCATGGTTCTGTAATCTTTGAGGGTAAAAACCACACACCAAAGCTCCAATTCATTTATGTTTATTTACAACCAGTTAACTAAGAATTAAAATTATAGAATATAATTTGTGATGTTTAGTTACTAAATAAGAAATTAGTAGATTGAGAGTATAAGGCACTGTATCTCTCAGTAGGTATCAACGATATTCCACTAATAATCATTAATTTATTTTTGGAATTCATTAATTTGTAAATTCAATTTAATTTTAATATGTTTCAATATCCAGCACATTAATTATAATTGTAAATAATGCCAATAATTTAATTTCGGCCATCGACATTTCGGTCGAGTGGCGGGAAAAGAGCACTTTGTGGCATATTTAAATAGTGCGATTAATCAGTGCTTATTGTCCTTTATTTATAGATATTATTTTCTGACCAACTGGGAACTTAAACATTTGCAAATGAATTTTTGAAAAGCGGCATTTGAAAACACCAATTGGAATCAATATGATCCCTTTAAAATTGCTGATAGCATAATAAGTCGAGACTTTCATTATGCTAAAATCAGCTAAGAAAAATTGAGAGCAATAAGTAATTAGAGTAAGTGCAATTCTTTCCTATCTCCAAGCTCCTGTTGCTTAAAGTTCTCTCTTGTTGTTGAACTTTCAATTCAATTACTGAAAAGTTGAAGATGGTACTTGTGGTGAAATTTACTTGGGTGCTTCCAAGAATAATGGGTTTTCCTTAGATACTAAATAACTATTTAATTGCAAATTTTCTACTACACGAGCGGTTAATCGATTCAAGCTTTTTTTTTCTGTGTGCTTAAGTTGGGCAAAGTAAATAGAAGCAATTTTGAATACTCAACATAGTAAGCTTGCTTAACCGATCCTGATACAAATTTTAAGCTAATTTTACATTTGTTACCGTTTATAAATATTATAAAATTCATGCTTTTATTGCTATAAAAAATCAATTTATATCGATTTTTCCAAAAAAAAGAACCGGAGACAACGAATAATAAACCTCTCATCCGAGAGCTTATATAGAAAATCTTACTCTATAGCTCTAATTGTTTTTTAGATCGGTTTGTTTGACAGCAGGACATTGTTAAATCGACTGATTCTAATCAAGAATATATATACTTTATGGTATCGAATATGCTTCCTTCTACATTTTGCACAACTTTATTATACAATTTTTTCTAACTTATTTTTAACGGGTTTTCGGTATAACAATAGCCGCAAGTGCAAACAAAAAATGAATTGCTCTGTGTTGGATGTGAATTGGCAGAGCACTGCAAATAAAATGACGGCTACATAAGCTCTTGCTGGAATACAAATTCAGCACATGTACTAAAATTGGAAAAATTGTTATTCATAAGAAAAAAAGTGAGAAATGAAAATGGAAATTTTAACAAGATTGAACGGCTCTCTTAAGCATTGTCAACACTTAACACCCTTGAAAAAGTGTCAAAAAAGTATCGACCGAGTATGTACCATAAGTCAGACTTTCAGACACGGGAAAAGAGCCAAGAAATCCATTTAACTAAAAGTTTGAAGTCTTTAATTAGCAAATTATTTCATTCGAAAAAAATCGTTCTCATTGAATGATATGAATACATAAAATATTTGTTAATTAAAATAAAGTATAAATATCTTACGGCAGTTGCTTACATCAATGCAGTTAGAATATTATGAATAATGAAATAATAACAATAATAATAATAAAAAACACATCAGCTCCATTAACAAGTTTATTTCCGTTAAATTTCAAATCGTGTATAATTCCAATTAGAAACTAATTCATAAACTTTTATCATTTATTTTGTCCTTTTTATTTGACATTTTCCAATGACTCAATGAACAATAAACAATGAAACTTTTTCGATTAAACTATTTGTTTTGTTTGGGCGGACAAATAAATGAACAAGTAAAAATCTATATTTAAGAGTGCTTGTTTGCGACATATCCTGTTTACAGACAAAAGTGACATTAAATATTGAACAATGTAATGTAATTTATTTGATTATGATAAAAATTATAATGAAAAATTTATGCGGATGGAAAAAATACGGTTGATTTCTTTGTTATAAATAAATAAATTTAGCAACTTTTAACTTTAACTTCAATGTTTATCAGTATGATAGACAACATATTGATTAAATAAAGGAAACTCGGCTTCTTTTTATATTTATATATTTGCAAATTTGGAGTGTGTTAAATTGTTATAAAAGCTTTGTACATTTATGATACAATTGACAATTACATATGGAAAATTTAGTAGACAATTGTGAGAATTTTTATATTCGCATCGGCAATACCGCTTTTGTTCACTTATGTCGAGTATCAAACAATAAAGCCGCTACTAACAAAGGTGCACGCAACTAGAAGTCAAGTAATCCGCGGCTTTTTGGAATTTGGAAATAGGTAAATTGCATTTCTAGTTGTCAGACACACAAAGGCGGGCAAGGACGAATAATTAAACTCCGAGTGAAAATCTATCTGCGAAATCCCACAAACAGACCAGTAATATCAACAACATGTAGTTAAATGTCAAGTTCGCAACTTTTCTCATAAAAATACAGGTTGGCAAAAGAAAAAATCTTTGGGATTTATTTTGTCCAGCTTTTGCTCTCTGGACTCGTGTGAGTGCTTGTCAAATAAATTGACGAACTTTATGTGGGATGGCCAGTTTCGTTACGCTCCAGGTGAGATATGTGTCTGAGTGTGTTCGAGTTAAGCTCATTATGAGGCCTGTGGCATGCGGCTTAGAAGCAATCAACGCAAACAGCTAGGGAGGAGAAATAACAACATTTGCAACATAACAGCCTCCCTTTTCGGTCACGAGGATACTTCGCTGCGCTCTTATGCGCCTAGAGATACATTACGAGAGGCGCCTCGGTTAAGTGCCTTTCGCTCTGCGTATACCTAATGTTTCTAAGGCAACCCTTAATTGCAACTACACAGTGAACAATTTTGGCTTAAATTTAATAACTCTTGGTGAACATCAGTACAGTCTATTAATACGAAAATTTAACAAACCATTTTTTATACTACAATTTTTTTATTGGGTTTTGGAAAAATAAATATTGGCAAAGAGTGTGAGCTTATGGGGTCTTCTTGGCATTAGTCGCATATAAAAACATATTAAAGAGTAAAAGTAGTAAATTAACTAAGTTTTATTTAAAAACAAAAATGTTTTTTAATCAAGCCGAAGAGCAAGTCATTATTTTGCACAATTGATTAATTTGTAATGGCATTAAATATGAAAAATATTGAAATTAAATTAAATTAATGAGTAATCACAAACATTTAAATATAACAATCATATATTATTATTATATTGTATAGAGACTTCCATTAATTAACTTTGTGTATGTGGGATTTTTCGCTTTAAAGCAGCAGAAACCAAATATTTTTTTTGTCACTTTTATGTTTTTAACATTCCATACGCTTATTGATTTTGAAGCGCATCAAATGAGAAAGAACAGAGAAGCAACCATTACACTTTGTCCATTGGACGGACGGGTTTTGGTGTTTTTATTGACGGGTTTTTCAAATCCAATCACAATTTATATGTGCGCATAAAAAAAAATTTAAAGTACTTGAAGCAGAACACTGCAAGAACCCAAGAGAAAATGTTTGGCCCAGGCCTGGACAATAACAAAGCGTCGAACCAGAAGTGAAACAAGGGTAACTCGTTTGGCCAAGTGCTTTTTTTTTTGAGTGGGCCAAACATAGGCGAAATAGCTAACTCCCGAAAGGTCGTCTTGAATGTGGCTTGAATTTTGCCCAAACTTTCGTTCAGTTAGCTGCCGTTTAAATTTGCATATGAAAAATTTTCAATTAGCTCTTTTTTTGTAGTGCACATTGGCCAAATAATATTTTCAGATTTATGGGTCCCCTGGTAAGCGACAATTACTGCGACATTGCAGCTAGTCAGCGATAGAGTCTGACAAAAGGTCGACACGCATTGTTAAGGAATACAAATTTAACAATAGTTTCATATAACTATAAAGTTGATAAGTATAAAGGACAAACGCACATTAGTGGTCAATATGTAGAATTTGTTTATTTTTATCGCATTGTTCAATTGTTGAACAACTCTTCCGATAGCGTTTCTGTGTGGGACTCAATGGGAGAGAGAAGCGAAAACAATGAGTCACAGACAATCTGAACTCATAAATCTAAATTGAAATGGGCCACATTTGCATTTCATGCTGGGGGCAACTGCGTATGAGCGTATGTGGCGAGGCACGTGTTTGTGGACCAATACACATCTATTCAACTACATACATGTAGTATATGTGTATATCTATTTGAAGGGTTTTTGTTTTTTTTTTTCCCTTCAGTTGCTTGTCGATGATAATGAGGCTGATGATGCGACTGACTGGTCATGATTTTATCAACGAAACTCGCCATTTGTCAAGCTTCAATGGGCATTGCAGGATTGCGATAATACTAAATAAGCCAAAAGAGGATTTTAGTAAAAAGGAGTTTCAAAATCGATTATTTCTTCGTTAATGTAGTCAGTGCCGAAATGCTACTGAACCTTTTTTCTTCTACACACTATGCATGAAAAAAGTTAATTTATAAACTTTTTCAATTGAGCATTAAGACTTTGAAGTTCTACTTTCACAGTTTCCAAAAGGGAAAATGTAAATATTTTATCTTTTGTGTTCTTCCTTCTACCTAAAGAGAATATTGTCAGAAAGTTAAATAGGATTCAATTGCGGCTTTCGCTTGGACTTAAATTTCCTGCTAACTAAAAACTTTATGAGAACGTGATTCATAACTTTGCAAGCTAGTTTTGGGCATCATAAGTTGCCTATTTCACTTAACAAAAGCGATAAGTATTCAGCAGCTCTTTACAGCTTTCTCATTGCACCTCAGCTCACCTGGATCGGAAAATGCAATTTTGTCTGAAATGGCGACTGCGACAAATGCAACCAACCAAAAACCACTCAATTTGGACCGAAACATTGGCTGTTCAGCAGTCATGAAATAATAATTGGCAATTGTACCAACTAGTCACGCACTGGAACCGAAGTTAATTCAAAATGTGCCAGCAAATTTCCAACAATTTCCGTTGCCATGCTAAGTATGAAAAAAATCAAGGCCCTAGACCAATCCCTAACCGCACCTAGCTATTTGGTGCTGTCAAATATCGGCAAACGGGAAATTTTCTCGGACAAAATGTAGTTTTCTAAAAGTTTGTCAAGATACCGATTAATTTATAAACTACTATATTAGATACAAGGAATTTTAGCACAATCAAAATGTATAAAATGAGCACACTTAAAAATAGCTGCTACAATTTATAGTTATTTGTTTGATTGCGCCCACTGTATGTGAACTTTTCTAACTTTTACTTTATTGGTTGAACATAATGTGTATCTCATGTGTAAAGTTTAAAACTCGAACACATGTGAAAATTCTAACATATTTTGTAGACATGAAAACCATCACAACTTCTAATTTGATTAACTTTAAGTCCAGGAGAATATTCTATACTAAAATGTAGCCACAATTTCGAAAATAAAAGAAGAAAGCGCTTATTAAGTGACCTTACATTTTTTGGTATAGATGCCTATCAAATAATTTATTTTGTACTGTAATTATTGTTGTGATGCTTAAGTGCGGGCACGTGTCGAGCCTATAATTTGCACACTTTTTGTTAACATTAACAGCATAATCCTAAGAAAATTTTGGTTTATTTCAGTAATTTATTTACACCTGCAAAAGTGCCATTATTAAATGAAATAATTTGTGGCATTAAATTACAGCAATTTGTTTTCTGTGGACGGTTCGCACTGACCTTTAGTCGTATGCTGACGGACACAGTTTTGTGGAAAATTACTCACTTACGAATTATATTTTTATGGCTTGCAATTTGCCTTGGGTCACGAAGAGCGCTCAAATGTAGGCAACATTATTTTAAATGGGCGCTAATAGGTGATTTTTAGTGTGTGGCGAACATTATATAAAACGAGTGCTAATAGCTTCAAAGGATATAATATGAGTATGCGTGTTTGCTTGCAACTGTAAGCGATTTATGCATGACACAAATTGACCACTTTAAATGTACTTTGTAATTTGATGACTATTTAATAGTGCACAGCTTTGACAGATTACTAATTGATTTTAAATAATTTATTACTATTTGACCAATTTGGCTGAGTGCACTGTTAAGCATTTATTTCTTGGATATATTGTGATTTTTTTTCTATCCAATGACAATTAAATAAATTCATATTGATGATATTCCTTTTTGTGCAACACTAATCTAAAAATAGATTGACATGTTATTGCAAAAGTTTCAAATTACCTACAGCAAAATATGTAGCTCTCTTTTGCAATTTTCTTCTCTTTGATCTTAAAATATATTCGTTTTGTGGTTGTTGTTTTTCCCGGCATACGAAAGTCCGTAGTTCGTTTTCATTCTTTATTTGATTTATAAATGGGTAAATACGTTTTAAGATTGCTTTGAATAAATATGTAAAGTATGAATATGTGAGCTTTAAGATTGCTTTGAATAACCAACTTTTATTTGGGACTTAATGCTTCACTTTTCGTACTGAACATTTATCTATTGATATTTATTTCAGCTTGTAGTTGACAACAATATATGACGACAGTATATAGGACAGCTAAAAATTGCGTTGGTCTGTATTCAATGCATATTTGTAGTTGCCAAAGTTGCCAAAAATTTCCAAATCATTTCTCTCGCTTGGGGCAGATTGACCCAAAATAATTCTGACTTGTTTTCCCCCTTTATGTTAGGCGCTTCTGCTTAAATTTGCATAAAAGCAAAATAGATTGCGTGCCAATGTAAAAGCTGTCGATGCCAAGATTACTGGAATTCATGATTTTCTCAGAGTTTGCAAGCGTTCTATTCGTTGCCAAATATGCTTAGAGAAATAAAAAAGTGGTTTGATTATATCGCCAAGGTCGGGCCAAAACAAAAAGTATTGGCCAAACGGAAGTAATTACTTGACTTTTTCCCCGGCCTACGCTTCCGGATAGGTAGCCACTTATACCAGATTATTATTATTGTTAAGACAGCAATTATTTATTTTTATCCGGCTAATGAAATGGAATTGCTTAGCACGGATTCGTAATAAAACCAAAATTAATTGCGACAAGGAAAATTACAGCTAACTTTACGTGTTTGTCTGCAATACACAGAAAAACACACGAATTTTTGTGTACAATTTATGAATTAAAATTTTAATGCCTATTTGTTTTTGGGCCAATAAGCTAAATTTTATTTTATCATAACTGCAACCAGGCAAATTCGCGCCTGTTTTTCATAGGGATTAGCTATAAAAACATTATTGAAATCAAAACAATATGGAATAAAACACGAAATAAATCTACTGAAAAATGTATATATTACAATTACACAATTACTAAAGTTCACATATAGCTTTAGAATCAAATATATAATTAGTTTTATATAATCATCTATCTAAGGGCGAACTCTTCGTGTTGAGTTGTGAATGAGAGTGTCACGAACGAACACACATGACTGGCCCAGCTTCCGTTTCCTTACCCCTCTACAAAGAATATTTCCAAAGACAGGTAACAAGGTGGTAGGAAGCTTTTGGGTGGAATTTTCTACGGAATGCCATTATGCAAATTGCTTGAAGGTATTTAAATTTATAATGAACTGAAATTTGCATGCATAGAATTGATAATATTCATAGCAATATGGTAATTAGGTTATATGTCATTTCTGACAGCGGTCGCTGGACAATTGGCACATTGATACAGGAATCAAACGAATTTAATTTCAAGTGTGTAGTGAATATACCTAATTTTAGTTCAACAATGGCCCAATTAGAAAATTTGTGGCTGCTGTGGCAACTTGAATTGTTGGTCAAGACCCTTACAAAAACAAGGACCCAAATTGTTTGTCTTGCGGCTGCACTGCAAAATATTTACCATAAGAGACGTGTTATCCTTGTCCAAACCAGAAAAGTTTCAGAGAACCATTAATTGACTGCCATTGTTGCATACCGAGAAAACCCAAATGAATAGGACTTTCGCACGCATCCTTGGCGATAATCAAATCGATATTGAATACGCAACTAATTGAATAAATTACGAGAATGTGCGGATTGTAAACACATAATTAAATGCGATACGAATATATAGCTTCAACCTAAATAAGTTAGTTGATAAAAGACCAGATTAATTAAAGCTGTTGCTTAATCATTTATATGTAAGACACTTAAGAAATTCGTTAGAGCATTAGAAATCTTTTTGAAAGGAGAATAAAGCATAGCAAAAAGAAAACAATTTTAAGTTATGTAAAGCCTATCTTGTTTAATTTATAAGTGGTTTTCATTTGCTCTAAGAAATTCGTTGAAGGTAAGGTTGTAGAGGTGAAATTCATCTCGAATCATAAAAAATTCATTGAAATTAATCTTTTACGTAAGAATGCCAGCTCAAGTTATTCGCATTAAATTTGTTATGTTTTCAAGCGTGGACAAGCCGGGAAATTTGATATCAACTACATAAATTCTCCAAATCCTATTAAGTGATTAACATCAAAAGGATTTTAATGTAAAGGTTCGAGTTACATTTCAAAAGCAAAACGCAATAGAATACTTATATATCTATAAATATAGCTACAATTTTTAACCTTATTTAAAGGGTATTGACTAATTTAATTGGATTATTAAACTATTGAATAGAGTTTGGCTGCAGCACAAATTTACTTGTCGCGGCTTATATTTACAAAGCAGACTTATTTGCAAAATCATAATGAATGGAATGAGTAATTTTTTAAAAGCGTAATTTTAGTTTAAAAGCTGAAAGCCATATGGCATGATGAAGATATGTCCTGGGCATACGATACATTGCACACTATCATAAGTGTCTCAGCCGAAAGGATCAATATTTGCATAATTGATGAGCTTTACTTTACTTTCCCCCAGCTGTCAAAGACTTTATGTCAGCAACGCACTCTACTGCTACCCACTAATTAAGGAAATCAAATATGGCCACAACCACTTATATGCTTATCAGTACGAAAGCAGTGCAGCTCAACTGCAATCCAAATACCGCATAGTGAGATTCTCTGCTTAACCTGAAGTAGTTTGGCAGACAATGTTTGCTCATTTCCGCTGACAAACGGATGCAGATCAAATGAAATCACCTAAAACCAGAAATTCAATTTGTTGCGTTATTAGATGCTCCTTTATTAAGTAGTTTCCTTTTTACAATTTGCATTCCTGCTTTAGCTTCATTTATTTTCAATTGTTAATTTAAAGCCACTTTGTCAAGTTGAAAATGTGAAGGCGTTTAAGGATACTGAAAAAAAACATGAGTTCGTGTGAAAAATACTAAATGAATGTTCAGATATGAAGGAAACCTGTGCAATTTAGCCTAGAGTTTAGTTTATATGGAGCTAATGGTAGTTTTGTAATTTGTAGTATACTATAAAGGGTTCTTATATGCGTACTGATCACAGAGTTGAAAATAAATTAATTCTTACATATTAAGAAAAGCTATTAAATTTTAGATTTTATGTGACTTTATATGCTATTTTTACTTATTCAAAATATGGCACTAATATTAATTATTATTATACCTTTGCTAACGTAGGGTATTTGTTATTAAAATTACTCTTCCGACTTAACTAGTCCCCTAATCCTTTGAATATTCTTATCAAAGGTCGCTATCAAAACAATAACAATAAAAGCAAAAATATCAATTGAAACAGTAACAGCAACAGAAAAAAATAGATTATATGCAAATTATCTTAAGCAATCGTTTTGCTGTCGTTTTTCTTGCAGTGTGCAGTTTTATTAAATTCACTGTAGCGTAAATTGATATGTATTTTGTTGAGCAGAAACTCATATACAAATACTCAAACCCTCCGTAATCCTCACTCCATAAATATGTAATGGCTTTGAAAGGATTTTGTGCAAACTTGATATTGCGTTTGCATCAGATATTGTATTATAGTTTCACGTATGTATCTTCTCCGTATATAGAAACACCATTTATATACATATATTCAACACTCTCTCTATCTCTTTTACTCTTGTTCACACACTCTATGTATAGGGACTTTCTCACTGAATGCTTGTTTCCATCGCCAACGCGTCCATACGAGTTGCCGTGGGAGCAGAAAACGATTTGGGCAATTGTATTCGGTCTGATGATGTTCGTGGCTATTGCGGGTAATGGAATTGTTCTCTGGATTGTAACAGGTAAGCTTCTAATATGCGAAAGGCTTTAACTTGCACTGATAAAAAAGCTAAAATTTAAAGCGATGGGTTAACTTAAGTGCCATTCTCACCACATACATACATCGCACATACGCCGTGTTGCGCATTGTTCGCGTGAGTGCATCGATTGTTTGGGATTGCGTTCAAGGACACAGCAACTCATATCCGGTGGATTTGCCGTTTTTCGTCATGTCTCACGTTTTGGCCATTTCTCGTTTCGTTCGCAGGACACCGCAGCATGCGCACGGTGACAAATTATTTTCTGTTGAACCTCAGCATTGCAGACCTGCTAATGTCCTCCTTGAATTGTGTCTTCAACTTTATATTCATGGTGAATTCGGATTGGCCGTTTGGCTCGATTTATTGCACCATCAATAATTTTGTGGCCAATGTAACGGTTTCAACATCAGTCTTCACCCTCGTCGCCATTTCGTTTGACAGGTAAGTGTTTGGTTATTCAGCACAATGGCATATCCGCATCCGCAATTGCAACCACATCCATTTTATATATATATATATATGTATGTACATGTTTCAGATATATTGCAATTGTACATCCATTGAAGCGTCGAACATCACGCCGAAAAGTACGATTTATTCTGGTAATGATCTGGGCACTAAGCTGCGTTCTCTCAGCACCGTGTCTGCTCTACTCCAGCATTATGACAAAGCAGTAAGTGAACTGTGTAATCCTCTATACGTGTATGAGTGACCTTGAGGGCTTTCCAAAGTCAGCACCAGCAGCAACAAATTTTATTTATTTTCTACGCTACACAAGGCGCTACCAACAAGTAATAAACATAAAGAACTTTGTAAGACGTAGCTCAAGATACTTTTCATATAGATACTTTTTCACACGAGCACCACCACCTGCAGTGCAGTAGCCCGCTGTGTCTCTTATCGATTCAATGATGTTCCCCCCTCCGCCCCTCCACCCAGCATATTAGCTGGGACACATGAAGCAAAAAAAAAAAAAAAAAGCTGGCTAACTTCACTTACATTACAATTTTACGCAAATTTGCGCACTTCAATGAACCAAATTCCCCTAATAAATTTGAAGCACTTTTTACTTAGCGTAGCTATCTATGTAGCTGACATAAAACGTTGCCAAGGGTAATAGACTACGGATTTCATAAATTCAAAGCTCACATATCAAAATATGCAGCATCTTTAGACTAATCTGTAGAAGTATAAAGAGTGTAAATAATAATAGCCATATTGCAGTGTTAGCCATAAAAATGACTAAAGTTGTGATTTTGGCAGGGATTTAGAAAAATTGAAAACAAATATAAAAACATTTTATTTGATTACTTAAATGAATATGATATGAACTATAACTTGTATTTTAATAAGTCATTCACTTTAGAGATCAAAATAAAAAACAGGGAAATTCAATTTGTTGTTAATATAAATGTATATTTAAATAGCACGTAATTAAATAACGTTTCCAAAAATGTAGTTATTGTTTTTAAGAATTTTTTTTTACAAAATAGAGAATTGAAAGCTTTCATTAATATTTGACCATTTGTACTTAGCTTGAAATCAAATAGCTAAAAAGTAACAACAATATTTAACTTAGATTTTGAAATATTGTTTTTTAAACTCCCACATCGAGATATACTTTTCACCATATTAAATTGTTTAATGAAAGAAGGTTGATAAATTTTCTAGAAACTATGAATATTTAAAAATCATTTAATTTTGAAACAATGTCGTTCATTTATTTCGGTGAAGGTCAATAGGAAAACAAATTCATCAATACAATGTAAAATATTCAAATTGCCAGCTTACGAGAAATTGCTTTTAAATTCATTCATTCATCATTCATGTGCGATTTCTTGGCAAAGCAACCACAGTCGATTCAATATTGAAATTCGCCCAACTAAGTAATTACCTGCCTGGCAATTTTTAATGGTTAGAAATTGTCGCTCAGTGGGAACATCCCGTCTAAATGTTCCAATCATAAAATTTGTTATTATATTTCAAATTAGGTTTTCAATTCATAAGTATCAAACAGCCGTCCCAAAAACATCCCCTCCTTTTACATGTTTCCGTGTCGACAATCTTCTTGTTTAACTTTTAGGTGTGAACAAATTTAAGGACACTTTTGGGTTAGGTTCGCTATGAGTAATTAAATGATGATGAAAGTGTTGGGCGCAACACTTCTAGGCGCAAAACCAAACGCACTTAGGTCCTCGAAAAGTTTTGTTGACCGTAAAACTTAAAGCAATTAACGATTGCTGAGATAACTGCTAATGAATTATAATTACTTGACAGTTATTACAATGGAAAATCACGAACAGTTTGCTTCATGATGTGGCCCGATGGACGTTATCCCACTTCAATGGCGGACTATGTGTAACTATTTGTTTGTGTTCTTTACCAACATTGAAAAAGCTAACTTTGTGCTTTAACCATTACCAGATATAACCTAACTATTTTAGTGTTAACATATGGCATACCCATGATTGTAATGCTCATATGCTACTCGCTAATGGGGCGAGTCCTCTGGGGCAGCCGGTCAATTGGTGAGAATACGGATCGCCAGATGGAATCAATGAAATCGAAGCGAAAAGTAGTTCGCATGTTTATAGCGGTCGTCTCAATTTTTGCCATTTGCTGGCTTCCCTATCACCTGTTCTTCATCTATGCCTATCACAACAATCAGGTGGCATCAACAAAATACGTACAGCATATGTATCTGGGATTCTACTGGCTGGCCATGTCCAATGCAATGGTCAATCCAATTATCTATTACTGGATGAACAAGAGGTAAGCAAAATAAACAGTAGTTTATAGGATATTTGCAAACTAAAATTTTAGAAGACTTAATTCATGAAGACAAGGCAAATAAAGAGTAAACTACTAAGTAAAGACGTAGAGGATGACAATAAATATTATATATAAATAAATAAGATTAAAACTTTTTTGAAATGATAGAATAAATGCTGAAAAAGTACAAAAGAAGTGCGAATAAATTTTCGACTTGAGTTAAACTAGAGCGCAAGATAAAAAGTCAGACGAAGTGATGAATGGTTAAAGTTTATGCAGATTACAAAGTTTTCTGTCTGGTGGCCCGAACAACAGATAACTGAGAAAAAATAGTTGAAAACTGTTTAATGCACTCACCCCTTATTGGACAGAAAATATATTTAATATATACCCTCACAATCGCATAAATGCAAATAGTAAAGAATGATGTTAATTTATTATTTGGTTAATTTTTTTCTACAGGTTTCGCATGTACTTTCAAAGAATCGTTTGTTGCTGTTGCTTGGGCCTCATTCGCTACAGATTCGACTCTCCCAAGAGCCAGGCGACCAACAAGAATAGTTCACATCGACATACAAGAGGTACGTATGAAGGACATGTGCAACTATTGTGAGTCTATCAATCATGTGCTTCTTCCAATCGAATTGTGTAGCCGAGGCGAAAAGCCAGTGGAAGCGGAGCACAATGGAAACACAAATCCAACAGCCCAACTCATCATCACGCGATAGGCATGCTGGGGCGGCTCTGGGTTTAAACCATACTGCCGTGGAATGCATCATCGAGCGTCCTGTGGATGAAAGTGGCTCACCCATTTGCCTTTCCATTCAGAATAGTGCCGGCGAGCGACAGCGAGTGAAAATTAAATATATCTCATGCGATGAGGACAACAATCCCATTGAGCATGAATCCGAATCCGGACATAGTCAAAGTCACACTCATGGACATTGTCATAGTCATGGACTCAGTCACAGTCAGCGTCACGCTCGCAATCGGGCTCACAATGCTGCTCTGGTTCAGCAATTGTGATGGGAAAGTTCTAAGGCAGAGTCGTTTTCAAAAGAGCCAATCAAAAGCAAAGGAATTTCATTGTAAATACGAAAATCGAATTTGTGGTTGTCATCAGCAAACAAAAATTAAATATGAATTAATAATATTAATAATTGTAATAACAATGCGTTTCCATACAAACTTATTGCTGTACTCAATGTTCAACATAAAATTAATAATAATGTCATCAAAGAGCTGTAAGTTTTAACTGTTGTTTAAATATACAAACAAACAAATTTGTAATTACTGTAGCTACTCGTATATATTTATGTATTTGAAAATGTTTGTTGAATTCACATGTTTAACTCCTACTTACAACTTACATTTTATTTGAATTTATACAATAATATAATAATTGTTTCAAACGACGGGAAAATTACATACTCGCTGAATTTTCATCAATTTATATTTTTATTTTTGCCTTTATTGAATTTAGTTGTTGACTGGTAAAATAGCAAGGATATTTTCTATCAATGACATTGGCATATTTCAAATAGCATATACATAAATACATGTGTATCTGTGGTTGTAAATAAATTGTAAAAACTGTATGTAATTTTAAACAGTTATTAGACTATTTCTATTGGGTTTCGTAAGAGTCGTGGCAAATTTTTTTTGAATACATCATTTCAAATATGTTCAGGTAAGTTTACAAAAACTACATACCTAAGGTTTGCCAAATAAATCTGCATAACATTTTGTGGCACATATCTCTTATAGATAGTGCTGGATCATAATTATCTTTATTGTTTTATTGTTATCTTTTTATTTATTGTTTATTAATTGCATTTCTTATTATCTTTTTACAAATATTTATTACTAGTTGATAATTTTTAAAAAGTTGGAAGTGTGTAATTCATATTATGTGTTTATACTTCGAGATACTTTGCAACATTTTTATTTACTTAAGTGCATAAATACGCTTGACTGATCTAGGATTTGCACAAGTCAGCTTATCTATTAATACAACTTTTTATTACATTAGCAGATATTCAAAAGGAAATTGTCCCCAGGCACTTTCATTTATTTGGAGTGCATTGCAAATGGAAACGGTCCAGATAAAAGATTGTCACTACATAAAAGACGGTCAAACCCTGTTTCTTTTTTTAAACGAAAAGGTCGTAAAAAATTAAAGTACTGTTCTCCTCCTCCCACTCTAAGAGAAAAAGGTATTATATAATATAATTTAACAGACAGCATATGCTAACGGTTTTAAGTCGAAAGAGTTTTTTACGGCGTACAAATTGTTGAGTGAAAGAAACTGAACAAAATCCAATTTATGTTTCAAAGGCATATATAAATTGTTATTTTTCATTTTATTTGTTACATGTCGTAAAACGCCTTAAATTCTTACAAAAACGTTTTTTGTTCGAATTTACAACAGTTATTTTTCATGTAAAAAAAGGATTTGAGATTTCATTCACGTTGTAAATAATTGAGAGTTACATTGAATTTTAAACATTTGCTTATCTATTGTAATTAAATGTTTTTGTTGCGTTAAGTTTTGTCAAATCTCTTGTGTTCTGCTCCTCCACATAACGTTGACCTTGATAACAAATTTATTGTATAATTGTAAGCTAACAACAACACACTTAGCTTAATACGATTTTTTGGGCTCTCATGAAGGGCAGACAGAGGCTGGGAGAGTGAGAGAGAGAGAGAGAGCTGAAAAAAATACATTGAAGAGCTTCCATTGAAATGCTATTTATGGTATGAAAGCATAAAATAACAATTTGCATAATAAGATGATTTTCGGTTAGCGGTTTCAATGTATCATGTTTTGTTTTGCACTTATTTCAGGTCATTGTCATGCCAGCAAAGGCTTTCAAATTCTGTTGAAAAGAATCCCTTTATACTTCCATGCGGCTAATACATGCCAGATATCATATGCTCTATCTTGCCACGTTGGCCCAGCAACAGACATTGACTGTTGAATGTGGCAATGTCATTGTGGCGTGGGCGTGTTGAGTTGCTCCCCCATAAATTGTAGTCGCTTATAGTCACATCAAATGGCAATAAATTCCCACTGGTACTCACAACATATTATAAATTTATGAAAATTACTCATTCACTAAATGCGCATAACGTTTTCTGGCTAATTGGCTCGCCCACAGAAATTGTGTACCATATTATGTTATGCAACAACTACGCTGTTTCGACTCTCTAGTTGGCAACTATGGCAACTGCATCATACGTGGGAAACAATTTCGCTGGCAGCTTGATAATTATGAAATCTGATTTATCAATTATTAGATGAAGGTGTGGATTGAAAATTAATACCATTATATTTATAGACATTTAATTACAAGTAAAAAGCTATTATGTTGCCCGTTGCAATTAAATCTTGAAGAAAATAAAATTCTTGAAAAATAAACCAAATGTTTACTTATCCATTTGTGGGCGTTATTCTTTCTACAAGTACCAAACGTACTACTGCCTACTCATCTTAAAATTGAATTCTATATCTAAATGCCTTGTGGACTTTGTATTTAAATAAGGCAACACAAATAAGTTTGATAAAGGTCGAGTAGGTAACACAATATGTATTAGTAATTCAATATATATACGACCGAAATTAAATGTTATTTTCGTGCACCAGGTTCAAATGTCATGTCACTGTCAAATGCTTAAGTTATCCCAAAATGTATATTTATCGTATGTAATTCGCATATCGAATTCACATACCCATTTCATTGCAAATACATGTTGCTGTTGCACAGCGAAACCAGAAATCGAATTTGGAGTCAATCTCACACTAATACGGCAGATACGCACGCCAGGGGCTAAACAGCTTGACATATGGTTAATCGTGGGATGTCCTCCGATTGCTCGAATCCTGCGCATAGAGTTTGCGAATTGACAAGCCTTAAACATGGATATAAATATGCTATGTTAAACAGTTTAAAGAGTTTAAAGCTTTTATCTTAAACGTACACATTTCACATTCAATTCAATAATACACATATTTTTTTTATCTAAATTGCACATTGTCTCTAAAGTACATACATATATAGGTAAAAAAAAAACCATACAACAAGTGTGAACATATTCAAGATACAGATAAATTAGTTAAATCATAGTAGTCAACAAGTATTCACAGTCCCAGTTGTTAAAACACAAGTCGGCACCTTTCAGTCAATGCTGCTCAATTTGCCTCACACCTATTTCGTAAAATAAGTAAATAAATAAATTTCAAAATGATTGGAGGACTAGTCAGCAAAACATCACTTGGCGTTATGGCTGGTTTTGCCTGTGCCGCTTTTGTTGGTTATTGCGTCTATTTTGATAACAAACGCCGCAGTCATCCGGACTTCAAGAAGAATCTCTACGAGCGCCGCCGCCGTCGCAATCAAATATCTGTTGACCGAGAGAACGCATTAAATTTAACTGATCAAGAGTCAGCTCAAAAATATTTCATGCAGCAAGTCCAATACGGCCAACTCCATATCGACAAGGAAAATTTTGAACTTGGTACTGACCATTTGATCAATGCGATTCTTATGTGCAGTCATCCGGTCAAATTGCTTACCTTTCTGAAGTCGTCATTGCCACCGGATGCGTTTATTTTGTTCATTAACAAGCTGAACAACATGAACGTACAGAGATCCCCAAATGTGGCCGATAATTTTATGAGTGGACTTGTTGTAGACGGCAGTGTCGAATGAGCCAACAAAATCATCGAAATAATTTAAATTTATGTTTATCGTTTCAAGATTCAAGTTAAATCATTAGAAAAAAATGTTTTGTCCATAAACACATATTTGAAGCAGGTTGTTATTTATGAGTGCGATATTCACAAGTAGCTTTATTGATTTTTGGGATCCATTAAGCAGAATAGGAAAAGAATATTTTAAACAAGAAGAAACAACTTTATCTACTTTATGAAGTTTCAACTTTTGATAAGTTGTTAGCATGCTACTTAACGTATATTACAAAATGAAATTCAACTTCTAGCAAACACCGCACAAAAGAATCGCGAAATCAGAAGTGATCGACTACGATTGTAAGACTAAAAATTTGCCACAAAAAAAAAAATATTTGGGATTTGAAATCGTTTTATTATCAATCAGAAGCATGCGGAGAAAATGATCACAAGTCCAAACAATTAAATTAAGTATATACTGCATTTTTGCCCTGAGTAATTGCAATGAGTACCTGAATATCGAATCTGCTGTATAAGTTATACGCATACGGTGATAAGTATATATCTCTTTCTATTAGTCATATACAAAAATATTATTATATTATACCCTCTTTGGCATATTTTATAAGTGACGAGTATAACGAATTTCAAAAAGCTTTTTTGTGATAATGAATGTTGCTGTTGCTGTCGGCATTTCGGATATGAAAATTATGAAAATGATAAATTATGAAAATGAAAAAATGAGAAAGTGGCAAAAAACTCGAACAATACTCATACATACTTTTCCTGTTGTTTTGTGCTTTGCCGAAAATTTTAATTATTATGTTGAGCACATCCCTCGCTGGTAATGTCTGATTACCGCTTCAGTTAGAATCTATTTGTGTATGTATTTCCTGAAACTATCATATTTTGCTGATGCCTTGCGAAGATTTCTGACTTGTATTTCCGCATGGCAGCATGCCCTCAACATTTCAGTAATACAGTGTCGAAATTTACGAGATATTTGCATTATCTGCGCCCACTTCATTGTGGTCTTGTCTCTGGTTTTGATTTTGCCTACTGTCTCTGTTTTTGATTGTGCCGACCGCTGACAGTGGCTTTCCGTTTGCATACTGGCAGGCAAATATACTACTCACTGGGGAGTGACAGAAGAGAGGAAAAGGTCGCAAGGTCCCATCCCAGTTTGGTTTCCTGACTTTGCTTGTGTGCATAATTTGACCAAGTCGACCCCAACACACAGGACATTTGTCATTGGCAAGCCACAGCAGATTCTACCCATACACATGGGTGAGACTGTTCGCCTGTTTTGTGCTGGTATCGACTTAAGTTAAGTGACCTTTGATTCATCTACGCCTGGACCAGACATCTCTTTAAACTGTGTATATGCAAAGTTGTGTCTATTGTTAGTGTTGAGTCTTAGGACAAGGCTAAGCGAGGCTGTCGCGTTGGCCTTTATAAAAACATGCTACGTATATTAACCCCAAGCATCGAGTTGACACATCTCACGGGTACTTAGACAAAGGCCACATTTGTCTGGGGCATGCTTAAAGGAAAGGTCGTTAATCTTTAAAAAGTTTGTATTTTTATTTAACGTGACTTTTGCTTGAACTGATTTCTTGGGATTTTTACACAGTAAAAATTAAACTTAAATTAATTAAAATTTGTTATTAAATTTAATCCAACCATTATATTGTGAAAAAGTAATATTACAAGACATAAAAATTCCATTTAACTACTTTTAATTTCTGAATTTTTTTTTCACTCTTTATTAATAATAAATTAATTAGCTGGCATTTAAAAAATGATTGGTTGGCATAGGATTAAAGTAGCTCAAACCTCAGTTCGATTATCAATACCATTTGAGAGCTATTTTAACTCAATCTCAAAATTGTTCACGGTGTACGAATTATAGTGAATTTTAACTTAATTTCTGTACTTTGCAACAAATCTAGATTGGCATTAGAGCTTATTCACTGTGTATTACATTTTTATTTTATTTTTGTTTGGTATTTTTATGGTTTTCTGCATAATATCACCAAAAAGGCTGCCATTGAAATAAATTCTACTTTCAAGTCTTGACTGACACATTCCTCATTTGATAAAATATATTTAAAATATCTCCGCCCTGGCAGCAGACAACAAAATGCATTTCAACGTAATTATGTAATGGACCGTTTGTTCCTCCTTATTATACGAGAGACCAAAGCGATTCTTGGCTGTGTGTGTGTGTGTGTGCGCGTGTGTGTGTGTGTGGAGGCAGATAGCAGAATCAACGATGCGTTGGAGGCATCAGTCGGGTCGTTGCTTTTGTTGTCAGACTAATTTCCAATTTGAGCAACAGACAACAACTGAGTTCCATTAGAATGCTCGAAAAATATCAGCATAGTTCAGAAAAAAATTATATAATTTAATGAAAATTTATTTGATATCCTTGTTGTCGTGACAGCCGCAACTTTCACATTTATCTAGCCAAGTCAAGGCAACAGAAAAAGCAGCATTCCTCTTACATATACATATTAATTAGACTTCTGATGTGATACTCCTCCTGTTCAGCCAATCTAACTTTGTTAGCGTTGATAAGGTCATTAAGAGAACCAATGTCAAATGTCCTGGGATCCAAATGTGGAAAAATATAGCAAACTGTAATGGCGTCTGGAAATTATTACTACGGAAATTTAAGAGCAGAATGGCTTTACTGAGGTTCATTATGCGATAAAAATATGTATAATCAAATTGGCGCTTTTGACATCTGTGTTAATAACTTCCAAGAATATAAATTATTGTATGCACACATATTTGTTAAGGATACAGCAAATTTTGTATGGCTCCTCGAAAAATAGTTTAAAAAATATTTGATTTACATTCCAATTTTTCCGGCGGCAATGTCCCAGAGCAAAACACTTGTTTACATGAATAAAAAAAACACATTTAGAGGAGCGGACTTTGGAATACCCTAAAAATTATTTTCTTATCTGATATATTAATTAAAAATATTGCGCTATTTCAAATTTAAAAAGATGTAAATTATGTTATATTGTATTACATATGTATATTATCAAGGTAGATTCGAAAATACGGAAATATCAATAAAGTTATTTATGGTTTCTGACAAAAACGCTTTGTTATCAATCAGACAATCTTCTGATCAGTTTCGCTTGATTAATCCTTATGATGGCTAAATGTTTTTCCAAATCATGTGTCTGTAACATTCAGATGTGACACAACTAGCTTAAAAAATATAGTGTTAAAAAATATTCACCTATATATGTTACAAACCTTGTAAGCAAAAGGTAAATAACATCGGCAAGAGTTTAAAAAAAAAGATAAACAATTACAAAGGCGGCAGTTCAAAAAAATTGTTTGCTCTTTTTTTGTTTACCGTATAAGTAAAAAACAAACAATTTAGCTCGCTTCATTTATAATGGAGAGAAGAACTGATCTCTTATCTAAGTTAGTGTATCAATTATGCAAAGTATGTATGGAACAAATAATATTTTCATCTTATAGGCAAAGGAGATGCTCTTAATCTTTCAATAGTAAAAATGTTTGATGTCCTAAGACCCATAAGGTACAGCGTATCGAATAGTCGAGCACTTTCAATTGAAGCTTTCTTAATTGTTTGTTTTTTCAGTCTTCGACAAAGCAAGTAACAAAACTCCCAACATATTTTACTATGCACATTTGTTTCCCAACTGCGAATGTATGAGCGTTTTTTTATAGTGTGCGTGTGTCCATGTATGTGTGCTCTGTGTATGTGTGTGCCAAGTTTTACTGCAACATTTTTTGCAGTTTTTCGCACGTTTTAACACCCAGCTGTTTCGAATTACATTTTTATGTTTGTGCTCTGAAGTGAAAAGTCAATGTAACTACAGAATACTCGTCATTTGTCCAACGTTTGTCTACAGCTTAAAATATTACAGTTGTAAAATATTTTAATTAATTTAAAGAAAATTAAATTTATCTGGTTTATCTGGAGAAATTAAAATGCCAGCTAATGTTAATTTACATTTTCATCTGTTGGCCACAAGTCTGGGCTTAACAGATTCAAGATTATAATAAGGACCTACATTATTTAGAAGAGCTTGCAAGTTTCATTTAAAAAAAAAAAAACGATTCCTGTGTCTTTCATCCCCAGGTGCTGCATGCAAATTTTTAAACGATTGCAGAATCAACTAAAATAAAATAGTCTCTAGCACAAGATACACAATGAAGCTACTTTGGGATAGCTATTAAAAGTGGAAAAGTTAATTGTTTCGTTATCAGATGCAAGCAGATCACTTGAAAGTGATGGTGAATTCTGGGAACTCTTATTTATTTTTACCAAAAAGCCAAGATGAAAAGTTTACTTTATAATAGAGGAGGTGAAAAAATTACGTCATTTAGAAGTTTTATAACGTCTAACAGACAGCTTACTACAATGCACAATAAATGAACATTTTCAAGAAAGCGATGATGGGCTGAAATAGTTCCTCGTAGGCATCATCGTTCCCAAAACACGTACTATGCTTATAAACATGCTATAGTCCTCACTAACAGCATACAAAATATGTTTATATTCAGTTTAGTTTAGTACAGTGCTAATCTTAAGTCTATAATAGCCACTTGTTCTTCATAAAAAACAGCTTACTGCGGACCAAGTTTTATGACTTTAATTTTAGCTATGCTGCGAAAAAGTATATGAAATCCCCTACCTCAAAACTGCACCAACAAAAAGTACAACAGCTGCAATGTGTGGCAGTCTGGCAAGTTTTGAAAAGAAAATGTGCTTGTCGACTTATTTCCCGCCCTGCCCCTTGCGAGTATAGATATACTCGAGTGTGTGTGTGTATGTATGCATGTATGTTTGTGTACATACGCTTGCCCGCCTCTAACCAGTGATTTTTTTTATACCCTGTGCTCATGGAATGCGTGAAAAAAGGTAATAATAAAATTAAGGCAATGTGGGATACGTTCTGAGAAGAACATTTCGAATCCAATTAATTAAATAGATTTTTTCCATGCTGATGGATATGTTGAGCATAACAATCTTTTAGACTTGAAAGTGTTCCTTTCTTATTTTTTATTTCAATAGCAGTAGTAACACTCTGAGAAATCGGAAATAGTATCGATTGCAGATAGGAATGAATGGATTGTAAAATAGTAGCAAAATAAAAATAAACTGTCGCCTGGTGGACACATTTACGACAGTCACCAAAATATTTAAGTAAATAGTCAAATTAATATTCTTAGACTTATGTGTCTAATTTTTGCTATAGCGTGAGTCTCAGTTGCTGGTTAAAAGGTTATTCAAATGTCAGCCGCATGAGAGGAATCTTCACAGCGGAGCAGGGAATTTTTTAGTCGAACTCATTTGTGAATTAAGCCTGCATTTTGTTTCGTCGGCTTCTGCTCTTTGTCGACTTTCCATGCAGAAGGAGCGGAGTCTGAAATTGTTTGCATGCTGGGAATGTCATCAAAGGATTTGCGTCATAGAGCCAAACTAACACTTACATATTTGCGCCAAGGATTTCATAGAGACAGCTGGAAAAAGCATTTTGTAGTTTATTTTCGTTTCTGCGACAGGCATACCAATTGACCAGTCCACACAGTTCTCCATTTGCATTTCCACTTGCGGATCATGACAACAAGGAATCGTGTCTATTGGTGTATTTTCCCATTGTTTGCTTACGTTTTTATATACATTCACATTTATTCACATTCAGGTCCTTAAGCCAAGAATAACAATGGAATATTGAAATTTGTTTGTCCGATGCGTCTCAAATGTCAACACCGGCACACCTGAGACCAAGTGACTGTGACCGAACCCAAGCATAAGGCTAACAAGGGCTGGTTGGGCGGTTTAGTTTAATGGCACGTAAGCTATCTCCTGTCACGATCCTGTGGGTTTATTTCACTTTTTCTGTCCCCTGTTGCTGACATTTTGCTTGACGTGGCATAGCCACATCCGCAAAAGTTTAAGCCGATAGTCAGCTTCTTGGGTCAAGGGCTGAAACAAAGTTATGGCGACAGCATCGCCAATAAATTAAGTGCTGCAGTTGGCTAGAAAAAATAATGAAAATATCAATATATTATATAGTACAAGTTGATTGTAATACATGTTGATGGACAAATGCAAATAAATATAAGATATAAAATTAATTTGAAATAATAATGAAAAAGAATTTTTTATATTATTTTATATATTGTTTTTTATTATTTCATAATTTATGATTTTTGCAAAAATATATTGAAATAAACCAATATTGTTACAATTGCAAATTTACTACACAGATCCTTTGGCAACATCTCCATTTAATGAGCATATGTTTTATAATCTGAATAATTTAAAGTATTATATTCAGCTTTTAATCGAGATTAAAGGTCATATAAGATTACAGTTCACAAACGCAAAGGCCCAAAAATATCAATGTCAAACAATTTATTCAAAATAAAATCAGCAATATGTTTCAATTTGCATGTGAAAAGACCAAAAACAAACAAATTTAAAGGACTCGGTTTATGTCTAAGTCTATTTTTCATGTCTGTGCCACCCTCGCATGCATATTCGTGTGAAAGCCGTCTTGCCTTACACTTCATTGAATCTAACAAAAAGACATATGGTATATGTATTCGGGCACTCGAACTCGACTTGTAGTCCATTTCTGGCAGACAATGATAATAACAAGAATACGAGGCCGCCCATGCATAAATTTAAAATGTAAATTATGATGCAGGGCAAAACAAATTCTTAATATTATTATAAACAAGATAACAAACAATAATGTAATATGATAGGCACATAAAAATCAGTCAACAATGTCCACGGTATTCGCTCTGATTTCGACTCATAAATATTTATGAGCTCTGGCTTTAGTGAAAAATAACATGGTACATATATTTTTAAATATTTCCCGGCGCCGGGTAGTCCAATTGTTATTAAAATTTATTAGTTGAAAAAGTTTATAAAAACTCTGCTAAAAATAAATAATAATGCATTACCGACAAATGTTATAGCATTAGTTATTTGCCTATATATTATTTGTATGATATTTGAAAAATATCGCCAGCTATGCACTAACCAAAGTTGGTTTCTCTAACTTTCAAAATGTGGGAGACATACATGTGGTTTTAATGAAAGTAGCTCCCAAATTTTGGCGCTCACACTAATTACAGACGTAACACAAATAAAAACTGGTTTGAGATATAGATAACAAATGCGTTTTTACTGCCTATTTCAGTAGACTCTTCCCAAACCTTTACAATCGTTTAATTAAGGACTAATTGCCTATTTATCGGATTAATAGTTTAGTTACACAACCCAAATTAAGGCTGCAACATTTTTGGTAGCCTTCATTTACGAGCTTAAAAATCAATAGAGCCAACACGGAACAAGCTTATAAGGGGCACAGATAAGATAATTTGCATGCACACTCGTATCTATACTGTGGAAATCCCCAGTGGCTACATTTGAGTGGGACCGGGATTAGCTCGGAGCAGTCAAACAATTTTAGGTTTATTTGTTTCAGTTCTTTGTTTTTTCGCTTCGCATTTGCCAGTACTTTAAAAAGTTGCAATTAGGGTCGTGGCAGGACTGCAGCATTTTTCACTGTCTGTCTGACCGTGTCCAATATTAAATATTTACATACATGTCCGTATAACCAGCATGGTGTTGTCCATTTCATGCTACTGCCAGTCAAACGCCTGTGAATATTATTACTTTACGTGGTGCCAGAGTGTCCATGTGGTTGGGCAATGTAAAACCTGTGGTGACTTTTAAATTGTTTAAGAAATCTTATTAAAATACCGCTATTAAATTTGCATACACTGAACGACACCACTTGGGGTACACGTGTATAAGAGCTCTGAAAAGAGAAGGAGCAAAAAACAAAAACAATTCATTACTGGTTGATTTTTTTCTGTCACTTTATTTTATGCTTCTTGCTGCCGGCCATGAAGTTTATGAGCCGCTTATAATGGATTTAATATTTATGACGAGAATTGTCCGATTTTTTTTTTAATGCCTGTCGCGTCAAATGTACAAACAAATCACCAAAATTAAGTTTACTTATTTAGTTTATATTTTTGTTATCTTTTTCGAGACTTGCCCACACAACTAAATTTATTATTTCGGCTACAAAGTTTTATGTTGCTACTTAAAACTTGGTCATAAAGTTGAAAGCACATTAATTGAAAGAACATGGATTTTAGTGAGAGCAGCATTGATCTAAGCTCTTCCCTTCGCAACTATTCAGTGAATGCATTTCCCACAAGCTGTATTGAACTAGGCCGTTTCACAAGTTTATGTGCGCACTTAATGACCCTGGAAATGACTTAGACCTAGATGGAAAAAAAGGGACAAGTTGGAGTGACCATTAAATTTGAGGCAGATGTTGAATTTACGGGAAACACATATAATTGTAGTAAAGATCATATCTTAATTTATTTAATTAGATTTTCTGCACTGTTAAGACTCGTAAAGGTCGACAGTTTTTATTTGCTTAATGAGAAGAACTTTCGCACATTATTCACTTAACATTCTAATATAAAGGTAAAATAAAATCTACCATTAAACCATGAAGAATGAACAATCTTAAGACAAAAATTAAATGCAATACAGACTATGAAGAGATTCGCATATATGGTTCAAGACACCAAATATTATTAATTATAAAATAAATAATATATACTTCTACATACAGATGAGCTTTAATATAAGATAATATAAGAGACCAGTCAATTCCTTTTTCTGTACTCTGTAATATAATAAAACCTTGAGACATATTTAACGGTCATTCATGATTCAAGCTCCTTACTGGAAAATGATTTAGCAGACGTACATTGTTGTGGGTTATTGGTTTAGATGCTATTTGCATTGATCTGCTAAATGCTTCTGTACGCTCAAACCCATTTCCAAGAAATTGACTTTCAAATCGAAATTCAATATACATCATACCATACAACACTTTCGAGTGGCTTCAGTCTGGAATGCTAATCGAATATTTGCACAGGAATTGTGAGCAGCAGCCAGGAATTTAAACCAACACCCTACGCAAATATATATAGCTGCTTAAATTTCTATCAGTTGGTTTCTGTAAACCCTAGGGAACATGCTGAAAATGTATATAAATTAAGCCAACCAGCCAAAACGTTAAGTAGCCACAAACTGGTCGCAAACACAGCTCTAAATGGCCAACAAATTTTCACTTTGTGCTACTGTAAGACTGTATGATTTTTATCTAAAAGTGTACATTAATGTTGCTTTTTTTTTTGAGTGGTGCTATTACTGTAGCAGGGCTTTTGGATTCGGATTGTCAAACATTGAAAAAGTTGCTAGCCCCAAATGGTGCACAACAGTCAGGATAATATTACTGTTTACCCCGTGCAAACGTCAACATTTTTTAACTTATATATATAGCGCGTTCATTCATGTCAAATGCTCTTTTACACCAGACTCATCTGCGTCACGTTAACTTTTGTTAAGTCCGCGGGCGAAAAGGATAAATAGGGCCAAATAACACAGATAGCCTTTTACACGCCATTTACCAAAAAGTAACCATCGTGTAGACAGCTGAGATTTTCAATATTCCGGGCAAGAAGAAGAAGACTAAAAATATAACGAAAATGTTAAGATGCTTATGAAGCAAGAGCACTTCTCTACAATAATATTATCACTAACCTATTATAAATATTAATAATAAGCATAGTAGTGTTAAGCAAAATATTGTCAAATAGTTCTATCTCTATTTGCAGAGAATTAAATACACAGTACCTCCCATACTTCCATACTTGCGTAGCCATCATTTATATTTTTGCCCCTATTGGTATCGATTGACAGCAGAGAAAGCTGGTCGTCACCATCTTGCTTTTAATGTCTTCATCATATTTGCCATGTTTCCCGCTCAATATCAAATTTAGGAAATGCTTAAAGTTTACAACTTTACCTCAAATTGCCGAACCGCCTGGCAGCCAATAAAGTTCCTTGAAATTAGAAAAAATATATATGTATATATTGCATATACATACATACATACATATATATTACATGGTGTGTGTGTGTGGCATCCGAAGCCTCTGGGTTGCTTCAAAAATTGGCCCAGTTGAGTTGAGTGCACACAAAGACCATAAAATCGCTTGTAAAGTCGAAATAATTTAATTTTTGCGTTCTTCTTTCATACATTTTGAGGTTATATATCTATATATACAGTGAGAGTCACCTTATTTGGCTCAGTGTCAAGTAAATAATGTAATTGCCTGCCATAAGCTAATTATTTAATATTTTTCAAAAATTCCAAAGACCGATGGTAGGTACATATATTAACCACCCAAATTAATATATGACCCCAATACACTGGGGTTTCCCCACCTGCTAGGTAGGATTATGTACAAAAGTAGCCTATTTTCTTTGACACTGAGCCAAATAAGGTGTCTCTCACTGTATTATGACGCTCTTCAACATAAATTAACCATTTAAAATGCTTCACAATAAAACTAAGCAACTTTCACCTCAACCTCAGCGCAGAACGATGGCTTCACCGTATAGGCCCAAAATGTTTTTCTTTGACACACACTTTCTGTTCCATTTCTCTTTGTAATTTCAATGCTCAAGCCCAGTCGTAAACTTTGTATGACAAATTGCTAGCTTAGCAGACACTAAAGCTCCGCCGGAGTCAAACAAATGGAAGCGACAATTGTAAGCCTCATCAAAAACGGAGTAAAATGGCGGTATGATGCGGTTCGACTAGAAAATACCCAACTTTTACGTGTGCAAGTTGTAATATTTAATTATATGTATTCATCAATGATGATGTAACAATAGCTTTGTTCTTCAGAGAGTAATTGATGTCCGTACCTTTTTTTTTTAAACAAAACTTTTGCGAAGCTGTCAAACACATTAAAAACTGATTCTAAAAGGAAAAAGAATTAATTGCATATGCAAGTAAAGGCATCTTTTTGTCGAGTACTATATTATATATTATTTTTTGCTACTGAATTCGAAGTGATATAAAAATGCACAAGGACAATTGAAACGTTAAGTATATGGATTTTCCTGTGAATATTCAATTTATGAACTTAACATACTCTTTCATCATCGGAGTCTAGGTATATTTCATATATTAATGCAACCAAACATGTGTTGGCAGTCTGCCGCTCTATACGCGCTCCTAATGAAGGCCTTTGCTTTTATTTCTTTTGCAACATAAGCGGCTTAATTGTGTGCCTGCTGATGGACGACTCGTAAAAGCGACGACGTACATCGCAGTCCTGTGTCGTTCATCAAATGAAATCCATCCACAGAAAAGTCTTACATGTCCTGATATGCTTATTCATCACATTTTAGTGTGGCTCTCATTATTCGAATCTCTGTCAAATTTTCCAAAAGACATTAATTGAATACCCGTCTGCTGGCAGCGTCGGTGCTGGAGTGTAAATTGAAAGGCAAGCCATTCATTTGATTGCGGCTTCCACAAGTGTGAATGCAAAAACACAAGAATTACAGTTGCTACATGCTTAGTACTCGTATGAGGAATTATTAACAACAGACAAGAAGTAAGTTTTAATAAGTTTTAAGCCAATTATTTGTTCTTTAAATATATGTTTCCAAGAAAGTTTCGATTATTTAATATTGTTGGTTTTGATGATTACAAAAAAAAAGTCAAAGCACAAATACGAATCAGTTGAAGTATTAGAGTTACATTATTGTTTATAGTGTATAAATTTATAAAATATATCGTGAGCAAGACGCGAACGATTGCAGTTCGTTCTGGAAACGTGCCAATATTTTTGTGTGCTGATAATAATAAGTCACGCACTTGGAATGTGTGCCCCCGGGGGAGGAGAGAAGTAATTTTTCGAATTTCTTCGGGACAATCCTAATAAATTTAAAGGTAGCGTATTTTTTTCATGCTTAAATTTTTTTGATCCCAAATGGCTTAGAATATTACCTATTTTGGGAGCTATAAAATCCCAATCATTCACGCGATTCGTGACAAAATTGATATACATCTGAAGTTTATTTTCTCGAATGTAATCATTAAATTAAACATATAAAATGAGGCAGTGAACATAAAAAATACAATTGTCAAAAGAAATTAGTAGAAAGGTGTGAATAAATTTCAAAATAGTGTTTTTTTTATTCAAATTTAAATTTAAGTGTTACTTTTGTTGTGGATTTTTCTTAATTTTTTATTCACATCAGCCGTTTAAAAGACTTGAAATGGTGCGACTTATAATTAGTAAATGAACAGGCTTCATTTAATAAAATTGTTCGGCTTATGAACTGAAACAGAGATTTAGAATTTTCCCTTATTCAATTTAAGCTAAAGAAGGCGTAAAAAAACAGTCAAGAAAAAAAGAAGCATTAAAGTATTAAATTGCCAGGCACTTTGTTGATTTTTTCACTTTCTTCCGCAGTGTCAAATCTCTTACTTAATGATCAAATTGTTTAAAGAAGTTAACTTGAGGCAAGCTGCTGAGTAGTTAAAAAGAAACACAAAACCGAATGAGTGGATATACCTTGAACATCGAATATTGAACACCCTAGCAGATACAACATATCAAACTCTATCAATTAAATCTACCTATATGTTACCTATTGTCTTCCTATCTATTTATCTATCTATATATCTGTCATTAAATTGCGGTTAAAAAAATAAGATGTAATTGGTTTTTTCGCCTATTTTTTTTATTTATTTAATTCACCATCAATTGTTTTTGATCTGTTTAGAAATATTTATGCAAAAATAAGATATCTTAGGAGATTAAATAATATTTAATTTCTTGATAATTTTGATAGTTTAATTTCTCAGCAAATGCAGCGTACTCATATACATACTACATACTAAGCTCTGTTTCCTAGCACAAGATAGCAAAAAGGATTTCCTTTGTCTAATTAGTCCTATCAAAAGGCTTAAATGAACAAAGGACAACTGCTAAATTGCTGGCTTACAACTAAAAGCATATTGTTGCCCAAACGTAACATATTTCGTTTTTAATTAGTCAAATGACAAAATTACGCAGTGCAGAAGGGGGAAAGTCAGGTGGTACAGTGAAATCAAAATGAATTTAACAAGCAAATCAATTAGAAATTGCTGTCTAATTGGATGCAATTTTAATTAAGTTGAAGTTAATAAGTATAAATAGATGGCTCTTAAGAATTTTTGTCAGCATAATGCGTATTTTATCAATATAACATTCAATAAAAATATTATTAACAAACTATATCTTAATATTGTCCTATTTAATTCTATTGAATTTAAAACAAAATTTTAATTAATTAATATAACTATGAAATATAATAACATATTTCGACCATTGTTGTGACTACAGTACGTTTACCACAATAGACAACTGAACATTTACTTGGACACTTAAGCCACAAATAAGTCGTCAGTATACGAAGCGTTGATGGGCTTAACAGATATCTCCTTAGTGCTTATACATGCTATGCCCAAAAACACTTTCCAGGGAATTTCAGATCGATATAGCAATTTCGCATAAATTGATGAAACTGCTTAATGGACCGCCAAATGGGCGAAAAAGTAACCCTTAGTACTTTAGTTGTATAACTTGAACTTTCATTGGCAATGCTAAGAATTTATTGACACGGCGGTAATGTTCTGGCAAACGCATAAACGAAAGAGAAATGACCGCAAATTCAAGCTGTGGATGAAATTTCCTGAGCTGTTCAAGTTTTCTGTGGAAGTATGTGCTGCTAACGACAGTTGGGCAAAAACCGCAGGGCAACCTTAAGGCTCGTATAACCGAAACGACAGTTAACTAAGGCTTCAGTTTTTCACAAGCTTGAAAATACTTGAATGATTGACATTTAACTTGACAACGAGTTGGCAAGTCAAAAGGCTTTGTGTTACAATTTGATTACTGCTTGCAAGTACGTGTGTATTAAAGAACTAGGCAATCAACAAGCAAGTAAGAGTTCTGTAGTCGAGTGAGCTCGACTATGATATACCGTAAGTCCAGCTGTTAAATATATTATTATTGGCAAATTTCCTTTTTAAAAATGTTGAATCCAAATATGAGCAAGGTAAAAAAACTAGGGCAGCTCATATTTTTATTCAGAAGCCCGAACGGAAACTAAGAAAATTCTGCCTTTGAAATTGTAGCATATATTGATATCGGAAACCGAAATGTATCGATTTACGAGAAACAGAGGCAGTTATCGGTAAAAAAAAACCAAACTTGATCTGCGCCTGGTATACGAGAACCTATATTCTCTAGCTCTTATAGTCTGTGAGATCCGTGTGTTCATACAGACGGACGGATGGACGCTATATCGACTCGGCTGTTGACACCTGCTCAAGAATTTATATACTTTATGGGGTCGGAGCTGTTTCCTTCTGCCTGTTACATACATTTTCACAAAAACAATATACCCTTTTTACCCATTTTTAATGGGTTCAGGATATAAAAAGATAAATATTGATTCTCAATAAGTGAATATGATACTAAATATTACAAGTAACATTGTTACTGTGGCAAGTGCTCGACTAGCACACATCCTGTAGCCATTTACTTGAATGGCTTATGCGGTGTTTATTTTACTTAAGCACACTCCGTCTCACACCTTTGATTCTCTAAGTTCAAGCCGCGCAGACGGCCAATTTTAAATAAATTCAGCTACAGTTTGCACTATACGTACATTGAGAATCCCTTGTGTATAGGGTACCGGAATACTCGCGCAATATTTAAGACTTTGTTGAGATTTGAATTATATTTAAAGCTTTCTGGCAGCACATAACAACAGTATATTAGCTTCGTTATATAATTATTTGTACAGCAATCACGGCAAAAGCAACTGCAACAAGAAAAAAACGCAAAAATATCTACAATTGACGTCAAGCGTCACAATTAAATGTAATTTACTAGCATGTTTAGATCCGCTTTGATGTATTTTTAGGACCCATTAACGAAGAGACTTGTCTATGCTCTTAATGAGCTAGGTCAAATATAGCCATTCTTTTTTGGTTATAGCATAATTGCTTAATCCTGTTAAAAATAAATAGGTAATACAACTTTTGTTTATTTTATATTAGTATATATTGCATTAACCTCAACATATCTTGTTATAATTAAATAAATAAGCCCATTCATATTTATATAAGATGAATTTGCACATAACTTGCATAAGTTTATGCGGGAGCTGGAAAATAAATTCCACGAATATTTATGCACTTATGTCAACAACTTATTATGTAACCTATTATTTTAGCTGACGCTATGGTACATAATTTAATTAGGAAAATGCTAATCCAACAAAAAAAAAATACCAGCACTCCAAACTACACAATGGCGCTACGTGTTAAACAGGAGTTCCTAATTGAGATTCTAAAGCAGCTCCTAGCCTTTGCACAGTTAGTTAAACAAGCATAGGATGGGATTTTTTATGGTACAGGAGTTAAATAATTCCTATGTGCTTAATGCTGCAGGTCGTTTGACAGCAAACCAAACCCAGTCACGCCCCTTTCCTTTTCGCTTTAATGGCCTGCACGTCGCAAAAGCAAATATAAAATTCTTCACATTTTGTTTGCGCTTCCCCTTCGATTTTGTGGTATCTTTCTTGGCGATGCCGCAGCTACGCAATTGTGCGCCAAATTAGCATTTAGTTGACGTCGCAAACCCAACTCCAAAATTTTGTAGAATAGGTGTTAAAGTTACTGACAAATGGCGCAGGCGGAGAAAATTTTAAGTATTGAAATCATTATTGAATGCAGACAGATATCAAAAATATAATAATATATATATAATATATATTTAAAAGTATGTATTTGTTTTATGATCGACAAATCAAAGTAAGTGAGAATATAATGCTAGCTTGTTTCATCGCCGGACTTTTGCCAACTAGTAAAACTTTATAAAACAACGCCTTAAAGCTTTTTCAGCTATCTATCAAATGCACAATCCTGCTAAGGGTCACCAGTGCGTATACGTCTTTTGCATGGTGAATCATGGACTCTGCGCCGAGAGGTCTGTTGGAAAAGTTTTTTTTCTTTGTGTTTGTGGTTTATGGCAACTGCTGGTGGAACTACTTACACACATACATATATACCAGTAGAGAACAAAAGTATACCTTACTTTAAGCGTAAAGCTGGCGGTTAATGTACTAGCTTCAAATGCATCCAATTAAAGACCACCAACCTTAAAATTGTATTCAGGCTTAAAGCAAAAACGGCGCTTAAGTTGTCAACCTCAAATGGGAAAACGACATGCCCAACAGCTTATAAATAAATAATATGCTCGGAGACCGGTCTTAAAACCAAATAGACTGGAAAAAGGTGGACGACAATGGCAAAGTGGCTGCGCAAATGTTTCGACATTGGTCAAAGCGGTTGCTTGATTTGTGTAATATTTGTTGTCCCCGTCTCCCCCTCTCCCAACAACTGCACAAACACCCAGATGACTTCCTCTCCGTTCATTTTGTCTGACACTTGATCTAACTAACGTTACGTGCTCATTAGGTGTTTCCCAAACTTGTCCATGTGTATTTATACTTGTCAAATTTGTTTAGCAACCTGAACAATTTCCATTTTGTCATGGAAATTTCATTGTTGTATTGTTCTGTTGGTTTTACATTATATTATTCACATCCCATTAAATACGAATTTATTATTCCATTACACAGATTTAATGCGTAATTTAAAGTCATGGCATGAAAATTGTTTCTGCTTTTGCATTTCACATTCGTTCAATAAGTATTTCCATATTATTATATCTACCACATTTTACCATTTGTTTTCCATTTAAACTTCAACACTTTAAACTTTCATCCAGCTCACATTTTGGCTTGATGCGCAGCAAAACGTGTTTTTGCTCGCTGCTGTCAAAATTCACGCAGTTTTTAGGCGGTATTTCCGACCCATATTGGAGCAGATCATTCCATATGAGTAGGTAAAATTTTCTGTCCCTATGCATCTGTCAAAATGAAGAACTGTCACGTAGACATAATAACGTTGAGTCATCATAATCATATAACATATTTGGTATGCATAAAATGTTTCGTTCAATCATCTAAAGTCCTTGCCTTTGTTCTATTCTTTGTATTCAATATGCAGTTTTCAGCGAGTTCTTCAAGTAATATATTTTTGTAATTCAAATTCAATATCATAAAATGCACATTTGCAAACATTTTTATAATATTCTACTCTTGCCGAATTGATTACATGGTATATCCTAGTTGAGCCCTCACTTCACTTGAGCTCGCTTATATGTTTGTTTCCTGTTTCCTGCATCCTTAATATGTGCACGTCAAAAAAGGATGTGCATGCAACTGATTGTTGGTGTTGGTATAGTACCATTTTGTATTTCGCAAAATTTGTTTGTTTGCGCTAGACGTGGCTACCGTGCTACTGATATACTGCAGGTGAAATGTATGCCCCCAAAAGGCTTTAAAATTGTAAAGATTTAAGAGTACTGTGCGTTGTCGGGACTCGGACCAATTAATCAGAAAGAGTCAGTTGAAACGAGAAGCCCACAAAAGGCAGGAGCAAGCAAAAATTTATTCAGTGTCCGTCGCACTTGTCAAGTGGCATGTCGGGATACAAAGGACATTGCAGTGGTCGACGGGCAACTTGCAGCCAAGCGTGTAAACTGGTTAAACAAGCGCAAAATGTGCACAAACAATGGAGCCACAGATAAAAACAAATTATTTCAGAGTTTGCTTTTAGCTGAATTTTTTTCAATTTGTTTTTTCTTGTCTTTTTGCCTTAGTTAGCTGATTTATTTCAGTTCTTCTAGCCTTAGGGTTTGTTCAAATATTTAATTAAATTTAAGCCCAGCTGCTTCGCAGCAGCTGAAATGGCAGTCGTTTGGTAAACTCAGATAATGATAAGACGCGCACGCAACTGAGCTTGACAACTTGATAATCTTCTGGGGGGGAAAACCCGACATGCGACAGCATGTACCATCATTTGATGAAACATAAAAAATTCTAAAATGCTTGTGACAGCTGTCAACTACGTTGTCCAGGATTAAACTCTGCGCTACATTAAACGAGTCACTGCACAAAGGCAAAATACGCATTGCGCATACGTCATGTGGTTCGCGCAGACAACAGGAATGCGCATTTTAACACTGAAAAGTGCAAGTGATTCTCGATTGTTTTGGCTTATCTTTACATTGCCACGAGACATGCCACAAGGCAGACATTTTCAAATCAAAACAGTGAGAGAAACAAATCTCCTACGTTTTCAGACCCAAAGGAGTTGCGAACATTTCTAATATCTGAAAATATTATGCGTCAACACTGATTAAGCCACAATATTAGAATTTTGCCAAAATAAAAGACACGTTTTAGAATCTATGATTTCAAAAATTCGACGTTTTTAAAAAATTACACAATGCATTATAACTTTGTCGTATTAAAGGATAAGTTATATATAATCTGGATCAGCAGATCAATATACATATAAAAAAAAAATAATTTTATTGATAACCTATACTTCTCAGCTGAAGCTACTTTCTACGAGTGTATTAATGCTGTAAATGTTGATATCTATAAAAAGTTGAAATCAAATGCAAAAAGTAAGCTGTAAGAATATATTTTTTCTCAGTGTATGCTGCAATGTCAAATAATCTGCTCAGCTGATGCACAGACATGTAGCAACTGCTTGATTGCCAACTGAGCTTACCAATAACAGAACAAATATCTTCACGAATAGATATGCACGTAATGCTTTACGGGCAAATCCTTAAAATCTTATACTTTCTTTCATTTGTGCTTGTAGTCCTTTAAGTAATACACATATTATGCAAATAGTCTATGCTATTGTTCAATAAGTACGACCAAATAGATATATATTTCATAAAAAAATGCGTTTCAGTTGCTCTAAATATAAACTTCTTAAGTTCGGTAATGATTGAAGAGAAATATTTTGAAAGTGGTATCTGCCACACAGCGGTGAAGACTATAAAAAACGCAGGCAGGCGTTCACCAAATTAGCTCATATATCATCTCCGATTATAACCATTAAATTGAGGCAATTACCAACACTTTTTGACCAAAAACATTGCCTTTATATGCAATATATATGTGTGAGTGCGGCCACCCGCAGAACTTTTATGGGCGTACCCCTATTAAGAATACTAGACATAAACACAGCTACCGCTGCGAAGGAAATACTATACGTTTTTGGGCGAATATTTCATAACGGTATGAAAACCTTCGACCTTCTGCTGACTTTCGATGTGGACCAGCAGCACCAGCAGGACCAGTAATAGCAGAAGCATGAGCATTGACAGGACAATGTCCTGGTAAGCTCTAGGCACTTGTCTGGCCATTCATTAGGGCACGACTAAAAGCACACAACTGAATAGGTATTGCGTCTCCAAATGTCAACAAGGTCATTAGGCAATGAATCGAGAGCACAAATGAAAAGGGTCCCTCAGCCAGTTGGATTTATTTTGGCTCAGTTTGCTACAATCTGTGTCCAGCAATTCTTAATTAAATCTAAAAAAAAAAAACATGCTCATTTCATTTTCGCTCTCTCTGTCAAATTAATATTTAACACTGGTTTTTGTGGGCAAGGGCGAAAACAATTTGTTAGCGTCTAACATGGACTGCCATTACGAGCTATATTTAGCAAGCTACCCAAGGGGAATCCGGTGGGAAATAGCTTGTTCCTACATAGTGCTGTTCGCACATGGAAAGGAATGCGTGTAAGTCGACATTAAGCTGAGCTCTTCAACTAGCTGCTAAGCTTATTGAATGTCTTTTTTATCAGACGCCAGCCCAACAGCTGTGCCTATGTATTTACATATTAATGTTTAAGTAACTTAACGGTTTGAAAAACTTTTTTTCAGTATTTTGCCATGGCAGAATACTCCTGTTTACAAGTTTAAAATAATTTGTCTTAAGGTAGCTATCACATTCAATAGATATTTCATTAATTTATGAACAAAAAAAATGAGGTTTGACTGAGTGTATTAATTAAAACAAAGAATTATTAATAAAATTAGGTAACATAGATTTCTATTTAGAATTTAGGTAAAAACAAATAAACAAAAAATGTAGCCGTTAACAATCTGAAATATAAAATAATTACGATAATTTAAACATCTAATGGGTTTTCCTACAAAGCAATACATCTGCGGAAATAAAATCCTGATTAGTCCATAGTGAGCATTCCCATCTCAGTCAGTTGCCTAGCTGCCTACATCAATGGCGACATGAGAAATTACCGCCGCAAGCAAAGTGGTTTTATTATTTATTTTACTACAGGCAGACGAAATGAAATACACAGTCTTTCCAGCCGCACGACAGGCAGCATTTTCATTTGTCAACTCGCACCTGAAGGTTCTGCAAGATGCTGCTCATCCTTGACAACAGCTGATTAAGCACATTTATCAAAATACGACTTACTCACCTGCCATTGTATTAAGTTGCGGCTTAAAGCATTCTGTTCCTCAACAGCCGTCCAACATATTCCATCCAATCCAATAACAAGCAGCTGTGAGCTGTCACCCATTTTATTAGGTCGCACTTCCCACAGTTGAAGTCAATATTTATGTTGATGTTTACAATTCGAGCTCAGACCTTCACTTATTGTCGGAGACAGTGGTGTAACTTGAGGCAGCAGTTGCGGATTTTGTGTGCTTGTGAAATTTAAAGTTTGAAAAGTTTGCGCTCATCAAATCAGAAAAGCAATCACATAATTGTTAAAGTTTTAATTGAATGACCGTAATGTTGAAATTGTTTTCCTGAATGGCATGATAATTTGTTTACAAGCAAATCAATAATTTTGAATTTAAGGGATTGATAACGATAGGTATTAATATTACACACATCAAACACATTTTTACGATAATTTTTGATAACAAGTTGAGTGTAAAACAGGGTTAAACATAAATTTTCAATTTTTGTATTCAATTAAGGCAAGAACGTTGAATTTAATTTTTATACTGAACTCTTCACAAAAATGGATAAGCGCCTTGAGGCAGATTTTTACAAGAAATATTAGATATTTCCCAAGAGAAATGGAATATATTCTTAGCCTCATCTCAACTACCTAAGTCGTTGTCTGACACCACAGCAAAAGGAACGTGAAACTTTTCCGACTGTTTACTTGGCCGTCATCAGAAATTCACTTTCCCATTTATCAAATAGTTGGCAACTTTTTGCATTTCGACCTGGCGCACAACGCTAGACAACTAAATATATAGACAAGCTGCTTACTTTTAACACGAATGAAATCTCTAAGGATTTGTGAAAAGTCGTCCTTCACTTTGCTCTTGACTTGTAGCCATTTTGTTACCATGACAGGTCAAAAGAGACTTCAAATGATTAATCTGAGCATTTGTCGTACAAATTGTTGGCAATTTTTTCAATCAGTGTTGGGATCGCTGTACTCATAGTTGTTGTATGTCAATGCATGTCACGAAATTCCGTTGAAGACAGATTGATATCATGACTGATTCAATTTTCATTCTCAGAAGCATATCTTCCATCTACATGTCTACCATCATCATTGCATTCTATAATTGAATGCAAAAAAATGCTATAATCGACCTGTCTGTTTGAGCTTCAGCAGTTTGAAAAAAAAAGAAAAGATATTTAGCTCGAGAATTTAACTGGGCTATACTCTGTAATGTACTCTGTTCGCACAACAAACAAAAAATGATTGGAAACCTTTTTTGTTGTGATAATATACGTTTAATAATAAGCTTCTGCATGTGCAAAATCCATTCCAAACATGTTTGTTGGTGGTTTTTGTAGTCTATAATATCGGTGATAGACAGATACACTAGACATGTAGAGAATGCAAAAAAAGAATTCCCCACCAACATCAGAAATAAGGCAGAAACAACAGCCAAAAGCAAACACGTCAACACATGCCAGAGAAAAAATTAATACCAAAACGAAGGCTGCAAAGAAAAAAAAACATAGTGCAACAAGTTACAGACAAGATAATAATTACATCCTGCAGGCATTATTGACGTTGTTTGTTTCTTATCAGACAACAGCAGCATTTGTAAATTTTAGTCTCTTTGTAAGTTAAATACATATAAGCAAAGCGCTTATCGAAATGCATATAGAGACATCACAATTGAAATGGAAAATTAATACATTTAATGACAAATACACAAATATTTCAGTTTATTTGCAGCATTCACGAAAAAAAAAATGCACCTATTATTCATATAAATACATTACCATGTACATACATACATAAAATAAGCGTTTATGACATAATTTAATTTGAATTGTCAATTGGTTGATTGAAAGAAAACAGTTTGATTACGCTTTAGTTACGATTAGTACGTTTAGCTGGTGGGTATTCATATAAAAATTGTTCGGTTCTTATTTATCTTTTTACTGATAATGCAGCTGAATATGAAAACATGGGGTTTAAATGTAAAAATAATACTAAAAAAATATAATTTAGTGAATGGTGCAATGGTCTTCGAAACTATGCAAACGGTAGCGGTGAGTTGTTAGCGACCTGCAAAATGCATTCCGGAAGACATCGTGAGAAAGTTTTCTGCGGAGGTGAAATTGAAGAGTATAAATAATACGATAAATGCAGATAAGTGCAGATAAATGCAGACTGTTGGGTTAGATCCGATGTGCGTGGGCCTAAACAAGATGACGATCTTTATGGAGACTGCAAGTTGGTATGCAGTGATTGTGAAACTTTTGGAAGAAATATGAATTCTATATAATAAATTTCTTATAGGAGTGTGTGAATAGAATATATAGACGATTCAAAAAGAATGCTCTCTACCATTAAAGAATATTTTTATTTTTTTCTTTTATTGAGATCGGGCAGGATATTTGAACATTACTTTCGTTGCCTATTCGATTTTATTAATTTACTTTTATAAATTATGTATAAATACCGACCTCTCCTTGTTATTCCTTTCCAATTCATTTCACATTGCATTGGTTTTGGAATGCCAAAATCACATTTTAGTTTACCCGTTGCCAGAAACAAAGCACTCGCTGACGTATGCTGATTTATCCAAACTTTCGGACGGAAGTTTCATTTGTGTTTCCATATCCATTTTATTTGCTTTGATTATGCAGCTTTTGAACAAATTTTTTTGTTCTTTTTGTTGTTCGAGTTTTTTTTATCAACTCGTTTCTGCCTGAATACACAATATAAAATATACACAAATAGAACCCACAGCTAAAACATATATGATTATTTTGTTGTTTCTTGTACTGTCCATTTTTGATGTCCTTTTAGTGAAGTATTTATGTTTACTCTACTCCTTTTCGCTTCACTGCTCACTCTTGAAGAAATATTTCAAATCTCTTATTATATTTATGCCTCGAGTTATGCTAATTTTTCATTGTGAATTGTGTATAATTCTCTTAGGAAGGATTCAAGATTTAAGCAGGCCATTGCAAAGGAATTTTAAGGTACAGATTCGATTTTAAGGGGACTCAGACCGCATTTAATGGTCACAAATTAGATTTGCATTCATATTTGTGTATATAATTTCCGATATTAAAGTACTACTTATACTATTTACATAAAATTTAAATTACTTTCTTTGAGTATTTTCCTTTAAAAACATTTCGTATTGAAAGATTTTGAAAATAATGTGATTATATGATTTGCATATAAACATCAGTTTCGAAAGGCATTTAATTAGATTCAATATTTAATTTATTTATTCCCCTTACCGCTTCCAGCACCATACAGGTAACTACATGCAACATATAAAGAAACATTGTAGTTATAATTGTTGCAGACAGCATATATTCATCGGACATTATGTTAATTAGGCGGCGCTGCTGTATTAGGGTGCTTGCATAGAGTATGAGGGATATCAAATACAAAATAGTCCATGTTTCAATTGCGAGCACAAGGATCATTCGCATGCTCAATGAATGCACCAGTATGATCAGAAATATATAGACAACGATAAAGACAATTGTTGACACCAGTATGAAACTATAGCTGGGCAGAATGAACACAGGTAGAAATGCGCCCATAAGATACAAACAAAAATTGGTCCCAATAACGACAGACACGACAATGACGGTATGGAACCGTTCCATTTTGGGCCAATGATAGCTTGCAACGCATAACGTCATGGACTCCACGGCGACAAAACCCAGCGTCCAGTTGATGGGAAACTTGCCAAACAAATCCATAAAGATCAACAAGCACATGCACATCAGTGCAATCACCAGCCACATGAAGCTCGGCATTGGCACACATTCGGTCATATCAACTAACCGGAAGGCCGCCAGTTGACCCAGTGCAATTAAAGTCATCACTGCAGCAACTATGTAGATCCTTGCTAAGCGATACTCATTGCGGCTCAGTTCATTACTTCTCATCGAATTCGCTGGTGCTAGCATATTAGTTGATTCTCTTCACTTAAATTACTACTTAGGTATTTATTTTTATTGACGCTTAGTTCGTGGCCAAGTTTATTATTCAGTTCGCCAACATATTTTTGGGACTAAAGCTTATTCTGAAACCAAACACACAAATTTTAATAATAATGAAAAATATACATATTTGACAACTTGTGCAAACAAATTTTAAATTTTATTCAACCGTTTGTTTCGCAATTTTGCTAAATGGTGGGTGTAATATAAATGGCAGAGGACTTTCTCTTAGACACATTTGCACAAGTTCCTTATACCTCTTTTAGCCATTATCAAGTGGCGCTGCATATAAAATGAATGCTTACGCAGGTAAACGATATGTTCTGTAGTTAATGTGGCATTTTAGACAGTGCGCAGCTGTTGACAATTCACGCGAATCAATGCCACGTGCTGGGGCGTGCTCACCTGACACCTTGGCATAGTTACACATACACCCTCTTATCCTGACAGTCTTAGCCGACAAGCGAGCGACAGCTGGTCTGAATTTTAATTGGCTTTTAGCGGCAAGGCAAACACATGTTGAAACATCAACAATCACCGCATAATGTCAGAAAGCTAAGAAATGATTTTACACCCAAACGTTAAAAATTGAATTAAATATGCATGAGCAAGCAAATTGCACAATGTCACAAATGACAGTCACAGAACATGGAATGAGGATTATTCAATGAGATCGAATCGAATTGAATCGTATAAAATCGAATAAATTAAGAAACGTTAACCGAATTGTGTTCCAGTTCTTTGTAAAAATATATATAGAAATTGGGATTGTATTAAGTGAATTCTGTCATCTTTTCGAGTATTAGACGATAAAAAATGTGTTAATGTTTATAAGCTTTGCAACCAAAGCTACATAAATGCCCGTCAATCAATGACAAGCCGTCCACAATATCTCGCAGTAAAGCACATTGACAGCAGTTAAATGGCTGAAGGAAATTTTTGTAGCTATATCGAGAAAAAAATAATTTTCACAACATAAGCTGAGGGATTATGGTGCAGTAGGTAAATGTGAACAAAAAAAATTTTTAAATCTGTCAAAAGGGAAAACCCACTGGAAATCCAACTGTCTTTTTGGCCAAATATATTAATGCTTTAGATGTTTTTATAAAATAATATTTATAACAATATTTTTCATATTACTACATTTTGAAAAGGCCAAAATAATTTTCAATTTATGATGAAATCATAAAAAATATGTTACTACAAAGCGTTTACCAGATTAATTAACTAGCTTTTGTAAGCAACGTTGCCTTGGCACCTAGCGTATCCCTTACATGTTGATCCGAATATAATTGCTAATGAGCAATATTGAGGAAGACAAATACTAATTAGTATTAACCTTTTAAAAGAGTACCTGTGACGTAAACTAGCTTTTGTCAAGCTGATGAAAAGCACACATAAACCTTTTGATTGCTGTGATAATTGTGAGGTGCTTGTCATTTTGAATATTTATTTGACTTTGCATTTTATTCCTTATATTAATTGCCATAGATTCTATTTTCAATTATATTATGCATAAATGATATATAGATAGGTTGAGGTATCATTACAAATGAAATGTGTACAGAGACGTGCTCAATCTGCAAATTGATTTTCTTTATCGTGGAGGATGAATTTAAAATATATCTCAGATACATATTCAATGACAAATTTGAGGTGATTTGAATCAATTTGTCATGGTGCGTAACGACTCTGATTAATTTACATCGCACACCTCACTTCGTAAATTATGCATTTACATATGGATGGTGCTTAGAATTAATAGCATGTCAAAGTAGCCGTCTATTTAAGTGTAAGTGCCAAAGTACCAAAATTAATCATATTATATTTGGGGATGGCAACAAAAGAGAGCATAAAGGTAACAACTGTGCTCTTAGCTTACTAAAAATTCTTTGGCTTAAGAGTTTCTATATGTTTATTGATTGCTTTAAAAGAGGATAGTCAAAAAAAAATAAAATAAAAAGCATCACTTCCACATCACGTATTCACAGCGTTAACCGCGGTCTTGCAGCAACGTGACACGCAATTGAACAAATAAATCGGTGAGCTAATAAATTTTTAGCTACGCCTCAGAAGGAGCCAAAAATTCGAACAAAACTCGGATAACCATAAATGCCAGCAAGCCATTAAGAAGCCGAAAGTGAACAGTCAGCTGAAAGGAGCTGACTCAAGTTTTGTACGTGGGCGGAAGTAGAGGGGTTGCTTGTGAGACATTCCTTTCAAACCGCCCCTCCAAACCACCCCCCTCATAAAATAACACACGAGTATTTGCGACACTTCCTGTCTTTCAATTGAATTCTGGGCGAACCATGAGGCTAATACGTGTTTTTCCCAACTGTGTGTGTAATTTTTTCCCTTGACAATGTTTAAAATGGCGCGTCGCTGCCTGCGTTTTAATATATTGAATTTTATTATTAAGGGCCATTGGCAGCACCTGTTCTTTCATTCTCCTGTTGTTCAGCTATCCGTCATTAATTCCATGTTATGTTATGACCCGTGAAATACAATAATTAATTTATTAAGCCATAAGCTGTTCGTTGAATGCATGAATTAACCTTAAATGAAAATTCAGTTCGGTAACATTTAACATAAGCAAAAAGCTTGTAAGACTTAAATAATAACTGTTCATGTCTGTTTTGTAACTACTTACATATATAATTATATAAAGTTCACTTAGCACACATCGGTGGTTTCGCATATGCAATTAAGTTACATGATTTTGTAAATATTGAAAATTGGTGCTCATGTGCATTTGAATGTGAAAATATTATTAGAGTATTTACTATATAATCGAATTATGGCCATTTATTCCACGAAGTTGGATAAGTGGCATAACTTTTGATTTTCTATTAAACACCAAAAATTCGTATTTACAGGTATATAATCCGAATGTTTTGAGTATTATAAGCATGGCAAAAAAACAAGTACTTATAATCTCATAATCTTTAAAGAGCATAACATAATTAGTAGAAGCCAAAAGAAAAAGATTTTTTATGATGCGGATTACGAAATAAAATCTTCAATCATTTGAAGTATACTGATCTTATTATGGAATAAACATTGCTTATTAGTTATAAATATTTTTCGTATACAAATTGGCATTCAATTTCAATAAATGTCCGTTTCATAATAAATCAACTCTTATTAACACCAACAAGTCCTTATATAAGTTATTACCTACCAAAGTTCGAGAGTTTACTTTAAAAAAATTTGTACAAAAATATATTATGGATCTACACAAAAGTTCTTATTTTCTTTCTTCGAATTGAATTTTGGTTTCTTCTTCAGGCCGTTTCTTTCGCACGCTATTACATTTGGCCATGGAAAAACACAGCTGGTTCTCAGTTGGGTGACCACCAACACAAAGGGAGTACAGTCGAAGTACTTCCACAAAATATCAGGTTATGCTGGTCAACGAAAAACAATGGCGACAACCTGATTGTAAACATGCGAAACCACAGCCCTCGGTAAACAATAAAGTGCATATAAGAAAGGCCAAGGAACAATCACAACTTATTTTCAAGTGCTTTTTATTTTGCTTTCCTTTATTGTATTTCCTTACAGTTTGCCGGGAAACATCTGCAGCATAATATGTTCAACAGAGCTTGAATACAAATTCTTTAACTCGTGCTCCTTGTGGACAATATGCCAAAGAAAACAATGAAACAGACGACTAGAGTTGTACTCGTAGTTTGTTCTTGCCACATTTTGCACCCATTGAAAAGCTTCTCGACTGTGCGATTGACGGATTATGGACAAAGTAACAATACGGATTTTGTAAATACACTATTAAATATAATTCTTATTGTCTATTACATTTATTCGCACAATTCTAAAACACCTTTCTGGCCACATAATGGGCAAAGGGTATAAATACGATATATATTTATTTTGCCCACAACTTCAATGGTCTAAATTTTTAAGCACGTTGGGCTCGATTTCACTCAGACCTCTGGAGAAATTGATTTTTCGTTCAGCCAGAAGCTTACATTGAACACAATTTAAAAATAAACATTTATTTTGTGTAATATAAAACTTAACTATTCGATATGCACTTCATAAAAGAGCAATCGAAAGCAAGAGTTTATTTGAGTAATTGATATTGAATCGCTCTCAATGTGTTTTAATTTCACTCAACTAATTACTGTTGACTAGACCATTCAAAAATGTGCACAGTAAATTATGTTTTGAGAAGAGCATTGCAATTAAATCCGCTTAACTTATATGAAAAAAAGAGAAGGAGAGAAAGAGGGAAAGAGAGAAAAGCAATACAATGAATTACTCCAATTGCGAAAACTTTCATTGAGCAATATTTTATGCAGTCTAAGCAATTGAATACTCTCGTTTGAATTGAAAGTGTCTTTTGAATGTTTATGTGAATGATAAGGTCGATTTTCTCTAATTAAAGTCCATATTTAAAAAATTTTATTGACGTTTTAATTTGCAAGAATCTTTAATCAATGCCAATTCCTTAAATTAAACCGAGAAAATGTGCATTTTTAACAACGAATTGCATGAATTTAATTTAATTTCATTGTTTATAATATAATTATGTAAATTTGTTAAAATTAACAAACAATATGTACATGCCACTGACTGTGCACTGTGATTGTGTATTATAAACAACATCCACAGACAAACAATACAAAGAGAAACAAAAAGAGCTCAATTTGCATGCTACAAAAAATACACGCACAAAAAGACCAAACAAGTCCATGACTGGGAGGAAATTGAGGTAAAGAAGTCCATTATGGCACCGTGATATACTGGTAAATATATATTAAAATGCACAAGTGGAGACAGTGTATGGCCAGAGGGGAATTCCGTTAATAGCCGACAGTTGAGTAAATTAAGGTCTGAATTTTATTCACATTTTCTGTGCTGTTGTTGCTGCTTTTTGGCTCTCACATAAATTTGCTGCAAGGTGCTCATAAATTTGGCCCTTTTGGCCTTATGAGTGGCAAGCGTTAACACGACCAACGCATAAATTCATAATGAGATAAGTAACCCAGTCAATGCGTGCTGTGATAATGGCCCCAGGATTATGACAGAGTACTTGCTCTTCATTTGCCTTGCAGCTGGTAAATTTACACCGATTTTATTAAATTACAAGCGCCAATTTGGTGCATGGAGAAAATAAAGCCAACAAATCAGGTAAACAGTAAATTGCCACTGGGCTGTAGTAATTATTTCCAGACGTACAAAAAACTATCTATTATTATTATTGCAAAGCCTGAGGGTGAAAATTGTTTTTCAAAATTAAACAGTCAAAAGTAAGTGGCTTGTCGTGCATATATCTTGTAGTTTGTATGTTATGTTTTAATTCTAAGGATTGTGGTAGTTGTGCTTGACGATGGTAATATTTTGTTGCCTGTCCTCAGGCGAAATTCTGCAAATAGTTGTTGATCGCTGCTCCTTGGATTCAGAGAGCTTCCAAGCAATAATGATAAAGTGTACAATTGAAATGGTGTCCACAGATATATTGTTAAAATATACTATTATAGCAGAAGCTGGATATTCAATTGTTGAAAGTATACCAAATCATGGTAGACAAGAGAAAAAAGTATAATATTAGCGTTGTTAAACTACTCTGACCGTTTTTAATTTGAATGAGTTATTTGTAATTTAATGATTAATACTTTTGGTAATTACGTATATTATTAAATATTGATTACTTTACTGCTTTTTAGATTTTCAGAACTTTGCTTCAACTTTAATTTAATTTCACATTTCTGCTTTTGACTGTTGTGTTGATTGAACAATAGGAACGGAAAAACATTCAAAACACACATTCAATACACATATATTATACACTTCCAATAAGTCTCAATTTGCGGCCAAAATGAAGCGAATTTACGCCGACACCTATGTGCCCAAATACCACAGTGGCAAATGGTCTTGGGACAAGAAAGAAGATAGTCTGCACTTTGAGCCACATAACGATTTGGCAGACGCAAGGGAGCGCTATATTGAGACAAACGGATTCAACTTCCTGCGCACAATCAATCAAGAGGAGGAGGTGATCTTTCGACAGGAATTTGTGCGTTCCGCATCCACTTTCGATACGGACACAGTGGTCATTAACGATGTACGCGATTTGGTGCTATTTTTAATGCCCAAAGAATTTTTGACCATGAAATTCCTTGATTTTATGCATAAGCCCGCTGTGCACAGAGTACTTCATGCCCTCATCATTTACTTTGAGTACTTTCTGCGCATGGTCGAGTTTGTGCTGATCCGCCGCGATGAGATCGCTGGCAATATGGCACAGATTCAGAGCGAGCAGACAAATGATATGAAGCGCATATTCTCCATCTATTTGAGCCAATATCGCATGCTGGTGGCCCGAAACTACAGCGTGATCCTAAAGGGGGAAGGCGATATGGCACAGTTTTATCACATGACGGAGATTGTCAATATATCCGCCACGATCAAGGACAAGTTGTTTCACGAGCAGTTCCTGGCTGTCGCCATACAGATCGTTTGGATCACGATGCACAGGCGTGCCTACAATGTGATCGAAATGGAGATGAATCGCTTGTTTCGCTCCGAACACTTTGTGATGAATCGTCCAGAGTATCTGAAGTTTACGCTAGCCGAACGAAGTTTGCTTTATGGGCACTTTAATAAGATTGTCAATTATCGCACTCAGGTGTCGCCGCTGATTCAGGAACTGGAGCATATAGCCGAGGAGGATCTCCCCATACTGTGGATAGGGGATCGCAAATATCGCGGCACAGATACTCGCATTGTCCAGATCGAGCTGGAGTATATTGTGCCGGGGCCGCAGCTATTCATGATCGATGTAGCGCATGGTGTGCTGGGGCATCCAAAGATCTTGTATGACACAATTCTGGCATTAAATTGGCCCACAGTGCGTTTTGGCAACTACTCCCTGGAGCATGATCCGTTTCACCTCGTGCGGCAACCGTATCTGCAGATACCCAACATTGATAAGATGAAGATGCGCAAAATGGCCAAGCATTACGATCACTTCTTTCAGGTGTACCGCATCTATGAGCCGTGCAGCTTACAAACACTCCACAAGTGGTGTCGTCGTGACAGTGTCGTCCACTTTTATCGCAGCGGTGGCGTCCTACAGGACATTTATTTACGTTGCAAAAATGATCTGGATGACAAGTCATATGGACCTCCTGTTCACCAAATTATTACCAAGTACTTCAAACTTGTTTCCCGGCTCCGTAAACACACTGGTCCGTTAACCCGTGATGATCTTTCGAGCAGGGCTGTTTCGAAAATTTCCATAGCATCCCAGACGAAGCGGCCAAAGATTGATGATCATTACTTTGATTAGGTTTCGCATCTAAGTGCTGATGTTTGATGAGGTGCTCAGTATTTGAAGAAATCAGAGATATCATGCATAAATTGTTTGTTTATTATTTTAACATATCGCTTCTTAGGTAGATGGCACTATCTGTTCTAATAAAATTAATGGTATTAATATTTTAAACGATTTTCTTATTTGGACTTCGTCTGGGGCCGTGTTTAAGTATTTTCCCGCGAAAGCGGTGACAAACTGCGGGCAGCGACTGTTGTCTACCTGAATCAGCTGATTGGTGGTTGCAATTGTACTAATCGCCTCAGTATCATCGGCAATGTCAGAGTGTACGGAACTTACCCCACTCATGGCTCCGCCGTATAACCATTTTACGCAAATTGGCGATCCTGTGCTGCGACAGTGTGCGGAAGAAGTATCCGCGGAACGCATCGAGAGCCAGGAGATCAAAAATATTGTGGACCAAATGGTTAAGGTGCTCCGGCACTATGACTGCGTGGGCGTGGCTGCTCCTCAATTGGGAGTGCCGTTGCGAATCATCGTAATGGAGTTCCGTCAGGGCAAGCGGGAACAATTTACGCCGGAAGTGTACGAGGAACGCAAAATGTCACATTTACCGCTAACAGTGAGTTACAATTACAGTAAATCACATATATTTTCAAGTGTAATTTTTATCTTGTTCATGCAAGCACAGATTTTTATCAATCCGCAAATTGAGATGATAAGTGATAAGCAGCACACGCACCCCGAGGGCTGCATGAGTGTGCGCGGATATTCGGCGAATGTTTCTCGATACGATCGTGTTCGAGTCACCGGCATCGGAATGCTTGGAACGCCTTCGGAGTTGGAACTTGTCGGGTGGAGCGCGCGCATAGCTCAACATGAAATGGATCATTTGAACGGCATTGTTTACATTGATCGCATGGACGTTTCTAGCTTTACTTGCATCACTTGGCAACAGATTAATGCAACAGGTGGACGTGCTGTTATATCGTTTGAAAAATAAATAAAAGAAAACAATTTCCTATTTAAATATATAGTAATTCAACAGCCAAAGAAATTCTACTAAAATGATAACAGTTTGTTCACTTCTTCGAACTCAGTTTATCAAGCGGCAAAATGGTTGAATTCGCAGCTATGCTTAGCTACTGGTTCACATTCCCACCGTTCACCGTCAACTATCGCATAAATTGCTTGGCTAACAATCGATAAGTTTATGGGATAGCCCTGGTAAATGTAAACGGGCATATTGATTATGAATGCAACAGTTTAAATGTTTAACTTGACTACATATTATAGACTACATTATTAAAAAACAGCAAATAAACACAGTTCAATAAAAATTTAAATTATCCCTATTATGACGTCTTAATGATGCTCCCAAAAGACCGATTTTAATCAAGTTATCAAATAAAAAAATTAGAGGGTATTTGTAAGTGGACTAAGAATTTATATTATTATTTGTTGCTGTTACGAAAACGCCGCCTATAAAATTGCTTGCATAAAAAATGCTGCTAAAACTACATAAAATGTGTGGACGACATGAACGATGGTTTAGTACCAGCCTGGCAGCAAGACAATCATTCAGAAAATGGTACCAACAGCTGTGGACAACGAAGCGCACGAATCTGCCGCCCTACGGACACTTCACCCAGATTGGGGATCCTGTGCTGCGCGACCGGGCAGCGGAGGTCCCTGCGGATTTTGTGAACAGCACAGAAATTCACGCGATTGTGGATCAGATGGTGCACGTGCTGCACAAATTCGATTGCGTGGGCATTGCGGCGCCGCAAATTGGTGTCTCTCTGCGCATCATTGCCATGGAGTTCAAGCGAAGCATCAAAAAGGATCTATCCGAGTCGACATATAAGGCACGACAAATGTCAGAGCTGCCATTGACTGTAAGCCAATAAGAAATCTAGAAATTCATTTGTTAACCGCTCTATTCCTCGACAGGTGCTCATCAATCCTCAGCTAACTGTGACCAATTATTCCAAACATAAGCATCCAGAGGGCTGTATGAGTGTGCGCGGCTTTTCCGCTGAAGTAGAACGCTATGAGAGCGTCAAGCTTTCTGGTCTGAGCAGACAAGGCGTCCAGTCGGAGCTAGAATTGAGCGGCTGGAATGCTCGCATCGCCCAGCACGAAATGGAGCATTTGGATGGCAAATTGTACACGGATCACATGGATCGTTCCACGTTTATGTGCACCTGCTGGGAGGCAGTCAACACGAAATCGGGTCGCGTGGAAATACCATTTTACAAATAATTGTTGCACTTAATGTATATTTTGAAGAGTTAAAAAATGTGTTTATAGAATCGAAAAGTGGTTTACAGGCAACTAATTTCCCTGTCCTGTTCTGCGATCATATATATTCTGAGACTGCGGTTGGCCGCGCTCAGCGCCGTTCTGGCCCTAAAGTACCCCGAACTGTCCCACAGATCCCGCTTGTCCATCATGTACGTGAAAAGCTCGTTGTATTCGCGCTGCAGCAGCTTATGTGTGCCAGCCACCTTCTTGGCCAGCTCCTCAATTGTCTGGTAGAGATTAGCACGTGCCGCCATCGCAAGTGCTTCCTCTGTGACAACGTCCGCATCAGCCGCTTTCATATTCTCCTCCCCCATTGCACGCAAATGCATCCGTTGATTCTGCCAATCGTTCCACTGTGCCTGCAGACATTTGTTTAAATAGTTGAGCACCGCGCTGCGCAGGATAAATTGCCTAATGCCGGGATGGGTAACGTTGCGCACACTCATTGGGAACATTCTGAAAAAAAAATAGTTGCTCAACTCCTTACGTCCAAAAGATGTTTGTCAGCATCGACAGCTTAAATTAAAATATTGTTTGTATTCCCCCAAAAAAGCTAGGGTTCCCTAGTCGAGAAAGCTAAACTGTCAGATACAACTGAACTTACTTGAGTTCGTTGTTACTTATGCATATCAACTTAGTTTCCAGATCTAAAATTCATATACCTTATCAATTCTGAAATGTCTTTTACAAAATATAAACAATTTCAAGAGACCCTTTCCTCATATACAATACAATCATATAACTAATTCTGAGTATTTAAAATTGAAATTAAATACAGATATCAATTCTCTTCAGGTATTACACTTTATAAATGTTTTATTGGATTCTGCTTTATCCATTAAATTGTTGTACAATTCATTTATAAATAACTAAACAGATTGATTAGCAAACATCTGTTTTACAACAATTTCGAATTTTTGCAATACACTGCATATATTTTAACCTTTAATTTGATAGCTGTTGATCCGGACTAAGTCAGCGTGGTTTATTATTAACAATTATTTATGTTTTTTTTTGTTCTTCTGTGTATACAATTTAGAGTAGGTCAAGCGGATAAAGTGACAGATATCATCTGATACAAAACATACAACTTCAATTTGCAATCACATGAAATTTAGTGAAGAGGTCTCTTGTCAAGTTAAAACAGTCCCTCGATTAGTCCAGTTTCGCTGTTGAGGTCAATGTCGTAGATGGCGGGACGAGTTGTGAGTCCCGGCATTTTGCTAATATCACCGCACATAGCCACCACAAAGCCGGCTCCAGCTGACACATACAGACTCTCCACTTTCAAGGTGAAGCCCTTGGGTGCGCCCTTGATGTTGGCATTGCCAGTGACAGAGCCAGACGTCTTCGACATGCAGATAGGCAGTTTGCCAAAGCCCTGTAAAATAATGAAAGTAGTTAATATATAATTTTTACAAATTTCCTAGAAATTCTTTCAAAACAATCAGTTTATCAACATCCCCAAAATTCCTGTTCAAATGTTTATCCCTACAGTTGTAACTGTGCTATGACAATCAATCAATCAATCACTCAATCAGTTTTATATGTATACATCAATTTATGTACTTACTGCCTTTGTAAGACGATCCACCTGATCGGCGGCTTCCTGAGATAGTTCCACTTTGCCCGCACCGTACATAGTCTGGGCAATCTTGGTTATCTTGTCCACCAGCGGTAACTCCAAGTCGTAGAGCAGCTCGAACTTATTCTCAAGCTGGCACGCCTTAATGACGGCCTCGGCAAGTGGGACTGCACCAGCACCACCATCTGCCCAGTGCGTGGAGAGCACTGCATCAAAAGCGCCTCCCTCCACTGCAGCCTTCTTGAGCAGCTCATGCTCGGCGGGCGTATCGGCCACATGGGCATTGATGGCGACGACGACGGGCATACCAAAGGCGCGTCCATTGGAGATGTGCTGCATTAGATTTGGCAATCCCTTTTCCAGCAGCTCCAGATTCTCCTCCGTATACTGTTTGCTGAGTGGAGAGCCCGGCTTGACCGCATCACCACCACCATGCATTTTAATGGCCCGGACTGTTGTGACGAGGACCATGGCGTTGGGTTTGCGCCCGGAATTGCGACACTTGATGTTGCAGAACTTCTCCATGCCAATGTCGGAGCCAAAGCCCGCCTCGGTGCACACGAAACCCTCGCTGCCCACCAGCTTCAGACCGATCTCGTCGGCAATTATGGAATTACAGCCGTGGGCAATGTTGGCAAAGGGGCCAGCATGAACGAGAACTGGTGTTCCCTCCAGAGATTGCATTAGATTCGGCTCGAGTGCATCCTTCAGAAGCACAGCGATGGCTCCCGTAACACCCAAATCATCGGCAACAACCGGTTTGCCTGCTTTGTCAAAGGCCACCACCATTTCTCCCAGTCGCTTCTTCATATCGGCCAGGCCATTGGAGAGTGCGAGCACAGCCATGATCTCGCTGGCCACCGCAATGGAGAAGCGTGTCTTGCGTGTCCGGCCCTGCTCGGTGGGCGACTCGCCAATGGTAATCCCACGCAGATACCTATCATTAACATCCAGGACACGCTCCCACATTATCGTATCCGGATCAATGTCCAAACGTGAAAATGCTTTAGCCTCCGCTGCGGTTAGAGTAGTGGGATCGGTTTTATCAATGCCCAAACGTTGCAGACGTCGCAACTGGATCGGACTGAACTTCCGCTGACCCTTCACAGACGGCACGAGTCGGTTGTAGAGTGCCTCATCCGATTGCGAGTCCTCGTGGAAAATGCGCGTATCCAGCTGGGCAGCAACCAAATTATTGGCCGCCGAGACGGCATGAATGTCACCGGTTAAATGTAAATTGAACTCCTCCATGGGTATGACCTGGGCATAGCCACCACCGGCGGCACCACCCTTAATGCCAAACGTTGGTCCTTGCGACGGTTGACGCAGTGCAGCAATCACATTGCGCTGCTTGTGCGCTCCCAGCGCCTGCACCAGACCCATCAGCGTCGTCGTCTTACCCTCGCCAAGTGGGGTGGGTGTTATGCCAGCCACGACAACATAGCTGCCCGATTGCTGATACTGCAGACGCTGCAGCACACTCAGCGAGATCTTTGCCTTACTAATGCCATACAGCGACACCTCGTTCGGCAGCAATCCAATCTCCTCGGCCAGCTGACCAATATGTTTGGGACGCTGAGCGCGTGCAATCACAATGTCGCTGGGAACGGGACGCAATGGCTTTAATGGGAGCACATCAAGGGGCCAACGTGTGAGTTTGGCACGCACCGCTGCCCGGGTGGCAGATACAACCGTGTTCTTCATCAACATGGCAACAGTCATAGGACCGACACCATAGGGCACCGGTGTTATATGTCCAGCCACAAGCTTGGCCTCCTCGAAGTCAACGTCGCCCACCAATTGGCTGCCAACCTTCTTGTTTGCGTCTGCAAAGGAAACAAATAATTCACGGATGTTAACCAAATTTTCTGTGTGTGTTCACTACAAAATAATTTTAAATACTAAAAATCAAAACATAATTTTCGAGTCCGGAAAATAAATAGTTGACTTTTCAATGCTTATCAGCAGAATGCGTTGCAGGGTTCAAACACAGTGATAAGCAATTGTAAACAGCTCAGTTTGAGATACACTTACAAATTTTGAATTAATTTTAGTTTCTTGTGGGAAATCTTTTAGATTAGTATTTGTATATATGTATATATATTTAAAACGTGCGTAGATAGATGACTTAACACAACAGTTAATGGGGTAAACGACATCCCTGCACTTTAAGCCTGATTTGGGTTCAAACAAGTCAATAATACGGCCGTTTAGGCCAACTCATTTTTCATGTGACACATTGTCACTCAACCAGCAGCTAACAAACCCATTTTAATGTTTTCGCGGACCTGGCAATTTTTGTTGTAGCAGACAATTATTGATGATATATTTAATTTAATTATTAAAATTAAAATATAACCGCACAATAAAAAATACCCAATAAAAACTTCAAAACACACGGCGGTATAAATAATACAAAAACAACGTTTCAGATGCAGTCGCGACGACCGAAAAATGAAAAACGCAACGATATAAAAAATAAAATAAATGTGAACTAAACCGCAACTAACAATAACAACAACGTGGGAGAGAAATATGATTTAAGCACAGAGAACCTGGCCAAGAGACAAACACAAGCAAGAGCGTAAAAACTGAAAAACAAATTGTTAGCGGACAACTGATACATCGCAGAAGAGGTTGGACTTGAGCTGCTATTTGTTGTTGTACTTAGAACACTTTATTTAATTATTTGACAGATGTTTAGTGTTCAACGATGTGTTTTGCAGTCACCAAATTTTGGCCAAGCACAAGAACAAATAAATACTTCACATTGGAACGAAGGAAAATAAGTAATTACGATGCTCGATTGGTATCCAATTAAATTCAATTGAAATCAACTCACTCACCTGGCAAAAAATTCATGCCACAATCGATGACGACAGCGCCGGGCTTTATCCACGAACCCTTGACCAACTCTGGCACACCAATGCCCACCAGCAGAATGTCCGCCCTGCGTGTAATCTCATCCAAGTTGCGGGTCTTCGAATGGCAAACGGTGACCGTGGCATTTGCCCATTTGAGCAGCTCGGCAGCGGGAGTGCCCACAATTTTGCTGCGACCGACAACAACGGCATTGGCACCGGCAATTTCGACGCCAGTGCGTCGGATCAGCTCCATGCAGCCCATTGGTGTGCAGGGCACGAATCCAGTGCACAAATCTCCGATGGCCAAGCGTCCCTCGTTTATTGTGTGCAGACCATCCACATCCTTGGCAGGTGAAACCGCATTCGTAATGCGATGCGAATCGATGGTCGTCTCAGAGTCCAGCGGCATCTGCACGATGATGCCATGCACCTCGGGATCTTCGTTCAGCTCTCGCACCTGTTTGAATATGTTATATAAAATCGATTTAAGATCTTGTGAATGTGCTAATTAATTTCGACGTAACAGTTGCAATAACCTTATAGAAAGTATTTCACTTTTCGACTACATCTTTGGCCCCTTGAAGTAAATTTATTCTTCTTCTTTGGTTCTTCAAATTTCTAATCTTGGCATTTTTGTAATTTATTGATTCTGTTTTAGGTAGAAAATTATATTTTTTAAATCGGATATTAAAAATGACATCGCCAACAACTTGACAACTAAATTTGATCTTAAGCTTGTGGGTAATATGTGGCTTTTTCGACTTGCAATTATCGATTTTATCGATTTCCGAGCCCCCTAGTGGACGTAGCACTCCAATTTCTACACTTTGAGGCTGGCACAGACCAGTACCTTCGTTATCAAAGTATAAAAATACCATAAACGAATACTTTCATATTGCGTAACAGCTGATTAATTTTGGGCGTCATCAACTTACCTTATCGAGCAACTCCAGTTCGGAAACAGTGCGTGGTAGCTTGATGTGAACGGCATTGATGCCGATCTGCCTGGCTGCCTCGATCTTCATTCGAATGTAGACAGCGGAGTCCTCGCGTCCACCCACCTGCACAATGCGCAATCCGGGCACAAATTGTGGGCCCGATTGCAGCAGCTCGTTAACCTTCAGGCGCAAATCCTCCTGAATAACCCTGGTTGGAGGCGATGCAGATGGATGTATCACATATGGATATAATTGTGAGCAACTACTCACTTGGCTATTGCCGTGCCGGAAATGATTTTCGCTTCCATCGTGCTTCTGGTCCTTTCGCTGCTCCACTCACTGTAAAAACGCACAACAAATTTTAAGTCTCCACACAACGCTCGGAATAAGGGACGCGTCTCGATACCAACGCCAACGCTCGCGCAATGCAACTGAATTCCAAGCGGCCGTGCCTGGCCTATCTATACCTCATAGCTATACCCATAGTCACACTTCCATAGCTCTAGGTGTGTGTGTGTGTGTGTGTGTGTTATGTCTATCGCACATTAATCCCGTCGCCCGTCGACCGCTCGCTTATCAGTTGCCCCGCGAACGCTTTTCAGATTATCGGATTTCTGGTTTCACAAGGGTCACAGCTCCTCCCCATTATAAGATGCAACCATCATCAGGTTATTAATGCTGCTGTTTATCACTTTCCTCGAGGAGCTATGACCGCAAGATGACATGTGAGCTGTGCTGACTGCATTGATTTGTGGTTAAGAAAGGGAAAACAAATGGATTGGCCATGCGGGAGGTAGATACACATCATCAATACGCCTTAAAAATTAACTACTTAAAAAAAGTACCACTTTATTTTTTCGTTCTAATCTTTTTAATATCAGAATGAAAATAAAGTTCCACTGTATATTTTTTAATCGTTTTGATTTTACGATTTATTACATTACAAGTAAATAATTATTTACAACAAAAACATTTTTTTTCTGATCACACTTATAATTATTGTATTTAAAAAAAAAAGTTATCTGCTTGTAGTTCATACATTGTATAGTCCCTATATTTACTAAATTAATCCTAATGATTAATGCTAAATAGTCTGATTTAGTATTAAGTTTCATTTCTCATTCGTAATCATTAAGTTTCATATAATTATCTTTAAAATTTAAAGACTAACTCGCATAGAAACATATGATACTGTTTGCGACTCGGTAGTGATGCTGATCAGAATATATGTATACAACATTTAGGATCGAAAACGTGAAGAAAAATGTAATACCCTATAATGGAATAATTATAGTGATTGAAATAAACTGCACTTAATATTTGATAATTTCCATAATCAATTAAAAAGTGAGCAGCAGATAACATAGTTATAAAATAAAAATTAAATAAAAAATGTAATTTTTGTAAACTCTAATTTTCAAATGACTGTTCGAAATTTAGCTTATCTTAGATACATACATAGACATTAGTCGGATTAAGGATTTGGACCAACGAGACTGCAATTTAATCATTGTATCTCCTCTCCTCTTCGATCTTGGATGTCTTAAATTTTGAATTTTTAAAAATTTTGAAGTGCAATCGAATGTTTGGTATTATTAAATGATTTTGCAAAAAGCAAAAATTAGCAAAATGGAAGAATAAATACGAATCATTTTTGACCAAAATTGTGACCTTGACATAACAACAATTGGGATTGAGATTAAAAATAAAACAATGAGCAATGGAGCAGAGTAATTAAAGCATTTTGTCGATTTCGTTCAAGCACAGTTTAAGCTAATTATCAAGCAGGCAAATAAAATTCAAATTACTCAAATTTTGTTGGTTTTAAAGCCAGAGCTTTTAGTTACCGAGCAGAAGCTAAATTTAGCTGTTATTTTAATCACATTGGGTATTAATTAAATATAGAATTTTAATTTAACGCAAAAATTAATTTCCTAACCACTGTGCATTATGTGATTTCGTAATCTATTAATGCCTAAATTTGGTGCGAAATCAAAAAAAAAAAAAATATTATTAGAAACACAAGCAATAACAAGAACAAGAACAACAAGAGCAGCAGCCAAACAGCGAAACAGCGAAACGTGCCTTATCAGAAGGTGCCAATTGGTAAACAGATAGCAGAATAATAATTGAATCGACATAAAAATTAGCAAATGCGAGAAACAAAACAAACAAATCTGTAGTTAGGCATGATAGACAATTTTATTCCTGACTGAATTGTGTACAAACATTTGTAATGATTACTTAATTTTAATTGCGGCACGCAATTTGGCCGATCGGCTGCGACTATTGCTGGCTATTTCTGTGGCATCGGGCAGAATGACGTGACGATGCAGCTGTTGCCAGTTGGATTGCACAAACGATTCCACAAGTGCTGGATCATGGGTGAGATCGTGACCGGAATACTTAAGCGGCAACGGATTTGCCACACCCTCGATCACATTGCCATTGATGTGACGCTTGACAATCGTATCCTCCAGCGAGTGAAATGTGATGGCCACCAATCGACCCCGAGCACGCAGGTACTCCTGCGCCAGTAACATTCCATAGTTGATCTCGTTCAGTTCGTTGTTGACAAAGATGCGCAGTGCTTGAAATGTTTTCGTCGCCAGATGCGCCGGCCTCTGCAGTTTATCCTGCCGCTGTCCATCGCCCAGCACCGAGGCCACAAGCTCCGCCAGCTGCCTGGTAGTCTCAATGCGCTGCAGTGCACCGCGTGCCTCCACAATGGCACGTGCGATTTTCTTGGCCGCCTTCTCTTCGCCATAGACACGCAGTATGCGCGCCAAATCGGCTTCCTCAATGCGAGCGAGGACATCGGCGGCACTCACACCTCCACTGCGTCCACAATCCATGCGCATGTCCAGCGGCCCGTTGTGCGAAATGGAGAAGCCTCGAGCAGCCTCATCAAACTGCATCGAACTGCAACCGAAATCGAAGAGTATGCCATCGAAACTGAGCCGCGGCACATTGCGGCTGCTTAATAGTTGCGGCAGATCCGAGAATTTACCCAGCAGCGGCACCAATCGCCCATCATACGCCGACTCCTGGCTCAAACGCTGTGCCAACTCATAGGCAATGGGGTCACGATCCAAGGCATAAACTATCGCCTCCGGGCAGCTATCCAGCAGGCGACGTGTATGCCCGCCAGCACCAAAGGTCATATCAATGTATTTTCCCTTTGGCCGGGGCTCCAAATAATCGATTGCTGTCTGGCAGAGCACAGGCACATGGGGAGCTGCCGTCGGCGTTGGAGTTGAAGGCGTCACTGACACCGTGCAGTGTCTGATTTGTTGTTTTACAGCTAGGGTTGTTCTTAGTCTAGTCAGGAATTGGGTCATCATGTGGCTGGCCCTACTTGCGCTTGCCATCGTTCAGATACTGCAGAAACTCCGAGCTGAGCACCTGGCTGCACTGGGCGGCTGTTAGACCCGTTGCCGTCGATTCGTACCGACGCGGATACTTCTTGGCGTAGACGTTCTTCGAGAGTCGCTCCAATGCGTCAATTTGCAGGTTAAGCTCAGCAGTCTTCTCGCCGCTCAGGCTGCTGGCGTCTGTCAGTCGGGTTACTTGCTTGCGAATTTGTTCGCCCAGATCCCTTTGTTGGTTGGGGAGAGAAATGTTTATTGCGTTTTTTGGGTGATTTGTTTTTTTTTTCGATAAGCACTTTGTTTAGTTTTGGTGTTGTTGCTGTGATGTTCGTTACAGCGGAAAGTCGAACAAAAAAGCGGAAGCGAAAGACGAAACCAAATTTTTTAAAACAATTACGATTGTTAATGAAAACTCTTTGTGCGAAAAAACAATATACAAAATTAATTACATATTTATGTATAACTAAAAATAAATTTCATATTGCTGTAAAAATATTAACAATATTTTTAAATTATAGCCGATTTTTCAACATAAATGTATAATTCTAAATTCCACACTATTCGAATTCTAATGGAGTCGAAAAACCTGGCGCAGATCAGTTAAATAACCCATCAACAAACCTAATTTGACATCGTTTTTTGTTGAACCAGTTTTGTTATGAATGGGATGAAAATTGAGAAACAACAAAGAAAACCCAATTCGTAATAATCACGCAGAAACCACAACATCATCCACTGTTGAGCAACATGAAATTTAAACAACTGCACAATAAAACAATAATAATTAAATAATAAATTGGGTTTTAAACTACTTCTAAAGTAGCATTTCTAAAAATTCGAATGAAAATTGTCTCATCAATTTAAAATAATGGTAAATTAATAGGACTTCAAAGTATTGGAATAATTTACAAATAAATCATCACCGAAACTAGCAGAAAACCTTATTAAAAGCAAGAGATTTTATATTTGGAAAACAGGGGCTTTAATTAAAATTGAAAAGAAACTCAAGCAAATTGAGCCAATTGAACCAATCCTTTAGATATATCTGATTTCTTCAACCTGCAAAGTTCACAAACACTTTGCTTAAGAAACTATTTAATTTGCATAGATCATTGTATTGTGTTTTAAGACATGACTTTTAAGAAAGCCTTTCGAGTTTGTCACAAGAAAAGTAGATTCCTTCAAAATTGGGCAATTTGAAAAATGATTGCTAACCACTTACAGCTCAACTTCGTCGTCAAGGAGAATATAATCAGGTATTGACTGATAGGCGTACTTAGAAGACATGTTAAAGCACAATCAGTTCACTTAAAACAGAATTAGTATTTTAAACAGTCCAATTCAACGTATTGAAAACTGCCAACTGAAAGATTTCTGGCCAAGAAATTATAGTCTACAGCACATTCCACAAATCACAATCCACAATGCGTTTGTGGAACTTAAGTGTGTTGCTGGGGCACATAACAAAATCACAACAATCCATACGCAGCCACATTTCCAGATAATACTGGCCTAGAAAACACACCAAATACTTTAATCGGAGATGAAATAAATACGCTGCACAACTGCAATTGTTGTTAGATAATCGCTTAACTGAACAAGAAACAGCTGAACGAACATTCATTTGGTGTATTGGTTTTTCATTACTTACCTGCCAACTTTGGTTTGCTCTGCCGGCCACTTCTCAAGTACTTTAAGAAATCTATGATACGGTGCAGACATACTTAATCAAGAGAAATTCGAGATGAAATTAATAATTCTTGGCGGCAAAACAATAACATTGCACGCGCAGAACAGCTGTGCAGTCAAGTGACTTACAACACTTATACACTAAAGGAAGTCAGTGTTGACAACTGTGAACAGCTATCGTACATTTGTATATCGATATGTTAAAAGCGGTACTTGGCGCCAATAGACAATTAAATTTGACTTTATCGGATGACAAAAATTTAACTGAAGATATAAGTTTCGAGGCAGCATTTAACGAACAACAGTATTACTGTCGAACGATGTCTTTAAATAATTAACAATATCTTTAAGATTAATTACAAGTCTTAATTCTATTAATTTTGATGTAATTCATCTAAATGCAGAATGCTACGCAATTTGAATAACACAGATTTCCATAAAAAATACAGGGTATAAGACGGGCCGACAAAAACCTCACAACCAATCAGAGAAAAACCGGAATAAAACAGTGAGAGAGCGCCGAGAATACAAGAGCGACACAGTGGTCGCAACAGTGGTAGGCAAAAAACACACACATAAAAAACATAAACAAGCATTTTTTCATTGCGTGTGCGAGAGAGAAAGAGTGAGAGCGCTAGCACACACAGTCACACAAATACTCACTACGCTCACAGCTGCTTGTCGTTCGCGACGATATGAAAAAAGATGAGTGATTTTTTTCAGTCGAGTTTTTGCCATCGAACCGAGCGGTTCTTCTTCTTCACACCCTGTCTATTTTGCTTTTTTCGTTGTGATTTGTCGTTCGCGTACGCACGGCATGTAAACAACGCGGGGCGAAACGAAACCCGCACCAGAAACGAAACGAATCGAAAGCGTGCTGTAAATCGCGCATCTTCCTTCGCACTCCCCGCGGCCAAGATTTGCAATTAATCAAGGCGCCAAAATTAAGTCGCGCCAAATTTTGTAAAAAAGAGGGCAGCACAAGTGCAAAAAAGTGTGTTGGTGTGTGTACATATGTATATTTTTGGCGTGCGCGGCCATTTTTTTCCTTAGCACTCAGTCTTTCTATATGTGTGTGTTTGTGTGTGTGCTTAGTGTACTCGAAATTCAAAAGAGGAGAAACCGTAAAAAGCGCAAATAGACAAAATTTAACAACAACAACAACTGAGTTACTTACTAAAAGAAGTAGGTAAAAATATGAGTAAATCGCTGAATGTAAACAAACGTTAAAATATATGTACAAATGCAAAGCCACACAAACCTTGCCATTCTACCACCCACGCATGCCTGACAAAAAGTGAAAACATAAAACCACAAAAAAAAGTGTTGTGAAAGGAGAACAGGAGCTGAAGCGAAAATCTGAACGCCATCCACCCCTTCCAACCTCCACCTCTCCCACGATCACAATAGGTCGCTGAACACGTGCTTTTACTTTTACTACTACGCAAAATAGAAAAGGACAGCGCACAGTTAACCAACAAAACAAAGCACACGACAATAATAACAAGAGCTATTTTCAATTGGTTGGTACTTCAATGTGTGTTTTATTTTTACTTTATTGGGCAAATAGTTTTTTGCACCCGCTCACAGTGGTCAAATATTAATTGGGAAATGTGAAACTGAATAATGACATTTATTACAAGAGATAGTACCTACTTATGGTTTTATTAGCTTTTTAATTTTTTTTAATTATTTATTAAGTTGAAATATAAAAAAAAATGCAAGTCAAATATATCCCAAACTCAATTCAACACCAAAGCAATTAGTCTATTGAAATTAAAAGAATATTTATATTAAACATTTTGGTTGTATAGTTAAATTTGATGTTTTAAAATTATATTTACTACCGAATTTAAATCGTAATCAATAAATTGCCAATTTCAAACCAATTTGACACAGTGTGCAGCGACGGCTACTGGCAATATTTACCCACCACCACTCGTCCCTGGTCATCGCTTGACTTCTTTATGTGTCATTCATTCGGTGGCGGTTTGGTTTGTGTGTCGTCTTTTTTTATCTCCAATGTTTTTTGCTCTCGCGCGCAGAATTTTTTTTCTTGTATTTTGCACATGTCGCCCCCGCCAGCCTTTTGTCGTTTATTTGCTTTGCACTACATGTTTGTATTTGGTTACTCTTTTTTTTTTTAGCCTGTTTCTGTCCGGCTCTTCATTTGTTTATGTTGCTCACTCACTCGCTCTCTCCCGCTAGATATGCTGCTCAGCTGCGGTCTTTGCTTGCGCTCAATTAATTTTCGTTGATTCGTTTTTTGTACTTTATGTATGCTAGTGTGTGTGTGTGTGTGTTTGTGTGCTCAGTAAATTTTTTTGTGTATACCATTTTTTATGTATGTACATGTGTATGCTTCTGAACAGAGCAACGTTGGCGTTGGCAGGCTTTTGGGGCCGGCCGAGTGATTCCCGTCTTTACTTGTACAACAGGAGTACCAACATATGTATATGCGTGTGTGTGTTTTATTAGTGTGCTCATTTGTTTGACGCTACTTTCAATAAATACTAAAATAAACTTCAAATGACAATTTCGTTTGCGTTTTACATTTGTTTTCATCGACACGACTGGAATTATCATTATTTTTTTACAAATATTAAACACTCTCAACAAGCTGTCGGAGCATCCTGTGTTTTTGTCCCCTCGCTGCCCTCGCTGACGGACCGACGTCAGCAGACGCAGCAGCAACAACAACCGGTTCTTTTGACCAGCGAGCTATAAAAAAAATGTTTTAAGAAAAAACCGAACACACAGACAAAAAAAAAACAATTTGCTTCTGACGTCAACTGCGCAGCAGCAGCAGCGGCAATAACAAAAAAAAACACAGCTACGCAATGCGTTACTGTGTGTGTGCGTGTGTATGTGTACCACTCACTCCCACTCTCTTGTCCCTCTCCCTCTCTGTCTCTCTCATTGTGTCTCTCGCCAATTTAATAACTCAATTTGGTTTATTCTCCACAACGACGCGGCGCGCGCCAATTTGGATTGTATTTTTTTTTATTGATTTTTGTGTTGCATTTTTCTTACTCATAATAAAAAAATAACAAAGAGTAGGAAAAACTGATAATGAAAACATACGTAAAAAATCGAGAAACGCCGCAGACAGACACCTGTGACAGGTATTTGTTTACAAATTCTCACTCATTCTTTTGCTGTTTTGTTTCTTTTTCTTCTTCTTTTTTCCGTTTGTGGGTCAGCAGTGAGTTTCGTTGCCCTCAAAGGATTATAAAGCTGTCGAGTGAGAATACACACACACACCCAAGCGCACAAACATATGAATGTACTGTATAAGTAGTGGGAGAGTATTGAGAATGTACCTAAAAGATAATGTTGAATTTAACACTCATTCAAATGTATGTTGATAAACTAATACGTTTATACATTTGTACATACATTATTTATGCCGATAAGTTTATGGTTATTTTACGCAGTATTAAACTATATACATCGAACATATCTTGCATTTACATTGACAACTTATCATTTACCAACAATCCGACACTTGTACCTTTTCATTTGTATTCTCAACTCTTATCTCTGCTTTGAAATTCGTTTAACACTACAGAGAAATACTTTCAATAAATTTACAACTGAATCTATCTGAAATACACAGGTAGATCTTTAGGCGATGCACGTAAATTATGCGGAAGATGGAATAATATGGCACTTAATAGATATTATTATGATGATCTATGTTTCGAAATTATGTAAATATGCTTGTTGTCCACAAATTTAAAACAAGCCATTAAGCGCATATTAATACAACATATCTAACGACGCCTAATATTGATTCTTCAAAATGTATGCGGAATTATTTAAGTTGTTATAAGTGCAATTTCAACCGATACCGAGCAGAAAATATTACACATATTTTATAATAACTACAATTGGTTTATTTGTATACTGTTGGGATTCAGTTTTAGTGGTTCCTAGAGATCTATCCATTTTAGTTGAATTTAACTATCATCACTATGTCTGTTTATAGCCCCTACATTTTCATATATTTGACTTCCGATGCATAGGTAGTTCGAATATGATTGTTTAATGTAGGGCTAAATATTTTACTCGTAACATAAAATGTATCAATTTTTGTTTCCTCTCAGTTCTTAAATGAATTCCTAATCCTATCGGTATGTACATATATTCATGTTTTCATTTCTCAGCTTCATTTAAAGTTCCTCTTGTTGTGGCAGATTGGCAAGTTGCCCCATTTTCGTTTAGTTTTGCTCTTCAATTCGAGGTGATTGACACGTTCTTCTGGCGCCCCTGACTCTTTGCTGGCCTTTCTGACTCTGCTTCCCTCCCCTCGCTGCCCAGCTTGCCTCAAGTTTCGCTTTATGCTTGATAAATTGCGTTAAAAATTGAAAGGAAAAAAAAACAGAAACAATTTTGTATTTTATAAAAATGTTGTGTTGTCACATCGTCTTTTTTTTGCTAGTCACAAGCGCCTTTTTTTGTTGTTTATTTTGTGGTTTTTTTTTGCATTGTTTTTTAGTGCAATTCTTGAGTTTTTTGTTGCTTTGCTTGCAAAGACTTTTGTTTTACTTATTGCACGTTTAATTCATAAACAATTAATTAATTCATGCACATTTATGTTAAAATGCTGAAATTTATGTACAAAAAGAACAAAAAAAAATATTTATGCATTTATGTATGTATGAATGTGATTTAAAAAAAATCGAAAGCAAATGGAAAAAGTAGTTTAACTGTTCTGTCGACTCTACAGAAATTTGCGGCCAAAGCGACGGAAGCCTAAATAACAATTACAATATTTCTGTATTTTCAGCACAAACTGTCATAAAAAGAAAAAAGAAAAAAAGACAGCAGAAGAAGAGGTTGTGTAAGCCGCTGCTGGGCCAAGTAAATTGACACTTGGAGCACCAAAAAAGCACGTCAACCGCACTCATTTTAACCGCGATCGTTGCACAGCTCGGTTCCGCTGCCTGCTCTCCCGTTTGCTGCCTGCCGCTTGCCACCATATATACTCATATATAACGAGTGGTCGAAAAAAGGCAGCAATCTGGACGCACGGACCATCGCCTATCGACCGCTGAACCTGGGCGGGCAGCCGCTTATGGCCGAGCTGCCGACAACGCCAAACGGCGCTGCCCTCGGCGCTGGTGGCGATTATCTGCATCGTTCCATCGACCAGCTGCGCACCCTCAGCCATCTGACGCAAGCGGATCTGCGGACTGCGCAGCTGGTTCACGATTACAAGCCCTTCAACATCAGCGAGTTCCGCCAGAACGTTGAGCGTCTGGACTACTCCCTGAAGAACGGTCTCGTCCAGCAGCAGCAAATACTTGTCGAACAGCATCAGCCAACTCATCAGCCAACGCATCAGCATGATCCCGACCAACAGCAGCAGCAGCAACAGCAATCGCAACAGCCGCAACAGCAGTTGCATCATCAGCCGCAGCTGAAGGGCAACTATAGTGCGCCCAGTTCGCCACCAACGCCGACGCAGCTCAGCGAGCAGCAGGAGCAGAAAGTGAGTACGCCTCTCCATAGAGAATAAGATCATTTAAAATATGTAATACGTCTGTTGATCCATCTCGGTTGATCTAACTATTTTTATGGATTTCAAATGTATCTTCCATCATATTGTTCGAGTTCTCCTCGTTTCAAATACTTCCAGAAACTAGACTCGATATTTTCCATGCAATTTTTTCAAAGAACAAATTAAAAATTATTTGTTTGAGAGCAAACGCCTTAAAAAAAAGGTTTATAACTTGGAATATATAATTTTACATATACGGAAATACTTTATTTGTAATATTTTAAGTGCAGGATTATTGAAAACCACAAAATTCATATTTTTGAAAACTAAATTAATAGCTGTTAAAAGTACAATTTAGTTAAACAATTAAATTGAAATCAAACCACATACTGATTGCAGTCTCATTAATACACATCATTGCAGTATGATCCGAGTCGATCGCCATCGCGTCAGCAGGGCAGCAATGGCAGCAACGGCTCATCGCCGGAGGATCAGCGCCAGGGGGAGCAGACGAAGCCGTACAAGTGCGGATCATGCAGCAAATCGTTTGCCAACTCATCGTATCTGTCGCAGCACACACGCATCCATTTGGGGATCAAGCCGTACCGCTGCGAGATCTGCCAGCGTAAGTTCACCCAATTGTCACACCTGCAGCAGCACATACGCACCCATACGGGCGATAAGCCGTACAAGTGCCGGCATGCCGGCTGCCCCAAGGCCTTCTCGCAGCTGTCGAATTTGCAGTCGCATTCGCGATGCCATCAGACGGACAAACCCTTCAAATGCAACTCGTGCTACAAGTGCTTTGGCGATGAGGTGACACTGCTCGAGCACATACCCAAGCACAAGGACTCCAAGCATCTGAAGACGCACATCTGTCAGCTGTGCGGCAAGTCCTACACGCAAGAGACCTATCTCCAAAAGCATCTGCAAAAGCACGCCGAGAAGGCGGAGAAACAGCAGCAGAGACACACGGCACCTGCCGTTGCCAATCTGCAGCAGCATGTGCCCGCCGGCGGCATTGGCCTGAATCTTCAGCGTCAGGCCATGAGCGATGCGAATGCCGTATATTGGGCTAAAATGGGCGCGGATAGCGCCGCCGCCACTCTAGCGGAGGCTATACAACAGCAGCTGCCGCCGGCCAACGGTGCCACGTATGCCAACTTTGCAACACTCCAGCAGCATCAGCAACAGCATCAGCAGCAGGAGCTGCTGCAGCAGCATCATCAACGCTTGGTCAACGGTGGTGGCGAAACGCCTGGTCATTCGCACAGTCCGCACGATGAGGCCGGTGAGGATTTGGTTTTGCGTCAAACCACTCCACAACATCATCTCCAACAGCAGCAGCAGCAACAACAACAACAACAGCCGCAGCAGCAGCAACAACACCAGCAGCACCAACAGCATGCGGCACATTCGCATTCACCCGGACCCGGCTCCTCAGCCTTTACGCCGCTGAGTGCGAGCGTTGGCCCGCCTCCTTCGCATTTGCAGCAGCATCGCGGGCCGCCTTCAGCTACCGCCGCCTATCTTTACCAGCAGAATGCCGCTGCCGCCGCTGCAGCGTTTCCCACGCAGCTAATCTCGCTGCATCAGATACGCAACTATGCCCATCAGCCCGGTGCTGGGCTCATTCCCAGCGACCATTTAGCGCTCGGCCTCAGCGCCATGGCCAAGGAGAAGGCGCAATAGTATCGGGCCACTGCCGCCCACAAAAGGCAGCCAAAAGAGCAACAGCTACGATGACAACAATAATCTTAATTTAGCTATTAAGTTAGTTTTAGTTTAGGACAAGGCCAAATGTGGTGCGCTGTCGACGATTTGGTTACTTGCCATCCTTGATGTAGCACAGCACAGCAAAGTGTGCCACCTGAATATGACGCCCAAACACTGGTGTGCTGTGCTACATTGATGCATTTTTACAAATTCCAATAACTCTCAGCACTGCCCCAAATGAAAAAGAAAACCATAGTTAAACCAGGTGTTGACAGCAGCTCCATTAACCACAGCCTCCGTTTGGACTATGTTTATCCAAGCACAACTCAGGACTTTTCAATTTAGCTATTAACACAAATCTATAACTTATAAGCAATATTTACAATGAGGATAAATCACGAGATAAAGAAAACTCTAAACCACTTGAGATTTTTTGTGGTTCACAGTTTTTGTACACATATTATGCATCTTAAGTCTGTACAACAACCTATAATATAGAGTATCATAGGTGCCGTACAAAGTACTGCGATAGTTCTGTATACACACACACAATTGTACATACGTACAAGTCAGCGTATCAACGTAGTTAATACAATCATCAAATTTGTATCTAATTAAATTAAGAACTAAGAACTCGTATCAATATTGAATAAGGACTTTTTATATATTTATGCGACTTGCAAGCAGAGTTGACGGCCGAAGTTTATTTAAAGCAAAACAATGTATAAAAATAAAATAAAAAAAATAATGAATAAAAATTGGAAAATATTTATAAAGTATTACACTTTGGATTCTTAATGAATTTGACGACTATTTGTATATATTATTCGGCAACCGCAGGATATACATTCTATCAGCATTGAAGGATCAAAAGATGCAACGATGTAGAAAAAGTGCACGTAATCCGCTTAAGTTTGATCAAAAGGACGCATAGGCAGAGTCCTTCGTATTGAATATGCAGAGGGCGACACAGGAGATTTATGTTCTTAGGAATGCATCCAGGCAGGGATTCCTGCTTGCCTCAGCTCAAGCGGCACCAAGACTTATTCAAATACCAATCGCAATTGGTAACAGCTGCTTTTGCTGCTGCTGTCGCAGTTGAAGATAATTGATGGATTTGTTTTATTAGGAATAATTTGGATATGTGACCGGTGAAGTTAAATTTAGATATTACACTACACGAGTAGCTCAAACTTTGAAACGGATGTGCGAATTATGAATGCAATAAATAGAATTTCATTAAAATTAATATTCGTTTTTTTGTTGGTTTTTTGCTTTTGTGTTAGTCACCTAATGAGATACTCTTCAAAAGGGGCATATTACTTTATTTAGTAAATTTAATTTTGAAGTTTTTACATCATCGTTTTTTAGTTTTATAAGATAAGATTGTCAGTTCTAAATGATGTTCATCTAACTCTAGATTTCATATACATTCAGTCTGAGAGGGTATATGGAATTTGCTACCCCAAAGAAAGCTGTCTTATATATATTTTTTCATATCTGGCTCATGTATATAAAGTCTTTTTTTTTCCTAGCTACAATCATCTTCTTTTAAAGCACATCACGAATTTGTACTTGTGGATACAAGTGTCCACTTCAAGAATGAGTACATCAAAAGGTTCTCAAGCTTAAAGACTTTGAGATTTTGCTTGTTGAGCGTAGCTGGCTTTAAAAGTACAATAGAATGGGAGTAAAATTAGGCAATTTATATGTTTAGGTTAGTCTTTTGAATATAAAACACATGGGAAACAAGTCTCCTAAGTATCTATTATGCTTATATTAAGCTTAATTTGTATAACAAATATATATGCATTTTATACAAGCAACTACAACTTCAACAATAAATTAATTTCATGCAAAATTAAAAACCAAAAACAAAAAGTAAGACTGTACAACAACAACAACAGAATAAAAAAAAACAAAAGAAAAATGGCTAAACCATCAAAAACCAGTTCTAAACTCTTAACAGGTGTTTTGAGTCAGCGTCTGTTGCGAGCGTTTGAATACCATTATTAATAACAGAAAATTGTGTTAATCACATATAAAAACGGGCAAATAAAAACAAACATGCAATAAAATGAGCGAAACAACGAATTTTATGATATTTTAATAGGGCCAATAAAAGTAAGCTTCTCTAATGGGGTCGTTAAATTTTGGGTAGACGGCCGAACATCCTCTGGCAATTGAATGGAAACAATGGGCACCCACCAGGAGTCAATGAAACGCACGATTTCAAATCGCAAAAAGGACCTAAAAGGGTTTCGGCAATTGTCTGTTTGTCAACAAGGCTTGCAATGAAAACAACGAAATTTAAGGATATTTGTGAAGCATTTCGGCACGAGTGATCCTCGGCGTTCCCTTGCATCCTTTTTTTGTAATTTTCTTTTTTTTTTTTGCAAATACAACAACCCTACTTTAAGGATTGCTGGCAATAAACCAACAAATCATCGCTAAACCCGTCAAAGATCGGCACACAAAAGAGCCAACCGACAGCATGGGCAACACACCGCAGAGCACATCTTGGCAAAAACCGAAACAAAGATCGTCAGACAAAGACAATAATACCGATTGATAATCGATCATTTCGCAGTTTTGGCCATTGTGCAAATGTGGTAGCAGAAAGGGAAATTTGCCAATTGTTTGTGCAACCCCATCTTACTTTCTTTCTCTCTCGCTGCTGAAGTGAGATCTCTTTATATCGAGGGCGCTACGCAATGTTTGCCAATAATTTAATTGATAAATGATTTGATTTTTGCAGCTACTACCTTTGAGATCGCATCGATCATAAACGCAACGAAGCATTCGACTTGGGCCGTGTATATATATATATATATATTTGAATATGCGTCTGCTTAGTCATTGATTAGCATATCAATATACGTTATTATAAATGCACTAATGATCATGGGATTGTTTGGCTCTGCAGTTATCTCCGCTATCTTTGTTTACCTGATCTCACAGTTTCTGGGGTGGCTCTTTGTCAGATTCGCGTTTGGGCTGTCATGTCATGGGTGCTGAAATCATCACGAGGCTGTTCCTCTTTTCTTTTCTTCTGTGTGCATCATCAGCCTTTGTTATGTTAACTATGAGAAAAAAAATATATATATAGCTGAGCAGCTATCCTGGCACAGGATTCTTTTGCTCACTGTCACTTTTCTTATGCCACTGGCATGATCGATATGATAATTAGAATGCAATGCCTGAGGTCACATTGGCAAGTAAGTTGATAAAAAATGAGAGGCATCTGCTTAGAGGCTGAGACGTCACACTGCAGTAAAAAATGGGACAACAAGAACCAGGATGAAAGCTGATACAGAAGTATTAAGTATAAAAAGAAAATGGAAAATGGAAAATTTATGGAAAGAAATAGCTGCTACAAAAGTTTAAGACATTATTGCTAAAAATGATTTATAGCTTTAGTGAATTTGAAATGGATTTTATAAAAAAAATTATATATATAAATATGGTATATAAAGGGAGGAATTTATACAAATTTTAATATTTTCTTATTAAGTAAGTTCAAGAAAAATTAAAACCAATATTTTGTATATGTATAAAGCGGTTTGTAAAAAACCAAAACCCAACTTCTACAACTTCCAAAATGTTAACAAAAAGTGAAAGAAGTAGAGAAATATCAACTTATGATCACAAGACTCGCCCTCCAGCGCATCTCTATGACCTAAGGCAATATGCAAATGAAAATTACAATGATTTCAATGCCAAAAGATAATTTGATGCTGTAGAAAGGCGGCATCAATGCCGTCAATAGATTTATGGTTTCTAAACTCCAGACATAATCAAAACACACAGAATTGCTTGGGCCGATGATGATCAGAGTGGGTATTCACTCAGGGGTTGCACAACCCCTCAGATCACAAAAACAGCTTCAGATGCGAGGCCCGCAATTGAGTTTAGCATAAGAAAAGGGACTCGGGTTCGATGCTCCGGCGTGTGAAGCCCTTTTTTTTTTTTTTTTTTTTGGTTGTGTGCGTGTAAAATGTAAGCCGTGCATTTTTGCAAAAGCATTTAGTAGCCATTCAGCGATTCTTATGGATAAACTATTTATGAAATTATTACACAATGCGCACAATATGTATTGAGTGGGGTGCTCCGATTAGCTCGGTTCTGTGCCGGCATGGAGTAAGAGGAGAGGAGAGAGGGAGGTGTGTATGTTTTTCCCATAACTTCTTGTTGGCTGTGTGCGCCTTTTTTGTTGTCATTCTACTACCACAACTGGCGGCATTCAGCGATCTTCCATTCTTTAGCAAATTTTTGCATATTGGTTTCACAAATACCTTTTGTATCTTCGCCATTCAGCGCATTGTTCGATTCTAATAAGGTGCGATATTGTGAAATTTGATGCGATTTTCGTCTATTATTATATTTTGCACCCTTCCATTTCGATTCCGTTTTTGCACACTTTTGTGTGCCCTCCGATTTCAAATGCACCTTGTCTACACAATGGCTTTAATTGCTGAGGTTTTTTTTTGTGGCATTGTTTTGTTTATTGGCATTCAACTTACCCCAACTGATTATCTCTTCAATTGGTATGTTATTGATGCGTTTCTATATATTGTCAAATTGCCAAATTTGTAGACGTTTAATTACGGGTTTGATGTTAATTCGCATCGATTAGCACTTTATTGAGGCTGACCGCTGATTGACGATGTCTTCTTAGCTTTGACGTTCTATTGCGAATAATTAAAGTGAGTAAACTATTTAAGTTACTAATACATAAATAAATTTAAGATTTTTTAACATCTAGACAGCGAGAAAGTTAAACACTTCATTATATTTTGTTGAGTATATAAAAAGAATTTAGTTTATTGCTCCATTCCCAGTCTCATAAAGTGGAATTGTTAAATTGCAACCAATTTTTAAGGTGAGCGTATTAATAAATATTAATAAATTATAAATAAATATTAATAATGTATGCAAATTATTGAAAATTTTTGTAGTCAACGCCCCTTAACTAATTGCACTTAAAATAGAAGATAATTTAAAGATTTTAATCATTTTTCAAGTAAGTCTTCAACCTAAAATGGTCTTTGAAATTCTGTTCTTATACTTTGTTCAATAATAAATGCAATTTGTAAAATATGAAACTGCATATCTTAAAATATTAATTTACTTAAATTAAAATTTGCTTTAAATTGTTATTGTTATTTTATTGTATATCTTTTCAGGATTGAACAGAGTATCGTTCAGTCAGGAGCTCAAAATTACTACACGTTAATTTTTAAAAAATCCTTTTTTTTTGCCATAAATATTTTGTGCATTATACCCTTACTGTGAAAAATAAGCAAATATTTACAAAATCACTATAGCACTTTGACACGGCATTTTTTTTATTTTTTATTTTTTTTTATTTTTTAACAAACCTAGCACTTTAGAGAAGCACTTAAAAAGAGAATCCAAAGCACGTGTTCATCTAACTCGAAGCAAAACTACGCAATTTGTAATCCTGTTTGAAAGCACCCAAAATGACGCACTAACATAAATTTAATTAACATTTTCACGCTATCCTTTAAGGCAAAAAAAAAAACGTATAAAAATAAAAAAAAGTTCAATTGTAAAAAGGTTTAAAAACTCCAAAAGAAAAAAAAACGTCACAAGCTAAAAATTTACAGTAACGAATTAACAATACTCATTCACAAGCCCAACAAAAAAAAACTTGTCACACAGCATTTTAACATATGTACAAAAGGTCTCCTGTGGAAATAAAAAACGCGCGCTAAAAAACGAGACCCAATTAAAAACGACTTTTTTTTTTGTAGTCAAGCATAAAAAATGCAACCTTAAAAAAATGGGTTAAAAAAATTGACGAGCTGAATAAAAGGCTCATGCAGCAAGGATGCGCTCGCAGCCTGATGATTTTTTTAAGCGAGGACAGCGAAAAAAAAAATGTTCACCCAAAAAAGTATGCAACGGGCGGCCTTTAGAAGCTCATTTGAATATTTGGCGCTGGAAATTTTCTCACGGTTTTTTTCTTCCATTTTTTTTACTTTCAAGTCTCAGGGCTAAGACTACCCACAGGTCTGGGTGACGATCAAGGATAATAGATGAACGTCTCACACACATATAAGAAAGACAGCTAGAAAAAAAAAATCCGGATTTTTTGCCTCATTTCCATGCGGACGCGCTACGAAATGCTTAAGACGCAGCTCAGCAAAAGGGTGAGCACACAAAAGGATAAAAAGCGCTTAATTTATGCACGACACGTTCGCGGATCGGACGCGGCTGAAGGAAAAGGGTTGAACAGCGTGATCCTCGCCCAGGATATGTGTGCATCCCGTTCGCTCGACAAGCGTCCGCTTCTTCAGCCCATTTGCATATTTGATCAAGTCCTTTTGTCAAGGGTGTGCCAGGGTCAGCATCATTTTTCATTTCTCCCATAAAAAAAGAAAGAAAAAAATGTTTTTTCAAATAGAAAAATACGCAAATTATTCAAATATTTTATTAATGCGTAGCCAAGGCCCATATGAAATATCAGGCGAGTCAAAGTCGAATCCATTACATGCTTTAATTAATCGCAGCCCCCATTTGGAATCGCATTTGATATACTAAATGCCATTCTTGCAGCAAGCAATTTGCTTAATATATTTCTAGATCGCTGCCTGACTGGGTCATCTGCCACGTAACCTTTTCAGCTTGTAGGTAGGCCAGCTATGCAAATCAACACAAGGAGTCAGCCGCAGGCTGTGGACAAAGCTATTCGGGGGTAAGAAAGGAATTTTGTGCGTCTTCCTTTTTATAACGCATTGGGTTGCTATTTGTTTATCTATTTTACATATTCAGTCTTTGTGACGTTTTGTGCGCATTGTACAAGTTTTAAATCAATATTTGTTCATTAGTCATGTTCAATAATTCTAATTATTATAATTTATTTTCATCTCTAAGGACGGCAAACAAAATAAAAGGAAGCAGCTGCGCTCTGCTCGCCAGAAAATTTCGAGTTTTTAACAAATTTAAAGAACTATTCACAAACATAGAGTGAACAAAATTTAATAGCTTAGATCTCGAGAAAATTTAAATTGGAACACACAAGTTAGACTGTCTAGAGAATTCTGAACTTTTAATCTTAGTTTTTTATTGCTTGATTACAAAAATTTAAGTAAAAAGACAGCTTGACTTGGAGCCAGCAAGCATATTTAAACTTTAAGTTAATTGATAGCATAGAATGTTTTAAACAAAAGTGTTAATTTTTTTAATGCAATATTTGTATTAAATTAATGTTTTAAAAATAAAAATAGATCACAGAGAATAAAAGAAAAGTCACAGAATTTATCTTAATTTTACTTAGATTAAAAATATTCAATGATTAAAATGCTTTGTGTATTAGATACAAAATCTCAATTTTGCTATATTTTAGGTTTTTTTTTTTGCGTAATATCACATCGAGAAAGCAGATGAACAGATTCTTCTATCTTTCTTTGTAAAATTCGTATACGTTCAGTTTTACAATAAAGAAGATGGATGAAATATTATTAATTATAAAAAGAGCGTTAACTTTTCTTTTACACATTTTTCGTTGTTCAATTTTAACGAGCTTTGAATCGATTTAGATTAATAGATTTGCCCTTTTTTGTATACAAAGTTTCCAAAGTCATCTGGAGACACAAGGAGACAAAGTGACATTAAGGCTTGTTGTATACAAACATTCCAAACCCATCGAGCAGAAGCAATCAGTAACAATTTGACACCAAAAGATAACAATATAAAAAAATCAATCAAACTCTATTAAATGAATTAGCAAAGTCAAAAATTAAATATGCAAAAATAATACAGTTGCTAAAAATGGACAAAACGCAAACATTTAATAAGTATGCACAAAGCTGCGAATGTTCAAATCGAAATGTGGTTCTTTTTTTTATGATTAAAATTAATTAATTTTAAATAATTACAGACCCCAGCAACCTGACGACCCGGGAATTGACTGGAGATGGACAGACATGCATATAAACAAATCGATCTGACTGACCTCACACCAAACTGGTTAACTTGTGCCAAACTTCATTTTTGACGGGTTCATTTTTTGAGCGGGGTCTGCAGAGCAGGGCAGCTTCAGTAGGGGTGTGGGGGAAGGGAGTGAAGAGAGGTGCGTTTCAATAGATTAAAAAATCAGCGCGTTTAAAGTTGCGCTTGTAAGCAAAGTGGACAAACGACAGCTAAAATTGCTGGCAAGCATACCAAAAAAGCAAGAAAAAAAATAAATTAATTACAATAAATGATTGATTGAATACCAGTCGATGGAAGCTGAAGAGGGCAAGGAAAAATACGGCCATTAAAAATTTTGTTAGAGACTAATTCTTGTGCTTTGTTTAACAAATACAGTAGTCACTCGGAAATACACTGTATATTAATAATTACGAAAAGCATTACCTATTATATATAATTTTTAAACTATTTCCTGAAAACCTTAGTCTATGGAAACGTTCAATCAACAATTTCATTAATATATAAATTTTTTTAATATTTTTGTTAAAATTATTAACATTGTCAGAACTTTAATTATCGAGCGACCACTGTCTTTGCCATCGCATTTAATTGAAGTGAAGATTCGGTTTCTAGTCAAACTGGTTATAAAGAATCGCAACCGAATCGACTTTCGAAATAAATAAACAAATATAATGAATTAATTTTTGATTCTTGGTTAAGTTTTGTAACAAGCATTGCTCAGACCTACTTTCTTTTTCATTTCACCTTTCAAAAATCAAAGCAGTCGAGAAAAAAAAAACAGATTTTGTCTTATTGCTATTCACATACAAAAGTATAGTTTCAACTTGTAACTTACAATTAACATCCAATATTATAATATTATTAAATATTATTTATTTAAATTGTCTCAAAAACCAAAATGTTAACCGCTTGTCCGGATGAGTTGCCCAATCCGCACAAGAATTGCCTGAAGTCGATGCTTAACACGCTAATCTGCAACGATCAGGATGTGAAGCGTTTGAACACAGAACTCAGAAACCTGCAGCTGGTGCTCAAGGACGAGCTACTAAAGATAAACCGATCCGATGCGGTAGTCGGCAAATTGCAGGATAAACGTTTACTAGAGAATCAATCATGTGATGTGGAAGTGGGTATATCCGAGCAGACAAAGCGCATTATCGAGCTGGACGAGTTGAAGCACTTCTACACAAAACGCTGCGAGGAGATACGCAAGCGACGGGACAGCATTATCCTATATGGCAGGCAGTGCCTGAAGGCCTACAACGAGGAGAAGTGCAAGTTTCGATCCTTTCACGAGAACACCGTGGATTACATAAAGCGCACGGCATCTCTGTCACAGGATCGGGAGGTTATTCAACGCTGCGAGCGAGATATTTGCGAGATGCACAAGAGATTCGTCAAGGAGGTGGCCAATCTGAAGCAGTGCGAGTCCCAATTGCAGCCCTTCTTCAAACTGCTGCATGAAACCGATCCGAATGTGTACTGTGAGTGCTGTTGCTTGAAGGACTACGAATGGTTGCCGCAGGGCAAAAATATGGAAGCTGTCACAGCCGCTGCCAATGAGATGAAGGAGAAGATGGGCAAGACTCTGGTGGCCGCATTCGCCCAGCTCCATCTTCACATGCCGCAGGATATGTACGGATTCATTGCTGGCTATCTCATGAATGTGGAGCACAACGAGCAAGAGGTTACAAAGAAACTAAATCTGTTTGAAGATCCCAAAGACGCCGGCTCAAAGGAGTTGCCGGATCCAACATTTCACTGCGACACCGATTGTCCCAAGGCAGAGTAATTGCTTTAATTAAAATTAGTTAGTTTACATAATCAGGAATATATTAAAATGAATTAAAATCTATTTGAAATTTGCTCATCAAATCTGACGTTTTGTTGATTTTTGTTCAATTTTTAATTTTATGTTTTGGAAATGCATTGATTACTTTGTATTAAGCAACGTTCTCTGCTTAAAGATACATTATTTGTAAGATTTGGTAATCGAATGAAGTACTATATAGGAGAGCTGCTCGATCTCAATAAATTGAAGACTTATTTGCTTTGTTAAGCAGATGTCAACATAAGGTAATTTATATGGATAGAGATATTGTTAAATATTTAAGTATTGTTTTATTTATTGAAATATATACCGATTGATTAATTTTTGACCTGTATGATTTATAAGTTCCATGTTTATTTACGATCAATGGGTTTTATGGATTTATATGTACTACTGTTCCAATTCGGACAACTAGCTTACACAGAAATAGTTGACTCCCATTTAACAAATAAATATGAATATGAAATACTTGTAAATTTACTAAACTTTTCATTGATCTGCATTTCTGCATTATCGTTGATCTAACAAATAATGTTTAATATACATACGAGTATTTCAAATTGACACAAGCTTTATTAGGTTTATCACAACACACATTAATGTTTATGGTTTATTTTAAATGAATAGCAATACACACTCAGATAGTAAATATGTTTGCAAATATGATAAGTATATTGGCCTTTAATCATATTTGATAAATACATATATATATATATGTATATGCTATAGCATTTTGCTTCACAAAGGTAATCACATATAGAGTTTTTCTTGTTGAAGTTGTTGCATTCTCAGATCATAACTAGACATTTAGCTCACTTTAGGCATAGGATTAGTTGCAACATAAATTCGAATTACATTTAGATGTGCTTCAAAATGCAGCGACCATTTTACTTTGATACGATTTCGAATGCAAACGCTTAAAAAACCAAACTGTAGGCGACTATTTGTTGCGACGGTTGCCGCGACGTGAGCTGCTCGGCTGCTCCTTTTCCGTAACGCCGGTGATGGTGGAGCCCGACAGCTCAGTGTTGGCCATCTTTTGTTGTGTGTCCAGAAAGAACATGACGTCGCGCAGCTGCTCCTTGAGATCGGTGACCTCCTTGTCGTGAATGTTCTTGAACTCATTGTACTGCTCCTCCAGATTCTTGTATTTCTGATGCCACGACGACTGATTGCTCTGCAGTGCCTTGGACAACTCGCGCTCTTCCGTCAGCTGCTTTATCATCTCCTTCATTCTGCCGACGGAAAGTAATAAAATTGAACAAGATGGTCTCAAAGTGGGCTTTGCGTTTACTCACTTGGTTGCATGATGCGCCAGCTTGCGTTCCAGACTCAGCTTCTCCTTCTGCATGCTCTGTTGCAGCTGCTGCAGCTCAGTTATCTCCGTTTTTGCCTCATTGGCATCCACCTTGAAGGTTTGCCACTCCTGCTCCAGTCGTTCCATGCGCTCCTCATAATATTTGCGCTGTGTGTCCAGCTGCGAGGTGAGCAGATAGGTGAACTCCATTTGCATGGAATCGATTTTCTCCTCGCGCTCATCCTTCTCGGTTTGTGAGGCAACCAGCTTGCCATCGGATTTGTTTTGGAACAGGCGATGCACGAAATTATCGCCAGCATAATCCCACACGCTCGAGGTGCCCAGCTGCATGGCAAAGGTGTGATTGGTGGCACGATAATGAGCGGCTGCATGGCCGCCCTGATAGCGACCACAGCCGACGTGGCCACAGATCAAACAGATCCAAAGGGAATCGGTGCCTTCGCACTCCATGCACACCGAATCCTCGACCAGCTCGGGGGTTTGCACATGACGGCACACCGGGCACGTGGAATCGCCCCACTTCATCAGGCAGCTGGCGTGGAAGGCATGATTACAGAGTATGGTCAGCACGCCATCGACGCTCTCGTCCATGCGCTCCAGGCAGACAGGACATGTGGGCAGCTCCGTATGCCCCAGCGGCGGCAAGCCATGCTCCCCACGCTCCACCTCCGACACCCAGACGGCATGGCACAGCGAATCCGGCTCCAAAGAGTTGTACGCAATGCCATTATATGATTTATAAAACTCCAGCGCCGACTCATTTGAGCGAAATCTAGAAAGGAAGTGGAACAAAATGCTCATAGAAATCATGTTTAACTGTGCCTGGATTTATTGCACCTACTCCAGCAGCACCATAAACTGATTGGGGCTCCCGTCGCGCACGATGCGCACATGCCTAATCTCGGCGTGACATGGCGCAATAAAGTTCAGCAAATCATGGCAGTTTAGGGTCGCCGGCACAGCCAGCAGACATAGCTGATTCGAGGGAGCCTCCTTGATGGCCTTCCGCTCGCTGCAAGCAAAAATATGTTACTTGGTTGTAGATTGCAATGGTTCTATTTAATCACTTCTTCTTGTACAGATGTATAATGCCTTTGGTCACCTCCACAATGGGATTGCCCGAAAAGTAGCCAATTTCCTGTGGAAAATTCGAGGTGGTCACTTGTGAGTCATCGCCGCCGCGTGGCGTTGTCTCGCGGGAGCTCCCCGCCGTCGGACTATTCGAGCCGTGCTGCTGCAGTGCGGCGGCCCAGTTCATTTTCGTGGAGGATTCGTCTTTGTTGTCTTCGGTTCTCAGTTCGCTGTTCCAACGTTGATTCGTGTACGTCTCGATGATAATGTCGCGCGCCTGGCGAAGTCCGCGATCTCTTTCGCGCTCCTTCTGCACACGCGGATTAGTCGGATGCTCTGCGGAGACGGCTCCTTCTTGTTCTGCCAAAGAAAAACATCAAAATTCAGTAGTAAAAAAACGACGCAAAAAATTCCTTTGTCATTGGACGAGTTTATTTACCTGCACTGGCTTCCAAATCGATTTCGATTTTGATGACACACAAGGATATGTTTTCTAGCATTACACAACCTTAATTTGTATCAATGTGCAGCATCAGAAATCATATTCATTGTCAAATTTAGAGAAATTTCACAAATTGTTTTATTGAGTACACAACAAAAAACCTGATAGAACCCATATGAGCGATAAGTAACCAAATAATACCTAAAAAAAAATACTAGATGTTATCGATAGCGATATCAACAACCAACATTAACCAACTCTGATAAATCTTAAATTCGACGCACTCATTTTGAAATAGATTTTATTTTTGAAAAAGCCGGAGTATCAATTGTGACTTACATATTGAATTATCAGTGATTAAAGTGACTGCTTCGCTTTACACATACCACTGCTGCGGTCCTATAGCGGTTTAAATTGCACATATAATTTAAATATTAGGCTTAAAACTTGTTTCCGTACTGCGTTTGCTTCTTCGTTACAACAACTTTGCTGGCTAACGGTTTCAAGTTTTTTCTCACTCTCATCCGCTGTTGCCCAATTAACAAGCAACGACAAAGTTTTGCTTTCAGTGCCCACGTCGCTCGGCTTGGCTCAGCGCTCTTCGGCTTTAGTTGGCCAGCACGTAAGTCGCATACGTAAGTTAGTACGTAAGCGTCGTTACTGCGAGTTGGACGTGCTGTCGAATTTGTCGCACAATTTCCGAAGCACACAAAAAATACGCTAAAAATTTCGTCATCGTCTCCTTCTCCCACGCGCGCGTAAATAAATAATAATAAAAAAAACAAAAACAAAAAAAGCAAAACAAACCAAAGTGAGTGCAATGTTGTTGTAACTTTTTCAGCTGTATTTTGTATTTTGTATTGTTGTTGTTGTTACCACATCGGACACGTTGTGCGTTATAAACATAATAAATGAACGAATGAACAACATGTAATTGCAATTACCAAGATTGAACCACAAAGTCTATATATATTGTATATAAAGAGTGTTTTTTACCCATAAATATTTGCGCCAATTGACCAGATATCATGTATATTGATTTTAGTCCATTATATATTTATGCGAAAAAAACGAGCAAAAAAAAAAATTGTAACAGAAATTGAGGCTCTGCCCATGGCTAAGTCCGTTACTCGCACATGTAAGCGCACACACACACACATGCATAGCCATGTTAACAAGCAGGCGCCAACACGCACACACACTCATAAACACGCAAACACACATACAGAGACAGACAGACAGAAGTTCGCTTTGGCTGTAACTGACAGCTGCCAAGTGGCAAAATTTGTCGTCAACAAGTCTATCAAAAGTACGTTTGTCATTTTGGTTGCAGTCTACCTCTGCCTCCTCTCCCTGCCACCAGGTGATGCCCATCATCAACACACTTTACCGGCGTCCGTGTGTGTCTGTTTGTGAAGTGCCTTTGTATTTGTCAATTTAAAGTTTGCTTAACTGCTACCCATGTACTTATTGTTCTTACTATCCCGCCTGTCCCGCTATTCTGAACTCTGATGCTTTCGCATCCTGATGGTAGGCATTAGCCCCTTGCGCCATCTATTGTCAAAGGGCTTACACAATTACAATTGCATTTGTGAACTGTGCAAATATGCACATCATTATAATCTAGTAGTCCATAAAAATCGATGTTTACTTTCCCTATTCATGTATATTTAATATATATTTATTTCTTCAACATGCTTATTGTTGTTGAGCTTTAATTGTGCATTTTTAAACATACCCAAAGCTGAAATCAATGAAGATACATTAAATCACAAAAGGGATTATAAAGTTTTACACATTTTGGCTCTTAAATATTTGAGCATCTATGGCTTAAAAAGATTCTGTAATGCAGTTTGTTGTAAAGTGCTTTTATTCAAAGACCGAATATTTATGATATAATTTTATTTACTTATTTGAAAGCCGCTTTATTTCATTTACTGTAATAACAATTCGTCTTTGTTTATTGGCTCAAAGCATGCATGGAATTCGTACGGTATTTGAACAGAATTCCATTGAATTGGGATCAATAGTTTTAATAGTCACGTTCGCCAATTTATAAATTACGGATTTGAAAAGGGACGCATTTTGTATGCGTTGTAAATTTCAAATTATTTTCAATAAAAAGTGCTGTAAATTTAAGTTTCTCAAGTTTTGATATTTGAATAATTTATAAATACATACAGCAGCAGTTCAAATAATACATGTGTTTGGGAATATGTTGGAAAATATTATTTCAATAGAAGCAATCTATTCTGACGATAAGTAAACATTAGGTGAATGCTATGCAATTAGAAACAAAACAATTAAAAGATTTTAAATAATATAATTGACGAATTTACGCTTAACTAATTCCAAAAGTTACTTTCATCTTTGCCAGTGATTTGAAGCTCTATTCCAACTGCCAAGTAGTCCAAAGTTATATACAAAATATATACACAAATATTTTAAAGCAAATCCGGTTTTTGAGCTGCTCTTTTTCTTTGCCTTTTAATATCTTACGGATACAATAGAATCGTGAATAGCTTTTGCGCTTATTATTCATGAGTGTTGAGTTTTTAACAATAAAAAAAGATGACTTAACAATCAAATTAATAAATAATGAGAATTTCCTCGAGTTTTCGCCTATGAAATATGTATCTATGTGATCAAAATTATAAATTTAAATGGCTGTATTGTCTGAGCTTTTGATGCAATTCAAGCATGGCACATATATATGTATATGCAAATGTCTGTCCCTAAAGGGTCTCTTTTTTGCTTACTGAAACTACTTCCTTATTTTACACACACATGTTTATGTGTTCAGGCAATAAAACGAAATGGTATTTTGTGTTTTTTTTTGTTCTTCCCTTTTTCTTTTTTTTGCCCCTGCGGATAACGCTACAAATACGTACCACACACATGCAAACTTGTATAAAAACTCACATTTGTATGTAAGCTTTTTCCCTAATTTGAAATTGATGCAAAATTCCTTACTAGATGTCACTTGCTTCTTTTTTTTGCTTGCGAATGCATGTTGTAATAGAAGTTGTAGTTGGATTAGTAATTGTCGTTGTAGCTGCTGGATTTGAAGATTTATTCAAAAGTGCTGCAAATGCCTGATAAAATGCCGCACTGTGTGTTCTTCCCTCTCTCTCTCTCTCTCTCTCTCTGTATCTCTATCTCTCTTGTTGCTTTATTTAAATTGAGTTGTTGTTTATTCATGCATTTTGTTGCACTTCTGTACACTCCATTGTTGTATCAAAATAAACACAGATCTACATGCATACATATTTATATGTACATATATATAGTTTATGTATGAACTTCTAGTTACATTCATTCATTCAGTTTGCCCAGCATAACACGACAGACTTGACTTGCCAATCAGGTATCTGCCGTCCGCAAGCCACACTGAGAAAACAACATAATCAAAAAGTTTAGGAAAAAACGTGCAGCGAAAACTATACAAAAAATTATATTATACTTCAAATAAAAAGATTATATTGCCATATATATATAAAGAAGGCTAAGCTGGCTGATCGAAGTTTGTATTTACCATATAAAAACCGAGCTGTATCAAAACTGGGAAACTTAACACATCAAATTAATGCACAAGTTTTGTTCTACTTTATGCTTATATAAGGATTATAAAATGCTGCTCTTAAAAAACAACTATGCAAAAAATAATAATTACAAAAAAATAATAATAAAAAATTGATTTATTCTTCTTATTTATTTATTCTTCTCTCAGTGTATATATGCACTGCAAATTAGCCAAGTTAGCATGCATAGGAAAATGTGTGTGTTTTGTTATAGGCGCTATAAAAGCTGTTTGTTGTGTTAGCCCCAAGTGTGCACTTTCACTTTTTTTATATGCTGTCTGCAACAAAAACTGGCTAAACGACAATCATGACCAGGTTTCGCTCTTTAAATTCTTCGAGTCACAGTTTGCTGTTCCCGTGGCGGTTGTACGAAAAATCATGTGTGCGCTCTTTGAGCAAAATGATTCAATTGCCATGATTGGAACAAAATGAGACAGAGATAGAGAGATATAGACAGAGATAGAGAAAGAGAAGGGAGCGAAACAGAGAGGCGAACCGGTTGTGTTGTGGCCTTTTGTGGTTACATTCAACATTTAGCCAAATAACATAATCATAGTGCAAACTGCAGCGGCATGGGCGGGGGGAGTTGGGGCTGCTGGAAAATGTGTTTCTGATTGCCACTAGCCATTGGTCATTGGCCACACAAAACACGCAACACACACATAAAAGCGTTGCGATCAATATATTAATCATACGCCTAATTGTGCACTCGCATGACCAGCATGTTGCGCATGCGACGCGTGGCATCCGATGTGTGGTGTCCCTTACCAGCCTTATCAATAGATGTAAATACTTTGTGTATAATCACACTCCAATTGATATTGAAAGCCAATTATTGCCAGCCAATTCAAAACTTAATTTAGAAATAAACGCAAATAAAAATATATCTGAATTAGTTTATTGGCATTTTGCATTGAATGTTTTTATCAATCAACTAGTAATATTAGCTGTTATTTGAATTGCGATTTTATCACGTGTCTGAATGTTTTTGATATGTGATATAGGGAGAAAGAGGGGGAAGGGGGGATAGAGTACTAAATTCGGCCAAAACTCACCTGCCAAATTGTTAGTTTGTGTTTGGATGACTGTTAATAGTTAAAAACACTGGACGGGAAATGTCCACAAATTGAACTTGACGAGAAAATCAATTCATAGCAAACAATAGGCCAGCACAGTTTAGTTTAAGATTAAACTGGTGGAAAACTCGCTTTGGAATGCCAAAAATATTTTACATCTGGTCTAAAAAACATTAAACGCACATAAATCAAATTTGCTGATTTGGTGGGCTTAAAACTTTTAGGGATATCAAATTTTGTGACAAAAAAAGAAGAATTATTTTTAGCTTCTATCTTTCATCTATGCAAGTTTTCTAATAAATATTATTTTGTGAGGCCAACTTTGAAATTGTTGGATGTTTCCTTGTGATTTATGTATGTGCTTTTGGATATGTGTATGTAATGTGTATATATATGTGCATGTATAGTTAAGGGTGGTCAAGGCGGCTAATTATAATTTTTCATTCATCATTGTAATCTAATCCGCTTGTTGCCTATGAAAAGTTGTGATCTATATCTTTATAAACATGCCCAAATATATTTTAGCTCACTTTAATATAATAATTTAAGTCGCTAAATAAAATGAAATAAAAAAGTTTCAAGTAGGCTTCTTCGATTAGCTTTAGGATTTCCTTAATGGTTGAGATGCCAAGCAACATTCCATCACAATCAATATTAAATGAAAACTCTGTACCTTTCAATTCGCATGCTGGTTTCCCTTGCAGAATCAAGCAATGAGCACATTGTTGCCACTAAACGTTGCTTCGCATGCACTCGCCCCTTGCTCCTGGTCCATCCTCATCCCCATGGCCTGGCAGCTGCACATTGAAATGTGTCAACTGCAGCATACACAACATTCAAGGGGTAAACGATATAAAAAATTGCAGAACAATGTTAGGATGTGGGAAATGAGCGTTGTAACTGAAATGGTGGGTGGTGTGGGTTGGTTGGCTGTTAACCTGATGTTGCTGCCACGTTGCCCTGACAGCTGCAACTGTAGCACCATCACCAACAACAACAACAGTAAAGTAGGGTGACAAGTGCAAATGTCAAACCTGCAGCATTCCATGGACTCAGTTACATTAACATGGCAGCTCAACAGCGCGGGTGTTTGTTCATACCCTGCACATAAATAACTCAAGGGTTGCTTACGGCTTGCATGCAAATTGTGCGCTGAATTTCATGGATTACCCAGATATATGGCCCATGTAGACTTTTCAGGCTGTATGCTAAATATAAACCTTAGCTTTGCAAATTAGAATATACCATTTTTCTTTGATGGGCGGATTCCAATTTACATTTTCTATCAGTAGCCGGTTTTGCACTGTGCACTTTAACATTTTAAGGATTTTGTAGAAAACACAACAAAAATATGAAAACATAAATAAAAAACCAAAAAAAAAAAACCGTAATAAAATTGAAAAAGATTTGCTTCATTTGGCATTTAAACTAAACAAATCAAACGGAATAAAGAATATTTCGTATTCAATCTAGATTATCATTGCTTTTATTTTATTATATAACTCATCCAAATTATGTATATATATGAAGTAAAATTTACAGTTGTTGATCGAGCTTTGGCAAAAGGAACATAAGAATGTACAGTTGCAAAGCTCGCGTCTTGTTGTTATAACTTATGCCTATTTGAACAAAGGGTATTCGACACCATGACAAAACCAGGTTTGTGTGTGTGTGTGTGTGTGTGTTGTGTGTATGTTGTGTATGTGTTAGTTTTTGTTGATGACGACTTGCGTTTAAAGTGCACGCAAAGTTTTGTTGTGCATTTGCCACGCTTTTATTCTAGAGAGCCTTTCATGCGGTTTTCCCGCACAATGTGCGTATGTCTTCTTCTATGGTTGTGTGTGTGTGTGTGTGTGTGTGTGTATGTGCGTGTGCGTTTGTGTTTGTGTGGATGCCCCCTCTGAGTTGGTAGACACCTGCTGCTGCCATGGTAATTTTAGACTGCGCTTGAGCCATATACATGTCTGTTTGTATGTTCGTTGAGACACGTTAGACAAACAAGCGTTGTTTTTGAAACACGCTGTTGATTCTCGCTGGCAGCTGCAATTGCCACGCTCGCGTATGATGAATCTTGCCGTCTATTATGTCTATCTATCATTCACTTTGTAGCTCACTTAGCATTTGAATTGCGCTTTTCGAGATTCATTCATTCAGACTGACTTATTTGCCAGTACTTTATTTCGAGGCTCATTCTCAGTGCCCTATTTGGGGCTTGGCTTGCTTACTCTTTTGCTGGTCTGTTAGCTTGTTTGTCTGTGTTGTGCTTTTGTGCACTCGTTGAATGAGTTTGGTTTGCCCACATGTATGGTCGAGAGTTGATTTTAAAATGTGCAAAAGGATTGCAGCAAGTTTCGAATGGAAAATGCTGAAAGATATGTACTTGAACAAGAAAAAAGAAAAAAAAACGATTCAATTACGTTTTCCATTTGGAGTTTTGCATGTGGATTTGAGCTAGCAATTTATACACCCATATGCACATTCAATAGAACGTTAAATCTGCCCTCATCGAAAGTGCCCCAATATAAATTTTGTGAAAGTAAAATGTTGCTTAAATTGAAATTTTTTAGGGGTGCTTTTTAAAAGTTCTAGCTGAGCCACTTCAAGTCAATTAAAAAGTTAAATTAAATTTATCAGCTATGTATGCTCATTATTAACATCGTTATCATTATCGCCATCATCATCATCATCCTGCGCATCCCCATTATAAGCCTATCATAATCATTCTATTACGAAGTTTTGGGCTGCTACTTCAGACTTGCGGAATTATTGTGGAATGTGAAATTGAAATGAGTTTTTATATTTGACTTGGCAATTTTAATTAAATTTGAATGCATTCTCTTGGTCTGTTGGCCGCTGGGCGATGGACAGCATTTTATTTGACATATTCAATTCGTATATTGAAAATTCCAAAGTCCAATAATGTCTATGTTACAATGTTAACAGTTTGGTAGAGTTTCATTTAATAGTGGCATCAGTTTTTTAATTTACTTTTGAATGCCATTGCTTATGACAAGAGAAACATTTTTTTATTTGTGATATATATTCCATTAAATATTGGTATTACTGTATTTGTTATAATTCTTGACGTTAATTAATTTAATATAATTTTCTCAGTCCTTCCAGTAATGTTTTTAGAGTTTTGCTTTTCTTCATCTCTAGCAAATTAGTCCGCTAGATACTTGAGAATACAGCTTAAATCTAATTTGGCCATTAAACAAGATTCAGCGTATGTTTTTTTTTATATAGTATCTCAGGCAAGAACATAGCGTTTCATTGGAAACTGCACATAAGCATGTTTATTACTATCATAAATGTATCTCAACAATGGATTTTTATGAGGCTGCGGAAAAATGGTTTTAATAAATGCTTTAAAAATATCACATTCTTTTCTTACACAATAGAAAGTGTTTGCTCGCTTCAAGTGCTTAAATTAAGTTTTTCCTTCAAGCATTTGCGAGCAATGTTAAAAACAATCATCGTATCCATCAAGTTCACAGTTATTGTTCATTTCTTTACTCAGTGGCTGCTTCAACGATAAATGTATCAATGGCAAAGTAAACATTTCATCATCAATGCCAACGTTTCGCCATAGAGCTAGCTATGCACTGGTATTAGTAACTTTATCCATTCATGTCCAGTCACATAAAAATACATCATGAGAGTCAGAAGGAGACCGGAAGGGACGAGGCGAGGCTAGAAGAGAAGAGAAGAGACTAGAAGAGCTTTGCAAATCATATCTTTAAACTTGCGTCAGCTGTGTGCTTATCGATGCTGCTGCAGGCTATGCATCCATTTCGTTTTTTTTCCGCTTTCTATACTTTTTCCTTATTTTCGCCCCTCCTCTCCATTCCATGTAAAGCTCAATAAAGTTTAACGCATTTCTCCCGTCATGCACTTTGCTTCATCATCAATTTTTATTGAAATTGACACTAGCTGGACGACAAAGTGGCCGACAAAAGTAAGGGGAGGAGGCTTTGCAAGTTTGAGGTACGGAGTGGGGCGTGGTGGTGATGGTGGTGGGTGAGTGGAATGAAATGAATAACTGTTACATTTTGCCAGGGACACTTTTAATGAGCAGCAACTCGAGCAGACAGGAAAGTGAGTGTTTGCCCCGCCCCGTCCCGCCTCTCCACGTGACTGGTGCTCGAGAGCTTTTAAACTTGCTAATTGGATTAGATTCAACGATATGAAGTAAATTCATTAAATATAATTTTTTCCCCTACATATTTTTCACATCTCGCGCTGTGGGAAAATTTTTATTAAAAATTTATTGCGAAGTTTTGGCCACCAGCTCTGCAGCTCTGTAGCTGTTTGCACCCAGCTGCTTCCCTGCTACTTACAAGCAACCAAAGATTTCGAAGAGACATAAAACAATGTTAAACAAAAAAAAAACAGAGCAGTTAATAAAGCAAGAGAGAAAAGGCAATCGCAGTAACAGCAACAAATGGCAAACAGCTGCGACCATGCAGTGATGTAAGAGTATGCGTGTGTGTGTATATGTGTATGTGTGTGTGAGCTTTTAAGCGCATTTGTGTGCACAAAATATGACTGAGAAGATGTTCAACTGGTTTTGTGGGCCAATAAAAGAAAACAACAGCCAACGAAGCGAGCCGAAATGAAAACAAAAGTAAACAGCGCGCAACGAAAGAGCGCAACAACAACAGCAACAGTAACAAGAGCGACAAAGACAAAGGCAAAGGCAAAAGCAATGACTGCAAATAGCATGCGAAAGTCAAAAGCATCAATTCAAATACCTTAATAAATTGCGTCTGTAAGTCAACTCAAAATTGAGTTAAAGCATATTGATTTCAGTTTGAGGAAGGCGGACGCTCTAATGAAATCGTGAGTGGATGGATGCATTTATTGCGTATTGCTGGTCAATAAATATTGCATAACTGAATCAAATCAAATGAAGTTACAATTTCATTCACTCAATAAAAAGGCTGTTCAAATTTGGTATTTACAATGCAAGAGTAAATCACATTGAGTGCGAATGAGGCAATCGATTTTACACTAAAAGAAAGGCATAAAATAGGATGAGAAACATAAACAAAGTGAATTATATATTTTGTAAGAGAAAAACGATCGAAGCTTGAATGTGAGAAAAACTGAATGCAACATATAATTTGGAAAGATTAAAATTAAAATAATTGAGGTTGATTGAATTTACGATTGAAATGAAATTGATAAAAGCAGTTAGCCAACATTGGAGCTCGCACAGAAATAAGTAAGCAAAAGGTCAACACTCTGTTGTCGACAACGAAATAAGCAGCTATTTTACCACCGAAAAGGTTATTTGTAAACTGTAAACTTTTTTTAATAGATACATATTGGAAAAGAAAACTATTAAATAGTAAATTTTATACTTTATTAATTTATTTATTATTTATTTATTTATTTATTTATATTTCTACCTACTTAGGCAATGATATTCATGATTAATGCACCCTCGCTAGACTTAAAGAGAAAACCTTCCAATTTTTCTGTGGAATTTTATGGTTTACCCTTAAGAATTAAGAGCATAAACCACGCATCTCATCTTATCTGTTTTACGACTGATTTTTAGTGCTCGCTGTAATGTCAGTCATTATTGTGGGACTGTTTAATGACTGTCCCATGGCTCATTCATCTCGCAAACGCAAATCTTCAGAGAATTTATGCGCTTTTCTAATTTGCTTCTTGGTCGCCTAATGGATGTGCCCAGAGGCATAACAATGGCCAAAACAGTAGGGGCCAATTAGTGGGTTAAAGCAACAAAACTAATTGAAAGTTCTAATGGATATGCATGCTGGAAGATAGCAAGCTGAGAGAATGTAATCTTAACTGAACTCAAAGCTTAAGATTTCTGTAAAATCAAATTCCCGTTTTAAGCTGAATGGAAATACTTTGCACGTTTTTAATGCAAACTTAAGTACAGTTTTAATCAAAGCTTTTAAGAGTTGAGTTAAAAGTTAAGTTTTCTTGCAGATAGTAATAATAATAAGCTACAAAAATTCATTAAAAGCTCTTAAGTGAAGCTTTGAGAAGTTATGCTTAAATCAATATTCTTTTGCAGTCAAACGAAATAAAATATATAATATATTTAAAGTACATTAAAAGCTTTGGATTGAAGCTTTTCATCAAAGCTGCTTACTAGCATTACAGTTTGCAAAAGTTGAGCTTAAAAGCTAATTTAGGTAAAACCTCAGTTCAATATCAAATTTAGTTGGTAAATAAATTAATAACATAATAGATGATGTGAGTTTTCGAATTAAGTATTCCATTTCACCCTAATCTGGATTTTATTTTATCAAAGCTTTTCTATTATATTAAATATAGCAAGCCTAATTATAGTTGGCTGAGATGAATACACTAACAATTTACTTTAATGGAATCACTTTAACTCTATTCTTCTTCTCTTAGCAGCAGTTGGAATGCGCCGTTGAATGCATAATGGAAACGCCTGTAACAATCATGTAAAATTGCGTTAACAGCAAATGGAGGAAAATGGAGCGTAGCAAGGAGCGGCAACTAGCAATAGCACATCAAATTGGTATTAGAGGTTAACAAGCATTGAGGAGGAGGCGGACAACAGCTCCTGAACAAGTGAAACTTGGGCGTATGGGCGTGGCCAAGCTGAGGGTGGAAGAATAAACGTTCGCTGCAGCTAAGCTGCCAGCTGCCTGTGCAACATAAAAGTCAATTAATGTACAATTACAACAATCGCTGGTGAATCAGCGAACGTGGCGACACGAAGCAGCAGATAGAAGCCACAATCTTCACCTGCTCTCTCTCTCTCTCTCTATCTCTCGCTGAACCACCCAAGAGCGGAAGCGGCTAGTAACAAAAACTTTTGCAAATTACACGCAACGCAAGCTAAGGAGGCTGCGTTCCGGGTCTGAGCCTGAAAGTGGGTAAGGTTGAGCAACTCCTTGTGGATGGTAGAGAAATCGGCAGGAGCAGCAGCAGCATTAGCAGCAGCAGCAATCCAACGTCCGGTTGCGGCCACAAAATGACTTTCGTTAACAAGCTGAGCAAAAGCTTCCGCTGGCTGCGCTGCTCGACATTGTGCGCCATTTTGTTTTATATGTTTTTCATTGGCCTCATATTGCACAGCACCAGCCACAAGTTGCACCAACACCAGCAGCAACAACAGCAGCAACAACAACAGCAGCACAGCGCCATTGAGCTTACTCAGACACAGACTCTGACCAAGTCGTTGCCCGATGAGGGTCGTAATAGTCGCGACCAGCAGCAGCGGCAACAGCCGCTTGAGAATTTGGAGCAACAACACAAACAACGACAACAACAGCAGCAAAAACAACACCAAGAGCCAAAGCAAAAGCTAACGACGAACAATTTGGTTGTGGGCAATGCCCAGGCGAAGGAGACCCAGCTGCAACGAAAACTGCAGCCGATAGCTGCTAATGCAGTGGGAGTCGAAAGGGAAAAAGGAGGTGGTGTAGGCGGTAGCAAATCGTTGCAGCCACAGCCCGAAACAGTTATATTAACGGCCAGCAATGTGAACGAGAAGCAAATACTTGCCAAAGCTTTCAAACGGTAAGTTACGCCCAGAGTGGAGTGCATGGGCATGGTTTCCATGGTCCCCATGGTCACCATGAGCGTTCTTTTCTCCCTTGTCAGTTCCGCTGCACAGTTTGGCTGATAATTTGGTGCTAGTTTGGCGGCTCTTTCATTGTTGCCCCTCGGCAATTGTTCACACAATGAAACAGATAGCATGCCTGGGGAAGAGAAAGGGAGATAGAGACAGAGAGTGAGAGTGATTGAGAGATAGAGAGAGAGAGAGAGAGAGAGAGAGTGTAGAGTGAAGGAAAAGAGGGATTGCGACTTTGCCATTAAATTGGGCCATCACAGAGCGTGCCATAATTGTGTGTACGACAAATTGTGAAATTTATGACAACAAGCGAATGAGCCCCTGATTTAACAGCAGCAGCAACAGCAGTTGATGGATGTTGCTGTGGTCTAAAGGTGCTTTTTGGGACCACAAAACGCGATTTGTTATTTTGAGTGATTGTGATTGGCCGCTGGATAATCGGATTAAAGGTCCAACGAGTGGCAATCATAATTATTGATTGGGGCACGTGATGACAGTCGCAACTTGAGCCCAATAGCATATACGTTATGTGCTTAGACTTTAAGGGAAAAACGCTGTGTGGCATTTGTGACTCAAGTATTTAAGAAAAACCCATTTAAATGGAAAAAATCTCTCTCGCATAAGTCTCAAAATATTTCATTTCTTTAGTTATCTATATATCATTTTATTAGGCAGCTTATTTATTGGCTAGAAAAACCAAAGAACTTGTGAACGGGGCAGTTATGAATAAGCTGTTTGGCCAACATGGCGAATGATTAACGACGCTTAAGGTCAGATGTAGGGCTTGTGATTAAGTCACATTAGTGCATATATGTAAAAATATATTTTTATTGACCTACTTGTATTTATTATTTTAGCATATTTATGATTAGAAGTCTTTAAAAATCTATAAGATTAACAATTAAATAAAATTGAGGGGAATTTAATTTAATTATGACTAAAGTCGACATAAATAAAAAAAAATTAAAAATTAAATTAAAATTTGCTTAAATTAACCCATCATCTGCACACACATGAAATATTCAAACAAACGAAAAACTTATTCAATATATTAGGAATAAGATCAAAATCACACAATGTGATTATTTCGACGCCTGTGGGTGAATACGGCTTATCAGCAATTACCCGTAAGCTTGTAGACCATGCCACAGAAAACCGCAACAACAAAAAAATATATATTTTTTTAGCTTTAATCCTTTGATTGTCGATATATATATATATACATATATATATATGTATACATCGTATATATATATATTTAAGTTGCCAACATCCACCGGGCAATGCAAATTTGGTTTTATGTTGAGATTAGTTTCATGCCAGAAACTAGCTCATATTAAACACGTGAATTTGCAAATATATTTTTTATTTATTTATATGAATATATAAATTTACAATTTTACGAAAATTATTAAAATCATCAAATGATTTAATTGATATCAATTAAGCTTAATTGCCATAGAGCTGCACTAAGCCATAAGTTTCAATTTTAATAATTTTTTTTTGCAAGCATCAGTGGAGGCTTATGTGCAATATGTGTTTCATATTTAATCCTCAGTCAGGTATAAGCAGCTTGGAATGTTGCAATTTCGATGTCCTTATTGCGAGCAGCTGCAATCAGATTCATCATAACTAAGCAGAGCAATGAGGAAATTTAATATTTATTGAATTGAAATAAGCTCAGATCAAAATATTGCCGTTGCTGACGTATTTTATCTGTGCCTCCTCTTTCTTCAAGTTCGCCTAACTTTTCGGCCAAAAGGGAGGAAAATAAATTTGATATTGCAGTGCATTTCAAATTTTGCAGATGTTGGACAACTTTTATTTTTTTGTATTTGGCTTTTACTATTTTGCAGCATTTCGATTGGTGTCTCCAATACTAAGCACTTTAAGTTACTTTAATACTCAAGTGTCTAGCAATTATTCGCTCGATTGCACAGCAGCTATGAAATTGCAATTTAAATTGCATGACTTTAACTTTTCATCTCAAATAAAGACATATATATATATATATATATATATACATCTAGTGAACTTTGTATGGCTTGGAATGAGCCCACAATTTTCGTATAATTACCCAATTTCCGAGAGAAGAAACCATATATAGTGGTTAAAGTAATTACAAGCACTTTTTATAACAATTTTGTCTGCACACTTGGGAGCAATTATGTGTATTCAGGCATATAAATAAATATAAAAGTAACTGCCTCCATCTCAACTTTCATAATGGTCTTTAAATAAAGCCTTAATACGCTGAACATTTTAAATCTTACAAATTGAAAGCAGCATTTTGACATCAATAAATATTATTTCAATTGTATTCATACTTATTTCATTGATACTTCTAAAGAATAATTCCTTAATAGATTTGATTGAGCAGCTTTTTCATTTTTTTTTAATTTAAGCTTGTTTTTGATGATTTTTATTATATTATTTCAAGTCATTGTTTCTTTGCGAACAAACAAATGTGAAACATTTAAGTATTTGTCTGACATATCAGCATAATACAAGTAAAATTGTTATTTTAATGAACATCAAATGCCTGTTTTTACTTTAAAGCTTAAGCCAATTTTTTTAACTGGATTGCTAAATATACATGAATGTATGGAATATGCCTTTACATTTTATGTACTAGCAATAATCTCAGCTTTCTTGCAAGCCCCTGAAAAGCCATTTTCTTTGGAGCAGTTTTGTAAATTTCATTCACTTAAGCACTTTGTTTGGCATTAAATCCCTTCGGGCAACTTAAAATTACGTTTCCCTACTGCACTTAGACTGATTTCTAAGAAAAGCCCTAAGCTGTTGGCGTGCCAGCTGAATAATGTGAGCTCATTGGCCAAAACATTCACTGCTTATGCTGTTGGCAGTTGGAATTGTTGTCAGGTATGTGATTGTGCCTACAAACAGGTGCCAGTTATTAAAGTTGTAAATAGGCCCACAATAAAATGTAACAAACCGCCGAAATTATGGCCAACTGAGTGGCAAGGGGAGTGTCAATGCATATCCGAGGGATAATTTCGTTTGTAGTTGTGTCTGCGTTTGTGTTTTCTGCGCTCGGGGGTGCGGATGGGTTTGGGGTTGGGGTTGCGGTTGTGGTGGCTGCACCGCACAGTGGTTTCATTAGCATATAGTTGGGGCATTAGAACTTAAATAAATAAACTGGCAACTAAAGCGATTTCAAGTTAGTTTCCTTCCGCAAAACTTTTGTTGTTTGTTCCTCACCCCAGCAGCAGTCCTCCATCCATTTCAAAATTTATGTGCGTTGCGGTCCTTGCCAGTTGAAGTTTGAGTTTCGGTGACCCAAAGGGCGCAAAGCGTGCAAATCCTCGGAAAATAAAAAACCAACAAACAAACCGAAATGCATATACAAAAAATTGTAATAAAAAATATATTTTGCTTTTGCGCTCTTTCGCATCTTCTACGCACACTTTTGACGAAAACTTTTTCATTTAGACTTAATTTTTTCCATTATTCCGATTTCTTTCTTTTTAAAATTTCTCCAAGTACCCATTAAATCTTTACTGAAAGGGTCTAATAAAGTAGCGAACCTATAATGAAGAAGAGATCAGTGCGTCACTATTAGAGATTAAAGATAATCCAATTTATTTGCAGATCTAATTTATTACGTATTTTATAATATTGCCAGAATGATGTTTACTATAAACAAAAGTTAATAATGATCATTGCTACAGGATATCTGCTAGTCGCACCTGCAGAGCAAGAATATTGCAGCTTTTTTTGTTGGGTAAGGAGTATAAGCTGAGAGAAGAGGATGAGGAGGAGAACGTGAGATTAGTTTCTAGGCGAAAATGCATTTTGCATAAACCTTTGGTTTCCTCTTTGCCAATTGCAACTGGTAGATATTTTTTTTTATGAGACAGCACAGATTTTGTGAAATAAGATCTTTGGTTTGCGGACGCTTTGAATATGATTGTGTCAAAGTTGTGCCAGCAGTAAAAATACTTTGAAATCGTAGCTATGCAGTGTATATTAAATTGCTAGAAACTGGAAGACCGACCTCGTTGTGATAAATATTTTATATAAATTCAGATAGTTGCGTAAGTTGTGCCCTAAATAATAAATGGCTTAATAAAGTAGTAAGGTAGGCAAATAATAATTCCAATAAAAGTGTCAAGAAAACATGTTGTAGTAAAAAGAACAAATCTCAATTAAGGAGAAAAATAAACTGGGAAACATATCTTCGACTGTGTTCGTTTCGTTGAATGCAACAGCGATTTATAGCTCTCCAAGCGATCCCTCACGTAAATCAGACTTACTACCAACATTTTGCAAGTCTCGCGTCTGGAGATACGCACATACATATATACATATATTTACCACACGTAGTTGCCATAGTTCTGTGCGAAGTTGTTTAGTCGTGATTCTAGTTTTCCATTCTGGTAAACTTGTGCTGCGTGCTGCATGCCACTTTTGCGCTTGTTTGTGGAATTCTTTGGTGGCCCAGTGGCAACGGAATTGCGGCACTTTTGCGCAGTCCTAAATCAATGTGCCGACCAGCGATAGGGTGATGCCACCAGTGTCCTAATTGTTATGCTCGGGCGGCACATTAACCAGCCGCGTTTCATGATAACGACAACTCGGTTTGTGTGGCCGGCAGCCCAAAGAAGGGGTACTCAATTAAAATTTATAACAATTGTCAACATGGGTTTGCTGTCGGCGCAGTTGCAGTTTCACAGAATTTAATTGCCCCTTAAAATGACACTCGCCAATGAGCAGGACACCACGCACGTGGACACGACCACAATATTATAATGAAATATAAATGAAAAAGCCACAAATGATGGCTATTAATGTCATACACACAATTATCACAACATTTTTCGGTCAGTTTAATTGGAGTTTAATGTCTAGACGACAAACCGTTCCCCATAAATCAATTCCATAATTTACTGTGCACTTTTAAGCTTATTATTTATATCCTTTTTACTGACTAGACTAATTTTGTTATAATGAAAAAAAATACACTATATGAAAAAAGCGACCTTAATTAAATTAGCGGTGTACGTATTTTTTTCCAGCCAATCGGCTTTGAACTCACTTTCAAATTTATGCACATTCATTGGCGACCGCATAAAACTTTTTCAGGAAAATTAACCTTCTACAATGTGGAAAATGGGTTTTCACGCTTGAAGTCAGTTGCCAATTTCTAACTTATTTTCAAAGAACTCGATTAAAATAAATATACTTTGAGAGGCGCATAAGCGTTTTTAATAGTCGTGCCCCAGCTGTGAAAAATTGTTTGCAACAAATATGTAATTGGCAATAAAATTGTTAAGTGTTTGCTGGTATTGTTATATTTGCAGTGCGGATCGAAATCATGATGGGCGTCTGTCCATACAGGAGCTGGGCCAGTACATAAACAAGCGGATAGTCGAACATATCGACATTGCGATTATGAACAATGCGAGGGAGTTTCGCCGGGTGGACATCGCACCAGCTGATGGATTAATCACTTGGGATGAGTATCATCGTTTCTTTCTGCGTGAACATGGCATGACACAGTTGGATATCGATGAGCACGACGAGATCAGGCACACGACGCTGAATCGAAAGGCGCGCGAGGATATGATGCGTGACAAGGCCCGTTGGTCGGAGGCGGCGCGTACAGATCTATTTACACTGACGATTGACGAATACTTGAGCTTCAGGCATCCGGAATCGAGTGTATCCAATCTGCTGGAGCTGGTTGATGATTTGTTGCGTCAGTTCGATCAGGATGGCGATGATCAGTTGACGCTGGAGGAGTTCTCGGATCTAAATGTCGATGATGATGAGGATTTGCTGCGCAAGTCGCTAATCTCAAAGACGCTGGTAGAGCGTCGCGAGGAGTTTAAGCGTATCATCGATAAGAATCATGATGGCAAGGCCGATCGTGGTGAGCTCCTCAACTATGTGAACCCGAAGACGCCGCGCTATGCACTCCAGGAGGCGGCCACGTTGTTCAGCTTGTGTGATGAGAACAAGGACGAACTGCTTACACTCAAGGAGGTCAGCAGCATCAGCAATTGAGAAAGTACTCTCTCTGATTTTTGATCAACTTTTGTCTCTCCTTCCAGATGACTGACAATGCTGAGATCTTTCTGCAATCAAAAATGATCGATACGGCCAATAGTTTTCATACCGAATTCTAATTACACTTTTTTGCGCTTTCACTTTCACTTCTTGCCGTCCCCCCAGTTCACTCTCACACGGTCCCAGATCACGATGTCCGTCTAAAGGAAGAAGAAAAGCAAAAACAACAAAAAAAAAAACTATATAATCTTTGTGCATTTATAGTGATATTAATTTGTAAGTTGTTGCACGTAATGTTTAATAATCGAATAAATATGATATAATACACACAATAGTACACATACATACATACTTAACATACATAATAATTATAGGAATAATTTTGTTAGAACTTTGTAATACGTAACCATTAAGAGCAAGAGGCAATTCATTTGATGTGTGATTTGAAATTTTACTTAAGAATGCAAAGCAAATTGAAAACGAATACTCAAAAAAAAAAATAAATAAATATACACAAAATATACGTAATTTTATGTAACCACATAATAATATCAAGGACTTTTTTTATGATGGTTAGAAAGTTATAGAAGCAGCTTTAAGGATATATTTTTGAATTGAATTTAGTAAGCGCCATATAAAAAAGTATTTAATTTTGTTTATTTTTCGATTAGTTCACAAATTAAAGTCTTTTATTTTACCTTACAATTTGGAAGTCAATTTCGCAGTCCTTAAGCCTCATAATCTACAGTGTATTCGATTAGTTTACAACGAATCAAAGACTTTAATTACGCCTTAACATTTGAATCCTCTTTTTTACCCGTACTCTGTGCAAGTTTGAAATTAATTTCTTAGCGTCTTTAAGCCTCTTTGCTTGTTTCCTCTTTCCAGAAAACAAACAAATCGGCATCATTAAACATAATCCCATGTTCAAGTTGTTGTTGTTGTTGGTGTTGGTGTTGCTGTTGTCATTGCTGCTGTTTCTTATTTTGGTGTGCAGCAAGATAAATTGAACGACACAAGTGATAAATAAATGGCACTTGAGACCAACGAAATGCCAACGCAAAACCTGTCTATTCCTCAATATGGCAACCTGAGAGCTAAACCCAGCCAAAGCCAAAGCCAAAGACAAAGCTTGAAGAATACCCTTGAGAATTAAACAGTCAATTGACTTACTGATGAGTGTTAATACCTCTTTAATATGCCTTGCTGCTTATCTATGCAATTTGCCATCAGCATTCGGAAATTATTTTAAAAATATGCCAGATAAATTGATAGCATAGCAGAAAGCATCCAACTCAGGACACGTGTCTAGTGCACATTAAGACTGTAAGCAAAATAGTCAAAACTGCTGTTAGCAAACATTCTTTGAAAAGGCTGCTGTCAATTAAAGGCAGACGAGTGGGTAACTGACTCTAATTATTTGGCAAGCTCACATAATGAGCAAGTAAAACGCAAGAAATAACATGGCCAGGACATGTCAGACATGCGCATGTGTGTGAGTGTTTGTATGTTGTTGTGTACGAACATGTACATTTGTGTATTGTGCGGAAACGGAAACGTCAAAAGAAACCTTTTGCCATAAAGAAAATAAGCAAACATCAATTGAGTTAGTCAGCGGGGAAGTCACGCAATCCAAAATAATCCTACTTAAGAGATTGCCTATAAAGTATCAAAATTTACGCTGAAGGCCAATGGAATGTTTCGTGGTATTTATTTTGTATAATTAAATTCATTTGATTCCTTTCAGATTAAGAATATAGAAATAAAAATTTAAGCTACTTTTCGAAATGAAAAATCTCAACATCTCTCAATTTAATTAGCCTTTTCTAGCAAACAAAAAATTTATTTAAAAGTTTGCAGAGAATTAAAATTTGTAAATGGTACATAAAACCCAAATATAATATATTAGAGCGTACACTCGGTCTCGGTTTTAATGTTTTTATTGCGTTTATCGATTGAAATGCCAGGCCAGGCAAATATGCTAGTTATGTCTTCTACTTTTTCCATAATGAGGTAGCAATGGGAGCTGCCGCATAGGTTGCAATGGGAGCTGCCGCATAGGTTGCAATGGGAGCTGTGTAGACTCTTGCGGGCGTAGCGGCATAGGTGGTCACAGGTGTCCTGTAGAGGGGAGCGGCAACAGCGGCGTAACGGATGGGTGCGATGGCCGAGTAAGTGGCAACTGGTGCAACAGCTGAGTAGGTGGCAACTGGAGCCACTGCGGCATAGCTGGTAACAGGTGCAGCCAATAAGCCAGCCTGGGCGGCTGCAATGCACAGAAACAAACAGATGAGGAATTTCATATTGAATTTGGTTGAGTTTTGGTTGGGTTGCACTGGGTTGTGTTTGGTTTGGTTTGTTGACTTGTTTGCGACTGATGCTGTTTGACAATCAATGTGTCGGTTATATACCCAGTTGAGGGCTTAGCTGCACAGTCATGAACACGTTTGCGGCTTAAGTTGCCCAAATATAAAGTCAATTTAGAACTCAATGTCAGTTTTCAATTTCTGCTTGGTAATGCTCAATCGATACGGATGTCGCCAACTCTACTATGCTTTTAGTTTAGCATTGTGTGTCATATTCATAGTCAGCATATCATAACGCACAGCTATTAAATCATCTTATAACATTAATTAGCCATTTTCGAGCGATATTTGACAGCATTATTCGAATTGCAATTAGCATTGTAATCAGGCAGAGGCGGAAATAGTTTGGTCACCTCGAAGGCCTGATAATTAATTGAAATTCTGAAATGTCTGCGTACTAAATATAAGGACTGTATATTACATATTTTTTGTATATATATTATTTTCTTGACAATATAATTATGACCTACATTTGCGAGTTTTAATATTATGCACATATTATTTACGTGCAACATTTTGTGACTATTTCGCGTGTAATTGTCAAATTAATTTATGAAATGCACACTTTGTGTTTAACCTCCCATAAATTATGCGGATGCTCTTAATATATTAGCTTTGTTAGCAAATTTTCCAAATTAAATTTTAAATTTGTATTATAAATCACAAAAAGGCATTTAATTAATTTAGTTGTAGAATAACAAATAATTTGACGCAAATATTCGGAAGGTGTTTTATAGCTTGGCATCAGTTCAAGAGATTAGCTTTGATTTGGGGAGCTATAGCTACAATGAGTTTTAATTATAAATAATTATTTGTTAAAGTCTCAAATAATAAATTCAACTAATTTAGAAAAATGTTGTTAATGCTTTTTACGATTAGACAAGCAAGTTTTTGCCATGTTTGTCTACTATAAATGTGTAATCTGCTTTTTATATGTATCTACAAAATATAATATAAAATAAGTAGGACAACTAAAACCCGTATGGCATCCATTGTCATGCACTTGGCAACATATTTGACTATCATTATTTGACATTACTTGAACAATTTCTGGTTGCCCATAGACGTGAGGGTGTACGTTTGCATCTGGGGTATTCATAAATTGAGTTAGTAACATAAAACAAATGGCAGCAGGCAAACTCAACGAACCGCAAAAAAATGTGCTACATTCTGCACAAGGCCTGCACTGTAGGTGTTAGGGTGTACTGCGTGCGTGTGTGTGTGTGTGTGTGATATAAAATGAAGTCCCTATCTAGTAGTCTTTCATTTTAGCCATACAAATGTTTTGCATTATTAGGACAGCAGCAGGAGCATGACTATGAAGGGTAATACTTGCACAGCTTGGTGGTAGAATATGTTGTACACGTAAGTTACATTAGTCAAACTGGTTTTGGCAGTGGAAATTTGTCGAGCATGCCAAATGCCTCGCAAAACCGACAGAGACTCAGTCCAATGCGGTAAGCCAAGAAATTACTGAAGAACTGTGCCAAAACAAAATAAAAACGACCAAAAACAAAAACAAGAAAAAAACCAAAAACAAGACTGTAATTCAAAAAGTCTGAGAACCTGCATAAATATGCTAGACACATACACAGCCGCTACTATCTGTGACTCTACTTATTTGTGTGTGTGTGTGTGTGTGTGTTTGCCATAAATGCTTCATCTTCAACTCATACATATTAAAATCTCAGAAAATAAACTTCAACAGTTCACAAAACACAAATAAATATACTGGCACAAATACAAAACACATACAAACAAACACTCACTGGCTCGGATAAAGGGATGTATCTAAGGGTGGCATGACTCATGCATTTTAAAATCAAGCTTTTGGAGTACTGTGCTTTATTTCGTATGCAGAATATTATTTGAGCACGTTTTTGGCGGCTGACATTGCATTTAACATTTTACATTCATAACTGAAAAGCAACCAGAAGCCACAAGACTCCAGACGCCAGACACCAAAAAAAACCTTAAGCAGTTTAGCTAACTCTGTTGTTGTCTCAAATCTCAGTGTAATTAAATGTTTTAAGGTTAAATACTAAAATAAAATAAATCATTTGAAATTCTAGAGGTTTTTCCTAAATTGGCAAACAACACATCATTTACCAGACAGCCACAACATTAATCCGCAGGGAGAAGGGTAAGTAAGGTGAGATTAGGTACAATGGCTTGAATGGAAATGTTTGTGGCTTAAATCTGTTGGCCAAATAAATGTGTTAGGTGTCAGTGTGACATGTTAAATAGTTGTTTAGCTTGTTGTTTACAAGTAAATAATAGAAATAACAAGGCAATCACTTATTCCATAGTTGAATCAAATACAATATTGAGTTACATAAGTTACAAATTTCCCAATTAAAGCTAAAAATGCAAAATTACCGTTATCGACTACATCAAATACATATGCAAATATTTTGAGAACATTAGAGCAGCATTACGAGCATTTATTGAATATTCAATTTGTGTTTTTACTAAATAAATCAACAAAAAGCAATTATAAGAATATTTGTTAAAAAGACCAGAATGCCGAATTGTGATTTAGTTTCATTTTGCACATTTATTTTTCCATGAGTATTTTTTCTTAATACAAGATATTTATTTATTTATCATTATAATAAACCCAAAGTTGGTTTAATTTAATATTTACGTAAAAAAATGCAACAAATTGTATTTGGGCCACATGAAAAATTTAAATTCGTTTTTCTGAGTGTACATAAAAAAACCTAGCTTATTTTTAAATCCATCAGATTAGATTATTCTTTTTTTTAAATATATTTGTTTAATGGGATTCCCATCGATATCTATACATTTTTTGCACATTTTCAGCAATATTTTGCAGACGAATGAAAAACCAATAAATCCCAATGGAAAATTGGTACTCAGCGAAAATGTTGTAAATGGCCGATAGCAATGAATAATTTTGCACAATTGTCGCAAAATTGATTTTGGTAGAAATTTCGAAATTGATATCTACTATTATTTATTATATATACGTATTTTTATTTTTGATTTCGTTTTATCACGTTGGCTGCCATTGTGCTGCGACTAAAACGACAATAAGAGGTAATTCGGCAGTAACAACTTGAAGGCAAACACCTAACTAACTTTGTGTGTGTCTCTGGTGTGTGTTCGTCCAGGTCTTCGTCCTCGATTTCAGTTACGGGGCGCACTCCTCAAAACTTTGCACATACCAAGCAGGTGTGAGTGTATGTGCAAACTCATTCATATATATGGAAAGTAAAAAGCAATTTTCGTAACATTTGCATGCCTTAAACCAACACACACTCACGGACACGCACAGTTAGACCAGTCCCGGAAGCATCAGGAGAGAAGCAGGCAAGGACATGCGGCCTACCTTGGCACGGAGTAACAAAAACTACTATATTGTGTGTGTGTGGGTGACTGAGGGTGTGTGAGAAAGTTGAATGGAGTACGTGTTGTGTTGAAAATGCAATTTGCCTTCTGTACGAAAAGTACGTAAAATTTATGCAAATTTCCGCCGTATTGCCCCTGACCCATGAATTTTTGGGCGATGGCGATGGCGACTCAGCTACAAGCGGAAACAGGAAATGCGCCATTGTGTGCGTGCCTGTGCATGCATACCTGTGAGTGTGTGTGTGTGTGTGTGTGCATATTGAGACCGCGCTAAAATGAAAATATAGTGAAATATGCGATAGAAGGGCCATCGAAGGAAAAAAGAGCACGAACAAATATGTAAGAACAAATATGCTACATATAGGAGACGTGTACTTTACCCTAAAAAAAGGCTTAAGGCACATGTGACAAGTATCCGGCGACAAATATTTTGATGTGAAAGTTGAAATTAAATTCATAGCTATGTCTTACGATGAACCCAACGAAGATAATTCCTTTAAAGTTTTATTCAGCAATTGGAAAGATAAAATGTATTGTGCTGCGACAGAGAGGACAAAGTTTATTTTAATTATCCGATATTTATCACAAGACCAAGACCTTTGTTGAATGACTAAAAAAATACCAATTAGATGGAAAATACACACGCGCCGTTTTGCGTCAGTTGTGTGCATCGAAAAATACACACATTAAGTCCACATATCACCCTTATCAACAAACAAACAAACTTTATGGTCTTGCACACATTTAAAAAAAGAAATCATGATACCTTCACGGGGTTATAAAACACGAAAATAAAGCCATATATGTATGTATGCGACTCAGATTAATTTGATATGTGTATATGCCAAACGCTACAGGGTATATTAACACACAATAAGCCTGGGTGCGGATGCGTAAACTAACGCGCTAACAAAAGCAACACAAGCGACAACAACAACGATTCGTGTACCAACAAAAGCAACAACGAGGCGTAAATTCGCCATCGATAGTTTTTGACATTGTGTATACGCCGCATGCGGCGTGTGCAAATAGGTGTCTGTGTGCGCGTGTGTGTGTGTGTGTGTATTAGCGGTGCCATTTCCCACATGCGACGGCTTCTATGAGCGAAATAAAGCAAAAGAAGAAGAACAACAAAATATTGTGTGTACTAGTCGCAGGGCCAATGGTCAGAGAAATGTGCGAGTGAAATTAAAGGCCCCCGGTTATTCCAGTATCCACGTATAAAGCACATTGATGTCTATAGGTGTATATGTGTATGTGTGTAAGTGTGTGTGCTTATGTGCCTGAAATTCTTTATACTGCATTGCACGTGCCTTTGACATGTCGGCATAACCGTGGTATGCGTGTGTGTGTGTTTTGGCTTATGGGCAGAGAATCTGAAGCGTATTAAGCAAACAGCGCTGCCGGCAACAACAGCGCCCCTTGCAACACACGTGGACTTGCCTCAAACCACACACACACATACCCAGCCGAAGGGGCCTGTGAGTGGTGTGTGGCTGCGTGTGTGTGTATGCTCAAGTATATTATGTGCGTTGGCTACGCACTGTGTGAGATAAACGACAGCATTTAATGCGTCCAAATCTTTTTAACGCCGCACCAAGCAATTTTTCAATCCCGATCTAAGCATTAAGATTAAGTTGTCTTTAAGTAGCCTCAAGCCGGTATTCCGGCTTTTTGGCGCCCAGCCAACAAGATTTTCTCCAGCACAATTGAGCTCGCAAGCGGAGCTGTCAAAAAAGCTAAATCACATGCTTGTACATAATATATAGTATTTAGATGTTGGATGCTCAAAGGGAATTTCAAAACGTGATTTTACATTAATTTTGAAAGGCTTTTAATTGTTTTGTTAATGATGAGCTCTTCGAAAATGCAGAGTCTAATGGATGACCAAATTACGTATTAATAGAAAGTTCTAAAAATTACAATTTTTTTTCCAACATCTAAGTAAGTTATAAAACAAAAGCTACACTTAATGTATACCTTTTATATTAAATAAACATAAAGCAATTACTTGAAAATTAAGAGTTTAAGTACTCTTTAATAATATACACACTTAATTAAATAACTGTTAGCACTTTAATTTACTTAGACCTATCTCTGAGATTTTCCAACTATCGATTTTATTTTCTTTAGTGCTTCGTTTTGGTCAAGTTTTTGGGCACGCAATTATACCTGTCATTTGGACAGGCCAAAAAGAAGTGCAGCATAAACTACGTATACAATGAGTTTGTAAATTACAAGAAGATAGCAAAAAGTTAAATTTTGTTAGCAAATGAAAATTAGTACAGTTTGTGTTCGGGTCAAAACAATTATTCGAACTTTGCATGATGGTGGAGTTGGAGGCGCAGCGCGCTGAACGTGAACGGAAATAAAGCTCGAATCTGATGGAAAAGTAAGCTAAAATGAAACTTGGTCTCATTCAGGCTGACAAAAAAGTTTTTCGCTCACATAATTTACTTTTATGAATGCCCTGGGAACAACAGCTGTCTCTTAGCCCGAACCATAATCATTTTTTTTTTGATTTTTTTTTCTGTTTTTATGCAAACATTTTAATCAGGAAAATACCTGCGCTATCTGTCAGCGCTCATATCACAAAGTTTTATAATATTATTCATGCTCGACATGAAATTCATTATGAGTGATTAATATTTGTTTCGTCCTGTTGTTTTCTCCCAGTTGCCTGGTATTTATTAAAACAGGCATCCTGACTTATTTGCTGCACAACTTCATCATTACGAAAAATGATTAATATCCTTGTTTACTGTTTAGGTTGGGTTGAGATGTGATGAGTAGCCGGAAGTTGACATTCTCCGCTTATCCAATTCAGGTATGCTTGTCAGGAAATGAGTTTGCAATACTCTGTGTTGGTTTTAATAACTGTCGCCGGCAATAAGTCAAGGACTTATGTGACAAATACATACATTTATCAAAGGACTCGTAAGCTGCTTGACCTCAAACTTTAGTAACCTTAACACACATTCGCAATTAGCGTATCAAATATTTAACGAAAGTCAAAAGCTTTTACGTATTTCATTAGTTACTTGTTGAGTCATTAAATGCTTTGCACAATGAGACAGAATTATTTAGCGTAAATTAATTCATTTTGAAAGCATTCTTCTGATTGTGTCACTTTCGATTTGTGTATTGAAGCTTGTGCATATTTTCTACCACATTAAAGGTAATTCAATAAACTTGAGGAGCAATGCCCTCACTACTCAATGCTAAATGCATTGAATGTTGGATGGAAAGAGTCATGGCCATACAAATATTTGGTTCTTTCTAAGAGTGAAAATTAAATTTTCGTTTTCCCTTTTACATTACACAGTTCATCAATAAAATATCATACCAATTGCCTCATAAGCCTTTCAAAATAGATCTAAAAAAAAGGTGAAACCCTTGCTTTGGTCAGCTTTGCACATTTGTAATATTTATTTCTCTTGTGTGGCAACGGGCTCTAAGCTTTATTTTTATTACCTCCAACACGTGTCTCTAGGCAATTGCCTCTAGGAAATTGAACTAAATAAAAACAAACTTTCCGAACAAATTTTTATTATGGCACATTTAGTTTTTAAATAATGACTTGTTGCAATGAAATTCTATAAGTACTCATAATGTGCGGCAATTTTCCATATGATTTACAGAGCCCATAATTTGTTGTTGTTACTAACAATTCTCTTATGTCGGCCCACATTTCCAGTTGAGTAGCCATTTATGTGCTAGGGCATAAATACAAATACACAAATACAAATAAATGCACGAGAATTTCGCTCTGCACATGACATCCAAGCTATTACAAAAATTGGTCAAAATAATAGTCAAGGAGTGTCCATAATATGTCTAAATAACTGAAATGAGCACGCGCCTTCTCACACACACACACACATAAAAACAAACATGGTAGTGCACAAATTGTGTACAGGCAGAGGCTTTTACCAAAACAAATACAATTTGGCACATTTCGTATTTGTCACGTGCCAATCCCCCCCCCACACACACGGCAAGCAGGATCTATGTTTGTAGTATTGGTATTAGTTGTTGTGGCATTAAAATAATAAATAAAAAATAATAATAATAATGTGCGTTAGAGTGCAAACTGGATAGCAATTGAAAGTGTTTGGTAAAAACTGCGCAAAAGTACACAAAATATAAAATGCAACGCAAAATTTATTTATGTATGTATTTAATGTCGGCTTAACAGTCCATTATTTTGAAAAAGGTTTTAAAGTATTAAAATGTAAAATGTGAATTTAATTTTATTAAATACTTTAGCATAAACAGTTATCAAAGTCTTAATTATTAACATAATTTATAATTACAAATATAATTCGCAACATTTCAGAATGTGTCTCCCTCAAAATCCAAAGCAGAAACATTTTAAATTCCACAAGTGAATATAAACAATTTGAAGATAGAATTTTATGAATAATAATAGTTTAAATTTAATCATCGCAGCAAACTCATAATGTTTAAGTCAATATTAAAGATATGTATAGTTCATATTTTTTGTTTTCCGTGTATATCCCAACCAATTTACATAACCCATACTCGCACGATAACTCACTGACTTAACTGGCTCGCAGCAACCATATTAAATCACAGTCTAATTGGCTGACAGCTCGCACTGCCGAAAGTTCAATAATATTCCACGTTCGCAGTTTCCAGACTGCCCCTTATCCCCTGTCAGCGACCTACTTTTAAAACTTATCGAATTGCCTGCGCTCGACCAACCAATTCTGTCATGTTGTGTCCGGAGCTAGGGCCAATTTCAAGCGAATTCATAAAGAAATCCGCGGCTGCTTTCCATGAATATTTATACAAGTTAATTTGTGTCTACGAAAGGCAGGATGGTGGAGGAAGAACAGGTAGCGGAAGAGGTGGCAATCAAACAGACATAAAACAATATTTACAATTTGAAAACGAACTACGAAACTCGATTGACTTAACTTTCGATCGATGAGACTCTGATAAATTCGATGCATATACAATGGATAATTGCAAGGCGTTTGCTTGGAGCCATGCTGCAAGCACATTTGCCAGCAGATATGGTCCTGTGGTGCCTGCTGCTGAGAGCTCTATGCCAAAATAAACACACACCCAGACACATCCAAGCACACTCATACATATACACACATACTACACGCATCTCACACTTAGGTCAAATATGGTCATGTTGGTGTTTGTGAGTGTGGCACTTCACTTAAAATAAACAATAGACAGCAACAAGGATAACACAGACGCCATAATAACAAATGGAATCCGGCACAAGGATATGATGAAATCTAAACACTCTTCAGAGTGCATTTGACTAAGGGCAATTGGCATGTTTAAATCTGTGCGATGATTTGTTTGATTTTAAAGCCGAATGTAAACTCAAACACAACTGATTATAATTAGCCAAATCTGCCTGCATTGCACTCTGGGGAATTGTTGCATTTGTTTTGGCATTTATACATTTAAATTAAATTACTGCATGTTATGTGAATAAATGCCTCGAGAATTAATTTATACATATTACTAATAAAGTGAACTAATACCAAATCGAGAACGTATATATATATATATATATCTATTTAAATTCATTCCCCTGTTTTGAGCTTAAGAGAAATAGGCATGGAAAAAACTACTTACCGCAATTAAATTTTTAAACAAACTACAAAATATGGTGCTTAAATATAAAAAAAGGGTTTAAAAAATTTAATAAATAATCAAAATGTATAAACAATTTTGCGATTCTTCAACCCTAAGTGGTAATACTAATATCAATGTTCCAAAAATGATCCTTGTTCTTAAAAAGAATATAACAAATAAAATATTTTTAAAGCTCATTCTCATTCAAAATATACCAAATATTTTCAAAGGACTTATAGTCGATAGTGTGCTCTTAAACTCCAACTATAAAGCTTTGCAAAGTTTTAAGACATCATCATTATGTTTTTCGCAGTGTACACAATGACAACACATAATTAAAATGCATAAATATTGCAGCCGCCAAAAGTACAAATACGCTTGACGAGTGCAGTAAAGTTCAGATAATTATGAATATATTGGCAAGTGTACATGTGTATATTACAAGTGTTATATGTATGTGTATATACAATACATAAGTGCTAATGGTATTTATTTCATACTTGATAATAGAGTTGATATGCCCATTTCAAGAGGATTGAGCTGCGAATAAAGGCTGTGACCAGAGCACAATAACAGTTGATTTGGTTTTTAATAAGTATGTGTTGCAAACACAAGTTCAACGGTACGTATGATTGATATGTGTACGTATGTGTGTGCGGATACACGGATTGTTTAACTTGTATTAGTCATGTCAACAATGATGTGGAGAGTGGCGAGTGGAGTACGAAAGGAAGCAGCAGAAACATAGGGGCAGACAGACAGACAGACTGCTCTTAATAGAGAGAGAGATGGACATATAGAGAAGGAGAGAAACGGACATTTATGAAGAAAAAAAAAAACCATTTAATCGAACACACATTTGTACATAAGGCTGTAGGTATTTGTCCATTTGTAGAACTATGAGACGCTACTCTGTACAGAGTGGGCATCAAGGCGATTAAGTCAAAGGATTTGCGACTTGAGCAGCTCGCTGGCTTATGTTGATTGCTTTGATCCACTGCGAAATTGTTGTTTGCTGTTATGCCTGCGTTATAATCGCCTTAAGTTGCTCAGCAGACCAACTATTTGTCCAAGCATGTTAGGGTACTCAAGAATTGCCAATTGAATATTGGATTTGCTTCTGGGCGGCCGACAAGAATTTTAATAACATTTGGGCCTTCGTTAGAAAAGCAAATATTACAAAATGCAAAAAAAAAAAATAGGGATGAATATTTTTGATAATACTCAAAACATGTAAATACCTTAAGGGGCTCGAAAAGCCTTCTTAATGCTTTACAAATTCATAATACCCTTTCGTCAATCAGAAACACGTGCGTTATTTATTTTAAGCCGCAATCCTTATAGGTTTCATTGTCAAATGACGTCAATGCAACTTTCCATTTCCTTAACAAAGAAAATGGGATGTCAAAAACATTTGAAATTTTCCAGTTGTCTGCACTTCTATTTGCAAATGCATGTTTATTTTAAGCCTGCCATTAAATGACGTCAATAAGCACATCCGCATTTGCTCATACTACATGTACAATATTTTAAATCACTGTCATCTACAGACCATTAGGTATTCAAATCCCAATTCTTATGCGAGTACTTATTTCTCCCAATCTTTAGGCAACAGTTTGATTGATTGTCTGCGCATTTCAATGTAGCTTTCTCATGCATAAGTAAATCGGTGAGGAATTGTTTCAGAACTGCACAGCCGTGAAACAAATGCGATTGTATCTCTACATATTTCATAAACAATTGCTTGCAATGTTATCTAATGGCAGCCAGTGAACACGCATAAAACTACAAAACACAACTCTCAGCTGATGCACTAGAAAATATTATATAAATTTGATTTCACAATCAGCGCAACTAGAAGCACACAAGAAGGACACAATTCGTTTCAGTGTCATGAACGTGGACTCGCCATGATGTAAAGTAACGAAGCATCAACACAAATAATGCCAACTGCAGCCAAAAGATGCCCAACACGTCCCAAGAGTGTGTGTGTGTTTATGTGTGTATGTGTGTATGTGTGTGGATGTTGTACTGATTGCACGAAGCCCGGCAAGTCCTTGTTGATGTGTTGAGCGAAAGAATGAAGGAAGTAACTGGCAGGTCACAAACAGCAACAGCAGCAGCGCCAAGGAGCGCAAGGGACTCAAGGCGGCGCACCTGTGTGGGTTACGTAACAACAGTAGCACAGTGGACAAAATGCGCTTTTAGGTTGTCAGAATTATGACGAAACTAAACATTTAAATAAAATAAAGAATATGTACAAGATATAATTAAATCATAATTTAGCCATTTACAATTTTCATATTGTATTAATTTCTTTGCCATATATTTAATTAAGCTACAGGTATGCTTAAGATAAATTATATGCTTTCAATTATAAAATTTTCTTTATAATTAATTTTATTTATATAACTGCTAATTGACAAATTATTTGTGTACTATATACTATGCAAATATATATTTATATATTTTTTTTTATTACTTGCCCATTGTACGGTTTTTCATTTCTTATCAGTTTTGCTGAGGCACGTCCCCTTTCATTGCCGCCTGCATCTTCATTAATTTAAATGGCGAAGCTTTGTTGCGAGTTGCTTTTGTTGGTGCATCCCTCGGGGTGGGCACGTGTGTCACGTGCGTTACTGGGCTTTGGGGCAGTGGACAGGCGAAGGCAGTTAATAGTTACCAATATTGACCGGTTCCCGTAACGACTGAGCGACATGCAAAGCTGCAGTTTGCAATGTACACAAACAACAAAGGGTTGAGCCGAAAGCCCGATGTTGGTTTAGGCTTTTGATTGGCATAGCAATGGGTAGCCGATTGCACAACCACAAATTTGAAACAAGTATAATCAAATAGTTGAGAGCAGTCGACTTCTAGATACCCAACCAAAGTTAAAAGTTACTCAAGCCACTTTCGGATTTCTTAAGTTCACATAATATTAAATTATAAATATATTATATTTCATGGTTCCACATTCAATGTAAATACGTATTCTGACTGTCACTTATATATCCATAACATTTTTCAACATTGATTTCCTTTCCTCAATATTCATCGGCTACGATGCACAAGCGAATTAGAAATTACAAATGACCGCCATTAAATTATATTGTTTTCCTTTTTTATGATAACAGGGTATAACATTTACAACTTTGAAAAGTACTTGATCATTAGATACTCTACACTAGAGAGGTGAGCATATTGATACACGATAGATCAGTTTATACTGAGAAATTTAATTGAATATTGAAACTATCACAAAAGCAAGCAGTGTTATTTAATAAAAAGAAGAAGTGGGAAATTGTTTACGGCAATTCCTTGTTTAAAGATAGAGTGTATTCAATGCTCTAAAATAAACTATCATTAAAATAACACCTGAATATATATTTGATTTGCTCAGGGCTAGTTTCTGTAAAAGTTCATTTTAATGGAAACATAAAAATAATAAATTTGTAGGGTAAATGGCCTAGGTGAGGTCATATAAATGCATGCTACGTAATCAGCAGCAACAGTTGTGGCTACGATTCTGAACTTTGGGGTTGGTAGTCGACTGACGCTTGTTGCTGTTGTCGCTTGGATGTGATGGCTAGGCGGGGTGGGTGGTTAGTTGAGCGTATTGTAGTGCTCAAAATGCAACGAGCTGTGTGTTAAGTGCTTCCCGCTGTTGCTATTGCTACTCACAGATACACTCGGAAACACACACACACGGGCATACGCGCTCAGCTTTTGTGTTGACGCACTCGGCAACGATGAGAACCGCGTCAAAGCGACCCCAGTCAGTCAGTCAGTCAGTAAGTCAGCTCCCCGATGAGCTGCAGTCGTTGTCGGTTATCCACGTCGTCACAGTTGCCCCATTCGCAAATTGAACGTTGTCGCGAGCGCGTCGCCTGCACGGAGACCACTTATTGAATACAAATTGCGTACACTCGATGCAATTGGCGAGTTAAAACTTAAACAACACAAATAGTAAACATCAAAATTAAACATCAGCAATGGCACTGCGTGGTGCAAATGTGATTTGGTTTCGGCATGGCCTCCGACTGCACGACAATCCCGCCTTGTTGTCCGCTTTGGCTGACAAAGATTACGGCATTGCACTGATACCCATATTCATTTTTGATGGCGAGAGCGCGGGTAAGTCTCCAACTAACACATCACATGCCCGTGCATGTATGTTTATCACATTTCACATTACTGGTTGTGAGATAATAGCGCAACTCAGCAAATACACAATGCATTCTAATGCAATTTGTGCGCCCACGAAAGGGAGAGTGTGCAAGAGAGAAAATGTTAGACTTAACAGAATCGTTTGCAATTCGCTACTCAGAGAGACTTTGTCCGATAAACATCACTTGTGCATATACAAATAAAAATACACATCTACATAAATATACGCTTATGTGTCTGCAGCCGGTGATCAATTAATATACAACTAGTAAGAGTTGCTTGATTAAATTTATTTTTTAACAATTTACTTTTTGTACATTTTAAATACTCAAACAGAGTTTTTATTGTATTGAAAGCGTTGAATTTTTTTTTTTTTTTCCTTCTATTAAACATTTATGTGAATGCCTTTTTGGGCATATTTTGATTTCAATCTTAATTATGGAATTGTTTGTTTTTCCCCTTCCTTCACTTTTATTGTTATTTCATAAAATTAAAAAAATTTCCTATGGGACTAACATGACCTTTTAATATTGTCTTATTATTACTTCGACTTTCCTCGCTTTACTCGACATATTTTTCTTTTCTTTTCTCATTTTCTTTTTATTTGCCTTTTGTTTTGTATATTTTAGTTGTTTTTTACGCCTTTTCTTAATCAAATGAAATTTTTATTGTATGTTTGTCTATCCTTTTTTATAAAGAGTTTAAAAAATTCATCATCTTATTATTGCAATTACCTATTTATTATTATTACTTGTAAGTGAATCAAGTTTCTTGCAAGTGTATTTGAAATATATGTGGATTATTTTATTATTCACTCTTAGCTAAGGCATGCATAGTTGCTGCCTCAAAATATTACCCATACGCCACATTGTCAAACGTAATCTATTATTATTTCACATAAATATATCCTTAAGATATGTCGAGAAACACACTTATGATAATCAAAATTTGAACTCCTTCAGGAACGAAAAGCGTTGGCTATAATCGCATGCGCTTTTTGCTGGACTCGCTGGACGACATCGATCAGCAGCTGAAGAAGGTGTCAGATGGACAAGGTGGCTTGCTCATTTGCGAGGGTCAGCCGACGGACATTTTTCGCCGACTGCACGAACAGGTGCGTCTGCACAAGATCTGTGTGGAGCATGACTGTGAGCCCATCTGGAACGAGCGGGATGAGGCGATTAACAATCTGTGCCGCGAACTGGGCATCGAGTATGTGGAGATGGTATCGCATACGCTGTGGGATCCGCGCACGGTCATCGATACGAATGGCGGCATTGCACCATTAACATATCAAATGTTCCTGGTAAGTGTGGCCACTGTGGCCATCAATCTTAACTGGGTTTTAATTTTGCCTATCCAAACGCTGGCCGCAGCACACGGTGCACATTATTGGATTACCGCCACGTCCTGTGCATGATCCGCATTTCGATGGCGTTGGCTTTGTGCAGCTTCCTGCGGAGACACGCAGAGAGATTGGTTGCTTTGAGAAAACACCGTCGCCGGAATACTTTAACGTCTACAGTGACAATATGGGAGCTCTGGCGAAGATCAACTGGGTCGGTGGCGAATCACAGGCATTGCTGCTGCTGGGCGAACGGCTCAAAGTTGAGCAGCACGCTTTTGAGCGGGGCTATTATCTGCCCAATCAGGCCTTGCCCAATATTTTGGACAAGCCAAAATCGATGAGCGCCCATCTGCGTTTCGGCTGCCTGTCGGTGCGCCGATTCTATTGGAGCGTTCACGATCTCATGAAGAATGTGCAGTTGCGCGCCAGTGTTCGAGGCGTTCAAATGAATGGTGGTGCTCACATCACCGGACAGCTAATCTGGCGCGAGTATTTCTATACGATGTCCGTGAATAATCCGCAATATGATCGCATGGAGGGCAACGAGATCTGCCTGAACATACCGTGGGCCAAGCCCAACGAGGATCAGCTGCAACGCTGGCGCCTCGGCCAGACTGGCTTTCCACTGATCGATGCCGCAATGCGACAACTACTTGCGGAAGGCTGGCTCCATCATACACTACGCAACACGGTGGCCACTTTCCTGACCCGTGGTGGTCTCTGGCAGAACTGGGAGTTCGGGCTGCAGCACTTTCTCAAGTATCTGCTGGACGCAGACTGGTCTGTCTGTGCCGGCAATTGGATGTGGGTGTCCAGTTCGGCGTTTGAAAGGCTGCTCGACACCTCATTGGTCACCTGCCCGGTGGCTCTGGCAAAGCGCCTCGATCCCAATGGCGTCTACATCAAACAGTACGTGCCAGAGCTACAGAATGTGACCAAGGAATTCATGTAAGAGTTCAAATAATCAATCTAATAATCATGCTCATAAATATATATATTTATTATATTATTCTCGGAGCATAAAAAATAAAAATGCTTGGCCTAGAGTCAGCGAAAGACATATTTAAATTCGGAAAAGAAGTCATCAAACAAAAAAAGGAGTTTAAACTTAAAATTTAATTTAATTTAATTTTTTTCTTTTTCCCTTTTTTTAATTTTTTCGGCAATGGATTCGTTATGGTCTTACTCCTGCTCTAAATCAAGAAAATTTCTACATACGTTCTTTTAAATATTTGTTAGTGAGAAAAAATCGATCAGAAGAGAAAAAATCCAATCTAAATAACTTGTGCTTGCCACAGAAAATTAATTTAAAATTTTTGATAATTAGGTCATTACATTTTTATTCGTTTGTGTAGATAAATCAAAGTCAGAAAATTTTAGTTGATTTGATAATAATTCAACGACTTAATCGATAAGTTATTACTCATTAATTAAACATCTTTCTTACTATTTTTTTATTTATGTATTTAAATAAAAAATGCAAATTAAATTAGTCAAATTTAAAAATTAAAACAAGATATATAATTTAGCTAGCACGTACTAAATAAGTTTTCTCATGTACTCACTGCACAGTAAACATCTTCAGATTTATATATGTATATATGTACATAAATGTATACATCACATATCCATATTATTAACATTCTCTTTTTATCTATTTACTTTTTAGTCATGAGCCGTGGCGAATGACAGCCGAACAGCAGGAGATCTCTGAGTGTCTCATTGGGGTGCACTATCCGGAGCGCATGATTGATCTATCGCTAGCCTCAAAGAGGAATATGGCGGCTATGAAGGCGCTGCGCAATTCATTGATTGAGCCGCCGCCGCATTGCCGGCCCTCCAATGAGGAGGAGGTGCGTCAGTTCTTTTGGCTGGCCGAGTGAACAAAAAGAATGCCAATTAACTGTATTTTCAAGTGTATCTCTGTTGTAATACCGTACCAATATATAAATGTATGTACTGCGTGTGTACAATAAAATTGTCTAATATATTTATACATATATATATACATTTATTTAGATATACATATATATGTATATATATGTGTTTAAATATATAATTAATAATGCTTTATTTTCTTTTTAATTTTTTAATTAAAATATTTGCTACAATACAATTTGTATTTTTTAATGTTTTTAACAGCTTATAACTTGTTACTCGTACATATTTTAATTTAGCTTAATTTAATGTGATTTATCGTGTATATATATATTTATTTATGTATATATAATTATTATTATCATTTGTATTACATTTTCAAATTATATGCAAATAACGGCATTTTAATTACAATTAATTTAATATGGTTTTTATTTAAGAAAAGTTTTAAACACGAAGTAATTTGGAAAATTTGAATTAAATATTTGTTTTTATATATGTTTTCACTGTTATTGGCATTACTCGTATTTATGAAAACGTATTTTCATTCTGTCGTTTTGAGTCTACATTAATTTTCTAGATTCGTCGTGTAAATTTTATTTTAAATGCCTAAAATTGTATTTTGAATCTAATTTTTGCATTTTGTTGTAGAATGTGTGCAATAGTTTTTGGTTACCACGGCCAATATCATGAGATTATCTTATGGATATAATAATGGGAGCTAAAAGGATTTATTGTTGAAACTTGAGTCCCTCGACAGTTGCTACCAATCAGAACTGAGAACAGCTAACTCCGACAATGCCGAAGCCTTTGCACTCTTCACAAATAGTCTATCATCAGTGGATAAACCAATGTCAGTCACATAAGAATTTGATGTTCGTGGACCTATTTGTAAAGAATAAAATTACGAATATACAAAATGTACTCGTGTTGGGTTTTTTTTTGCAGATTTCGATATACAAATAAATTCGAGTAAACATTTAGAGCGCTTTTGGGAAAAAATGTTGCATATATTTGTATGTATGTTTGTGTGTATGCATGTATAAGTAAGTATACATTATGTAAATGTAAATTTCATAAATAGTATGTAGTAGACGGTACAATTGCTGAATATATAATCCAATCAACAAACCAACGAAATTGAACGTGAACTCACACAGCAAATAACAATTTTCTTATACAATATATTTGAATATCATCTCGTAACGCAATTTTATTGTAACATATTTTCAAATATTTTATTTTTCACTAATGTGTGTGTGTGTGTGTATGTGTGTATAATGTGTGTTTGGATTTCAACGAAAATCGCGTCTCACTGTTGCCTATGAAAATAGTCGCGGTCGACACATTAAATATGCAACACTTTCAGCATTATGCAAATGGTGTTTCTTGTCTGCGCTTCTTTAATACGCTTTAAGCTTATGAGGTTCCTTTATTTTCACTTTTGTTTCGGTTTATATGCTTTGTTTAAATAATGTTTATAGCATCTTTTTGTATTTTTTTGTTGTTAATTTGTTGTGTGTGTTAAAAGCCGTAAGTAGGTTTAGTTTAAAATGGACGTTTTTATAGATACATAGATAAAGTTTATACTTTGAGCAGAATATAGCGGCAAGTACTTGAAGTATTCGGTGTGTCTATAGCGGAACTCGGAGTAATTAGAAGGGTCCTAGATACTTGGTATTATTGTGTGTGTATGTGCACTTATCGACTTTTAAATCTGGCAGTATATATTTTTCTAAAAAATGGTTTAAGTTTCTAAGACTAGATGTGGTAGTCAACAAATGGAGCTCATGTTTCTAATACTTAACGAAAATCCAACAATTGTGAGACTGACTGTCAATCAGGTAAATGGTGGCACATGCCAGCTCCAAAAGAAAAGAAAACACGAAAAGTACTTAGTTTCAGCATTTGTCATTGATGTTGCATCCATTAAGTATCGCTATGGAAATAACAATCCCATTGTGTGCACTTCTTTGTACATCTGAATATTTCATCAACTCAAATTCCGTATAAATTTAAGCATTTCTCCTCAAGCGACACATATCCAAATGCAAATCGAATGCAAAACACACATACGCTTTTTCAACTAATCTGAATCTGAACTCCGTTGCACAATTTACATATGTATTCTGGTAAAACATTATGCTCCAATGTAATACTTTCTTTTGTATATATATATATATATATTTTATATATATATAAATATTTCTGTGTTTTTGTATATATAGTTATATAGTTTTTGCAAACCATCAGTTAAGTTTATTTCCACTTTTCTTTGTTGGTTTTGCTTGGCTTCGATGCGCTTTTATTCAATTCATTTATTTGATTTTTTAATGCACTATTTTGTATGCAGTTTTTTGTTAAACTTTTTACATTAGCTGTCATTTAGTTTGATTTCATTTACAGTTGCAACTTAATCGAATTACTCCAATAATACATATTGAATATATGTAAACAACTTTCATTTATCCACTTACAGTTTTTTTTTTTATGTTTAATGCTAAAGTGTGACTTTTATTAGTGAGGCTTTTGTGGCTTGTGATTGGGTTTGATGTGCATTCAAAGTGTCCTTTTGTTATTCGTTATTTGTCTTTTTTTTTTTTGTGGAGCTGTGTGTGTCCTGATTATATTTTACTTACAAAATAAAACTTAACTATCGGGCTTGATATTGTTTTCTTGGGGACTGTGTGTGATCGCTAAACTAGAGCTAAGCTTTGCTGTTGTTGTTTTTTTTTTTTTGTTTTTGTTGTCATACACTTGGTGTTTGCTTTTGTTGTTGTTTGTTTAAGTTAATTTGTAAATTTATTTATGCATTTCCCATTTTAACATATCATTCAGTTGCTTGTGTTTTTCTTTGTTTTTATCATAATGTTTGTGTTGTGTTTTTACATGTACATATTTAAAAATTATCTGATCGATTTAATCATTATCCGCACGCATGCCCCGCACCTCGCCGGTCTGGCGCGCCTTGTCCAGCTCATCCTTCACCTGTTCTTCAATGGCGCGTATGTCTTCCATTGTGAGACCGTACCAGCGATCAGTTGAACAGAAAACTTGGCTGTAATTGTGCAATTAAATATTATTATAAATGTGTGATTAGTTTTTCTGTATTTTATTCATACCGATGGAAATTTGTGAAGAGACGTCGCTCGGATTTTTGTATAAAATTCTCTACTCTTGTCTGGAGGCCAAACCATTTGAATTCGCATGTGACCAACTTATAGCAGGTCATAACGGGATCTACGCGCTTTTTCCAATCCAGACCAACCAGAGGACCACGGCCAGTTTTCTTTGACTGGTAGCTGCAAAGTGTAATTTAAAGTTAGCAAGTGAACGGAAAGCAAAGGATTAGCTTATAACTTACGTGGTTGGATCCTCTTCCGGCTTGTAATCCGCTGGCAGGATCGGATCATTGGCAATGTCAATGTGCACCACATCGCGCACTTTCAGCTTGTCGGGCGTCAGCTCATGTACCTGCAACAATATTGATCACAAATTTGGCGATTTAGAAAACAGATACGTGAAAATGCTGATTAGAACATGCAAAGCAATTAATTTTACAATATAAGTATAGTAGTACCAAGCGACTATCAATAGACATGCACATGAAACAAATTTTGGACAAACTTTAAGCAAGAAATTAAAATGATAGAAAAAAATATGCAAAGTTAAAGTGAAATGATAGTTAATATCACCCATAGAACTCACGTTATTCGTTTCGCCAATATCATTGGGCAAATGAACTGAATCAATATTTACACGAAAGTTTTCATTCATATAGCCGGGATTCTAACATTTAACAGCCAAATTATAAATAAAATGTTCCCAAATAAACGCACCCAATGAATTTCCATAATCAATAAAACGAATTACGAATTAAAATGATCGGTTTTAAGGCAGTTTTCGATATTGTTTTAGTATTAGTATTTTAAAGATTTTGTTAGTATATATATATATATTGTACGAGATGGAAGAAAAAGAAAGAAACACACAAATTAATTAAACACTGTCGACAACATTTCACTTACATTCTCTGAGTCTCCCGCATCGCCAACGTGCAACGTGTCGATGATTATTTTGAATGCATCTTTCATGAATTTGGGATTCTAAAATAAGCCGCATTAAATCAATTTAGTTTTAATTCTATATAAAATAAGGTTTGCTACCAGTTTAAAAAATAAGTTTTTTAAATTTTAGTTGAATAAAAATATGCAACTTATTTAACTTAATAAGTTAACTCAAGATATATTTTAAAGTTCTTATGAATTCGCTTTAAATCCAACCTAAATATTTAAATTCTGAACAAAGACTTTTAAAATTATTGATCAAATATGACAACAACACTAAAAAAGTTCTTGTGACAAATAAAAAGGAGCATAAAAAACAATTTGAATCAAGTAGAAAAATCGCAATTTGAAAAATAAGCCCTTCCGTAGTTAGGACTGTAACTTTAATACACACAATTGCAAGTCGGTTTTCAAATGAATTTAAATGGCTTTGACGATTGGAGAAGTTTACAGCGTTCTTTAAACGAGAAAGGAAAAGTATTCGCATTGAATATATTTACCGTAATAATCGTTCGACAATAAGGATAAGCATTCCATGCCTCCTCATGTATCTCCAAAGAGCCCTTGGGCGCCAATAGTCTTATGTACGCTGGAACTTTTGATTGCAGATGGTAGATCTTATATGTATACTGACCGGAATTGTATTTGCCGCCTGTAATAAAGAAAGAAAAACGGAAAAGCGCAAATGGATAAGCAAAGTAAAAGTCGCAAGTGCCCTTCGGTAAATGGCAGCTTACCCAACAGTGGGAAATTAACGAAGGGTTCGTTTTTTAATACCTCAATGCCCTCGCCGCCACCCGTGTTCTCCTTTGACGCCTCCGCCACAGAGAACAATTGTGCTACTTGATACTGTGGAGCAAAAATGGAGAAGGATGCGACGTCATAAGTACGAGGCAAGCACAATTATTTACTCTCCCAGTCTCTTACCTCTTCCACTGTTAATGGCAAAGTGACGCGGCTGCAAAGATAGAGAGGTGGAAGAGAAGTGATGAGTATTTCTGTGAGTGAGTCTGGGCGTGTGTGTTAAGTAAATGCACCAAGGCATTTTTAATTAATTAAATTTAATATGTATGTGTTTGCGCCGTGTTTTTAATTAAATGTACGCCAAGCGAACGAAAGCGAGATGCAAAGTTTCGTCATGCTGGAAAATGATTTTATAAAACCGACCTGAAAGTATGCCACACTTAAATTCATATAAGCGACGCCTTTCACACCCACGCACACAAATAAGTAACAAGAGGGGGCGGCACAACAGCAAAGGGTGTGTTTTTGCCGCTGGTTTATTCAAAATCATAATTGCGACGGCCTTGAAACTTGTTTGCTTTGGCTTCAGTTAGCTGCGGTTTCTCTGGGATAACCTAAATTGAAAAATTTACTAGCGAACCTACGAAAATCAAGAAGTTCAAGGATCAAATCGACTCATGGACACCCTTCCTAAAATACTGCCAGAGAAATCAAACAAATAATGGAGAAGGCAATTGTTTCTCACCTTGCTGCATTTAACTGTTTAATATTAAAATAAATGTATTAAATAATTGCCACATAGAGACCAAGGATTATATGCTTTTAAATTTTATATACTTAAGTTATTAAGTTTTTAAATTAGGAACATAGAGATAATGATATAAGGAGAAAAAAATATATATTTATAGAAACAAGTAAGATCTGCATATATCTGAATTTCCTAAATTTAAATTATGTTCTTTAATTTTTAATTATTTTTATATATATTATGTAAATATTTTTATTTTTATTTTTAGTGAGGTGTAGTGTTTTTAAAAGCTGTTTGACCTGCTCAAAGAGCAAAGTATTTTTCTGGGAAATAAAAAGTGAAATTGGCAACAAAAAAAAAAGTAGAAAAAGGAAACACTTTGCTTCTTGCCGTGGCGCAGCCAACTGATGCAGCCGTTAACATGGCCAAGGTGCGCAACTTGGCCCATAAAACTGGCACAGCCAAGTTACTCATTTGGCCACGTTTTATGAGCTGCTGCCGTCGCGTCGTCACCTTTCTCACATTTTCTTTTATGTTTTTTTTTTTTGGTTATTCTTTTTTTGTTTTTTTTCTTCTTTTTTTTTTTTACTAAGCTGAGCAATAATATGAGAATCAGGAATTGCGAGCAATGTGAATTTCCAGGCGGAGGCTGTCAGTTGAGGCTGAGGATGTCGTGGCTTAAAGGCGACTTCCAGTAGCAATTAACCTTTTGCCATTGTTGACATGTGTAATGATGTGTGGCTAATTGCCAGCCTAACTGGGCCACATCCACCTGTGCTGTCCCATTGGACTCTTGAGAGTTATTCACCTAAATTTGGTCGAGTGCTGAGTTTAGGCTGTACGCTGCCTCTCGCCTGCAACTTAATGAAGGTTAAAGTTCACTCAACTTGACAACTAAAGGTGCCTCTTAGGCAGTCGCTCCTTCAGTTGAGTGAGTGGTGGGCGTATTTTGGGCAATTTATTCACAAGCCGTGTGCCTTGCAAATTGACTTATTTACACTTCATTTGGTGTGCAGAACGCTTAACCCCTAAGCTCTGAATTAGCCAAAAGTTGTGAAGCAGATTAGATTAGTAGATTAAAGGTCACACAGCAGTCTTATCAAGGTATTTACCTCAGTTATTTGTTTATTCATTTTATTTATTAGGCAAAGCAAATATAAACTGAACATTTAAATTGGGTTGGCAAATAAAGATGGTTTAATTTACCCATCTGATTTTTAGTTCAGTAAATTTAGCTTAATTAAAGCTCGTTTCGATTTTAGATTATTTTTCAATACAAAAGCTAACAAAAAATATTATTAATGAGGTATTACAGAAATTTGAAATAATCTCAACATTATTAAATTTAAATTCATATTTTTAATGAGCCTTTAACAAATATGACACATGCTGGACATAATTAATATAGTTTTACTGCCTTGAATAGCAAAATGAAATTTAAGCTTCCAAGCTTTTCGTCAGTTTTTCATACGAAAATATATATAAACAAATAAAAATCAAATACCATTAGCCAGTTCAGTCTGTTACCCAGAAATAACTTGAAAACTTTAACGTCATTTATTAAATTTGAAGAAAATGGAACATTTTCCGTTTCGTTTGTCAGTTTAATCAGTTGGCGTTAAATCAATTCAAATTGCAAAAGTTTCTGATAAAGTAAATTGCTTATAAAGAACGTCGCCTGTCCCTTTTGCTCAAAGTTTTAGCGCGCAAAGGAAACTTACTTTATAGTAACAAACGATATCAATACAAATAACAACAACAATAACAACATATAATTTACTGCGGCAAATTTGCTGCCCAAAAAGATAAGTAAATAAGTTTTGCGGAGGCGGGCTCAAAAATCAAATGTTGAGACATCAAACGAAACATGTACGAAAATTGTGAAGCAAGGCGAAACGACTATGAAAAGAAATAAGAAGCAAATAAATAAGCAGCATAATAGTAAGGAAAGCTATCAAAAATTATGCAAGAGCAAAATGTGAAACTAGAAAGATGAAAGTTGGGTGTTGAGCAAGACCGAAAGATGTACGCACACATGTGGGAGACACTGTGTGTGTGGGATAGCTGAATGGGTTACAATGGGGCGATAAAAGTCAAGAGAGTCAAGAAAAACCAAAAACAAAAAATCCCACAGAAATATTGAAGAACCCTTAATGAGACTGGACTGAACCAAGAGTTCATAGACAATCTCGCATATGGTTAGTTAGTTGGGAGAATGGATGCGGAGGCGGACGAAGGCCCCATTGAGACGAGAACTGAAACACACACAAGGGGCACATTGTTTTGCCTTTGTTGGCATAATTGAAAATAGAAAGTAAATGTCAGGCTGTCAGTGAATGAGTATTTATGGGTATGTGTGTGTGTCTGTTGGCCAGCTAAGAAATACTTGGTCAAGGCTCTGTTGTTTGTGCGGTTAACTTGTGGGTCTGGCTTCCACTTGATTGCGTTCTACACATTGGCTATATGTCATAATTCATAAAAATCGACTTGAGTCTCTTAAAGTTGAATCTTTCGGCATAGTTTTACATTAATTTATAAATTTAACTTTATTGCAAAAAAAATAAAGTGCTATCGGCTTTATAATAGTCATAAAATGATAAGGATAAATAGTTTCTAGTATTTTTATTTAATTTTTCCTGTTTTAAAGCATATTAAAATGCTTCGAAAAAGCCGATGAAATTTTTAAGCTGAAGTTAAAAAACCGTATAAAGATGTACGATTTTTTAGATTAAAAAGCAATTTAATATTTTGTAAAGTTAAATTTCAACATCGCACATTTAGCCACAATATATTTAATGTTTAAGGTTAAGGTTAGTTAGTTAAAATGATTGCCAACTTAAACGCATCCATTAACATTAAAAAAAAAAACTCGCGTATATTTGATCTCTGCTCCACACTCCATTACGTTTAAAAAACAAATCAACATATTAACGAGCTATAAAAGTAGAGCATTTGGTCTAATGTTTGCCAAGCGTAATTTGTAATGAGGGACACTTTAAACTGGCCGACATGTTATCTAATCTATTGTGGAACCCGGCACTGAAATACAATTATAAATAAAACAACGAAATAGCCCAACTAAAATGGCACAATACAAATTGTGGCTAAATGAGCGCGTGTGCCATTTGCAAAGTGACCTCAAAGTGGAAATGGGCGCAACACAGACAGAGATAGACGGAGAGAGAGAGAGAGAAAGAGAAAGAGAGTGAGAGGGAAGATATGAGCTGCGGCAAAACGATTCAGTTATTAAAGTTGTAAAGTCACGCGATTTATACACACAATGCAATATTAGCAACGCTTTTAAATGGGAATTTAGCTTTGATAAGCATAGAATAAAATAAAAAAGATAGCGAGAGTTGTGCTATTAAATATACATTTAAACTGAATAAGCTTCCTAAAATATACAGCTTAAAGCTGATTAGTAGCCAAAAGTTCAAAGTATTATAAAAAGATAAAAACTTTTATTCATTTAGTTTTGAGTGTTTGCGCAAAACCGAATAAGCAATGGGAGTAAAACAGAACATTGAACATGAATAATTTGTAGCCTTGAAAGATATATTATTATGATAATGACAATTTGAACATATATAATATATAAATATATATTGATATATAAATGTATTTCTTATAAGAAATAACTTGCATCTGATGATGAAATAGTTTAAAGTGACTTTAACTTTATTGACAGCCTCAACATTTATCACAGATAGTCTTGGCTAATAAAAATAACGTAAGACGAGACATTTTTGATAGTAAATATATGGAAACCTAACTATATTTCTTGTATCAAATAACAAATAAAAATCTTTGTTCTTTAACTGTTACATTTATCGAATCGTTTGTTTACTAAGCTAAGATATTACTTAACGAGTTCTCTTAATTCACAAGTGCTGAATTATAAATGAATTATACAATTTGAATGAGATGTTTATTTAAAACAATAAGTAAAAATAAAATATTTATAAATGAAAATAATAATTGCGCGTAAAACGCAAATAACTAAATAATTTTGTAAAACTTCTTACTTAAGCAAAAATGGCCCTGAAATGAAATTCTGTGGTTACAGCGCCATGAGGGAAGGAGTGGCAAGGGAAGTGGGAGTGTGTTAATGGATGCGGAAATGTGACCGTTTGTCGAGTAAGCGATATTATTATTGTGCTTATCATGTACTCTTTTTTTTACGTTTGTTATCACGATGTGAATGAAAAACTGCCAACATAAGTAAACATTTTTTTAACCGCACTTCAGTAATTAATTACTGGTAGTTCTGGCCAGCGGTCAGACTGTGGACCTGCCGCTTAAATTAAACAATAACAATTGTTGCTATGCTTGCATTGATATTTGGATATATTTTGTTGCCAACGGCCATTGAAATATGTTTATGTGTTTTTTCCCATTCCGTGGACGCACTTTGTGCTTCATTTAACCAGAGCGTTGAAATGTTTATTTTCGAAACCAATCGAAAGTAAACAACAAATGCAAGGTAGCGCAAAAATAAACAGGATTCAATTTGTGCCAGACATATTCAGAGACTTGCATTCAAATATATCTATTCATATATATATATGCATATATTTATAAATGTAAATATATTGCAAGTACTCATTTTCATTGCACACTCAGTGTGTGACCATCTGGCGTTACTTTTATTTGTTTTGATTACGTTTTATGGGATTTTCGAGGAAACACATTGATATCATATGGATCATTTTAATCACGTAAAAGTGAGAATTAAATGAAAAAACAATAATTAAACAAATAATATGCACTGTTTACGAATAGAAGCAGATATTGTCTAAATATTCAGAAAGAAAAATAAGTTTTCATTAAAACATATTAAAAGGTAAATTTAGAATGCATGAGGTCAACTTCGAAGATACAGTTGTTATATTTATTTTATATCTATATATTTATATATTAAATTATATTATTTATATGCAACTTATACCTATTTACTGGCTCTAACTATAAGATAGTTACTGTACTACTACTGTACATATTATTTACCCTTCAATTGCCGCACGAATGTCAAATCAATTAAAAATTGAACAGTTTTATTTTTTGGCAATTTCCGCTCATTAATAAAAGAGATGGACGCAGAGAGATGGACAGATGGGGGGGGGACAGGGGAGATTTGGCCAACGTGAACAACCTGCAAATGACAAAATGAAAACACGACTGTTTGATGGATGCCTCAGCTCAACGAGATACTTTTGACGCAGTGGAATTTAATTTTAATTGGAATTTCGAAAAGATTAATACGACAGTCGGAAATGAGAGTTTAGAGAAAATAAAAAACAAATGTTCAGAAATTTGAATATCCATGAAAACACTATTTATTTGTATTTTGCATTTTATGATGATTTTAACTATGAAATTGGTTTATCAAACATTTTTAAGTATGCCGCACTCTAATCAATAAAAACATAATAATAATACACGTTATTCAGTGCATATCTACAAAGATATGCCTACATATTTACTCAAGTCAAATCAAAATGCGATTTCCTTGTAAATGAACAAACATATAATCGGTAAGAAAACAGCAAACTAATTGCACATTTAAATTGTTAATGTGTGTGAGTAAATATACCTTTGGGCAATAAATGACACAGACAGCCAGTGTGCGGGCGAGATAGCAAATGGCTGAATAGGAACAGGCATGCGACGACGTTATCAGTATTGCCAACTTGTTTGATTAAAACGCTGCTTTGCTGCTGCTGATAAGGTCGCAGCTGAAAAACCGGCGAAAAGTTGCAAGCCAAGCCGAATATTACAAAAGACAGAGAGAAAGAGAGAGAGAGACAGAGAGAAAGAGAGACAGGGAGAGCGTTGTCAAGTCAAATGAGTCACGCTAGAGAAACATTGTAAACTTCACGCTCGCCCAGTCATCAATAAAAACAAAAACAACAGGAAAGAAGTTCAATTGGAAACGTGGCAAAGACGATTATTTCAGGTATTTTTTATTAGCAGCGACATATGCGAAGATATTTTATTATACATAAATGAAACAGGCGAATGTATTTCAGCTTAATAGTTAAAGTTATTACGTCATCAACGAAGTCATGTAAACAACAAGAAAGAAACCAGCACCGAAAAAGCAAAGAACAAAACAAATCGAAAGGAAAGGAAAGTAAACGAAAAACACAAGCTTACTTTAAAAGTTAATAAATTGAAGTAATAGTTGTGCAGTTGGCAACGCGACTCTCAAGTATAGGGCGAGAGAGATAGCAAGAGAGGGAGAGAGTAGCGCGAGTGCGTCACAGCTGAGAGCAAATGAGCATAAAATCGATTTATCACAATCAGTAATCTTGCACTGTGGTTCCTAGCAACAAATTGAGCATAAATATATTAGTTATAGTTTTACTTACAATTCTTTGATCTGCATTTTTTCCAAATGTTATTGCTCCGTTGAATTACTGCACACGCATCGCGTCGAATGTGAGAGTCCCAAAATGAAGAGAAACAGAGAGAGAGAGATAGAGAGAGAAAGGGGTGGAAATTTTGATTTAGATTTCTTAGAAATTGAATGTGTTGGTTGCACTTGAGAATGCAACCTTCACACACATACAACACAAACGCACAAACACACACACGCGATCATGGGGGGAGGATGCAGTTTAATGCGTATGCTTTCAATGACAATGACATAAAATGTTGCTTTGCATTCACTTTCACACACTTTTCCGTTAGTTAATGATTATGCGTGAAATTTCAAAGGCGGCCTTTGACTGCACATTTTCTGTGTGGTTTTCTGTTTTAGTTGCATGTCGGCAAAAAACACGAGTCATACGTAGTCACACACACACACACAATTGCAGACACCCGCTCTCACACACACAGAAGCACACACATACAAAGCGAGGCGAAGCTGCGTTGTAATAAAAACACGTACAAACACTATTGCTAATTGTGGTTAACTGCCGTTTTGTTTACACGCGGAAACGCTTTTCGTACTCAGTTTCAGCAGTAATAGTAATTGATTTTTGTACACGACGAACAAACGCAGTGTGACCGAATTTTGCTAGCTGCAAAATACTGCACTGCGATACTTTTACCAGCTGTGAGTACTTATCGATGCTTAACGCATATCGATACATCGTTCGTTCTTCGTAATCGGTCCGCCTGCACGTGTAGAACGCAAAACAAAAGTTGCTGCACACGCAAATAAAATGGGCAAATTAAATGTGACGGTGTTGCGCTACCTCACCAGAGAAGACTTTCGCGTCCTCACAGCCATCGAGATGGGCATGAAGAACCACGAACTGGTGCCGGGTCCACTGGCGGCTGCAATTGCTAATCTGAAAACTGGCGGTGTCCACAAGCTGCTCAAAGAGCTCTGCAAGCACAAGTTGATTGCCTATGAGCGTGGCAAGAAGTGTAAGAGTGCTTTAATGACTAATTACAATAATTACATAATTATATTGAACAGCCTTCTCTCCCTTGTGTAGATGATGGCTATCGCTTGACCAACACTGGCTACGATTACCTCGCCTTGAAATCGTTGACATTGCGGGGATCCGTTAGCTCCTTTGGCAATCAGATTGGCGTTGGCAAGGAGTCCAACATCTATGTGGTTGCCGACGAGGATGCGACGCCCATTTGCCTCAAGCTGCATCGTCTGGGGCGCACCTGTTTCCGCAACATTAAATCAAAGCGTGACTATCACGGTCGTCGCCACAAGGCTTCCTGGCTGTATCTCTCGAGGATTTCTGCAACGAGAGAATTTGCCTACATGTCAGCACTGTACGATCGGGGTTTTCCCGTGCCCAAGCCCATCGATTTCAATCGGCACTGTGTGCTCATGGATCTGGTCAATGGATGGCCCATGTGAGTGATCTATTTGTATTACTCTTGTTAGATTTGCTGGAGTTTTAATTGAGTAACTAAATTCTCCTACAGGACACAGGTGCACGAGCTGCTTGATACACCGCAGGTCTACGATGATCTCATGAATCTGATCGTCCGCCTGGGCAACTCGGGTGTTATTCACGGAGATTTCAATGAGTTCAACTTGATGGTCACCGATGCCGGCAAGCCCATCTTGATTGATTTCCCCCAAATGATGTCCACCTCTCACGAGAATGCTGAATTGTAAGTGGATAAATTTCTTTCATTTTTTAAATAAGTATGTACTTCTATGTTAAATCTAAAATCCTTGACAGTTTCTTTGATCGCGACGTAAACTGTGTGCGTGAAATGTTCCGTCGTAAATTTGGCTACGAAAGCGAGGATTATCCCAAGTTCAGTGATTTGGTACGTGAAGATGATTTGGATGCTGAGGTGCACTGCACCGGCTATGGATTTACAAAGGAAATGGAAATGGATCTGCTGCAGGAGTATGGCATGATTGAACAGGATGAGAATGAGGATGGTGAGGAGCATGAGGATAATCAGCTAGGTGATGATGAACCGCCAGCTTTGGTGCCGCCTGCTGCTGCCGAGATTGATGAGTGCCGCAGGCAATTGGAGACTGAGGTTTCCTACAGTGAATCGAAGCCCGCACAGAAATCAGATGATGCCATCCGTCGCTACATTGAATCGTGTACACAATACTTGGGCAATCTGAACGTTGGTCCCGAAGTCACCGATCAAGCAATGCCGGCAGCAGCACCAAAAATCTTAGATGACGAGCCAATCAAGTCTATTCCCAACAAGAATGCCAGCGAAGTTGAGGCGCACAAATCAGCAGAAGCTGTTCCCTCGGCTATACCAGCAACTCAGGCTACAGAAGATGCCCGTTCCATCAGCTCCAATGACTTGGAAAAGGATGATATGCCCGATTTGGTCGGCCTGGATCCAAATTCGCGCATGTATCGACTGAAGATGGTTGAACAGCTGCTAAATGATGCACGCAGTCAGCGATCTTATTCCACCACAGCCAGCACGATAGCTCCTTCGGTGATCACAGATCGCATTCGCCGCAATATGGATGTGAAAGAAAAGCGGGAGCAACGCAAGCGTTGTGTGGCCAAGGGAGAAGCGAGCGCTGTGCATCGTCATCGCAAGGAAAACAAGGATGTGGTCAAAGAATACGCCGGCTGGGATTTTTAAAACATTTAAAACCAGTGTATATAAACAATACATATGTATAAATCTGAATATAATATAACATGTATTTATAAAATTCGCTTAAAGCAATGTAGAAAATATTTGAGGACATTGAAAGATTTGTAAGTATATAAAATTATTATTATTTGCCATATTATTCGTATCAAAATTAGCATTTGCAGCTTCGTGCTTGGAAATGGGAAACCGACTAATCTGATTTTGATTGTTTTTATATAAAGATGGCCATCCAAGGAACAATTAGCATGATTTTACCATAATGCTTGTCTATAAGCTAGTAAGCACTTCTCCAATATGCTTTAGAATATTGCGAAGTATGGAGCTGAATATTAAACATTTTCGTAGAATGTATCTCAATTATTTAAAATAATTCATTTTTGTATGATATTCTTAATATTTAATATGAATAGTCATGTGGAAATGTGAATGTTATTTTATGTTGTCTGCTTCAAGGGCCTTGAAGACGGAAAAACGATTAATGAAGTATCATGAATGCAAAATAACTGAGTAACGGTGATAAGTACTTCTTGTACTTGTAAATCAGTTTGCCTATTTTGTAGTTATCTTTCAGTCTGTGATGAGTCTGGATGTGATGAAATTCGCTTACTGTCTTAATGAGATAATATTAATATAATTATTAGGGCTGCCAGTAAAAGCCTGTTTATTTGTTCATAACAAAAGTTACATTGCATTTGATAGTAGGCTGCTTTCTTAAGGGGTGCAAATAGAGGATTCACATTTTTTGTTTTGTAAGAGAACTGGGGTATGTGTGTTCATATTTTATTTTTAAATTTTATATTTAGTACAATATTATAATATGTATATTAATGGTATTATTAATAATGTACTAACATCAATTCAGTGCATCAAGGAGACCGCAGCGATCAAAGACAGGCAGCCAATGCTTGATGCTCTCCTGAATCCTCTTGTTGTTGTAGATGCGCCTTCTAAAGTTACGACCCCGCTCATCATCCAGCAATAGGGCATTGAAGTCCGCATCTTCGTTATCATCGTTAAGCGCCATTGCCTGACTAGTTAGCAAAGCAATCACAGCTACAAAATAATATGCAGAATAAATTGGATTTTCATTTAAAGCTTCATCAAACACTTACCCATAAATTTCCCCTTTTCCAGCTGCAGTACCAGTTGCCTGAGCGTGGGTATATACCCCTTAAAGTCTAATGTACGCAGGGTATCCACCAGCACCTGATGATAGAACTGAATCAAGGCATCATGATGATCGATCCGCACCTGAGATTGCAGCGACGTGCAAAAGAAGTAGTAGAAATCAACGGCTGGAGAGGCCCAGGCAGAGAACTGAAAATCAATCAGCAGCATATCCAGTTCTTTCTGGTCGGTTTTAGGACTCAGCATTATGTTATTGGTCCATAGATCACCATGAGTTAAGGTATTGAATTCGTCCGGCTTCGGATCGTAAACGATTTCCATGTATTCCATCAAACGCTTCTGCAGACGTTTTAGCTTCTCCTCGTAGACGCTGCCAAGTTCAGGACACTGGCCTGCAAACTCTGCTGCCACGCCCATTAGATTCTCAAACATGGGTGCAAAACCGCGCGAATGGCGATTAAATATGCCATGCTGCAGTTTGGTCAGCATTCCCGGTTGTAGCTCATTGTAAACCGCAGCGGTGGCATGCATCTTGGCCAACTTTCGAAGGGCCAACTTGGTGTGCTCCAAGTCGAAGCCAGTCAAGCGATCACCAAGCACATGGTTCGATACGGAGAGATCCTCAAAGATAATGGCCGAGTGCTCATCGTCCACATAGAGTGTCTTGGCGAATAGTTTCTCCGACTGATCCGTATCTTCCAGGAGTCGGCTCAGTTGTGGCAGAATCTTGTCGTACATAATCATTTCCGTTTTGGTTGCTTCGTATGTTGCGAAGAGGTTGGATATGAATGGATCATTCTCATATGTTGTCTTCACTATAAAGAATTCGGCTTGGGGCCGCTGGGCGCCACCGCAGACATATTCCACTTTGATCCTGGTCATAATACTAGCGTAATTTTCGCCCTTGGATGTCGCTGGTGTGATATGCAAATCCCTTACAGTAAGATCCTTATCATGTTTGTAGCGACGCAGTATAGATTCCACATAGGACCCAGTTAGCCAGGATGGTGCAGGATGCACCGTTGATTCACCGTTGCCGTTGCTCTTAGCTTCTACCATGGTTGCTTGATTCTCTTGCAATGCTCCTCGAGCTAGTCACTATTTATAGTCTAGCGGGTCTCGCGCCCCTAAAGATGATATGTGCAAGTATTATAATCTAGATATTATAATAGCCATCCATATAATCGTTTTCCCTGTCTAACTAGCTCCATCTAATTATATACTGCCTACATCAAAAACATAAACAAATGTTTACTAAATACAGTGGTCTCACCCAAATGTAAACTTTCCAGAAATTATTACTGTCCAGAAATGGGAATCTTTTGGAATTTTCAAAGCATTTGATTATTTAAATATAGCATTTGAAATTTGGTATTTCATATTATTAAGAAAAAACTGTGTATTTGCTTTTTAGATATTAAATAAATTTATTACTATCTTTAGTTTCAAATTCCCGATTTAATTTAAATTAAGTTATTACTTTAAAAACTTAAAAAAGTTCTTGTTATATTTTATGGAAACAATTTACATGTTGTGTGCTTTATATTTTCTGTTTTTTAAACACAAATTTCATTTCGAAAACTTCTTGTTATTTTTCTTAAAAATTTTTTACACTAAAAACATTTTTAGTCTACTGTATTTTCAGAAATCCGCTCAAATTTGCCAGAATCACTGTGGCAATTTAAATATTCTGCACAGTCATCTGACATATACTGTAGTCTGAAGGTACTGGCTCTATAAAACACGTAAGTGAGCGTCAGTTTCATCTGCCTTATTTGCATAATAAAATTGTTCAAATGTCTCACGTGTGTAATAGTTCACTTGTTGATCTTATAATATATATCTTTATTCTCCTAAAAAGGGGCCATATCTTGAAGCGTTTTTCACCTAGCGCCATCTATGAGTGATAGGTTTGAGTTTTTCAAAAAGCAATAAGCAATGAAACCAAAAATTGTTGAAAAACGAGGGCAAACGAGTGCTTAAGTTCTTTGGACCCCAGACAGATACTTTTCTAGCAAAATATTTGAGGATATTGAAAGATTTGTAAGTATATAAAATTATTATTTGCCTTAGCATTTAGCATTTGCAGCTTCGTGCTTGGAAAGGGGAAACCGACTAATCTGATTTTGATTGTTTTTATATACAGATGGCCATCCAAGGAACAATAAGCATGATTTTACCATAATGCTTGTCTATAAGCTAGTAAGCACTTCTCAAAAATGCTTTAGAGTATTGAGAAGTATGGAGCTGAATATGAAACATTTTCGTAGAATGTATCTCAATTATTTTAAATAATTCATTTTTTTATGATATTCTTAATATTTAATATGAATAGTCATGTGGAAATTTAAACGTTCTTTTATGTTGTCTGCTTCAAGGACCTTGAAGACGGAAAAACGATTAATGAAGTATCATGAATGCAAAATAACTGAGTAACGGTGATAAGTACTTCCTGTACTTGTAAATCATTTTGCCTATTTTGTAGTTATCTTTCAGTCTGTGATGAGTCTGGATGTGATGAAATTCGCTTACTGTCTTAATGAGATAATATTAATATAATTATTAGGACTGCCAGTAAAAGTCTGTTTATTTGTTCATAAAAAAAGTTACATTGCATTTTATAGTAAGCTGCTTTCTTAAGGGGTATAAATAGAAGATTAACATTTTTTGTTTTGTAAGAGAACTGGGGTATGTGTGTTCATATTTTATTTTTAAATTTTATATTTAGTACAATATTATAATATGTATATTAATGGTATTATTAATAATGTACTAACATCAATTCAGTGCATCAAGGAGACCGCAGCGATCAAAGACAGGCAGCCAATGCTTGACGCTCTCCTGAATCCTCTTGTTGTTGTAGATGCGCCTTCTAAAGTTACGACCCCGCTCATCATTCAGCAATAGGGCATTGAAGTCCGCATCTTCGTTATCATCGTTAAGCATTATTGCCTGACAAACCAGCAAAGCAGTCACAGCTACAAAATAATATGCAGAATAAATATGGATTTTCATTTAAAGCTTCATCAAACACTCACCCATTAATTTCCCCTTTTCCAGCTGCAGTACCAATTGCCTGAGCGTGGGTATATACCCCTTAAAGTCTAATGTACGCAGGGTATCCACCAGCACCTGATGATAGAACTGAATCAAGGCATCATGATGATCGATCCGCACCTGAGATTGCAGCGACGTGCAAAAGAAGTAGTAGAAATCAACGGCTGGAGAGGCCCAGGCAGAGAACTGAAAATCAATCAGCAGCATATCCAGTTCTTTCTGGTCGGTTTTAGGACTCAGCATTATGTTATTGGTCCATAGATCACCATGAGTTAAGGTATTGAATTCATCCGGCTTCGGATCGTAAACGATTTCCATGTATTCCATCAAACGGTTCTGCAGACGTTTTAGCTTCTCCTCGTAGACGCTGCCAAGTTCAGGACACTGGCCTGCAAACTCTGCTGCCACGCCTATAAGATTCTCAAACATGGGTGCAAAACCACGCGAATGGCGATTAAATATGCCATGCTGCAGTTTGGTCAGCATTCCCGGTTGTAGCTCATTGTAAACCGCAGCGGTGGCATGCATCTTGGCCAACTTTCGAAGGGCCAACTTGGTGTGCTCCAAGTCGAAGCCAGTCAAGCGATCACCAAGCACATGGTTCGATACGGAGAGATCCTCAAAGATAATGGCCGAGTGCTCATCGTCCACATAGAGTGTCTTGGCGAATAGTTTCTCCGACTGATCCGTATCTTCCAGGAGTCGGCTCAGTTGCGGCAGAATCTTGTCGTACATAATCATTTCCGTTTTGCTTGCTTCGTATGTTGCGAAGAGGTTGAATATGAATGGATCATTCTCATATGTTGTCTTCACTATAAAGAATTCGGCTTGGGGCCGCTGGGCGCCACCGCAGACATATTCCACTTTGATCCTGGTCATAATACTAGCGTAATTTTCGCCCTTGGATGTCGCTGGTGTGATATGCAAATCCCTTACAGTAAGATCCTTATCATGTTTGTAGCGACGCAGTATAGATTCCACATAGGACACAGTTAGCCAGGATGGTGCAGGATGCACCGTTGATTCACCGTTGCCGTTGCACTTAGTTTCTACCATGGTTGCTTGATTCTCTCGAAATGCATCGCGAGCTAGTCTCTATTTATAGTCTAGCGGGTCTCGCGCCTCCTAAAGCTGACATGTGCAAGTACTATAATCTAGGTGCAGCCATCCAGACAATCGTTTTCCGTGTCTATCTAGCTCCAACTAATTATATACTGCCTACATAAAAAATATATACAAATATCTACTAAATACAGTGGTCTCACCAAAATGTAAACTTTCCAGAAATTATTACTGTCCAGAAATGGGAATCTTTTTGGAATTTTCAAAGCATTTGAATATTTAAATATAGCATTTGAATTTTTGTATTTCGTATTATTAAGAAAAATCTGTGTATTTGCTTACACTTATTACTATCTTTAGTTTCAAATTCCCGATTTAATTTAAATTAAGTTATTATTTTAAAAACTTAAAAAAAGGTCTTGTTATATTTTATGGAAACCTCTTGTTATTTTTCTTTAAAATTTATTACACTAAAAACATTTTTAGTCTACTGTATTTTCAGAAATCCGCTCAAATTTGCCAGAATCACTGTGGCAATTTAAATATTCTGCACAGTCATCTGACATATACTGTAGTCTGAAGGTACTGGCTCTATAAAACACGTAAGTGAGCGTCAGTTTCATCTGCCTTATTTGCATAATAAAATTGTTCAAATGTCTCACGTGTGTAATAGTTCACTTGTTGATCTTATAATATATATCTTTATTCTCCTAAAAAGGGGCAATAATTTGATGCGTTTTTCACCTAGCGCCATCTATGAGCGATAGGTTTGAGCTTTCCAAAAAGCAATAAGCAATGAAACCAAAAATTGTTGAAAAACGAGGGCAAAACGAATTTTTTTACAAACGTGAGTGCTTAAGTTCTTTGGACCCCAGACAGATTCTTTCCTTTTCATAGACTTTGAACGGAAAAGTTGTGCGCGTTGTAAACGTATTAACAGAAAAACAAATCTATAAAAAACGTAGATAAAAGTGGTAAACAGGTGAAAGCCTACAGCTACAGTAAGTTAAAATGTTTAATTCATTTTGTTGCCCAACACCGTGGCCAACCAGAAAATACTTTTGTCTATTTTGGGCAGTACAGCCTAGGCTGCAGCAAGTTATTACTCACCATCATAAAATAAAATAAGTAGTTTAATTAATAACCATTCAAAAGGAGACACTAGTTTACATAAATGTTTTTTTTAGAATGGGCACTTAATGTGGATATAATATCGAATTTAGTTGAGAGAGATGCCGGCGGAGATGCCTGTCATAAGCCAATTGCTCAAATCGTATTATTTAATGGGCGTCCCTTAAAACTCTCACGCCGAGCACATTTTTACATCCACTCATAAACACCAACACATTTGACCGTTCGAAGTTGGATAGGTAAAGGGGCATCGAGTGCATCGCATTAGTATTCTTATAACTAATGATGAGCATGGACCTGTGAGCATGGACAACTGTAGCTGATATTCTTCTCCGGACCAAAATTATCATCTTTAAATATCACACAACTTTCGGGATTCAATTTGCGGGATTCAACTTTAAATATAATAAAAGTATTAGAACACGAGCAATTTTCTCCTTTTTTTTATTTTAGTTTGTAAACAATGAAAAATAAACCTTTATATATATATATATTAATATATATATACATATATATATATATATAATTGCATATAATTTAAATGGCATGTGATCTCTAGACGACTTATTCATGAACCATGTTGTCATACTTACATATATGTATAGTCATAAACATTTCTTTTTTTTCAATATAAGCAGTTTAAGATTTAATTAACGAAAACTCCATTTTATTAAATATATAAACCCAAGTTTAAGTAAGAATATAATTATACAATCGTGGTCATCAAATTCACATCTCATCCAGCAGTCCTCTCTGATCAAAAAAGGGCAAAAAGCTTCTCAGTTTCTTCTGCACATTCTGATTTTTGTAGACCAATGATCTGACGGCAACATCGTTATCGGATTCAGACAAACCGCTTTCAATGCTGAGCCCCTCCGAGCCACTGCAAATCATGGCAGGCAAAAAAATGAGTGAAGCAAAGATTTCTACCAAATAAAAATAAATTAAATTAAATTCAAATTATTTTACTAAATATCAGTTACTCACCATAGAAAGCACGCGCTTGAAACTGTTGTTGGAACTGGAATAAGCTAGGTACATGACCACTAAACCTTAGTTTGGTTAGGGACTCCACAAGCTTCTGATAATAGAACTGGACTAGTTCAATTTGGTGATACTGGTATAGATCGTCTTGCAATGAAGTGCTGAAGAAGTAGTGCAGATCGATGGCCGGTGAGCAATATACACTGAATTGGAAATCAATCAAGATGACATTGTTGGGTTTGCCCTGCTCATCGTAATTAAACATTGTGTTCATGGTCCACAGATCACCGTGACACAGAGTGGCAAAGTCTCCTTTGTTCACTTCCATTGCTCTTTCACTGTATTCCATAATACGTTTAATTATTCCGTTTAACTTAGGTGCGTACCGTTGATGGAGTAACTTATCGTCTTCGATTGATGCTATTAGTGACTTCAGCATATTTTTCATTAGGGGCTCGTAAGCTCTAGTGTGTGAATTGAAGAAACAACGATCGTACTTCTTCTCGAAGATTCCTGGCTGTTTCTCGTTGAGTACGGCGCCAGCAGCATGGAATTCGGCTAGCTTCTCCAGCACTAGTTTTGTGTGTTGCAGGTCCAATTGTTGTATCCGATCCGCCACAGTGTAGTTCTCCAAGGACATGTCCTCGAACATGATGGAGTCGCGTTCCCGATCCACACACACAATGCCGGCAAACATCTTTCTGTGGTCGCCGAGATCCTGCTGTAGAATATTTGCCAGTTTGGGCAACACCTCTTGGTACATATCCATTTCACGGGCATAGATGCCATATTCCGCCAAGTGTTCAGCCGATATGTCCTTGTCAGCGAATGTGGTTTTTACGATAAAGGACGTTCTGTCTTGGCACAGATTCTTGTCGATGTACTCGACAGTAATGCGTGTCATCACACTTGCGTAATTCTCACCACTGGCAGTGGCGGGTTTGATCTGAAGTTTGGTTAGCTGCAGTTTTGGGTCTTTCAGATACGCTCGAAGCTTCTGTTGAACGTATTCGCGAGTCAGCCAAGCGGGCGCGGCAACAAATTCTTGAACAGTCTTATCAGGCATGGCTACACGTTTGCAGCTACAGTTGTGAGTTCATACGGCTCTGAGGTAAGTCTGTAGAATTGTTCCGCTTTTATACGAAAGTGGAGGTTGCGATAAGAAAACAGCTTGAATAAAAACTACCGTTCAATCTTACAACGAAGGAGGACTCTGATCGAGAAGATAGGGAAAGGCGTGAACAGAAACGAACGCGTCACGCATCGTGGCCGTAATAAGAGTTATCCGCGATAAGAGTTATCCGGATAATCACTGTAGATTCACTTGCAGCAGTAAATATGAACCTAGATAATGTCCTAAGTGATATAAGATGGATAGATAAGTAATTGTAGATAGCTTTAAAATAATTTATAACTTTTCAATAAACCTGCCGAAGCAATTCGGCAGCAGTCCATGTTCGATGCTTAAACAATGTCGTCGTGTCCTTAATTTGCTCTTGGGACTACCTCTGTTTGTGAATTAAATAACTACGGCTATCGGTTAAATTTGACAGCTCTAATCTCGCTATAAATTTGTAAACGCTTGTAAACGTCGTGCCCCAATTAAACAGACTGAGCTGCTGTGAGATATTGTTAATAGTAGGCAATTATATATATATATATTTAAATATATTTCAAACAAGCTATCACGTTGTTTGTCAATGAGAATTACTAAATATTGCAGCGTCATAGAAGAGAGTTCACTTTTGGAGTAACAACAACTTTCATTCTATAATAAATACAAATCAAAAGTGAAATTAGAATCACAATATCATATTCAATAAAACTACATCAAGTGTACAAATTATTTTTCAAGTTCAACTACAACATATTGTATACTCTTTCGAATTCCATATTTGTGATCACGGATTATTATAATTAAGTATAGATTGAATTATAAATTTAAGTGCATCCCGCTTGTGCATCCAAAACTCTTATCAGTTACTTGTTTTATTTGTTAAATATGAATTTATATCTAATAACAATGCAAAAAGTTAATCAAACAACTCAACAGCATTGATTGACCTCGAGTAGGCCCTTTCTATCGAAAACTGGCATCAGGGCCTTGAGATTCTGCTGAACAATGGGGTTGTTATAGAGACGATTCTTGAAGCGAGTGCCACGGTCATCGTCGTTCATGAGAGCATTGAAACAAGCATCTGTTGAGTCCTCACTGATCATGACAGGTTGCACCACAACCGCCGAGTGCATGGCTGCAAGGGAAATAGAGTCAACTTAAGGGCAACCCAAAGTTTGAATATGATTGACTTACCAAAGAAACGTTTCTGCTCGACTTGCAGCTGAAATTTAAGTAAGCTGGGAATGGGATGCTGTTTGTACTTCAGTTTCGATAAGATGTCTTTGAATATACGATGATAGAATTTGAATAGAGCACCCTGCTCTTGCCGACGCAGCGGTTCCTTTAGTGATGTGTTAAAGAAGTGATGCAAATCAATGGTGGGCGAACCCCAGAATGAGTACTGAAAGTCAATCAGCAGTACATCCACCGGACGGCCGGTAACTGCATCATATTTGAACATCACATTATTGGTCCAAATATCACCATGTGCCAAAACATTTACCGACTCCCGCAGCGGAGCAAAGCACTCCCGGCCAATGTCCATGTAGTGAGGAGCCAATTCGAACAGTTTCTGTCCATAATGAGCACATTCGGGTTCCTGGCTCATCCAGCGTGCGGCAGCCAGCAGACCACCCACAAAGTATCCACTGTATGCGTTTGTATAGCGATTGAAGAAACCACGATCGTATTTCTCCAGGCTACCAGCATCGCGTTCATTCAGCACCGCCGAGGTGGCATGCATCTTGGCCAGCTTGCGGAGGATGAGTTGAGCATGCTCCTGATCTAATCGCTTCACACGATCGGCCATCACATAGTTCTCCACTGACAGATCCTCAAAAATTATGGCATTGCGCTCGCGATCCACAAAAATGGCGGTGGGGAAAATTGGCTCAAACTCATCAATTTCCTTCAAAAGCTCATTCAGTTTTGGCAACACCTCTTCATAGATGTTAATTTCTCGATTGAAGATGTCATAGGGCGCCATAAGCTCCTTGGTCAACTCATCGTCTTCGATGGAGGTCTTTACGATCAGGTGCTGAATACGTTCCTCTTGCGGCTGCTGCGAGAGTACAAAACAAACACGAACTCGGGTCAAGACGCCGCCGTAGTTCTCACCAGGGCCCAGAGCCGGATTCTCATCCAGTCGCACAATCTGCAATTTGGCATCTTTGTGATAAGTGCGGAGAGCGTTCTCAATATAATCGTGTGTCAGCCACTCAGGTGCCGCAGCCATTATGTCTTGCTTCAACTAAGCTCTCGACTCTTGTGTTGAATCTTTTATATACGAGGATAGCTGAAAAGTGAACTGCCTTTGATGAAGGTGACATCTTTGTGTCGTCGATTTGTGTTGTTCACTCGCCCAGCATACGCTACATTTTTTTTATCAGAGCAAATGTTTGCTCTGACGACCATAATATATTTTTCTTTATCTATGATATTTGCTTGGGGCAACAGTGTGCCAAAAGTGATATTCGAAAATTGACTACACATCAAAAATGTATTTAAGCCTTCCCATACTTGACACTCATTTGAAACTTTCGAATTAATTTTAATTTCACTAGTCGTTGCACCACGAATAATTCAAACTTATCAGCAAATTCTTATTAGTTTATTTATTTATTTGTCATTTTAGTATAATCGGCTTTCAAGAAATCTAGAAAAATTTCACCCACGACTCAACAATACTTCATTTATTAATTAGAAATAATTTTTAAATTTAAATGTAATTTGGAATGAATGTTAACTGTAAATTATATAAATATAGTTTTCAGGCGATGGTGCGTGTCAAAAATCTCACGATATATTTCAACAAAGTATACAACGAAAGCCTCAGATTAAAGCATTATGATTATTTGCCCAGACGGTGTAAGCTGCTGTACAAATACAAATAGATATATAGGTATATACAATTTTTAATATTTAGAGAACTTAATGATAAGAGAACTTATCAAATATATTAAGTTCACATGTGTCGTTAATAAGATATTCGAGTACTAAACTAGGCTTTCGATTCGACATCTCTAATAATTTCAGAGTGATGCATAGTATTTAATGTTGTCTAATATTCTGTAGCCCTATGTAGCTTACTATTTCCAAATTAGTTAAATGATCTACGCTGACTATCCAAAAAACGAGGCATAAATATTTGTACAGAATGAGCCCACAATTAGACAGCAAGTAGTAAGACAGTAGTCACAAGTGGCAACAGCGCGAGATGTGAGAATTTGAATAAATTGAGGTGGCACAACTAATAAAGAAATAATCTGTAGACTTTTCGCCTATATTTATAAATATGCAAATATTTAACCTGCATTTGTCTATCTTAGACAGATAAATCACAATTGTGATAGCAACACCAGGCTGGCACCCGCCACGAAACAAGTCGTATAAAAAGCCGAGTGTTTTAGAAAATTTCAGGCAAATCTTCTGCGAATAGCCTGGTAAAGGTATATTGTGATATATCACGGATAATCTTATAAATATACAGAATGTCAGTTAAAGATCTTATAAGTGCATTCGATGCCATTCCAAAGTTAACGACAGTGACTCCAGATAAAAATAACAGTTTCTTAGATGCACCTGTCTGGTTAACAGAAAACTATCTACAGAATGCATTGCGAAAATTCTATAACGATCCAAAACTAAGGATTACCGCTATGGATGGTCGTCCTGCGTTGGGACCTGGCGAAAACTACGGCGGAGTTTTGACACGCATTAAGGCGGAGTTTAAGATGCGCGATGTCAGCTCAAAGACTGGTCACTATATAATCAAGACCTCATTCGAGAGCGACGAATTCGCACGCAAAACGATGGAACCCTATGATATATTCAATCGTGAAATGTCCATTTATGAACAGATTCTGCCCAAGCTTAATGCGCTGCTGCTGGAAATTGAGGATGAGGAGCAAATCTTTGCAGAAACAATGGCGGTTGATTATGATCGGGCTGCATTGATCTTTGAGGATCTCAGTGCCCGCGGTTTTGTGATGCCGGATCGTTTGGTGGGCCTGGATCTGCAATTGGCTCAAATGGTGCTGCGCAAGTTGGCCAAGATGCATGCCACCTCGGCGGTTCTCAATGAGCGAGAGTGTGGCGCCCTCGAGGGCTATGATCGTGGCTTGTTCAATCGTCATACGGATAATTACGCTCCCCTTTACTTGGGCATGCTCCAAGCGGCCAGCAGATGTGTGTCTCAATTGCCTGGATATGAGCAATATGCACAGAAATTGGAGGCACTCCTCCCTGCCTACATGGAGCTGGGCAAACGTGTGTTTGATATCAGTCCGTGTATTAATGTCTTGGCTCATGGAGATCTTTGGACAAATAATATCCTTGTCAAGTACAATAAAGCAACAGGTCATCCCGAAGATGTCATCATAATTGATTTCCAATATGCTGCCTGGGGCTCGCCGGCAATTGATTTGTTTTACTTTTTGAATTCGTCGCTGCAGTTGGATTTCCATTTACATCATCAGGAGCAGTTAATTAAGCACTATTTTGACATCTTCTCAGATACGCTGAGGAAATTGCGCTTTAAGGCGCATATTCCCAGTTTACACAATTTTCATTTAGAGCTGAAAAAGAAGTCTTTCTATGGTAAAAGAAATTCAAAAATATTTTTAACTCACACTTATAAAACTCCATCTCTCAATCTCTCTCTTTATCAGCCATGCACACAAGTTTTAGTATCTTTCCCATTCAGCGAAATGTTGAAAATGAGGATGCGGATTTCAACGCCTTGATGGAGACTAATCAGCGAGCACTTAACTTTAAGAATGGGTGTTATACGAATCCAGCAACACAGAGGGTGCTACGTGAACTGTTACCTGTATTTGATTGTGAAGGTTTGCTGGATGTAGATCAGTAATTGCGCTTAAGTAAATCTATTTAATACTATTTCTATCGTTTGCATTATTAACATAGTTTTGGAAGCACACTTATTATTACTTAATTCTGTAGGGTAAATTTATAAGAGTGATTTAATTATTCATCATATTTCAGCAGATTTAAATGTGTTAATTATAGCTCTTAGTTTTATTAATAAAATAACTTCATAACAAGAAACCAAATTCCTTAAACATATTTTGAGCTAATTCGTGTAAAACAAATATATACATATATATAGCAATGCTAGTTTTAATGGTATACAAATATTGTAAACTCTTTTCAATATTGTGCTCATAATCCAAAAGCAAAAGCAAAAGCTAAGCTACTGTGCAATATGCCAGTATCAGAGCTTTCTGGTGTTTCACTTCTTCAAGTATAGCCACAAGTTGATTTGTAAACAGAGCGCAACGATTGCTCTCTCTTATTGCCCGAGTTTTATCTTCTCCCTCGAATTCTCTTCTCTTCTCTCTCCCGATTCCTCTCTCTATTTCTTGTTTCTTACCATTTTGCTGTAGCTCCCAAAAATGGCATTTCATCCAATAGTGTAAAACTTTAAGCTCACCTTTATTAAAGAGCACTAGCAACACGCATACAGAAATACATGTTCCAAATAGCGCTACATGACAAGTTATATACATTGTAATAATCTGTATTCGGCGAGATTACAATCCCTAGCTAAAGTAAATACATTTGAAGATAAGGCCAAATGTTCATTTCTGATGTTATTAAAAAATTATCACAGCTCAGTTCATTTCGCGGCTCGCCCATCAGTCTAATGAAGAATTTCACCACCTTCTGATTTTGTTTGCAAAAGCTTTAAAAGCTCATGATAACAGCAAATGTGTTTAAATATGGCAAACAAACAGTTTTTTCTTTTAGTATGCTTATAAATACGGAACAGAATACGTCGCTCCCCTATAGCTCCATTTAAAATGACAGCAAATAATGATATGCACAATGCGGATGAGCTGGAAGCACCTGCCTGGTTGAACGAGCAATTCTTCCAAGATGTACTAATAGAGCATTTGAAGGAACCCACCCTAAAAGTAACCGAGGCAAAGATATCTCCAGCCAGTGCCAAAGGCGATCATTTTGCGAGTATTATGTTTCGAGCGCTAGTTGAGTACTCAACACAAGAGAGGAAATGCTCCAAGTCCCTCATCATCAAGACAATGCCCGAGGTGCAGGGTAGAAAAAAGGATTTTTTGGCTGATTCTCATATATTCCAGACTGAGATTCTTATGTACACGCAAGTGCTGCCCAAATTCGAGGCAATACTACGCGAGGCAGGTGAAGAGATCACATTTTGTGCGACATGCGTCTATTACAGCTTGGAGCCGCGACAGGTGATGATTTTTGAGGATCTCGTGCCTCAAGGATATCAAGTGATACGGAACAGAAAAATGACAATGGATGAGCTGCGTGCCGCAATGGAAAAGCTGGCCAAATGGCATGCAGTTAGCCACAAAGTGTTGAAGGAGCAGCCGATACTATTTGATAAACTCAAATATGATGTAACAACAATGCCGAACTTCTTGGAAGAGGATTTCATGACCAGTGGGCTGCCAAACTTTATTGACATGCTCGGCCAGAACGAGAGCTTAAGAGACTACCGCAAATACTTTGAGCCAATGCGGAACAACATAGTCAATCGCTGGGCCGATATAATGCATGAACATCGTGAGAATCGGCAAGAGAATACCTATTATGTTCTCTGCCACGGCGACTTTCATCTGAAGAACATGATGTTCAGGGGTAACGATTGCATGCTGCTGGATTTTCAAATGTCCTACGTGGGCTGCATGTCCAATGATATTCAAAATGCCAAATATATGCTGTTTTCTGCCGAGGATCGCAGGGATAAAAGTGATGAACTAATTTATCACTACTTTGATGTCTTTGCAAAGACATTAGACAAAATTGGATGCGAAGGGAAGAAGCCTAGCTTGGTGGAGTTTCGCAGACAAATGTTTGATCGGAGATATGCTGGTAAGTCTAAGCCACACTTAACGTCCATGCTGATAAAGTGCTCTTATATTTATCTCTATTTTTTATAGAATTCTTCCTGCTTACCACCTTTTTGCCTGGCATGTACTTCATAAATTTGGGCAATGATTTTGGTGAGCTTTTGGAAAATGCCGAATGTCGTGTCAAATCGCTTGCCAACATGGATTTTCGAAAGGAATTGGAGTATTTGTTGCCTCGAATGCTGCATTCTGGCTACTTTGAGCTGCCTACAAAATAACTTTTAAAATATACCAATCGTACACAACTTGACCGTTTCTTAGTTGTCAGTAATTCAAAGGGGCTTATTAAGCCCCTGACATTGACTTGTCTGTGATATAGAAGATTAATAAGCTATTCTCTCTAATATTGGTTGAGATTGACGAATTAATATAGATGATCTGAGCTGATGGAATGAGCTGTTTATATTGATCGCGATGATACCTATTTAATTATCGCAGATTTGTGTAACTATTGTTTTACATATATATTTTTGTTCTAGGTTATATCATTTAATTTTGTCTTTACAATTTCTTATCAATTGCTATGCATGTTATCTCTATATTCATTAATTTCCATGCTTAAACACATGAGTATGTCACGTAGACTATAATTATAACATTGTCTGCTTAGAGCTATAAGTGTCCGAGATTAATTGCAATGTCATAGACCTAGAGCATTCTTATCACTACTTCTGAGATGATATGCTTAATAGTACAACTATTATCTTTTTAATATATATATATACATCATCACTATTTTGCTTATCATCTTTTACACAGTCATCATTATAAGACAAATTGTATTTATTATTTTGTTAGTAACTTTCATCAAATAACCGGGTCCCTCAACTAAAACCATATTAAACTATTAACAATAATGAATAACAAAAATGTATTTACATACTTTTGCACAAGCCCATTATATCCTTTTTCCCCATTTTAAGGGTATACAACATAAAAGCAACAATACTGAAATTTAAAGATAATTGACCATCGATGTGATTATATTTAAATATTGCTTTCACTTGCGCGGCGATTCTTAGTGACGGCAATAATATCGATAACAGATGTGCGAACAGCTGTTGCCGATAAGTGGCGAAATATGCATTTGAGTACGGAAAACTCCAGCATGTGCAAATTTGAAATTATAAAATTAGTAAACAATTGAAATGAAATGACTGCAGAATTGAGTGAACTACTTTGCCGCGTCTGGCTGAAGCAGGACGAGCTCCTGGTGGACATCTACGAGCATGTGGAAGAGCAGCAAACGGATCTATGTACCCTACTCGAATTCTGTGGTGATGTTAGAGTACTCCAATTATTTGAGTACTCGTTTATATTAAAATAAATTTAAGTAAATTTTCTTATGTAGGTTGAAAATTTATCCAAAGTACTTATGCCAAGAGTGTACCAAGTAAAAAAACCTTAAACCAGGAGGCACAAAACCAAATATGCTCAAAATAATGCTACATGACAATTTATACATATTTTAATAATCCGTTTTCGGCGAGATTGAAATCCCTAGCTAAAGCAAATACATTTCAAGATAAGGCCAACTGTTAATTTCTGATGTTATTAAAAAATTATCTCAGCTAGTTACCAGTTCATATCGTGACTCGCCCATCAGTCTAATGAAGAATTTCACCACCTTCTGATTTTGTTTGCAAAGCTTTAAAAGCTCATGATAACAGCAAATGTGTTTAAATATGGCAAACAAACAGTTTTTTCTTTTAGTATGCTTATAAATTCGGGACGGATCACATCGCTCCCATATAGCTCCATTTAAAATGACAGCAAATAATGATATGCACAATGCGGATGAGCTGGAAGCACCTGCCTGGTTGAACGAGCAATTCTTCCAAGATGTACTAATAGAGCATTTGAAGGAACCCACCCTAAAAGTAACCGAGGCAAAGATATCTCCAGCCAGTGCCAAAGGCGATCATTTTGCGAGTATTATGTTCCGAGCGCTAGTTGAGTACTCAACACAGGAGAGAAAATGCTCCAAGTCCCTCATCATCAAGACAATGCCCCAGGTGCAGGGTAAAAAAATGGATTTATTGGCTGATTCTCATATATTTCAGACTGAGATTCTTATGTACACGCAAGTGCTGCCCAAATTCGAGGCAATACTACGCGAGGCAGGTGAAGAGATCACATTTTGTGCGACATGCGTCTATTACAGCTTGGAGCCGCGACAGGTGATGATTTTTGAGGATCTCGTGCCTCAAGGATATCAAGTGATACGGAACAGAAAAATGACAATGGATGAGCTGCGTGCCGCAATGGAAAAGCTGGCCAAATGGCATGCAGTTAGCCACAAAGTGTTGAAGGAGCAGCCGATACTATTTGATAAACTCAAATATGATATAACAACAATGCCGAAGTTCTTGGAACAGGATTTCTTGACCAGTGGGCTGCCAAACTTTATTGACATGCTCGGCCGAAACGAGAGCTTAAGAGACTACCGCAAATACTTTGAGCCAATGCGGAACAACATAGTCAATCGCTGGGCCGATATAATGCATGAACATCGTGAGAATCGGCAAGAGAATACCTATTATGTTCTCTGCCACGGCGACTTTCATCTGAAGAACATGATGTTCAAGGGTAACGATTGCATGCTGCTGGATTTTCAAATTTCCTACGTGGGCTGCATGTCCAATGATATTCAATATGCCAAATATATGCTGTTTTCTGCCGAGGATCGCAAGGATAAAAGTGATGAACTAATTTATCACTACTTTGATGTCTTTGCAAAGACATTAGACAAAATTGGATGCGAAGGGAAGAAGCCTAGCTTGGTGGAGTTTCGCAGACAAATGTTTGATCGGAGATATGCTGGTAAGTCTAAACCACACTTAACGTCCATGCTGATAAAGTGCTCTTATATTTATCTCTATTTTTTGTAGAATTCTTCCTGCTTACCAACTTGTTGCCTGCAATTTACTTCGTACTTATGGGCAAAGATCCTGGTGAATATATGGAAAATGCAGAATGTCGTATCAAATTGTTTAACAACAAGGAATATCGAAAGGAATTGGAGTATCTGTTGCCTCGAATGCTGCATTCTGGCTACTTTGAGCTGCCTACAAAATAACTATTATAAAAGTATCAACAGTACACAAACTAACCGGCATTTCAAAGGGGCTTATCTAGCCCATGATATTGACTTGTATGTGATATAGAAGATTAATAGGCTATTCACTCTAATATTGGTTGAGAATGACGAATTAATAAATATGATCTGAGCTGATGGAATGAGCTTTTTATATTGATCACGATGATACCTATTTAATTATCGCAGATTTGTGTAACTATTGTTTTACATATATATTTTTGTTCTAGGTTATATCATTTAATTTTGTCTTTACAATTTCTTATCAATTGTTATGCATGTTATCTCTATATTCATTAATTTCCATGCTTAAACACATGAGTATATCACGTAGACTATAATTATAACATTGTCTGCTTAGAGCTATAAGTGTCCGAGATTAATTGCAATGTCATAGACCTAGAGCATTCTTATCACTACTTCTGAGATGATATGCTTAATAGTACAACTATTATCTTTTTAATATATATATACATCATCATATGTATGCTTATCATCTTTTACACAGTCATCATTATAAGACAAATTGTTTTTATTATTTTGTTAGTAACTTTTCACTTGCGCGGCGATTCTTAGTGACGGCAACAATATCGATAACAAATGAGGGAACAGCTGTTGCCGATAAGTGGCGAAATATGCATTTGAGTACGGAAAACTCCAGCATGTGCAAATTTGAAAAAAAAAATTAGTAAACAATTGAAATGAAATGACTGCAGAATTGAGTGAACTACTTTGCCGCGTCTGCATGAAACAGGACGAGCTCCTGGTGGACATCTACGAGCATGTGGAAGAGCAGCAAACGGATCTATGTACCCTACTCGAATTCTGTGGTGATGTTAGAGTACTCTAATTATTTGAGTACTCGATTATATTCAAATAAATTTAAGTAAATTTTCGTATGTAGGTTGAAAATTTATCCAAAGTACTTATGCCAAGAGTGCACCAAGTAAAAAAACCTTAAACCAGGAGGCACAAAACCAAATATGCTCAAAATAATGCTACTTGGCAATTTATACATATTTTAATAATCCGTTTTCGGCGAGATTGAAATCCCTAGCTAAAGCAAATACATTTCAAGATAAGGCCAACTGTTAATTTCTGATGTTATTAAAAAATTATCACAGCTAGTTACCAGTTCATATCGTGACTCGCCCATCAGTCTAATGAAGAATTTCACCACCTTCTGATTTTGTTTGCAAATCTATAAAACCTCTGATAACAGCAAATAGGTATAAATATGGAATAAAAACAGCATTTTCTTGTAGTATGCTTATAAATTCGGAACAGAGCACATCGCTCCCATATAGCTCCATTTAAAATGGCAGCAAATAATGATATGCACAATGCGGATGAGCTGGAAGCACCTGCCTGGTTGAACGAGCAATTCTTCCAAGATGTACTAATAGAGCATTTGAAGGAACCCACCCTAAAAGTAACCGAGGCAAAGATATCTCCAGCCAGTGCCAAAGGCGATCATTTTGCGAGTATTATGTTTCGAGCGCTAGTTGAGTACTCAACACAAGAGAGGAAATGCTCCAAGTCCCTCATCATCAAGACAATGCCCCAGGTGCAGGGTAAAAAAATGGAATTTTTGGCTGATTCTCATATATTTCAGACTGAGATTCTTATGTACACGCAAGTGCTGCCCAAATTCGAGGCAATACTACGCGAGGCAGGTGAAGAGATCACATTTTGTGCGACATGCGTCTGTTACAGCTTGGAGCCGCGACAGGTGATGATTTTTGAGGATCTCGTGCCTCAAGGATATCAAGTGATACGGAACAGAAAAATGACAATGGATGAGCTGCGTGCCGCAATGGAAAAGCTGGCCAAATGGCATGCAGTTAGCCACAAAGTGTTGAAGGAGCAGCCGATGTTATTTGATAAACTCAAATATGATGTAACAACAATGCCGAACTTCTTGGAAGAGGATTTCTTGACCAGTGGGCTGCTAAACTTTATTGACATGCTCGGCCAGAACGAGAGCTTAAGAGACTACCGCAAATACTTTGAGCCAATGCGGAACAACATAGTCAATCGCTGGGCCGATATAATGCATGAATATCGTGAGAATCGGCAAGAGAATACCTATTATGTTCTCTGCCACGGCGACTTTCATCTGAAGAACATGATGTTCAAGGGTAACGATTGCATGCTGCTGGATTTTCAAATGTCCTACGTGGGTTGCATGTCCAATGATATTCAATATGCCAAATATATGCTGTTTTCTGCCGAGGATCGCAAGGATGAACTAATTTATCACTACTTTGATGTCTTTGCAAAGACATTAGACAAAATTGGATGCGAAGGGAAGAAGCCTAGCTTGGTGGAGTTTCGCAGACAAATGTTTGATCGGAGATATGCTGGTAAGTCTAAACCACACTTAACGTCCATGCTTATAAAGTGCTCTTATATTTATCTCTTTGTTTTGTAGAATTCTTCCTACTTACCACCTTTTTGCCTGGCTTTCTCAACATGGTTAAGGGCAATGATCCTGGTGAATATCTGGAAAATGCAGAATTTCGTTCCAAATTGTTTAACAACAAGGAATATCGAAAGGAATTGGAGTATCTGTTGCCTCGAATGCTGCATTCTGGCTACTTTGAGCTGCCTACAAAATAACTATTATAAAAGTATCAACAGTACACAAACTAACCGGCATTTCACAGGGGCTTATCTAGCCCATGATATTGACTTGTATGTGATATAGAAGATTAATAGGCTATTCACTCTAATATTGGTTGAGAATGACGAATTAATAAATATGATCTGAGCTGATGGAATGAGCTTTTTATATTGATCACGATGATACCTATTTAATTATCGCAGATTTGTGTAACTATTGTTTTACATATATATTTTTGTTCTAGGTTGTATCATTTAATTTTGTCTTTACAATTTCTTATCAATTGTTATGCATGTTATCTCTATATTCATTAATTTCCATACTTAAACACGTGAGTATATCACGTAGACTATAATTATAACATTGTCTGCTTAGAGCTATAAGTGTCCGAGATTAATTGCAATGTCATAGACCTAGAGCATTCTTATCACTACTTCTGAGATGATATGCTTAATAGTACAACTATTATCTTTTTAATATATATATATACATCATCACTATTTTGCTTATCATCTTTTACACAGTCATCATTATAAGACAAATTGTTTTTATTATTTTGTTAATAACTTTCATCAAATAACCGGGTCCCTCAACTAAAACTATATTAAACTATTAACAATAATGAATAACAAAAATGTACTTACATACTTTTGCACAAGCCCATTATATCCTTTTCCCCCATTTTTAATGTAAGGGTATACAAAATAAAAGCAACAATACTGAAAGATAATTGACCATCGATATGATTGTATTTAAATATTGCGCGGCGATTCTTAGTGACGGCAATAATATCGATAACAGATTTGCGATCAGCTGTTGCCGATAAGTGGCGAAATATGCATTTGAGTACGGAAAACTCCAGCATGTGCAAATTTGAAATTATAAAATTAGTAAACAATTGAAATGAAATGACTGCAGAATTGAGTGAACTACTTTGCCGCGTCTGCCTGAAGCAGGACGAGCTCCTGGTGGACATCTACGAGCATGTGGAAGAGCAGCAAACGGATCTATGTACCCTACTCGAACGCTGTGGCGATATCAAAGTGAGTACTCGAATTATTTGACGCGTTTATATTATATATACGGTAAATGTTTTATTTTAGGTCGAAAAGTCGGATAATTATCCAAAGTACTTATGCCAAGAGTGCACCAAGGAGCTCCTAATTGCGGCCAAGTTTCGCGACAAATGTGCGGCAACGGAACAAGCTCTAAGGCAGGGAAAACGGCAGCGTTCAGAGGAAGAAGCTGCACACTTGGCAATAAGCGAATTGGCCAAAGAGGAGCTGGTGGAGGATGATGAGAACACAATAGATTCAAATGATATTATAGTGTTCGATCCGAGCGAGCATGTTGAGCTATACGAGGAATGCGAAACGGAAGAGCTGGCCGTAAAAGAGACTATAGAAGCACCAGAGTCAGCTGTGAGAGAAGAGTCGATAGAAGAACTTAATCCTACACAGTTAAATGCCAACTACAACTGTGATGATTGCGGTGCCGTCTTTCAGCAGACGGCGACGTTGCAGCGGCACATAGCTAAAGTACATCCCACTGCAGATATCTACAATTGCATGCACTGTGCTCATTGCTTTACCCAGCACATAAATCTGCAGAGGCACAGCTGCACAACTGGCTGCAGTGCGCCGCCGGGGAATGAAGGGGTGGCGCGTACACGTCATCGCTGCGTCTACTGCGGCAAGTGTCTGCAGTCGGCTCCCAGTCTGGTGATGCATCTGCGTCTGCACAACGGCGAGCGGCCCTTTGCCTGCGATGTTTGCCCCAAGACATTTAGAACCAATGGCGGACTTGTCGTCCATCAGAAGCGACATCTCAAACTAATTGAGTTTGAATGCGAGTATTGTGGCAAGGGTTTCGTAGAGTCCAGCAATCTAAAGCGACATATTGCCTCGCTGCACACATCGGAGCGTCCGCACAGCTGCACCATCTGTCAGCGCTCCTTCGCTCGCGTCTATTTACTTGAGCTGCACAAACGCACCCACACGGGCGAGCGTCCGTATGCCTGCTCCTTGTGCGACAGCAGATTTGCCCAGCTGAGCGTTCTACGCTCACACGAGAGAATCCATTCGGGCGAGCGGCGACATCGCTGCGATAGTTGCCAGAAGACCTTTAGTCGCTTGAGCCAGCTGAAAAAGCATAAGCTCAAATCCTGCCTGCCTGCGGACACACAAACCGTAAATGAAGTTGTTGTCATGGCTTGAACTGATGTTTATTATCTGTATCTATACACAGATCATATCCAACCATTGACCAGCAAAAAGCAAGGCCTGTTTGCCATAATGTTATGCTGTTACCAATCGAATTAATTGTGAGTTATTGTCAAGTTGGCAGTGTGCCAGCACTCAAATGAACTACATTAACAAATAAAATGTCAATTGCTAAAATTAATCATTTCTTCCTAGTGTTAAAATAATTATTTGTGGAATCTGTAACTTCAAAAGAAAAAGTTACCGATTGTAGTAAATGTTTTTGTATTTAAAAAAAATTTAATTTGAATATTTCGTACTTGTTCAATATACCTTATATTAACGGATTTATGACAATTTTATACGGACAAATTTTTGGTCTTAGAAAAAAAATCGTAGATTTTTCAAAATTATGTTTGTAAACTATCCATTTCAGGGACTATCCTTTTTACAACAAATGCTCCTGGGCGTACTGTTAACTGGAAAAGGGACATTCAACGCGTCCATGCAGTTTCAGAGAAATTAAACATTTTTTGATTTCACAAAATTTCCGTAACGAACGTACTTTTTAGACCTCATAATCGTTGAATGCAGATCGATAGGGTTGGTCCTTGTTACTCTAACTCACCACATCCTTAGCGAAACTGACGAGATCTTTCCGAGTTAGAGCCTTGTGCCCGCAATTTGTTTGTGCTTGAGGGAAATTTAGCCAATGCAGCAACCTAGTTGGTGTCACTGCTGTGTGCAAGTGCTTATATCCTAAACAGCAACCTGCAACCTGCAACTGTGTTGATTGACCATTTCTACTCTCCTGCCCCGTTTGGCCCATTTGTAAAGACATGGAAATTTATTTTTGATTTTATTTATTGCATGCACATAAATATTTAGTTATGTTTTCCCTTCCGTAGTGGTTTACATTTACTTCTGTTATGTTTAGCTTATACGTTACAACAGATTACGTAAATACACAAATGCTTGTTATGCGCCATACAATTGGCTACATTAGTAAGTATTTATATACCGGGGTGTGTTATTATTATATGCGAACTTCACAAAATATGTATTATAGACTGTCGATTTTTGTTGTTTGAATAATGACATAAATAACATGCATTAAGTTTGAGGGCACAAATTCATATTTGATTTTCATAAATTTTCACTTTGTACATGAATACATATTTTTTGGTTTATAATCTTTGGGAGATTTTTAAATATACATATATATGTATATATATATATATATATATATATATATTTTGATTCGCATGCATCTTATACATATTTATATTTTCTTTAAGAATATATTATACGTCAAATACATACATATGTATATATGCATATGTTGTAAGTACACAAAAGCTGTTGGCTTATGAATATTTTGTTTTATTTTTTTTGCTATTAACGAGATTTGCATAGGCGAAATATAAGTACAGTGGTCGCTCGAAATGTAGAAGACTGCAATTGTATAGTTGTATATTTTGTGAAGCATAATTCATGCATCAAGAATGATTGTAATCAGGTTCGCTACTGTGGGTACAATTGCACCAAAAACTATAACTTCTGTTAAAAAAAAATGGTTCTTTGGATATTTCCTTACTTTTTTTTTTTGTTTTTTGGATGTGGTAAATATTTTTACTTAAATTAAAGTTTAACTTGTATATGCGAACTTTTTTTAATACATTTTTATTATGTGTTCTGTTAAATGTTCTGATTAAAATTCATTTTCTTTAAGTTTATGATATAAATTAATATTTGGAAGTGCTTATCGTGATTGTAATATGCTTTGTTTGAAATATTTATTTATTTAGTTTGTGACTAAATAAAGTAATTTCATATGTTAGTGAATAATTATTTTAATTTCAAAGCGACCACTGCTTATATAAATACTTAACATTATTGTAATTTACTCAATTAGCTGGTTTTACGAGTGCTGGCAAATTTCAATCCAATTATGGCGTAATATTTTTGGTTTCCATTTAGAGCAACTTTTTGCTTCCTTTTTTTTGTCTCTTTGGCGGCGGCGGGTTAACTATGCTCAATCCACAATCGCTAAATTGTATCGTTATCGTTATCGGTATCGGTATCGGGGATCATTAACTGGGTCGGGATAATAAATCTACAAAAACGTCGCCTCTGCCAAGAATCGAATCAATAGAAATATTATTATCCAGCTGAGCATTTCAGTCACAAACAATATTTAAACACATGGCAAGTGGGGTGGAGTGGGGTGGGGTGGGTGAGAAAAAGAGGGGTGGGTGAGCAAACAGTGGGGCTTCAGCCTGAACTCTCTCTAAACCGCTGCGCTATGCTCCGAGCGTCGAAAATACTTACGCGCCTGCACATTGAGATCATCGAGCAGCAGCTCATTGGATGACTTGGAGCGCTTGGGAAAGATGAGAGCATTGCGCAGCGGAGTCACATGTGCCACATTCGAGCGTGGCTTGGGCGGTGGTGCGGGTGGTGCGCGCTTCTTCTGCTTATATGAGACACGTTTCAATTGCCGCACAAACGATTGACTGAGCGTGGAGCCGCGATTGAAATCCGGCTCCGCATTGAGCTGCGGTTGAGCGGCATATTTGTGCAGCTGTGTGCCAGTAGCCCCTGTTGCTGCAGCACCTGCCGGCAACTGTTGCTCCGAGTGGGTTTTGCTTAGAGTATGCCTTGCTGCTGTCGTTGTTGTGGCTGAGTTGCCTTTCAAGCGCTCAAAGAGATTGGTCAGCGTGCTCGAGCGTTGTTGTAGCGGTGGTGCTGGTGCCGGATACTTCTGCAACGACTGGCTGTGCTTTGGTGTGCGTCCAGCTGTGGCAATTGTGGGTGTGCTGCTTCCAGTTTGGGCGCGACTCGCGAACACATCGTCGTCCAGTTCGCTTAGGCTAACCAGCATGTGCTCATCATCGAATATGTCATCGGTGTTGGTGTTCGTATAACTGAGCGGTGTCTGATCCTGTTCTTCCGTCAGCTCCTCCTCCTCCTCGTCGCCATCGTCATCGTAGCGCGCAAAGATCTCGTCAAATGCCGCATTCACAATAAATGATTCATCCTGCAGCTCTTCGGCGCTCGATTGCTGTCGTCGTCGCGGCTTGAATGTACCAAATAGATTCTTGCGATAATCCTCTGCAATACTGCCATATGGTAGCTGCTCCGTCGAATGTGCCGCAGCAGCTGGACGTGACGGTGGCAAGTTGGCCAATTGTATGGCCAGACTTTGGGTGCTGCAACTGTTGCTTAGCTTGCCAATTGCGTTTGCGGGTGCGGGTGCATTTAAGATGCAGTGTTGTTGCTGATGATGATGGTGATTTAATTGTGAGTGCTGTGCCTGCAACTGCAACTGTTGCCTCTGGCGTTGCAATTGCTGCAAACGCTGACGCAGCTCCTGCGATCTACGCTTGACTTGATTGTATTTGTTGCTGTTGCTGTTCTTATTGCTGCTGCTCGAGCGCATCTCATACTTACTCTGCTCGCGATCACGCTCCTGCTCGGCCTCGGCGAGGCGTCGCTGCAACGCCAGCGTTTCGAAGTTGTGCACAACGCTGCCAACGTGTGTGTTTATTTGTGGTATGCCCAGATCACCGCTGAAGAGGTCACGTTGATGGCGCTGTTGTGTTGATAATAATTCGCCGCTGCCAACGCTGCTGGCGCGTGGATGGCCGTGGCAGTGGCGGAGGGGCGGCAGGGGGCAACGCTGTGCTGCTGCCATGCAGGGGAATGGTTGCTCAATAAATTCGCCGGCCTCCTGCTGCCAAAGCAGATTGCCCAGCTCATCGTGGACACTGGCAGTGGCCAAACTAGATGACTATTGAGTGGGGATTTTTGTATATTGTTGTTGTATGTGGTGTTGTTGTTGTTGATGTTGTTGTGTACGAGTTGTTGGCATTTAATTCAAGCAAATTGTTAATGAAATAAATAAATAAATATCTCATTAGCTAAGGGTCATCAGAATTTCAGAGAAAGTCATAGAAATTGTGGTTGATTTGGTGAGCTGGGGACCTTATTTTTTTTTTTTTTGGGTGGATAGGGTTATTTTTAAGGGTCGGTCGTTGCTTATACTCTAAATATATATCTTAAGTACTTAGGCTTATGATTTAGTTATAAGTATATACACATATTGACCACATTTAACAATAAATGAGTTTTGGAATTAAAAACCTCCAAAAAACAGTTGACTTCTATTTGAAGTAAATGGTTTTGATTTCTTACTAATGAACTGCATACATATTTTGCTGTCAATATATTATGTGTATTTCAACTACCATTGAAATTAAGTCGATAAACTATTTAAATGTTGATTTTAATTTATGCTAAATCCAGTTATATTTTGTGGCGACTTGCCGTTCAATTCAATGATAAACAACAACACAAACAGCTACCATTTAGCACAGCAGCATCGATTTCAAATATGTGTATTTTGGTGTATGTGTGTGTGTGTGTTTTTGTTTGTCAGTGTACGTGTCTGTGTTTCTACTATTGCATTTATGCTGAAGCTTTTGTGTATTCTGAAATTTGCAAATTAAAAAATGTATAATTCTGGTCTGTTGTTCACTTGTACTAACAAGGTGAAGCAAATCTGCAGCGATAATCAGTTGTTTTGTTGTGAAAACTAAATTTTAAAGTTCAATTGAAATACAATTTATTTGTTTAAAAATAATTTAATTAAAGTCTTGGTTATAATGATTAATGTGAGTTTCGAATTCATGAATTTCTACTGCACGAAATAAAACCATTTATTTATTTAGATAACTAGTCCAAAATTGTTAGTTGAAACTGTACGATTTTTGTCTCCACAATTGTATTTTTGTGATAATAAAAATTTGGTGAAATTAAAATATAACTTTATAGTACAGGAATCTCGCCATCTCCATTTGTTTGGTCTCGATGGCCGACCTCAAAAATCTTTTTGACTATTTGTATATACAAGACATGTTGGGAAATTTTAATACTTTAATAAATAATAGATAATAAAATAAATAAAATGACGTGGGCTTCGAGTAAAACTTAGCATTCCATTAGCATTTATTTAAACATCTGATTTTCGCTCAATTGCTGCCACCTTTGTTGAAATTTTCAGTTAGTTCATGAATGCCAAAGCAGAAACCTCAAATGTATGCAAACCTCAAAAGTTTTAGTTTATGCATATTATGTATACGCCTTGTTGCACATAGAAAAATTAAAAACTATTGAAAGGTGTGTGTGTGTGTGTATGTGTGTTAAGTTTGTGTATGTGTGTTTAGTGCGTGTAAGTTGACACATTAAGTTGCTTTTAACTGTGCGATTTAGACAATTAGACAGATGATTTTGTGTTTTTGGGCAAACGACAACATTTTACAACTGAGACAGCAATAAGTGAGTAAGGGAGTGAGCGTGAGAGATTGTGTTCGTGTGTCTGTGTGTGCTCGTCTTTATGTGTGTGCTTGTGTATTTATTTTAATAATAGTTGTTATCAAACGGTAAACTATCACTGGAGCTAGAATAGTGATGCTTCTGTTGCTGTTGCTGCTGCGGTTGTTGTGGCAACAACTGACTGTTGTTGTTGCGCTTGTGAGGCTGCTGTTTGTTGTTGCTGCTGTTGCACTTTTGCTGCTGCTGCTGCTGTTGCTGCTGTTGCTGTTTGTGCATGACTTTAAAATCATCCTGTGATTTGCTGTTCTTTGAGCTATGCTTACTCTTGTGACCCTTGCCGTGTTTTGTGTGTTTTAAACTGTGGTGTTGGTGGTGTGACTGACTCTGGTGCTGCTGCTGCTGTGACTGTTGCTGCTGGTGTGTGTGATTGTGCTGATAGTGGTGCTCAATGTGCGCTATATTACTGCTGCTATGATACTGTGGATGCTGCTGATTGGAATTATCACTGGCGGTCCCACTGCTGCCATAACTATAAATCTGTGACTTTGACTGACTGCGATGTGGATGCAGATTTGCAACGCTATAATGATCATGATCTAAACTGTCGAATGTCTGCAGATAGTGTGGATTTATCTGTGTACAGTAGTCACCGTCGGTGCCGCTGTGTTGGAGCTGCTGTTGCAGCTGCTTGCGATCGAGTGTGGTGTTGCTGCGCGAATTAAAGTGTGGCAAATGTGTCATGTTGTAGCTAAGATGTTGGTAATGAGAGTCAGTGTTGCTGTGTGGCTGTTGCTGCTGTTTGGCACCATTTTTCATTGGCAACGGCGGTGGATGCTGCTGCTGTTGTGCATTTGGTGATCTGCGGTTTGTGTTGCTGCTGTTGTTATTATTGTTGTTGCCGTTCGATTTAAAACTATTGTTGCCACTGTGCAACGTGAGGCTGTTGCTGCTGTGGCTGTTGTTGCTGTGACTGTTGTTGCTGCTGTCGGATTTCGTTTTGATGGCAATAAATGTGTTCGCCAGCGGCGGCAATGGTGGTGTGCCAGTGGGCGTGGTAATCGTGGTTGCCGATGATGAGCATGTGGTTGTTGTTGTTGCTATTGCTGTTGTTGCTGTTGTTGCAGTGTTGTTGTTGTTGACATTGGTGGTGCCGGCCACATTAAGTTCCCGCTACGCGATGTGATGCCCGCCAAATGTGCGCAGCACTGGCACGCTCTGATTGTAGTTGGGTGGTTTTGGTGGTTTGGTGATGGTGTTGTTGGTGTTGGTGTTTACACATAGCAATTGTGAATTGTTGTGGTTGTTGTTGTGTTGTTGTGCATGGTTATGTAGTTTTTGTTGTTGTAGTTGTTGTTGGGCGCATTTGTTGTGGTTGTTATCGGAAAATGAAATTTCAGAGCGTAAAAAGAGACGAAAAAAGGAAAAGAGTAGACACTTATCATATAAGTTGTGTATGAGATATATATATATATTGCTTAATGTGTTAATATGTGTGTGTGTGTGTGTGTGTGTATGTGTGTGTGACAGTGAGAGTGGTGTGAGAGTGTCTCTTTCTCTTAACAACGTGGTGCGTCAGTTTTAATGGAAGATAGCCCACTTCTTTTTTTGGTTGTGTCTGCAGGGCGTGTCTGATTTATAAATATATATACTCTATAAATTCCATCTAACAGTAATAGATCAATTAGTTACAAGTGCTTTAAAACAAGTATAAATCTAATTGAAAGAATATAAAGAAAGGAAGAAATTCAAAAATTAATTTGTTTGTTTGGTTTTAATCTACTAAATTACTTACATACATTTAATGAACATTTAGTACATCACAATATTTATACAACTTCGAAAACTACATTTTCGTTAGCTTGGTTTAGCATAAGCGTTGAGTCAGTGGATAAGATCAATTTCAAACAGGGCCAAGCGAAATTTCATGCATTGATGCGGCTGCTGTGGTATGCGACATAAAGTGGCGTGTTAAACTTGTTAAACTCAGGCAGAGGGCGGAGTTGGGCACAAGCGACAAGACTTTCAGTTGCAAGCCTCGAGTGCAAAAAAAGAAACGAAATTAAAATGCCAGAGAGAAAAGCACTCCCAAGCACGTCGAACAAAAATACCCTTGCAGATCGGAGTCCAACAACTTATATTTAAATTTAATTATTAATTTTAAAACATTTTTAAATGTTACAATGATATTGAAATTAATCTGATGCTGATAATTTTTTGTATTTCTATATATTAACAGCATTATTCGTGCAGGTTTGATTTGGAATGATTTTCGATAAGTGAACAACTTTTTTTTAATATAAAAACACAGCTTTCTACCGATTGCTTCGCCTTGAATCTTTTATATACGATAGTCAGATAGCTGTTCATGGTAGCAGGAGTTGCTTTACAACTAATACGTTCCATGAGTGCTATGTGACAAAGTGGTCCAATCCTGTAGATGTTATCCTCTATATTTGAATGATTAACTCGTTACGAAATTAATGTCAATTAAATAATACCCACAGCAAGTGTATAAAACGAGCAAACAAAAAAAAAAAGGGCAGACTGCCGAGAAGCTAATTAGCTGAAACAATTTGCGGAAAAAAATTAGCATAAGTTTTAATAAGAAGCGAGCGGAAATGGGTGGGCGTGCCAACAACAGGGTGTGGGTGTGTGGGTGTGTGTGTGTGTTGCAATGGCACTTAAAGGGTTACCAAAAGTTCCCACATTAAAGTTGGCAGCCGCTGAGTTTTGCATTTAAAATTAAAAAGTTATTTTCAGACTATTCGGGCACTTTGTGCAACTGCAACTAGCACTGCAACTGCACTCTTTATGCATAGTCAATAACAAATGGAGGCGACACACACACAGAAACTTTCATTTACTCGCTCAATGCACACTCAAAGGCACTTCAGTGGGGTAGAACGGGAAGAGGGTATGCTGGCTGAACTTTTTCTTAGTTGCCACACACATACACACACACTCATACACATATGCACACACACTTATATAAAAGTTGACAAGCGTTGACATAATTTTACACGCAGTGACAAGCTGAAGCAGTCGCCGCCGGATGCAAGACCCTCAAGTGCCTCGCAGGCAAATAAGCGCGTAAGTAAGTGCCACATAAACCACAGAAACACACACACACATGCGCACAAAGTGCACCTCACAAGAACCCCACTGCCTGCTGCATCTCGAAGAAAGGCAGTCAGCAGTAAGTGCTGTATTTTCTGCATCATTTACTAACAAGCGCACATTGATGGCAATTTAATATACTTGCCACATAATTGCGGCTTACACTTGTGCCTCGTTGTTAATGATGGATTATGGCTCATGTAATGACAACTGGCCAGTCAAACTACCAGCCACATAGATAGCAAGAGTGAGCGAGAAAGAGAAAGAGAGAGAGAGAGATCGCAAGAGGGATAGAGAATTAGTGTGTTTAAGAGGAGCACTAGATTGAAGCAGCAGCAAATAACCTTAGATTATCAATGGGAAAAAGATGGGCTGCAGGCTGCATAGTTTGCCAGCGACATCATCAACAGCCGGAAGTGAGTGTCGCTTAACGTGGCCTGCCATCATAGACACAAGCACTGACAGCCGGAAGTTCAAGTCGGTGCCACAAAAATTTGAAAACTTTGTAAACAAAACTTTTGCGCTGTGCACTTTTGCTGCTGGCGCGAGACGAAACGAAAAACATCAGGCGACGATGCGCAGGACCTTTTGCTGCAACAACACACAACAAAATCAAAAATAGACAGCTGGTCATTCGACTTGGAGATACCCTGTACTTAGTCTGAAACAACCATTCCAGCTTGTATCTACACAAAACTAAACTTTGGACAGAAACGCTGCTTTCTTCCACTGCTTCAACACCAACAAAAACAGATTTGTAAATAACTTAAAGTTTCGCAAGGAAGTAAATTAAAAGCTCATCTAATTTTTAGAATATTTGGGAAGCGTGTATGGCTTCAATATGTTGTTCCATATTCATCGATATATTTGGTCTTTTTTGTGTAAGCTTGAAAAAAGGAGTCTTGAATACCACAACTTAATCTAGTTCATAATATAATATGCTTCATATATCTGTATTCGAGATGTGCTAAAAAAATTAGGTCCGACAACGATTTCTTAACAACTCATTGAAATAAAGCAGATTCAAGATGATACTCATATTCTCGATGGTCAGATTTGATCAACTAATTAAGAATATTTTATAAAATATTTGTTCGTTTTTTCAGTACAGCATTTTTTACCCAATTTTATGGGGTACAGGGTATACATAAAGAAAAGAATATGTACGCGAGTAACTGTTAATATATATGTCTCCATATATATCTATATAAGGGCGTATGTCTAACGGAACCCAGGGCTCATCCTGGCAGTTGCTTGTAAGCAGCTGTGCAAAAGTTTCCCACACGGCAAATGTGCTTATTGCACTACTTCTTGGCCCAAAACTTGCTGCTCCAAAGAGGGGCACGCGGCAAGGAGCAGATGGTGGATGGGGAGGGGGGGGGAGGCAAAAGTACTCTCTCGCTCAGCATACAACAGCAAAGCTTTCATCAATTGTCCAGCGGATGTTTGGTTCAGCAGTCGTCCTCGTCCTCGTTCTCGTCCTCATGCTCGTCGTCATCGTCCTTTTGGCTTCCGGCGTGCTCGTCTACATCCGCCTGGAAGCGTCACGCCCATATGCCGATCAAAGCTAACTGCACTTCAAAAATAGCTTCTATCTTGCAACGCGCCACAGAAAGAAGAAAACTGCTTTGTAAACATTATGCCCCCCACTGTCCCCTCAACATTTTCACCTCCACGCTGCGTTGCGCATTTTGCATTTTATTTAAAAAAAAATGCTGCAAGTTTTCCAACTTGCCCCCTGCCCTTGCTTTTGTTGTTGTTGCTGCTGGTGCTGCTTTTATGTACAATCGTAATAACTATCTCAGCGAGTGTTTGAAATGCGTTTACCGAAAACTTTTACAGCTGCCAGCGCAAGAATGTTTATACTTTTGCATTTTTGTGTGTGCGACTTCTAGCGCAAGAAAATGATGCAAGTTGATGCAACAAAATGAAAAAAAATGTGCAGCAAAAGGAGGCAGCAGTGAATAAAGTTGGAAGTGGCAGCCAGCACGTACTTATGTTAGTTGTAAATAAATAGTATGTAGTTGCATCTGTGCAACGTGCAACTGGCAACTGGTGACTGGCAACAACAGTGTCGCTGGCTAAGTAATATTTAAATTGCCGCTCAAAAGTACGCAACAACCCTTATATCCGTGCCTCCCAAAAGTTGCGCATACGACCGAATGGCCTGAAGTTATTTAAGGTGAACAGCAAATGCAATTAACAATTTTAAGTGCCTTAGGTATTTTTAATTTCGCAAATATTTGTTACTACTGAAAATCCTATTTTCTATAAAGCTGAAAATTAAAATTTTCAATATAGTATAACACTGTGCTAAGTGAATTAATTACAAATTTCAGCTCTGTTTTTTGAACCCAATGGGGTGGATTTTTAAACAAGTGCAGGTGCAAATTTCACATAATGAGTTTAAAGTTCATTGAACAATAATATTCTATTAGTATGTAAAATTTTCCATAGCCAAATACAATTATTTTATAAGAGCGGCAAAAAGTTCAACAAATCGATTCAAGAAAATGGAAATGCAATTAGAAAATTATATATAATGCTTGCTCTTTTTAAATCTCTGCAGATACATATATTCGAAGGATTTGATTTTATGCTAAGTGCATTGAAAAATAGTTTTATTATTTCTGCACGGTTTCGATTTCGAAATCGTCGCCACTTCGCACAACTGTTACATAAGCGTTGCTCATACGGCACGGGACTCGTGTATTTGTGCCCCAAAATCGCATGCAATTAACATAATATCAAGCAGAAATATGGCATTGGATTTGTCTGTTTGGGCATTGGTTGCACGTTGCCCGCATCATTTGGCAGAAAGTAAATCACAATAAATTAGGAGAGCAGACGACAGCAATATATTTGAATTTGTGTATGTTTGTGCGTGTGTGTGTGTGTGTGAAAGCAGGAGCTATCATGTGCTCGTGCCTAAATTAAATGATTAACAAGATTATTTACGGCACGCGCCGTTAGCCAAATTGACCAAAAGCGAAAGCCACCAGTTTTTGTCTGGTGGGGCACTGGTTAAGGGGGTGGTGAGTGGTACGGGAGGTGGTGCGTGCACAACTGGTAAGTTTACGTATGTTGTTGCACAAATAACGCGGTCAACAGAACGCGACGCACGCTACCCGTTTCAACGGTTCAAGGACATGCGGAAACGGATGTACAGCTTGTGGCGGTATTTTTATTGTTGATGTTCTTGCTGTTTATTCCTTTTGTTGCTGTAGCTTTCGGCACGTAAATTGCCGTGTCCAGGAGCAACGGTCAATTGCTTTACTCAAACAGACGATGGCAAACGATGGCGCTTGTTTTGTTTGCTGATTGCGCAAATATTTGCGCAGGCATTAAAAGAAGAATTGATGGTCAAACAAGGTGTGTGGCAAGGGTGCCAAGCGAGCCGCGGAATGGTCAACAGAGGATCGCCACGTCGACGTCTGTCGGCCGCAATATAAATTTAAATATTAACGCCAACTTAACGGCAATGAGTCTGTGGGTTTTTTGTTTCAACCTCCACTGACTTCTTGACCGCCGCCGCGGGCCAAACGTTTGCCTTAATGCTAACAGCCTCGTTACTTTTTATTGCACGCACAGCGCGCTATTTGATGAGGGTCGCGGGGTGAGAGAGGGTAGCTGCGTAAGGAATTCCGTTTAGTCATTAAGAAGCAGCAAAAAAAATACCAAATATAAAAGAAAAGGTACGAAAATTGTGATTATGAACACAAATTTGCGCTTAAATTTTGGGCATTAGTTGAGCGTTGTGGGGCAGTGTAAAATGTGGGGGTGTTGCGCATTTTTATTAAAAAAGTGCAAAGTCATTAAATTTTATTACAAGTTAAATTTTTCAATAAGCCAAAAGCCCCAAACGGCGCAATGCGAGCCACTCGTAGGTTTTAGCTCAATTAAAGACAAGATGGGAATAGCCCGGCCAACAATTGCCGCGGTTTAAAATTCAACGCGAATAACTGAAATGCTCCATTTTGGCTTAGACAAATACTTAACCAGCTATGTGTACTTAAGCTTTTATGGGATTTTATTTGGGTTAGAATTATTTAAGCAGATGGCTGTAAATAACTGCTTCGGCTATGAAAATACATACTTAATTTAATTTATCTACCATTGAACGGGAATATATATTAAAAGCCCAAATAAATGTAATATACATTTTGAGCGTTGTTGAGTCTATCGGGTTAAACATATTTTAGGGCCTGTGGGCCAATGTGGGACCTTGAGTAAGTTGTTGCGTGCAAGTCAGAATTGATAGGTAGGTATCATAAACAATCAGATCAGTCAATCAGCGACTATCAGTTTCACAAATAGGACGGTGTGAATTTTAGATGAGCTGGTCTAATTATGGTTCTTACAATGAATCCAAACAGATGCTTTGCTGTCGAAATCATGCTGGGAAACATTCATCATCATTCAAATCCTGTACCTGTTGACGTATAGGATTTTGGATGACAGCTGCGGAAATTCGATTAGCAAGAATTGGCAGGACTTGTAACATCTGCGCATAATAATAAATTTGGTTGGTTCAATAAGCAAAGGACATACCCAGGAAAGGTATATTGTGAGTATAATGCTTATATATTGTGAGTGTAATTCTTAAGTGGTTTGCCTAATTACTCTTTTAACCAATGCAAAGAAGATTCAACGAAATGATTCTCTGTCGCATTTAGCCCTTAGTTAAGTTTTCGTTGCACCAGCCGCACTATCCAAAAAACTCTTTACCATGCAATTTATTTGCTAAGCTTGTTCTGTGTATTATAATGCCACAAGGCTTCCGCTTAAGCGTGAAGCAATAAAATGCAAATTTGTATTTTTTGCTTAAGCATATTAAAAAATAAAAGGCACCTGCAGATGTTGATACTCGCTGCACAAATATACGAAAATAAATTACATTTATAGTGGCTTTGGCGTACACTTTAGCGAGTAGCATACCTACCCTAACACCCACACACACACACACACAGACACACAGACTCACGCAAATGCATACACACACTCAGCATACACACATATAAAACAGGGATATTCTTAAGCCCCTTTTTTAAAAGTATGCCATTTATGACATCCGTGCACCGAAAAGAAGCAGACAAAAAATCTGTTAGAGCTGAAAACAAAAACAAAAGCAACTCGGCCGATTTGCTGTTTGTTGAAGACTAGATACCCTCTTAGAATTATCAATTAAATATGATATCTGCCTAAAATAATAAAATATCTAGACAAAAGCAATAATAAATGAAAGACTTCGGTTTCTATATAATGTATATTTTCTGGAATTCTTTTGAGCAAAGCTGGTGGAATAATTGATTTTGTTTTAGACAAAAACTCAACTTTTTCTAAGATTCTTTTAATGAAAATAATCTAGTCCGAAAGTATTTGTTACATCTGGCTATATTCTCAACTTTGTTAATTTCCATTCAAATTTCTAGCCAAAGTGAACTAAATTTCTTACTGAAATCTTTTAAATGCACGCATAAGTTAAAATACCCATTGTGAAGTGTATGAAAAAGTGGCAACGCATAAAAACCATAATAAATGCCTTACTCTCAGCGCTATTGTTTTCGGCTATGAGCGTCTGGGACTACAGACTACAGACTAAGGACTATGATTTTCGTTTGTCATCTTTTAATGGTGCAATTAGAGCACACAAAATGCGTTTGCTGAAAGCTGAGCTGCGGTTGCTGCTGTTGCTGCTGTTGCTGTCGGTGTCGCTGGCATCATAAAGGATTTTTAATAATAGCGCCAAATTACAATAGGCAGCCGCACAAAACAAAACAAACACACAGATAACGCACATGTATATGTGTGAGTGTGTGTGCTTGTGTGTACAAGCAAATTGCGTATACGCCGTGGCACTTTGAAACAAAAGCCACGACAATGCGATAGATAGTGGGAGTATCCCTTCTGCTGCTGCTGTTTTCTACTGCTTTTGCTTTCGCAATTTCTTTGCTCTTGCCTGTTTGGTGTAATTTGATGCGCTATTGTTTGCCGCATGCGTTTTTCATTGTCTTCGGCAACACTTCAGTGTCAGCTGATATTTTGGTTGCTTGCCTTAGTTCAGCTCTTGCTTAGCCATTGCTATGCAATTTTGTTGTAATTTATGCACGTATTGTTTCTTCATTTTGCGTGGCAGTTGTCATTAGTTTAGCATTGCAACGCCAGCTGCCTGAATTTATGGCAGCTGGCCCTAAGGCAAACTTTTGGCCGCAAGTTCATTTGCAGAAAACTTGCACGCCGAGAAATAGTTTTTGATACACGACATAATTCATTTAAAATAGTAACAGCAAGGTTTGTTCGTTGGGCAGAAAATTAAAGGGAAATATGCGAAAATGATTACAATTGCAGCTTTTAAAGACACAAAAGGTGGCCGGAAGTGCATTGAAAGTCGAGTCGCTTTTCCATGCAGCTCAATGAGCTGGATACGGAAATGCAAACGCAATAAATTATAGTCGTGCCGAATGAAGCGACACACATAGCATGGAATGAGGCTGAAGTGGCTCCCACAAGGATACTCTGGCCAACATAAATCCTTACGGAAATTTATGGTACGTTGAACTTAAAATGAAATACAATAAAATGTTGTGCATGCGGCTGCATTGCAACGAAGATGCGACATCCAAGAACGATATAAGCACAACAATGGGCTCACAACACATAGCAATAATAAAATTTATTAACGTTGAACAATTTTGCATTTCCTGACCACGGGCCATGCGGCGCAACGCAGGAAAATGATGTGAGCAAATGCTCAAACAAAGAAGCAATAAAATTAATGCTGAAGCATTATATTTTATATGCCTCTAAATGCATGCGTGTGTGTGTGTGCAATGAGGCATTAAAATGGCGCCTAAGAGCTAGCAATATGAATGAAGCCATAAGAGAGCAACGACACGAGAATTGTGTTAAGACATGGCTTGTCTTGTTTGAGACGCAACAACAGATTAAGGCTTATCAAGAAATATATTTTTGAATGAAGCTGATAAATGGACAATAGATGGGTCCTGCAACATCGGAAGTAATTGCTTTTGGTTCAGACGGCTTGTGGCGTATGAGAAACTATTTGTTTTTGAAAGTGGATTTAAGCTTCTCATGAAACGTGACGAGTATGCAGATCAAACAATATGAACATAGCTCACATTTAATTAAGACACCTTAAAGTACGAGCAGTTTCTTTATGATATTAAAAAGTCAATATATACTTTATGTACTTACTTTACATTTTGTTAGGTGGAAAATCCAAATCAAGTTTTGTAAATTGCTGTTAGCTACTTCAAAAAAGTATATCTTGGGAAAACGGAGTCAATGTAATAATCGATATTTAGAACATAATATTTAAAGTAAAAATGCTAAGACTAATATTATTTAAAGATTTCATATAAAATAGTTCATCTCAAATGCCTCCAAATTTCTTAAAGCTGTGCACTTTCTTAGTTGAAAATATTCTATCTTTTTTATTTAATTGAAAGTATGTGCATTTAAAAAATTTAGCTTTACTTATTATGAAAAATATTTTTTAATTTTTTTATTTCCTCACTTTGCAAAGAAATAATTAAATTACGATATTATTGCCTATCTGATAAATAAATTAACTAATTAAGATCAGGTTTAATTTGAAATTGGTCAAAAATAATGAAAAAATATTTCGATTTAAATTAAGTGCTTAACAATTAATTCAAATTTACGTACTTACTTCATTTTGCCAAGATATACTTATTTGTTTGGAATATGTTTGTTTAAAAAAATATTGGATTTTAATATATCATCAACTGGAACAATGTTCGCATCAGTTATTACAAGTTTGTATAAAAATTAGAGCCATGCTTGAGGATTGCCATTTTTGAAGCAAGCGATAAATTCGTTAAAAGTACATTTGAAAAATCCCCAAGTTCATTAAAGTATTTCAGATAGTTTGCAGGCGATAAAAATTGCGAGTGCTTGAGGCTAATTAGTGCAATAACATAGTTCAGGGGTGCGTGGGGCGCGTTTCTTGGGGTACGGTGATTTTGAGTTGAATGCAGGCGGCAAGCGATTCAAGGAGCAGTAGTAGGTGCACTGCGAATGCGACAGTGCAGTTGTGGGTGGCATTGCGGAAATTATAATTACAATTATAATCATAATTAGTGCAATTAAAACTTAAATCAAATTAAAATGTATTTTTTGGTTGTGCTCAATAAAAGGGCGGAATGAAAGAAATTGCAAAATTGTATAAGATGCTGCAGGTGAAAAGCTTCATAAAATTTTAGCTACTTGTAAGTTTTACTCATTTTTCAAAAACACAAATTGCAGTTAAAAAACTTAAAATATATTTAAAAAGTTCTCAAACTGTGGTCGCAACTTTCACATACACGAAACAAAATAAAAAAATGACAAAAAAAAAATAAACGGTGAAACCGAACGGAACGCAAACTTTGTTGTATGCAAATTACTTTAGGGTGCACATTAGAAACGCTAAGGGTGTTAAATTTCACGGCTAGTTATGTTGTCTGAAAAGCTACGATGCAAAGAACGAGACAGAAAAAAAGATGAATGTTAACGAAAACGAGACACGAGAACTGTACTGGGTGGGTGGTGGGTGGGTGATTGTGCTGTACTAATATAGCCTATTGTTCTTGCTGTTGGTGTTGTAAGCCTTGTGGCTATGTGTGTGTTCGTGTTTTTGTTGCAGTCTCTCTGTGAAGCGTATTAATACATTAACAAACTTAAATGGAACGTGAAATTATTAATTGCTGGCTTAATTAATTTATAATGAGTTTGGCCTGGCAGCTGTGCCGAGTCACAAACCATAAGCAAACCACAAATTTGTTGGTGCCTGGCAGATCGCCGCATTAAGTATACGCAATGTTGTGCGATGAATGATCGTGACAAAACATAAAATGCAGTACGTGCTGATGAGTGTGCGTGAGTGTGTGTAAACTAGACGTGGTGCACACTAAGTATTTTGGGTGTTTCTATGTGAGTATGTTTTTGTGTGAGTTAAATTCTAGGGCCCTTGTGTGGATTTGCTGCGGTGTCTTCTCAAGTTTCTTTTTTGTGAGCGGTTTTTTAAGCTGTGGCTATGTGTGGTATATATAGTATGTTTATATATAAAATTTGGTTTTGTTTTTGTATTTTTTTGGGGATCTCTTGTTGCGCTTCGCTGGTTATCACAGAACATTCAGTTAAAAATTACAATATGCATTGGATGATGCGTACACTATATATGTATGACTAGGTCGTATATTAATTGTCGTATATTTTAATAGGCAATATGTATATATATTGTATACAAGTACAAGTATAAGTATTAAAAATGATTTTTTTTTTTATTAAAGTAAATAAAATCCAAAAAACGTTCGTATATACGCCAGGGTTGCACCACATAACAAATCATGATCATATCATTATCAGGTCATCAAATTATTAGCTTGGTACAAGTACAATTAGTAGTAGTATTATATTATATGTATATTATGTAATTATGCTTATTAACTGTTAATGGTTTTAATTGTAAATTGTATGCGCAAATCACGATCATCAGCAGAACGAACGAACGAACGAGCGAAGGAACGAACGAAGAAACGAACGTAGCAATTTCCGGCGTTCTTTACGGTATAGGCGATTATGTATTTATATATGGATATAGATATAAATATATATATAAATATATATATATAAATGTGTATGTAGATGTAGATATAAATGACAATTCAATGTACATATCAAAGTAAAAAGTCAATCAATTCAGTTCATTCTCTTATTATTACATCATCAAAGGTCATCAAAAGTAAGAAAAATAATCATATACATAAATATATTCGTTATTATTTAGATATGTATATATATATATATATATAATTTATATATATGTTTGGTGTGTATTTATATAATTTGTTAGTTAAGCTCAATTCATCAATCCATATCAATTAAACAATTTACATGTATGCGTTTATGTAGATATATATTTTAAGAGAGAGACAGAGTGATAGAGAGACAAGAGATAAGAGAGGAAGAATACGGGGTAGGGCGCTCACCAAGTCCACATAAATTAAATTTTATTTAAAAACATTTCAACAGAATATTTAAATAGGCCTTCTTTATCTTCATCTAGCCTAGGGAAATAAAAATATGTATTTTTTTAATCATTTTTTTCCGTCTTTTTTTTACTATTTTTTTTACTGTCAGAAAGAGGGAAGTGAAAGAGGAGTTTCATATCTCTTGTTAGTGCTAATTAGCTTGATAATTGCCTTGAATTTTATATAATTATATCCCTACAGCCACATGTGTGAAATAAAATCTTACTTGGTGGGTGGGTATGCTGGGTGGGTGGGTTGCGTGTTTTCACAATCACTATAATCATAAGGGGCAACGCAGAAATTATACAAAATTAATTATAGTTTCGAGTTGAATAAAGTAAGTTCTATATGCAAGTTAAGACATTTGCCAAGGTGTCGTTGTAAATGTGTATGTGTGTGTGTGTGTGTATATATGTGTGTGGAAAGATGCTGCGTTGGTATAGGTGTGCGTTTAGACTGAGGTTATTGAGTTTTGGGACATTCCCTGAACACATGACAATTGCCAATTTGGCGAATGCATTTGTTGATTGCCAACAACAATCTCAACTGAAAGTACTTGCGGCTTATTGTTTGTGGGTGTTTGTTAACGAGTATGGAGTATTTTTTATTGTTTGTTATAAATTATAAGAATAAAAATATATATATATATATATATTTGTATTTATATTTTTCAATCAACTAACAGTGAGCGCACAGAGTTTAAAAAATTCATAACAAACGGAGCGAGCGCAGCTCTGGGCTTATGAATAAATCAGAACTGAAAAAAAATTTTATTGTTCCATCCATACACAAGAGACAGAGAGAGAGAGAGAGAATGTGTAAGAAAGAGAGAGAAAATTATCCAAACGTTTGCACAAGGCACACACACATACAGCGGCAAAAGGTGGAATGCGAATACAACGAACAAAATCAATAAATATTAATTATAATAATAATAATGCCCAATTCAATATTAATGGGAACTCAACTCAAAATTATTATAGCACACAAATGAGAAACATTATCACACACACTCGTACGCAATTAAATCGTATTTTTTTTTTATTATTAATATTAATATATTCTTTTTTCTGTTATAAATTTGTTCATCATTTAATGCGGTACTCAGTTTTCACTTCTACTGTTTTTTTTTTCAATTCTCTTGTTGTTTACGTTATAAATTAGATGATCTACATTATCCATAATTATCATATAAATGTTTTGTATAACTTATTTATTTAATTTTTATAGTTTTTTTTACTGAATTTGATTTTTTGTTTTTTTTATTGTGGTTTATTGAACTGCTTTGCAAACAATTCATGAAGATTTTTCTACATAAAATACAAACTGTTAAAATTGCAACACATGAGCTGAATGGAATTGATTAATAAACTAAAAATATTTTTTTTTTTTCACGCTACATGGTAATCGACATGACTTTATTTTCTATGCAGCTATGATCTGGATTAAAAACAAAATGTATGATGCATAACTTTAGCTATTATCAATGCTGAATAACTGATCTCAATTGCATATTCGCTAAGTAATTGAAAAACTGCTATATTTAAGTCCAGGACTCGATCTTGGAATACAAAATGTTAGTAATTAGTGCTCTTTTTATATAGTTTGTTGTCTGTTGGCTTGACCGCAATTCTAAATTGAAAAAACCAAAAATGAAAAATGTAGAAAATAAGTTTTTTTTATTGAAAATCAACTTCGGTTGCTTGTCAGTTGCAAATAAATATATGTATGAATAATTTTATTTAATATACACTTAGTAATAAAAATTAAATACACGGTGCACACATTTACATTGCATTTCACTTTAGATTCAAACATCATATTCATCATCATCAATATTATCATTATTATGCACTGGGCCATTTGGCCCATTGTCCTTCGTGATTTCAATTTTAATTGGCTTCTTCAAAGACGCTGTTTCATATATCTTTACTTTAAACTAAAAGGCATATGTAGTGTAGCTCAATTATTAAAATTAAAACATTGATCAGGTTAAAATTGGTAGCATATAAAAAAGGGTGACCTAATACATGTATGTAGTTAGACTTATAAATATAAAATTAACATAATAACATATAAATCAAAACAAATAACCAAGCATAGCGCCATATAAGAAATTAAATTGGTAATCAAAATGGTTGCGATTCATATCAGGGGAATATTAAATTATATATAAATGCATTTCAGTTCGTTTCGGTTTTTTCCGACCATACAATACAAAAAGTGCCACATTTAATATGGACAACAAAAATAATAATGTAATGAACGTGTCGTGAAGAACTTCTGTAATTTCATAGTGCATCAGGCTCAATTCTCTGTTTCTCGCTATTTTTATAGCGCAAATATTTATTAACATTTTTAATTTTTTAAAAAAGTAAATAATAATATACGCAAAAAAAGAAGCTCATTTTAATGACCGGCAGCAAAATGAAATTATAATAATTGCGCTTTATATATTTATATATATATATATGTAGCCTTTTGTTGTTGCTGTTTGTATTTATTATTGTTTGCACTGCGATGCATTTGATTTGTTTGTGGTTCGAAGTGGACTTTGAAGTGGTTTGACTTCGGGTGGGCCATAAATGCTAGTGAAGGTTTTTTTACTTTGGGTTGAAAATGCTATTGCTCTCAGGTTTAATTGGCTGTAATTAAGAATTATAATTGACCACTGGCAAATTTAATGCTTTAATGCACTGTTATCGAGTTGATGGCCCGTGAAATGAGTATTATATTTAAATGCACTTGTTATTCTTACACATGAAATACTATGTCAAATTTGATATGAAAAAAGAATAAAGAAAAGTTGTTACCGAGCAAACTTTGCAGCAGACAAGAGTCAACGAAAGTGCGCTTTACAGGTTGCAAGTGTGTGTGTGTGTGTGAGTGTGCGTGTGTGAGTGTGCGTGTGTGAATGTGAGTGTGTGCCAAGTGTAGTTGCGCTATGTGTGAGTGTCTGTGTTTGTTTGTGTGTGAGTGCGCATGTGTGCTGGCCAAAATATGCATAAAAGTACCTGTCGCCTGAATTTTTGGCCAAAATATGCATTTCGCTGCTGAGCCAGTCAGGATTATCGCTTGGCACTTACTTAACTTAAACTTGAGTTGCAAAAACTTTTGCATTATTTTTCAGCTGCTTGCCGAAACTCGGCGCAATTAATTGAATACGTTATTAGCAGACACAACTAATGCAGCCGCGTCTCAAGAACGGGAAGAAAGCATTTTAAATTATGTGGCAAACAGCTGCAAACGAAAGTTGGCATACTTTTCGAAAAATGCAGAAACATGCAAGATGCCAGGCAAAGAGTGAGGGGTAAGCTCTTGAGTTTTGCACTCGGAGGCTGCTTTGTTTGGCAGTAAATTGCGTAATGATGCAATGAAATGCTTTTATTGAATTCAACTCTTAACAAATTGCATGAAATGTTAACTGATGGTCACGAAAGGAGTAAAACGAATAGCAGCGTAACGACAATAAAGTTGTGCCAGTTGTCCGGAAAGCATTTTCGACTAATAGTCTAGCAGCACTTGTGTGCGAAAGGGGGGCGGGGGGGGAGGCGTGGTTAAGTGAAAGTTTTGATTTATGTACTGAGGGCAAGTTTTGTGGTGCGTGTCTGCGATGGCTGGCATTTTATTTATGAGTCCTGTTAGCTTAGTTTTTATTCCATAAATATGTTGCGCAAACAAACAAAAATTGAGTCAAAATAAACGTAAGCTATCCTGGAAGTATTAATTACAATTTACCAGAAAATTGTATTCATGAAATAGAAATTATGACATCATTTTAAAGTACACATAAACGCAAGCGCACATTCACACTCAGACAGAGGTACACACACACAGGCAGACAGACAGCACAGCATGCCGCATGAGCAGATACAAATGTAAAACAACAGAAAATACAAAAAACAAATGTGGAAAAATGAAAAACTAGTGTATAAGCATAGTAAACAAGTAATAAAGTAAGGCACAGGAAGACTTTGCCTTTTATTATGATGTATTCTGTTAGGGGGACTAATAAAACACAAAATGCTTGGGTAGATATTATGAACACATACATATACAAATGCTTGCATGTTTGCATGTGTGTGTGTGTGTGTGTATTTTATAAAGTGCAACAAAATCGGACGCATGAGGACAATAAAAACTTTGGCAGCAACACAAGAAAATCTCGTTAGAAAAATGAAAAATATGAAAATTTGATATTTAAAGAATTGTTTACAATTACACATTTGCATCACTGGATCTGGTTTACAGTTAAATGCTATTTACTTTTTTATCGTTGCGGCGCTTAGCCTGGCTCATACAAAAACATGCCTCAACTCTCAAAGATAGAAAAAACGAATACACACAAGTTAAACAAAAAGCTAACAATTAATATGAAAAATGAAATTAACACAAATTAGTTGATGGTTGTTAATCAAAAGTGAAACATGTTGCATGTTGCATGTTGTACAAAATGGTAGCGACACTCGCAAAAAGTCGCGTGCAAAAGTCAGGCACAAAATGTTTCGAGCTGGAACTGATTTGGGAACTGGGTTAGGTTATGTTTAAAGAGAGTGGGGTGAAGGGGTCGGTGGGGAGATGCACAGTGGTTGCCGTAATTGCTGATTCCGTTGCTTTTATTAGACACAGAACAAACTTTAAGTTTAACTAAAAAAAAGTGGAAAAAAAACAAACAGAAAGGCAAACAAAACACAAACAATCAAATTTGTAGATCGCAGAACTGTATCGTTAAGAATTTCGATTTTGAGAGTTACCAAAGAGAATGCACGAAATGCATGGAGCACATACATTGTTACGGATAATTATTAATATATAGTGGTATGCAGAGATATTACTGGTTACTTGCTTTGATTTTGATGTTTTACATATTGGTAATATTTTTTTTTTGTAATTTTGATTTTTTTTTTTTTTTTGGGGTATACATTCCGTTGGCAATTCGATGTAATTGTGATAAAATTATTACATATGTGTATATGTAAGTGTGTGGGTGTGTAAGTGTGTGAGTGTGTTTGGTGTTTTTGCTTTCACAACCCATCGTGAATCTCATTGAATAAATTTCAGTATATAAGTATTAAAGAACTAATAGTAAATAAACATAAACTAAATTAACATTAGCACATTTTAAAAATAATACGAGACGAATGCAGCAAGATGTCCTAAGTAAAAATACTAAGTATCATACTGATTACTTAATCATACAAGTAAATGTTAAATGGTGCAGCTGAGGCTGCGCTTTTTGGTTGCCTGTTGCTGTTTTTATTTTATTTTTATATAGTTTGTTTGTTTGTTTTGTTGCATAATTGAAACAAATTGTAAACACGAAAATGGGGGAAAAAGTATATAGTATATATATATATGTTGAATATAAATGTGTTGTTGGTGCGCGCAAATCGCGGCAGTTTTTGTTTTGAGTCTCAAGTTGTGTAAATTAGCAGTTAGTACTTTTCTCTGTGTTATGTATATAGTGGCAGTATCTGTGTGTGTGTGTGTGTGTATGTCGTTGTTCGACTTTTCTCTATAAATTCACAAGTGCTACAGCAGTCTTCTTCTTCTTATCAAACCCTGTTTAAGGAAACCCATTCAAGCAAAATAATTTAATTGCAAATGTCAGTTACTTTAGTTTAATCAAACGTGTAATTAACTCACATCTAATTAGCATAACAAATTTTCCCCAATCAATTCGAGTTGTTGTTGTCTCTGTTTCTCTCTCTGATAAGCAATGAAATGGTTTATGCCACAATAGACTGATGCAACACCGATAGCATTCTGAGTCAAGCTGCAAAACCAGCCAGATTATTACGCTGCATCAAAGAAATTTAAATTTGACTTTCATTAATTTATATATGTATATAGAGTGCCCCATGATGGCAAGGTTGATGATGTTAAGATGCGAGAAACGGATTAATGAAGTGGGAGGGGTGGTGCGGCATGCAGCAGCAACAACTGCCGATAAGTTGATGGTCAGTCATAAAGTATGCCATGAATTATTATTGTTGCTGTTGTGCAAAAAGCAAATAGCAATTGAAATGGCTGTTGAGGTCCCCAGCCAGAATCAACACGATGCAAACCGCGCCTGTGCCTTTATGCATAATGCAGCAATTGCTGTTGTCAACCGGCCAGGCTGCCAGCTTGCCACTGTGCAACAGCACTGGGCTCCTCTCCTTTTTTGGGGCAGCTGCCAGCCAGTAAATTAAGCGGAAAAGTGTGCTGGCTGCCCAACAATAACAGCAACAGAAAGAAGAGAGAGAAGAAAAAAAAGAAAAACCAGTTGAAAAATATTGCACACAAATGCAAACTGCTGCTTTGTGTTGGGAGGAGCGGTGCAAAGCGGGACGAGTTATTTGGGCCTGGCTCGTCTGGCAGAGCTATTTGCTGCAGTTGGGAATAACTCAGCCGCAAATGAGATAAATTGCGCGCACACAGATAATTGCATGGGCGAGCTTGCTGAAGGGGGGGCAGAAAATACGAGCACATGCAACATGCAATAATTTTTTTTTAATATGTAACCGCGTAACTTTCAAAAAGTAAGAAGCCAGTTTTAATATACATACATATATATTTTGTTTGCTGTCGCTACACAAATATTTATGCGATTTTCATTTCCTTTTAATTCATTTTATTTTGAGTAATGATTGCAAATATTGCGTATACGCACTGTGTGATGAATGTGGTGGAAATGAGACTGTCGCTTTTGCCGCCTGTCATTTGTTGCATTGCAATTAGTTGTAGTTGTATTTACAGTTGTTGCTCTTTAAAGTTCAACATGTTATTGATGTCACACATAGTAGGTGTTAATAAATAATATTGTTATATACTTCTGTCGGAAACATCCTTTTCGCTAATACGCTTTTGCCGCATTAATAAATTTAATTCGTTGACGTTACAGATTTTCATATTTAATGCGGTTTGTGATTAAATTCGCTGTTGTTGTTGTAAGTTTTATGTTCGTCCTGAAATACAGCGAACGTTTTAATTTCCAATATTTTCAAGTGGAAGCTCAAAATTGTAGTTACTTAACAATGATTTTTTTTTTTGTGTTAATTATTTTATTCAATTTTTCAATTCAACTCAATTGTTTTTAATTTGGAAAATTGTTCAGTTTATTTCTTTTCCAATTTCTGTGGCATATCTCAACATTATTTAGCATACGTATTGATAATAGATATCAAAGATCTGCAAGGAGTACGCTTTTAAGTACTAATCAGGATTAATCAACATTTTAATTTACAATTTATGAGGGTTTTTGATTCGCGCAATAGTTGGCTTTATTTTAAACGGAAATAAGTACAGCCTCGATACAAAATCTTTTGATTTTTAGAAAATTCTTCTTTAATTATTTTAAATACTTTTTAATATGCCAATCAAAAGGTTATATTTAAATTAATTAATTTATCCATAATTTCTTTTTAGCCACAACTGAGAGTTAGTATTTATATTTATTTTTCAACAAAACAAAAAAAAACAATTAATGAAATTTTTGCTCATTTCATATAAATTATATTAAAATTGTTCTCAAGAATACTCAAAATTACACTTTACTCATTGCAGAGGTCTGATAGGCATTCAATAACTTTTAGGATTGATGGATTATCTAATAGGCTAAACCGAAAAACTTAACAGCGCTGAGAACAATCGAATACTCGCATCTTATATGGTATATGTAAAAAGTGGTAACGATTAGCTTGAAGTTAAGTTCATCAAAATTCGATAATTTGTTGATTATCTTTTATGTAGGATAAATTTGGTTTACATTGTAGTATTCATGTAAGTAGTAGTAGTATGATTTGCCATATATCTATAAATTTGATTTATGCATTTTCTTCGATTTCGAATACACTTTCGAACTTGCAAGTAACTTGGCTAATTAATGTAAACGTTAATTGAATTGTATTATTGTCAGTAGTTTACGATAATGTATACCTAACTATACATACGAGTTTATGTACGTATGCTCTTCATTACATGACATAAAGTTCATGTACTTTTACACTCTAATCAACGGCAATGAATACATACATATATGAATACACAAATACGTTAACTTACACATATAGCTTACATTTACTGCATGGGATAGATACACATTGGTTAGCCCTATTTCTATACATTCGATTGCGTTGCTATTTGGGGGGGGGGGGGGGGGGGAGCGTTAATCCAATCAGTTGCGTTAACAATTTGTAATTGTGATTTCGACAAACGTAGACCCCAAAGCAATTCCATAAAATCAACCCACCTAAATATAGACAGGAGGCGTAGTCGAGGCTAACAAAATAACTCACATTTGGCTGTCGACAGGTGGACAGGGAGATGAGGTGCAGCAGCAACAGCAGCCTCAACTCCCCCCTTGGATCGATAGTAATTTAAACGTGCGCTAACATTCATATTCCAGTATAAAGGTCTCGGATGCGGATGCGGACGCTTTAGTTGCTGTTGGTGTTGCTGTTGCTAATGCCGCTGCTGTCGTTGCATGTTGCTGATGCAGCATCGTGGATCTGGGCACATTTACTTGTGACAACATTGCGGTTGCCGATAATTTGCCATTGTATGTGAGAACGCTGCCACCGCTGCTGCTGCTACTGCTGCTAACGCTGCTGCCGCTGGCCAAGCCATGACCATAATAGTTGAGCGCTGAGATTAGCGGAGCAGCGTTAGGTGTCATCTGCTGCTGCTGAGTGCGTCGTTGTGGCAACTGCTGCTGCTGTTTGACTATGTAGTCTGTTGCTGCAGTTGCGGGCGTTGTTGTTGCTGCATTGCGCAACGCTATGAAGCTGTCAAAATTGTCAGCCGTCGAGGAGGCGTTCGATGTGCTCGAGTTACGACGCGGCAACAAATGCAATTGCTGTTGCTGCTGTTGCAGTTGCTGCTGCTGTTGCTGCTGCTGTTGCTGCTTGGTTAGATTCAGTTTGTGCTGCTGCGACACGGATGAGTTCGATGATGATGAATTGGACAGTGAAGATGAGTTGACAGAATGTGCGGGTGGATGTTGCTGTTGATTTGCATAGTATTTGCGCATATGCTCCAGCATGTATCGATTGTTTGCGTTCGTATTTGTGTTTGAGCTGCCACCTGCTGGCGGCGTAGCTGCTACTGCACTTGTCGTTGGGAGGGGCTGCAACTGCTGCTGCTGCTGCTTGCTGCTGGTGGCATACAGCTCATCTGTGGTTGGCCTTAACAAACTAAGGCTGCCAACGCTTGTTGCTGTTAAAGCTGCCCCAGTTGCTGTTGCCGCTGCTATCGCTGCACGATTGCGCTTGTAGCAGGCCAAATTGCTGCTGCTGCTGTCTGCTTCCAGGCTGCCGGACATAAAGTGGCGCGCTAATGTTGTGGATGCGTCTGTTGTTGTTGCTGCTGTTGGATAGCTACGCGAATAGTGCGCTTCCATTAAGTCCGCACGTCTCTCCTTCGTAGCAAACAAGGCATCCGTCTCACCGCCACCTCCTCCAAAACCATAATATTCGCTGCGAACGTAAAGCATCTCCACGTCATCATTCCTGCTGCTGTTGTTGCTGATGCGCTCGAAGTCGCTGCGACTGCGTTGAAAGTGTGTCAAATAGTTTTCCCCCAAAGCTGTTTCCGCTGCAGTCTCCTCCACCTCTGCGTCTCCCTCTATTTTCTGCTGCTTTTCGCTGTCAACGGCAATTGCCTGTCGCTGCAAATGCTGATTGAGCGATTGATAGAATGTGCTCTCGGCTAGATTCTCATTATATACTGTTGCCGCTGTGCCCAGTTCAAGTTTCTGCTGTTGCTGCTGCTGCAGCTGTTGCTGTCGTTGATACCAATCGACATCATCATTGCACTCGTTGACATTGACGCGTATGCGTATATCACGCTCCATATAATCCGGCTCGTTAGTGGCCAAAGCCAATATTGCCTCCTTTTCATCATCGCCGCCATCATCATCAGCGTCATCATCATCATCTGTTTCGGGATCGTCATTGTAAAAGTAATGCGCTGACTTAGCGCTTTCGGCCAGCAATCGATCCTCGCTTTGTTCCAGAGCCATCGTATAACTATTTAGATTATCAAAATAATATTCACACATCTTATCGGGATGCTCATAGCGCAATTTTAAAGCAGATTGCTGCTGTTGTGGCTGCAACTGCGGTTGCTGTTGCTCCTCTATTGCTGGCTGCTTCTGATCGCCATCAGCTGCCGGCTTTGGGATTTCCCTTTTAGTCCCCGATGTTGGCCCACTAAATACTGATGCATAATCGGAGCTGCTTAACGAATCCGAGTTGTGATTGTGTTTTCTTGAGATGGGAAGTGTGCCCAAATTCTCATAGCAACTGTTGCTGTTTACAGCTATCTGATTATTCGCTTGCGACTGACTGCGCTTGTGGCGTCGTCGTGGCGTCTCGACCTGCTCCATCCCCTCCCTCTCCCTACAACGTTGTGCGGCTAAAGCTCGACGCTGAGCCCCGCTAACCCGACCCACAGAATGCGCCGACTGCTTACTGCTGCTCAACTGCTGTTCAAAATTCTGCTCCAGATAATGCTCGAGATAGTGTAGATTTTTGCTCAAATCTATCTCCGACTTGTAGCTCTTGTATATAGTCGCCTGTTTGCCAGCTGCATGCGCTGCAGCACAGCGCGACTCATAGCTGGATATATGTGCCCGATCGCTAATGAAGCGGAAACTTTCATCCTTGGCGAGGGTATGAAAACCGCTAAATTCGCTGGCATTGCCGCCGCTACTGCTTGCATCGCTGCTGCTGTTGTTGATCGCCTTGAAATTGCGGCACTTGTCCCTTATCTTTTGAATACCCTGGCGCGTCTTCGCTTGCAACCGCTCAAAGTAATTGGACTTGGGTGTGGTGGAGACGTGTCTTGGTGGGCGGTAGGCCGTGTGCTGTATTTCGTAGCCACCGCTGCCCGCCGCACGCATGCTTTGTATGCTCTGCGTTCGATTTGGATAGCGATAGCTGAGCTTTAATTTGGGTGCCAGCTGCTCATCGTGTTTCTGCAGCTTGCGCAGCGATAGCTGCTTGAATATTAGCGCCTTGGACCGTTTCGTTTTGCCAGTTGTGCTCCTCGTGTCCTCACTGAAGTCCTGCCTCTCAAAGCGACGCACGGGCACACCGTGCAAATAGTGATGATGACTGCTGCTATTAGTCTCTATTGTTGTTGTCGTTGTCGTTGTCGCCTCTTGGCGATTGCCCTCGAACAGCCGTCGCAATCCTTTTCCACTGCGTTGTGGTCGCGCTGAGCTGTTTGCGCTTCGCAGTCTTGGGTTAACGCCTAGCGTTAAAATCTCATCATCGTGAAATATGGAAAATGGATTCGTTATAACCGTCGAATTGTCGGGCGTTAAGTTGCTTACGGATCTAGTCTTAATGCCAGTTCTAGAATTACTTAAGGCTAATTGCTGCTTACTGTCTAATACAACTACAACTTTGGCTTCATTGTGCTGGTGCGGTTGTTGCTGGGTATATGGGATTGGTTGGGTGTGTGAATGTGCCATCAGATCTGTCTCGGATCTGTGGCGACGCAATTGGCGACGACGTCGCAAACGTCGCCGCTCCCTCAATGAGTTGCTCTGCTTGTGAAAGCGATAAAATGGATTATTGATGCTCAGCTTTTGCAGCAACAACTGTGTTTCCTCAGCGCTCAGCTGACCAGCTTCAGGCTGACCCACTGCTTGAACCACTGACTGCTCCTCGCTGGTTAAATTTAAATTTAAGAGCTTGCCGCTGGCAACTGTTGGCTTTAGCTCACAGTTCATATTGTTCTCTAGTTGCTGCTGTTGATGTTGCTTATTGCTGCTATTGCTGCTGTTGCTGTTGCTACTATTATTTTTGCTACTATTTAGCGTACTGTCTAGGCTTAAGCTATTCGAACTGTTGCTGCGTGCCAGCATATTGCTGCTGTTGCTGTTGCTGCTGTAGGCTTTGGCTAACTCTATTGTTTTGTTATTACTAATATTGGTCAGTGTTGTTGTCATTGTTGTTGCAGTCAATTCATTTGTTGTTGTGGTATTATCGTTATTGTTGTTGTTGGTGTTGGTGTTATTTGTGTGAGCATTACTATTATCATGTTCATGTTCATGTAGTTGTTGTTGTTGTTCTGGCTGTGGTTGATAGTGAAGCTCGTTGCTTTCGTTATCAACTGCCTGCTAGACCCTAGTGGGCGGTTGTAATATCATTGCAGCCATGCGTACCTTCATTGCCTCCGGCGATCCATGTCCCGCATACTGTTGCTGTTGAGCATGCTGTGATGCTGCATGCAATGCTGCTGCTGCCGCAGCTGCCTGCTGTTGTTGTTGTTGCTGCTGCTGGTGTTGCTGCTGCTGTTGATGTTGTTGTTGCTGCTGTTGCTGGTGATGATGGAAACCGGCGGGCGTTGTGTAAATTGAATCACCTTGGGGGCCACTTGTGCTATCCGAGCGTGATTTCAAATCAGCCTTTTCGCTGCAGGCAAAACAAAACAAGAAAGAGAAACGATAAAATTGTTAACGAAAATTTTCTGAGATAGAGCCGTAGTGACAATTGTGTTTTTGTCAGGGTGTGTGAAGCGGTGTGGGGAATCGATTTTTTATACTCTTACCTAGGGTATATTTGGACTCTGACGTTAAGATCTTTAGAGATATCTTATAATAAGAACTTAGTTATTCTCCAAAACTTCACAGTATTTGAGCGACAATTTTGCTATATTTTAATTAACTGCCTATAATTAATATAGGCATACTTGCATTACTTGCAATTTGACATCAACTTTTCTTGTAAGTTGCAAATATATAATAAATTTATGTGTTCAAGAGTATGCAATGTTTGGCATTGCAAAGAAAATGAATCTAGTTTCGTTTCATTGGTAAATTGAATGCCAATGGCATATCTAAATATTCAGCTATTTCATCTGCCTGTCGGCAACTGATTATTTGAAGCGACAGTGGGGAGCTTGGAATATTTAATATCCCCAAATCCCTGGAGGCAGCTTTCGCTTAATAAAGATTTTGTTTCGTTTTGATTGATACCAAATTGTATGAATTTCAAATTATTAGTTTTGGATGCTAGTGTTGCGGGCTGGTTTGCAGAGGTCGAATAAATAATGAATGCCATTGGAAATGTGGCTGTGACTGCTGCGTTCCCAAATATATATACAACGGAAATTCAAATCCATTTCCGCTGCAACAACACACACACACACACACATACTAAAAGGCGTTGCAATAATAGCGATTCAATGAAATTTTGTGATGTGTGCGTGTGTGTGCGCGGTGTGTGTATGGTCCGAGTGTGTGTGCTCCCATAAACGAAATATGGTAATTTTTAAATGGGGCAGTATGACGAGGCGGGACCATTGAAGCGGTGACCCAAACAACTGCCACAAACCCATTGCTCATGTGAGGGGGAGCTCCAATGAGCGATTGTTAAGGGGCGTGTTTGCTGTGGTATTTTTGTGTGTGTATGTGTGTGACGTTGCGAGGCACAACAGTGCAATATTTGTGAAAATGCCGGCTTTGCAGTATTGAATACATCATACATTGCACACTGGTGTTGAGCGATATTTGATATACCTGTGACTTTATAAAGTGAATCATAATATTAACAGCTGAGCCTTAGTAGTAGAAATACCTCTGAGTCATGATATTAACAGCTATTTTATTGGTATCAACAAGAGTTTTATTTTTGCAAATCGGGGTTTATTTACTATCGGGTTTCTTATCACAGATATTTGAAAGTAACTATGACTGTTACTTGTGATACAAAATTACAATATCGCTCATCTTCACTGTACGCAGACACACACACACACACACATAAATAGACAGGCAGACAGCTCGTTTTATTCATGGGTATGAGCGAGTGTGTATTTTTGTGTGTGCGGCCCTTTGGGACGCATAAATTGGCACGCCAGCGCCACCTGTTGGTTGCTGGTTGCGTTGTGCTGTGAGCTCCCTTTCATAAAAATGTATCATAACCGGCCATTTGTTGTGTGTGTGTGGCTGATGGTGTGTGTTTCGCTTCAACTTACCTGTCCTTATCCGATGATTTATAGCCAGTGGAACCTGCAAGGGCGAATAAAAAACAAAATAAAATGTATATAAGAAAACTCGTTCGTATCTTTTGCATATTTTATGCATGTATAGTTCATAAAGTGGATTGGCGCGCTATTTTAAAATTTTGCGAATTACTAATTCGCACGCTTATAGACAGATAGACGGACAGATAGATAGACAGACAGACAAATAGACATAGATAAATTGGAAGATGCACACATAGATACACAGATACATTTGTATCTGCAGCTACGTTTGACAAATGAGCCGTAAACTTATTGATGGCCAAAAGGTGTAATGTTGTCTAAAGCTGAATCAAGAGCGGGGTAATTTTGATGGATTTCGAGTAGATTAAATGGCGCGCATGTGTTTGGGAATGTGGATGTGGTGGGTTAGGTCGAAGCTTTAGCCCGGGATATTTGAAGGCAATTGAAGATCTGTCAAATGCCATTCGATAACTTTTGGCAAGTTGGACAGGCAGCTGTGCCTTTGCTCAAATTTCCCCGATTTGCCGCTGCTGTACAAATTGACATTTTGATTGACAATTGAGAAATTGCACCCCGTTGAAGAATCGAGGGATTCATTCTTATTTACGACTCAAGTTCACAGTTGTATTCTAGTCAACAGCAAAATTGGCCATACTCAAACAAATCCCTCAGCCTAAATTCCTTTCAATACCAGCCGCAAAACTTTCCAGTGGCACAGTGTACTTGAGCATGCTTCCGTTAAAAAGTTTCATTTGACGTAGCCTTTCTTTTTCTAACGAAATGGTTTTCCTTTTGCTGTTTGCAAATTGTTTACACAAATGTGCATTTTAATTGCGCGTTGAGAAAAGTTTTTGCGGCGCGATTTTGATTTCTAATTAGTAGCAGCCTTACTTCTAGTATTCGCTTTTTTCCCAAAAAAAAAGGAGAAGAAAGAATTCAACGACCTTAAACAGCAGACACATTAAAATCTAGTACTGTTATGAGGGCGGAGCAAAACAAGAATGCTGGTTAGTTCTTAGAGGACCTTAACCCTTTTGTGTTGGCCAACTGACCGCAGGCGCTGACGGCGCAAAACGCGCTAATGAATATTTTATGAGATTTATTTGAGTTTGAAAGAAAGAAAATGTTTTCAAAAAAAGAAGAGAAAAATATGCGCGGCTTTTCTATTGTTTTAGTTGTTGGGCGTTTTTTTTTTGCGCTTATTTTCTATGTTTTGGCTTTGCTGCAAGTTTCTGTGTATTTTATTTTATTTTTTTTTGCAATTAGTATGACAGCAAAATGTGGCGAAAAGTTCAACGCCATCTGGTGGCATAATGAGGAAAATGCTTTAATTATTGCGACGCGTTCGCTTTGAGGCGTTTGTAATTAATATGTTGTCCTGTTTGAGCTGGCGATTGTTTGCCAACCGTTGCAATTGTTGTCCCTGCTGTTGTTTTAAAAGCAAATTGAATTTTTATTTTTAATGAGCAGCTTTCCCGCTAACTTACCCTTGAAGCAGCACTTTTTGCTCTTTATGGCATAGATGCAGAGACAGATCAGGATTAAAATGGCGGCCATACAGCCGCCGGCAACGCCCAGCAAGTAGCTCATCTCCAAAGGTTCTGCGCGTTGCCAAAAGCATCAATTGGTCCAGTTCGTTGTTGTTTATATTCAATGGCGTTGATTGTGCAAGCATAAAAGGAATTTTAAATTGTATATATGGTACGCTTTTAATTGAAATAATTAATATATGCTGTTCGTATACAAAATATTTAACAACTTATTAATTCGCATGCATTGTAAATGTGAAATTTAATTAAACGGTGCCGATTTCAAGTGTCAAGTGGATTGCATTCACTATCTCATATCCATTAATAAATGTCAACAGAAATCTCTGCAAACACTTTTGTGAATATTTCATTTGTTTTGTGCTGTTACTTTAAAAGATAGTTGAAAGTATAAAACTATAAAATCTACTTCTATAACTTGCGTATTTTCCCAAGTGAAACTTGGAGTTGTTCCACAAGTACGGACACTGTTTTTTCTAAATACGATGATTAAAAGTGCAAATAAATAATCGAAAATAAATTTCCCCTAATTTAATGTATTATTATTTTCTAAAGTAGACAAAACTATTTTCTTATTACGTTTCTGTGACGACCAAATTATGTGTTTGCAAAAATATATTAAATATATATATATATATGAGTTGTATGTGTTTAAGTAAATAAAGGTGTTTTAATGATAGGAAAAATAAAGAAAACACTATGCACCTGCAAACGTACCCTCCACAATCAAATGAATGGCATGACGATCGGTGCCCCGCTCGTTCTCCACCACAAGATAGTAGGGTCGCGAGTCGTGCTCATCTGTGTGGTGAATGTGCAACGTGGACAGGTAGCAATCCTCCCGCGTATCCTGCAGCAAATCATCGGCACGGAAGCGATCTAAAAGGGTACGAAAAAATAATATTTTACGCCCATAAATTAAATTCTCGCTAAATGTCGCGCCTTTCAATTTGATATTCGATGAGTATGTAAAAAAAAATAAAGATTTGGACATTTAAATGTCAGTGAGGAATGTGGCACATGCGCAACAAGCAGCTGCATGTGTTTGGCATGCAATTCGCTTCATTTGATTGCTGTCAGTGGCAAGTACGCAGGATTACACGCACGGAGAGACAGCAGACAGACAGACAGATGACTACAGGACACCGAGAACAGCCCGGATACGCACGCAGACAAGCTGAAAATGAAGAGTAATGCGCGAGATTTGTTTGGTAGCTGCAGCTAGAGATGGATCCGCTGCTGGAAAGATGCAATGCAATGCAGTTTAAAAGTGAAAAACGAGCTACACATATTGCAGCTGGATTCGGGTTGCTGGCGTGTCGTTGTCTTTTAGAACCAGGATTACCGGCAGCTGACATTGAGGGTAGCCCCCCACTCTGTGGTCGGCCGCCAATGCTAATGCCATACTAGAGCCCCCAACATGGTGCTTGGCATTCGTCTGATTTTGACATCGTCTCTGGACGTGTAATTTGTCTTGATTTGTGCGAAACACGTCCCACTGTCGGCTCTCGGCTGTCTGCTGTTTAGCCACACGTAGCATACAACACACGCGCAATGTTTGTTCAATGTCAAATTTGCGGAAAAGGTTTGTTAATGAGCACTCAGGCGTGCAGTCCAGGACGGCAAAGACACACGCCATGACGTGACTTGCATTGTGTTTGATGCGCTGCTGCGTTAATTGAGCTGCGGCTTATTGAAATAGAAAAAACAACTACAGCAAAGCACATCTTTAATTGCATTTGCGGCAAAATGAAGCGCACTCGTTACGTGTGCATCTGTGTGTAAATATACGCACCTATGCCCGAGCCGGCCTCCAAACGCAGCGAGCCCCATTCCCAGGCAACTCGCAGTGGACGAGGATCCGCACAAACGACCATTGTCAGACTGGCGGGTTCGCCGCGTTTCACAGACACCGTGTGCATGGAGGGATGTAGACGAAGCACTTGCGGTGCGCCTGCAAAAATAAATAAAAATTTTACAAATTAATCAGATTAGTTACGCATTTTGCTGCGTTTTACACCAACAGACATAATTACTCATACGCCATGTACGCGACTAAATTAATTGGAATTCATTTTACTGGGTCAGTCGAATTATTACTATATTTATTAAATTTATATCTGGTAAAGTACTTGGCATGTGCTGTTTGTGTTGGTTCACTTTGTGTAACAACCATTTTGTACAAAATTTTGTTTAGCTTTCATTTCTCGCATGTGTCTCAGCTAATTCATGATATTTAATATTAAAACAAATATTGAAATTAAAAAAATGTGATTTTCCAACCAAATGTATCACTTAGATTAAAAAAAAAGTATATGCAAATGACAAATACATTTATATACCTAATAAATGTGGTTATTCGCAATACTTGTTTTTCTGCTATTTCCATGTTTAAATTAATTAATTATATTTACGACTGTTACTAATAAATAAAAAATATTACTTGCATATATAAATTTGAAATGTGCAGTTTTAAAAACTAAAAGTTGAATAGGGGTCAGCGGCAATTATTTAATATGAAAAAATAAATTTTTTTTTTCAGTAAAATGTCTGGTGTAAAACCATTTTTCTCTTCTGTTAATTTTCTACGAGCTCAACTTTTAAAAATTGAAAAAATTGGCTACCTGCCAAATTGTACACATTTGTCAACATCTTCTTAGACATATTTTGTTAAGCATGTCCTTGGGAACCCGAATCTGGCACGCTTTCAAAAATGTGTTGAAAGCTAGGGTAAATGTTGACGAACATTATTGCCAGTTGGGTATATGCAGTGCTGCATATAATGAGCTGTGTGTTTTTTTTTTTAATTTCTTTTTTGTTGGTAAGTTTTGCTGTTGTTGTTAGTTAGTTCATTAGTTATCCCACACATATACATAGACGAACGTGTATATAGATGACGTGCACACAGTTTCTTTTTTTTTACCATATACAGATACATACAACATATAACATATAGCATACAGCACATAGCACTTTTTTCCTGGCCGGCTAGGCTAAATTGCTCGTGTCCTTGGTTGGTCATAAATTATGTACGTGCTGTGGTATTCAGCACTAAATTTAAATATATATATTTTTTTTTTCCGCTCTTTCCTTCTTTTCGCTGCTCGTCGCTGGCCGGCGGCTATGTTGGCCACGGCAGTTGTTTTATTCAACCGTTTTTTCCGCGCTCCTAGTATCATTTTTACTTTTTTTTTTTTGTTGGTTTTTTGGTAGCATTTTTTGTATGTTCTCCTTGTGTTTTTTGTTATGGTCATAAGTTCATTTTGATTTTGTGTTACATTTTGGTTTAGTCTGTTGCAAACGCCAGTTGCCGCTTGGTAAATTTGTGCTGTGCGACCAGCGGCGCCTGCAGCCGCCAAGTTGTGTGGGGAGCGACAAGAGGCGAGTGGAGAATTATAGGAGGGGGTGGCAAGGACAAAGGGGAGTGGAACTGACAAAAATCGCAGGCGCTTAAAATGTTTTCGACGCGTTTTCCGGTTGCAGTTTTAATGGAGTTTTGTGTTATTTAAAGTGAGCATTAGTTGCAGGGGGAAAAGATAGAGAGAGAGAGAGGGAAAGTAGAAGTACGGGTAGGTGAGCAAGTAAGTAAGCTGGGCTCACATGGTGCACACGTTTGGCTGTTTCTTTTAACAGGGCTGTAAATTTGAGAGAGTGGCCATAACTTTTATGTTGCTGTTGTCGCTGGTCATCAGCTTGCCTAACAGTTGCTCACATTGTTTGCCTACTCGTAACTCATTTTTCAGAACATTTTGTGTATACTTTTTTCTTTTTGCCAATTTGTACACAAGCTTTTTCTTGTATGCCTGGGGCTTTTTATTTCATATTTTCTCTGGCGACAGTTGTGGCTGTAGTCATATTTTGTGGTGCTGCGGCTTTTGCGGTTGTGCCCGCAGCAGCAACATGTACATAAAACATTGCTGTTCATGTGTACATATATATTTGTACGTTTTTCTCACACTTACCCACAACTTGCAGCGAGACTGGGTCTGATATGGCAACCCGCTCCTGGCCATTGATGTAGCTGGTAGCCCGACACTCATATTCGCCCTGATACTCATAGGTGACATTATCTATGACCAGACGAGGCTCGTTGCCACGCTCCACGTACTTAGAGCCATGCGACATTCTGCAAGTATAAGTCGAAAAAAAAGGTATAAAATATAAATTTATGGGATTTGTATCAATTTGGCTTTCCTACCTATTCGCAATGTATCATATTAATATTTCAATTAGAAATGAATATGCTTAAGTTAAGGAGAAAAGGCTATAAAGTCTGAACTTTTTACAGATAAAAAATATGACGAAATTATTCTGGAATAAATAAAATAGAATACAAATATTTACTTAAATTTACACACAAAAACTCCTACTTCACCCCTAGTTCATAGGGTCTGAGTTTTGCAATTGAATTAATTTCAAGATTACATATAAAAAAGTTAACTTCAGATTTATTGTATTTTTGAGAGCTATTTTAGCTTTGCGCTTTTCTTTTCCATTTTGTTTACTTGTCTTTTTTTGCTGTTTGCTTGAGTAAACTTTTTGAACAGCAAGCCGATTGGGAAAAATGCAACAGCCAAATTGCGATGGGGATGGGATGGGGCAACTACTGTTGCCACTGCTGCAGTTCTGAGCAGTAATATTGAAAATTGCGTTTGTTGCTGCTCTTTGCAAGCAACAAATATTTGATACATTTTTTTTATATGAAAAATGCCTTTTATGCTGTAAAATGCTTTCAGCACACAACTCACAACCGCACCCCCAGCTTAAAAGAATTTTTGTGTGTGTGTGTGTGTGTGTGAAAAGACAAATTCCTCTGATATGCGCACATAGCTGTGTCTGGCTCGATATTTTTCGCATTTTCCAGCTTAAAGCGCCAATAAGAGTGGACTGCGACTTCGACGCAATTAAAAGCAATAAATTAGAAAGCAATTTAAATGCAAATTCTGCACAGCAAATGAAGTCGCAAAAACTCGAAGAAAAAATAGTAAGTAAATAAATACAGAGGTGGAAACCTGAGTTCGCTAGGCGCTTCCTACTTTTCTATTCATCGCAGCTTTATGTTGGTTCCGTCGAAAATATCCACGTAAATCAAAGTGACATGGCCTTTCCGATGCCTTTAGTTTTCCCCATTGAAAATGCATTTACAAATTCAGGCTGTGTGGTTGCATTTGCATATGAGGCTGAGTGGTTGTGTGGGCTCAGGTCTCAGGTCTGGACATCGTTGGTCAGGTTTATTCCAAGCTGCAGAGGTAGCCTGTCAGCAGCGCACTCTATTGATTTATTACAACCACACATTGCCCCGTGTGGATTTTTTGCTTGGCACGCGCCATTTAATGTGTCTCAGGTGGATGGGTGGGGTTCGGTTGATTGGTGCTTGATTTTGGGTGATGCAACACGCGTGGAAATTAGTTTTCAACAATTGACATTCAACTTGAGATAAACACGCGCACGCACGGTTCATTAAGTCAACACGCCAGACCCGTTGCATGCCGCATTTGTTATTAGAATTTGACTGCTCTAGAAGCGCAAAACGCCACACCCACCACCTGCCTCCACACACTTGTAGGGACCGGTAGCTCAAACCAGCAAAATCACAAATCACGTACAGGCGCTGCTGTTTGCTGGAATTGGCGGGGGGCACTGTCAGATCTGAGCAGAAGATTTGACTTTTTTGCATGCCACAGCCACACATCCAAGGGGGTCTGGGGCATACTGCTTGATTTCTATATTCTTTTCACCTAACGACGTTTTTTATGCGCGACAATCTGATTGCAGAACGTCAACACGACTCAACATAGGAATTTTTAGTGACATTCGACAATTATTTAGTATAATAATTTTTTAACGAAAAATAAGGTAACCTAAAATTAAAAAAAATGGTTTTCATTGATTAGAAGTGAATGCCGCAATTAAAACCATAGTGTCGTTTGGACATATGCTATAGGAAAAGGTACGTGCTTTGATTATTACAACTGGCACTGGACGGACGAAATGTTGACTGACGAAAATGTGGAGAGATGAGTGTGCCACTGCTTTGCATAATAATACCCAAGAAGAAGCAGCTGCTGCAGTCAAAAGGCTGCCCCACAAGCTTCTCCCTCTCTCTCTCTCTCTCTCTCTCTCTCTGTTGCTGTCAATTTGTATGTCTTCTTTGCTGTATCTATTTCTCATTTTGTGCACAATTTCCGCTGCGCAGCTAATTAAAATGACGCAAACATCAAGTTTAATAGCGGGTGGACAGACTTCATGGCAGCTGTGCAACTGCTGCTACTGCTGTTGCTGCCACTGTTTGGAGTGCTGTTGCATGTTGCTTCGACTGGATGTGCGCCAAGTGCGCCAAGCGCAATAGGAAGCTCACCCGCATACAGGAAATTTCAATTACACTTCTACTTTATTTTCATATCTTTACAAAACTAACGCCATTTACATTTTTATTAGTAGCGCTTAAGTACTTTGTGGCTGAAGTATATTTATTATTTTTGAGTCGGTCGGTGAGCGAATGGCGTAGAATATTGATGTAGGATAAACACTTTAGTTGATACTCTGCACATCTACCCAGGTCGCTAGTTTAATAAAACGCTTTCAACATGTCAATTTCTTTTTCGATTGCACAACATATTTTTCTTCCAATTATTGGATAAAGATATATTAATAATAATAGTATTTATATTAAGTATCTATCAGTACATATAGAAAAATCATTAATATATTTTCAATCGAATAAAACTAAAATGCTTTTCACTAAATTAATTTGAATTTCTGCCAAACTAATCCATGTGTTGGGTAAGAGAAAGCTGGCTACCTTTGTAAACGATTTAGTTTTACACCATCGGCGTTTCATTAAAATTAGAAGTAGCGTTAGTGAATCATGATTTCAAAATATAAATATGTAATATTTCATTTGTCTACGAGTTGTGTAATGTTTGCATTTGCTGCTCGACTATTCGCTCTAATTGCAATCTTTCGTATACGCCGTATGCACTGCGTCAACAACATACAGAATATTAATGCCGCCAGCGCATATTAAAGTCTATATTGACATGAGGTGCAAATATAGAGCAGGCTCAACATGAAATCCTGTGGCTTAATTAACGCCACAGGGGAGTAGCCCAAATTGCGCATCTTGATGCAGTCTATTGCAGTATATTATACAAAACTCTGGCTGTGCCCGAAAGTATGCAACGCAAATAAGTTGTGCAGCCATCAGGTCGAGCATTGCACGGCTGACCACAGTGACGGGGTCTGCTGTTGGTCCATTAGACTTTTTACTCACCTCTGGACCCACTTATATGCCGGCATGGGATTGCCGTTGGCGACGCACTCGAAGGCGGCGGGACTGAACAGTGGCGCTGTGGTAAGACGATCCGGCCCGGCTGAAGTTATTTTCGGTGGATCTGTAGCAAAACAAACAGAGAAACGAAGAGTGTCAATACGAAACCAAAAAATAATAATAATTATGCCAAAATCTTTCCCAAGCAAAGACAAAAGGCAACGAAAACAACCAAAAACAACAACACAAGGCAACCGAGCAATATAAATACTACTCGTCCAACACAAGGACTCACATTTCACGTCCAACTGCACCGACAGCTGCTCCGAGGTGCCCACCGAGTTCTGTGCCTGGCAGGTGTATAAGCCAGCGTCGCGTCGTCCGACAGGACGTAACTGCAGCGTTTCCTAGGAAAAGGAAGTAGGACAGAGAGAGATGGCAATTTAATACAATTACAAATTTCTGCTACACTTAAGATAAATACGGCAAGCGACGTCGAACATTTTGTAGCAACATAAACAACGAGCTGCAAACCAACCAACCATCCAGCCAGCAAGCCAACCAGCAGAATGCCAAAATAGCAATCTTGGAAACGGAGCGTGGCAGAGGGATGGGTGGGGGAGGGGGTGAGAAAGTTTCTTGGCTTACCTGCAAGCTGGCTATCTCGGAGCGTCCGGCACGTCGCCAAACGATGCTGGCCGGCGGATTGGCATCGGCCACGCAGCGCAGCACAAGCGCATCCTTATCCTCTTCCAAGTCGATTTCCGGTGAGCCAATTAGACGAATGGTTGGCGCGTCTGCAAATGCACAAGAAGACAAGCACAGTCAAGTTGTGTCACTCAAGCAAAACAAGCACAACGAACGAAGTCAACAAAGCAGCAGTATCCTAACAATTCTACCATCCTAGCTGTTCCTTCCATCTTTGGGAGCCCCCAAATCTTGAATTGCTTAACAAAACAGGAAATTGCTGCAAATTGTGGCTAATTGAATTGTTACAGCTGTTTGCAATGTGTTTTTTAGTTTTGTGACTTTCCGTCAAGTCAAACTAAATGCAATCATCTCCCCAGCCATATCCAAGGAATGACGTCTAGCCAGACCGGAGTCTAAACTGTATTTTTCTTATACCCATTCAAAGTATGGCTTATACCCATGGGTATAATGAAGTTCTGCTGATGTATGTAAAAGGCGGAATTAGGCACATATGGCTATCCGCAATGATTATACTACACTGCTGTTATCTTTCTTCTCAATAACTTTCCAATTTATCTTAAAAACTGTAAAATATATTTCGTATAAATCAGATTTTGTTTATAGTACTGTCAAACAAGTTTTAACTTTAATTTTTTAAGCTATTATCAAGACTATATATGTATATATACTAGATATACACCAAGTTAAATTTTCTTCTGCATTAAAAATGTATCCTAAAGTGAAATGAAGCCAGCCAGCTTCTGGTTCTTTATTTATTAATAAAATATTATATAAAAATAAATATTAGTCGTTTCTCTCTTTCTATTTTATCTATTATCATTATTATTCTCTTCTGGGTAGCTTGGGGAATTTTACCTGTTGCATTCCATGGTATGTATGTTTATAAGCAGAGTGCGCTTAAGATTTAATGTCTAGATAGAGGGTATTTGTTAGATGAACACTATTATATAGACTGCTCGGTTATTTCGTTTTCTTATTTTCATGTTCTATTTATGGTTATATGGTTATAGGTTATCGAACTCACATTTGACATCCATGCGCGCCTCGACAGGCACCGATTTCGCCTCGTAATTTTCGTGGAAGGCTACACAGCGCAGCATGTCGCCATGACGCTCTCTCATTGCGGAGACCTGCACCACCGAGGTGGCTGACCAGGTGCGTGTATTATCCGGTTCGGTGGCATTCAGTTGCGGGTGGATGGGAGAGATTTCCTGGTCGCCTGTCGAGAGCAAATCGTTGAAATTAATTAACACGACAAATGTCACTGGCAGCTGGGTGGGATAACAGCTGCAATCAAAGGATAACAACACCACCCACTCACCCCAACCCTCCACCAGCCATAGAGCAGGCCATCACTTACCCAAGTACCATTTGAGCGTTGCAGGAGGATTACCATAATGTGAAGCGCATTTTACTGTTGCGATTGCGCCAGCATCCACCGTTATGTTGTGACCCGGCGGCAATGGGGCGCTCTCAAACTCCAGACGTGGACGTTGTGGCGCCACTGAAAGGATAGAGTGCATGTTTGTGTGTAAATTGGGAGGGAAATGGCATACACGGATTAGTTATAAGGCTTGCGGTCTACAATAAATGTCAACAGTGCGAGCAGCTCAGCTGCGACCCACCCGTTTTATTTGATATGCATTAGCTTAAATTAATTTGCTCTCGCTCCTTATCAAATAAAAAAACCACACATACAAAATTGGTTGATTGAATTTTGCATTCCGTGGATAAAATACTTTTCTTCATATGCATAATATGACTTAAATACTTTTCTAATCGTCCGAATAAAGATGTGCTCAATCGAAAGAATTTTGAAATAAATTCTTCCAATTATATACTATTTAATTGCTTTTCTTAAAAAAAGATGTACAAAAAAAAAACAGTTAGTTAAACTGAAAAAATCGAACATGTAAATGTTATTTGCGTTACAACTTATGCCATAATTTCGCATTCGTTGCCAAAAATACCCTTTACAAGCTTGAACTGAATTAATACTACCACTGGCTACATTTTCTGTCAGGCAGTTGCCACAAAATTAATCATACGCCACGTTGGGCGGTATTTTTAATACAATGCGAAATTGATTTCATTTGATGGACCAACACTTACCACGTACAACCAATCGCACCGGTTGACTGGTGAGCGCATCCTGTGCGGTAAAATCACTGGCCGTCACTTGGCATTCCCACAGTCCGTCGTCAAAGTCGAGCGTGGCGGAGCGTATCCACAGGGAGCAATCGCCGCCTATTTGCATGGGCGGCGGCGGATGCAGATCCAGATGTAAGGCGCCATTGCCGCTCAAGGGACGTGCGGCCCATTCGTATTTCTTCGGATAGATGCCAACGGGCTGTGAATGAGAAATGAACAGGCGGAAGGTTGAGACTGGGCTGGCGAAACAATCGAGTGGAAGAAGCACAATCAACATGATAATGATGATGATGATTATGAGGCTTGAATTGAATGGGCGGAGCAGTGGACAAACGACATGTTTAGCATGTTGAACTTTTCGATGTATTCAGCCGTATAATATCGTCTACGGTTTCCAGCAAACACACATTGAGAAACAGAGTGAGATGGAGATAGAATGACAGACAGAGATATTGAGAGCAGCTGGCCAATTTACCGTCCACCTACCCGTCTCCTTCTGCCATTTTCAACTACGTGTCGCTTAACTCCACTTACAGCAGTCGTCGTCGTCATCGTCGTCATCGTTGTCCGCCTGTTTGTTGTTGCTGGTTCTAAATTGGCATTAGTTTGTTTGCTAATTGGAAATTAAATTACAATTAGTGACCTTTGAGCATCGTACCATGGATGGCATTTAAGTATTTATGTCCAATGCGCTCCACCCACTACCCTCCCACATCATGTTCCTGCTGTTTGCCTAATTGCGTTTTCGTTCGCCGCATTCCAGTTTGTTTAGTCTCATAACAATTTGGATGTCTGCTTCTCAAATTGACTAAGTTAATTGTAATGCCAGATCAATTGTATCCGACGAATTACTTAAATTCACAATTATTTTGACTGTTAGTGGCATTTTCCGACATTTTTAATTTGGAACCTAATTTAGTACACGACTAATGTATTTTATGACATTTGACCCAAAATAATATTTGTGATACACTTATTTGTATTCGGAACTCGTAGCGTTATGCAAATGTGTGCATTTGCATTTGGCATTAGCAACGTCCCAGAGCAGTCCCTATATGATAGAGATATTAAAATTATTATTTCAGTTACGTTTTGACATTTCTGTTTGTGTTATCTTTGGCAAGCCATCGTCTGGTCAGCTATAGCCACGTTTGACTGCTGACCGGGGTTAAGCGACTCTCTAGCTCTCTCCCTGCCCCTTCCCTTTCTCCGTCTCCCTCTCTCTTTTTGTGTATTTTGTGTGCTGGCCAAAATACAAAGAGGATATTGTCCAATACTGGTGGAGCAGCTCTGCCAATTGTCAAAATAATAATTTTAAAAGCCAGCAAATATTTTCTTGTCTCCGAGTTGCTGTTTCTGACTGTTTGACTGTGTCCAACATTACATTGTGTGTGTATGTGTGTATATGTGTGTGTATGTGTGTATATGTGTGTGTGTGTGGGTGTGTTAGGTTTTTGTTGTAACCGCCATCAAAGTGATCTAAATCGTTTCCAATCTACATTATTTTCCATGCATACCGCAACAACTGTACTACATCATTGTGCAGTGCTCAATGCCAGCTCTGCGCGTCAGTCTACCTTGTACTCATGTTGTATCGGGGTATTACAGGTTGATAGTAAGCAGCTAATAAATTAGATAGATTTTTATTGATTTTTTCTCTTTTCATGAAAACACAGCAACAATACAAATTAAAAATGCGAAAAAATTTTTTCCGCCTGGTCAAATTTTTTTTATTTTCTCAAAAGGATGGCAAAGCTGAAGTCAAGGTGATTGGGAAGGGAAATTATTCACAAGATCTTAAAGAAATTGTAACAAGCAGCTGTGCATGACTTATGCGGACTTCTACAGGATATTTTGTAGTCTGCCCCTGTCCACAAGTGAATTAGGAGCGCATATTTATGTTTGCAATACATTTGGTACTCCAAAATTATGTGCATTTGAATAACTTCATGGCTCCGAGAGTTGAGAACTTTTATGGTTGACTATAACTATTGTCTCCCATTCCTTCTCTGTCTGGAGGCGAATTGTTGGCAAAGGTGAGCTATCCAGCCACTTTTGAATGTGTCTCTTAATACAGGCCATTGTCGATAGTTAAAGCATTTATTGGAGTGTTGGAATGTAGAAAAAAAATGCTAGATGGAAAACTGCACAAAATACCATTCAAATGTGGGAGCAAGTTTGTTTAAAAAGCAAACAGATGCAATAACGTATGCATAAATATGTAGAATTTTAAATGAAATCCAAACACAACAACAAACAGCAAGTCGAAGCAAGTGTGTTTGTTAGGATGCTTTTGCACATGAAAAGGACACTCAATGCATGCAAATGCACTACTTGGCCATCTACATATGTGTTTTGCTTCATAGTAGTAGCTTCTCAGTGTCCTGGAGTCACAAGACATTTGAACATTTAAGTATGTATATGCTGCGAATCTAGGCAATGCGATGCGATGCGATGCGTTGCGATACGATCCGATGTGACTTGCAGCATATGAAAAAGTACAATTGAAATGCTTTGTGATTTTTGTCATGCAACCGCACAGACCCGTCTACATAATTTCATTTTGCATAACCACCAGACCCAACAGACCCTAGAGGAGCAGTTTAAAAATGAGCAAAAGAGTTTTATGAGAATGCAGCATAGAAGCAAATAAAAGATGTGCAACATGAATAATAATCAGCAATATCATCTCTGCAGCAGAGACGACGTGAATTTCAAATATAGAAGTGAATACCAGTCCACTCACTCCATTATAGACCACTTTCGACTGCTATGCAAATTAACACGGATATGTCTTGGCTCCGCACATAAAAGCATTAGAGCACATGATCAAAGTGCAGCCAATCAACAAGCAGCACATTTGCACAAGACAACAGCTCAGCTGAAACTAGTTAGAAAACTGTCTTGGTCAGACTGCTCGTGTAGAAAATGCCCTGGAAAGTTTTAAGTTTTAATTGTTGAAAAGTTTTAAGCACCGCTTTATGAACTCTTATTCAAAACAAACTCTTCTATGATTTTGGTTTTATATCTAACCATTTTTGCAACGCCTGTTATTAGTTTAATGGAGTTTTGGAAGAATTCATTTATTCATTTTTTGATGAATAATATATAATAAGAACAGAATCGTTTGCATTGACTGCCAGCTTTATAGTTGTAATCATCAATACTTTTCTTATGCCTGAAATTTGGCAGCAAACAGTTAATAGTCAATAGGTAATAGTCAGCTTTAAAGTCAGCTTAAAACTTGGTAAATTTAATAATATACCCATAACACCTATTTATAAAAGCAGGGTGTTTGAAATTGGTTTCCTATAAGACAATTTAGTGTACAGGCGATGAGCTGGCAAAGAGCAAAAGACTAATAACAACTTAATTGTGTTGACTGAGCATATTGCGGGTATGTATACAATAAATGGAAATTGCAAAGCGTACTCATGCAAGCACATACGCTCCTCTCTTCTAAACATGTATATTAAGTGAGTGTTTGTTTTATCTGAAGAAGAAGTGCAAATAATTCAAATCTCTATCTGAAATTGGAGCACATTTTTAGTACTTGCGGATACAGCTTACCATAATGGCATTTCGCTGTAGCGAGGCCCCAAATCTAATTGAACAAATATCTGTGTGAGGGTATATGTGAGTGTGTGTGTGTGGTTGTGTGTGTATGCTTGTTTGGATATTTGTTTGTGTAACTGCCTGAGGCTTAGGTACAAGTCTCTCACGCATTTTCGATTAAGACTTTGGCCAGCCACATGTCCTAATCAAAGCGAAAAAAAAAACACTGTCCAGAGGGCAAAGGTTAGAGGGCAGCAATGCGCAGCATTATTGGCTTGCCTAAGCCAAAGGGCGTAAATTACTTTTGGTAGGCACAGTGTCAGGACACACATGTGCGTGGCCTGCCAGCCAAAACAACAGCACTTAATTGAACCACACGACGCGCCACGCATATGAAATGACTTTCATTTATGTCTCTGTGTGTGTGTAAAGTTGACTAACGTTGTTTATAAACTGCAAGCAAACAACCGTCTCCACACTGAAATAAATGAACATCATCGATATGTCGACAGGCACTCTATCGTTAATATGTAGCACATGATTACCTTGTTATCCTTCTGCCAGGAGCACGAGCCGCGCTTGTCGATTACTTTGCATGTGAGCAACGCATCCTCGCGTGGATTCACCTCCGTGTATTTGGGCTGTTCCGAGAATCGCTGAAAGCACTCGATGCCTGCAAGAAAAAAATATAAAAATATATGAGAAAACTGGGAGAAACTGAGAAATTGTCATCCAAGAAGTGTGCAGAAATGTGCCCGAGTGAATCGAGCTGTTTATTGCACAATAATTTCAACGCTACATTTTCCCCATATAATCTACTTTCCCCGTCCCCACAACAAGAACACTAAGACTTATCTGCGCTGCAATTGTTAATACGACATACACGTTGACGTTGCTGCATAATATCATAAATAAGCAACGCGTGCCCCCCCCCCCTCCCCTTTCCACCGCTCACTACAGTAAGCGCCACTTTATGGCAGCCCCACTCGGTGCGCATGTAAGTATGCTATATTTTTTAATATCGCATCTCGCGCTGCGACCTGCATTTGTCACGCACGCGGGCAATTATCAACGGCACTCGCCACGACACAGCGCACTGCGGCAACCATTTGCTTATCTATGCACCTGCCACGCCCAAAATGGGCGCTTCATTATCATTCGCTTTTGCGTTTGTTTTTATACGAGCTGTGTTACACTTGCCGAAGGGTCTCTCCATTTACTTATGTCAATTATCGCGCGATGCAAACGACTTGGCTGACTTTATCAGGTATATGCATGCAATTTGTCTAAAGAACTCTAACTTTCTGTCTTTCACAACATATAAGGTAACTTAATTGCTATCTGAAGCAATCTCATTTACTTAAGATTTCTATTTTTAACTGTTTTTAAATAGTTGTTTTTTCAGGAAGTAGATTAAATGAATTTCTATATACTCGTATAAATCGTAATTTATTAACTTAATTTTACACTTATCCTCGCACAAAATTGTGGCCATACATCAGCTGACTAAAAGTATCACTTGTTAACATCATCGTGCTTTAAAAATGTCTGGTAGTGTATTTATATCTTCTGCAATGTGAAGCTGTACTCTTGCCATCTGCACTTGGCGCGAGCGCAGAATTTATGTTAATTGCTGGCATGTTGAATATTTTCTTCGCTCTTGCACTCAATTACACCAATTACAGGTGGAAATTACACGCTCTGCTTGCGCACGATAAAAGCAGTTCCTACTTCTGCTGCTTCTGCTGCTGCCACGTGAGCTTCAACCAGTTCTTAATGAGTCGAAAACTCGGATAAGAAGAGCCGCTTGCGAAGTTGGCCAGATTTCAAAATGAAAAAAGGGGCCACGACAGAAGCTTGATGAAAATCCTTATTTTTTGTGATTTTAATAGCTATTTACATAACAAGCAACCACAGGAACACCGCTGAAAACCACAGCACCACAATGGGTTTATACTATATGTGTGTCAGTTTGTTTTGGTTTTGTTTTATGCGCTCGCATTTCCTTGGCCAACATACCTGGCTTGCCAACTTCCGCTTGTATATGGACGCCAATAAACAAGCATAAGCAAACATTCCCGTGTGTGTGTGTTTGTATGTGTGCGTGTGAGTGCCGCTGTAAGTCGGCTTCGTTTCGTGTGCTGACAACACGTGACCGCCGTTAGCTGCTGAGTTCGCGTCATTTTTGACATGGTTACCCACACACTCGCACATGCACACACACACACATAGACACAAGTATAAATACATGTGTGCATGGACTCACGCAATGATTTATTACACGTGATTGGCGTGATTGCCACTTTGTTGCTTTATTTCATCTTCCCGCTGTTGTACCCTTGTTTTTGTAACCATCAATGTTGCTGTCTACCCAAAGTACCCCCGACCCCAAAACAACCCCTACATTCACCCCCGCCACCCCATCCTGTTGCTGTTGTAACGCCTGCCATTCGCTGTGTTTGCATTTTATCGCATTTCGTACATAAATTGGCTTTGTATTTCAATTACGGCCATGGCATCCATCTCGCACCACCATCGACACATTGATCATTAAGCATTGTTTCAGATTATTTTGTGTCTCGATTTGATTCCATTTAACTCATACAGTGGTCATTTGGGAATCCGTTTAAGAAACCCATCGCTATTAAACTCAATCTTTTAAATATACATATAAAATCGAAGCATAATCGAAAATTTGGAATTCAGAGATTTAATGAGTCCTCAAATCGATTTTCTGTTAAATATGTTTCTATTCTATACCACAACAAATTAATTACATCTTATGTATTGTATTTGTCATGCGACCGCCAAGGCAATTGAATATTGACTTATGTGACCAATAAGTTGCAAGTTCTTGCTGCAATAATATTATTTCCAATTACTGGCGCAGCTGTTGCTTCAAGTTTTGGTTTGAAATGCTTACGAGGACCAGGTCCGTGCTTAATTGAAAGACATTGTTGTGCAAAGATTTGTGCAGTAGATGTAAAAGCCGACGCAAATAAATAATAATAAAAAAAAAAATAAAATAAACAATGGCAACAACATAGACAACCCAAGTACCTATTTGCAAAATGTAAATAAAAATATTAAAAGCAAATAGGTTCACAGCGCAAGGCAAACGTAAATTATACATTGCAGCAACGGGAAGCGCCAGTTTAAAAAAAAAAATTAGCAAAAAAAAAACAAACAAGTGGACAGGGGAGAGATGGCAATGCTGAGATGAAGGGAGAGTGGCACGAGGTGCAAATGGGCTTCGTTACACTTTCAAGCCCAAAACAGGAAACTCGCGTTGCGATTGCAGTTTTAGCAGCCTGCTGTAGCCAAGGATTCAAGTGCGTGCCGCTGAGTGGTGCTTACAGCTCTTTGTTGTTGCTATTGTTGCAACTGGATGCTGCCTGCCAGCCGTTGTGTGCTACACTCAAGTGGTGTTTGTGCTCCCTCGTCTCTGGTTCTACGTTCGACGTTCCACGTTTTCGAGTGTGCGACGTGCCTGTGCACAGCCAACAAGGATAACAATTACTCTAGCAGCATGTCCGTCATTTCCCGCATTGCCCCTCACGCCCCTCAGCAGACGTACTGCGTATACGCGCTTTTTCATTTTTTGCTTCGTTTTATTTGTTTTCAATTGTTTAGAGCTTAAATACTTTTAAAGTGGGTTCGCATTAAATAAATTTTCACTGCTACGTTTGCTGCGTTTGCTGCTTCAACATGTCAGCAACAGATTCGTCTGGTACAGCTGCTGCTTGGTTTCGATGATGCATTGCAGCATAATAATTTCACGTAGATGTCCGCGGCATGCTACAAGCAGCAGCAGCAGCAACAACAACAGCAGGCGCAATACGGTTGCAAGTGCTGAAAGCGGGTCAACTGCGAGCCTCTTAGCTGCAGCTGGCCAGTTTTGGGTATGGCTGTATGGGGCCATAAAACAGCTGCCAAAGTGTTTGTCGACCTACGTTACTCATACGCCACGTGCGCTTCAGGCCAGTAACCAGCTGTGGTCGCTCCCTCTCCTCAATCTTGCTTTGGCACTGCTTGTGGCAAAAGACAATTTAAGGCAAGTCCCAGTGAGAATTCACACATTAGACTAGAGTTGAGCGCCTGTCATCCTTTATTTCGTGACACGATTTGCATAGCATGAGTTATGCCAGCAATAAAAGGAATACGTTTAATATCAAGACAACGTTATAATTTATTTTTTGTCTTCAAAATTAATCATTCTGCCGTTTAAAATGTCTTCTTTATATGAAAACTGTTCGAATGTAGTCTTATGAACTTATCTGAATAATGACACTTAAAAAAAAATATATATATTTAACCTTTTTAAATAATGTAATATAATGTTTAAATAAATTAAAAATGCTTTCCAATAGCAAACGCGTATATTTTGAGTGCCTGCAATGTTTGATAGGTGTTCGTGTCGCTTGCAAAAGAAATGTGAAACGCGTTCATCTCTACATCAGACCTACCCCTAGCAGCACCACCCCTCCATATAGTCTTTTGAGACATCCTTGCTCCTGGCTTTGTCGGCAATCAATGAAAGCAATTTGTGAATCTCTTGTGCAATGCTCTAAAATACAAACGAGCTAAATCCGCAGGCACAACTTACACACACACACATACACACACACACACGAGCATACAAGAGTTTTAAGACGTATTGGCGTCAAAGAATATACGACAAAAATGGAAAAAAAAAAAAAAATCTATGCAAATCAAATATGGACGATGATTTGTAAATTTTTTAAATTCATATCGTAGTAGAGCGAACAGCAGCAGCAACAGCAGCAACCACAACATCAATTACCTAAATCCCCCCCACACAAACCCCACCCATCCACAAACCACACACGGTGAATAGGTGCTAAGCAAACATGCAAGCTATGGGGATTATAACAGGGAAATACTCGTTTGCTGGTACACAAAAAAGGCGAGCCAGACACACCCAAAAACAACAAAGAAACAGTGGCAACAACATCACATCGGGAACATCAGTAAAGCAATCGCGCAAAATGTTAAGGTCTCAAGTCCCAACACAGCTGTGCGTGTGTGTGGGTATGTATATGCGCGTGTGTGTTAAGCTTAAATGGTATCCTTGTGTTATCCTTGTGGCTATGTGCCGCTGCCTGCAAGCCAGTTACACGGCCACCTACATAGGCATAATGATATATTTAGCTTGCCAAGTGATTGTTATTTGATATTCAACAGATTTATACGCTTTGCCTCCGCATCCACCAATCCCAATCCCGGGCACTTAATTTCTCTTATGTATGGGCTGCTGTTTTTGTTATTCATATTTTATAAGCCATACTTCTTCATACTACTTCACACGCGCATTAAGTTGTTTGCCCCCGAGCGCTCTGAAGTGTTTGTGTCAATAGTGCGTATGCATAATGTGCCGCTGGCAGATTTATGTTGAGTCTTCCGATTGCGTTACTTGAGACGTCCCCTGTTTTAGTTATAAATATGTACCTATTTTTAAACTTGAAGTCTTGGAAAATCTCGCGTCGAGCTGACACGTGCGCCAATATTAACGTTCGTTTCCGAAAAGTGATTTGTAAAGTGGAACAGAAACTAGACCTACTGAATCACAGGCAGCTATCGTTATGATTGCTTAAGATTATAGCAATATTTTTAATTTGCCTATGTGGTAATTCTAGAATGCACATATCCCAAATTGATATTTTTGAAAATTAGTGAAACAACTGAAAATATTTATAATGAATGAAATTTCTAAATTGTGAAAATTTCTCTCAAATATTTTCCCAGCTTTAGCACTACAAGCGACTACTGGATACCCTACAGAAAGTCAAAGTTTTAAATACTTTTCAATACTTTTCCATTCGTTTCTACTCTATTAGAGTATCAAGCATTCGTTGGTTACATTCTGGTTTAATATTTACCATATTTTCACAGCTCATTGAGAAGCACATGAAATGGTATGTAACGCTTTTGCACACAGATTCCATTATTATTGCTGTTGTTGCTGTTATTGTTTGGCACTTGAAATTTATGCATTTATTTTGTAGCTGCGAACACGGCTCGTTGATTTATTGTATTGTGCCCTCGTATTGTAATATTTCTGCCTGAGTGTCACTCTCCAAACAGCTTCGCTTGTGTGTGTGTGTGTGTATGTGTGAGTGTGCGTTGTATTCATATGCCTGTCAAGTGGCCACTTTGGATTAATGCCGTGGCCCTGGCTTATATGTTATTTCACTATAGTATACATCACCTTCTTAGCCATTACCATAAGTTTTGTTTGTGTTTATAAATGTGCATATATATGCATCGATTAGCTGGCATTGAGAAATTAAAACTCGACATAGCTACAGGCAGGCAGGCAGGCTGGCAATGTACCACATATATGAAATATGGGCGTGCTGTGAAAATCCGACTCCCAATGAAATTGGATGGCGACAGGTAAAGATGTGGCGCTAAAACCACTGTCAAAGGCACGCAAAGCACCATGCATATAGCTTAAATCACACACACAAGTGGCACACTCAAACACACACACACACACACATACACATGCACACTTACATGCCGTGTCGACATTAATATGCAAAGGGTTTCGCCAGTGTCACGGACCGGTTCACCTGGCGTATGCGTAACAATTGAAAACGCCAACAGCACGAAGCGAAGCTAATATAGCGTAGCAAAAGGGAAATTCGCCGTGGTTGGTTGTTGGTTAGATAAGCGTAATAACAATTAATTAAAATATATATTTCAGATCTGCCTGGATTAAATGCCATAAGTGCTTTGTGTGGTACAAATTAAGCAATTAAAGTGAATGAAAGAAAAATGGTCGCTGCAACAACCTGGCACAGATATTTAGGTAATCGATATAATATAATGAACGATAACGCCTATGAAATGTTTAGTAGAAGCATACAAAAAAAATGTTATTAAAAGTAGAAATTTTAATAATAAGCTAAAAGATACAAAATTGAAAAGGAAAACTACATATGAATTTAAATGTAAAATGTGGAATAATGTATTTCATCTCCTTCCTCTTTTTATTAAGAGAATTAAATCTATCAAATATATCAAATAAGATAAAAGAGCTCAATACCATATTTTTTTTAAGGAACACTTTCTACACACTTGTTATTAAACTTCATATGTTTTTCATCCTTAAATTTAAACTGCCATAAATTGTGGTACTCATATCATTTTGCTTCATTAAAATTGAGTCGTCATGTGTGTCAAATATCTTCTGCTGAGTTGGGTTTGGCTGGTTAGGGACTCCATATCACGCTGCGTTGAAATAATAATGTCTTCTAGTCACAATTGTATTCATTCATGCAAAGACAAACATTGTTATGATTGTTTGTTCTATTTATCTCCCTCTCTCTCAGTCTACCTCTCTCTTTAGCGAGCAGACTAACAATTTTCTTGCTTATTAATTAAACTGATTAAATTGCACTTTATTATATCCTCGAAACACAGTCTGGCATATTGGCATATAATACAAGCAGGCAGATCGGTGGGAAGGGAAGGGAAGGAGCAGCTTGTTGGCAACACTTTGCTTCAATTAGTGCACTTAGTTAAAGTTATGATGGTGATAATCATAATAATAATACCAAGTACTCATGGCAATTATTTCACTTAACACACATTGAATATTGTCATTAGCTGTGTGCCAAGCGGCCAAAGTGTTTTGGCCTTTTGCTCTTTCTTGTGCTTTGAATTTGACTTAACATTTTGATTGATGCGTTCTGTGTGTGTGTGTGTGTGTGTGCGTGTATTATTTTTAGCGGTTCACAGGTTTGTCAAGTCTATGTCACCTAAGAGTGTTGTAATAATGACTGATGTTAAAGTCAAACTAATCAGTGTTTTTGTGTGGCTTATTATAATTGCACAGAGTGATAAGTTGGATATGTAAAATTCTTCTTCTTCTTCTCTCTTTTTGTGTACTTTTCGCTTAAAGTAAATTACGCCCTAAACTTGCATAGACACACTGACAAACACACACACGAATACCTTTACATTCCTCAGACATGAACATCTTCTTTAGCTATTCACCACTTGAGCACGTTAGCCGCTGTCTCGCCAGACTCCCCTCCGCCCACCTTCAACCACTCATCCCCACTGTTCGTCTTAGCCCCTTGGGAAGAGGGCGTTGCTCATTTTTCGCTGAGCGCGTCTTTTGCAGGCACTTAATGTGTCGCTTATGCTCTTTCATCTGTATTGTTGTACGAGCTGCCTAAAAACAATGCAGATGCAGGCGTCGCACATGCAACAACAAGCCCAACAAAAACAAAAGCAATGACTACGAACAGGACAGGAGAGACAAGCAAATTTCAGCACGGAAGCGGAAGTCATTGTTGTCGCACAATGGCGAACGCGTCGCAATTATAATAATTTTGATTGCATGCACCCCCCTCTGTGTGCCCAACTCCACCCACAACCACTGGGCGAACTGGTTGGCAGGCTAGCAAGCCAACTTGTTATTGTTGGCAGTGGTTGCATGAATTATGCAGCTTCCTTGCCCCCAGACCGTTGCAGGAGTATGGCTGACGGCACACTACAGTTACTAAGCTGGACGTGTAAGGATTTACTTTTTATTTTTCGTGAATAAAAATCAGAATTTACCACGTCAGCACGTCGACATGACATAAAACCAGGAATATTGAGATGAAATGCAGAATAAACAATTTAAATACTTTTCGCTTGATGCTTAAATTAAAATTATTTTAAAATCCATGGGATAATGATTCTTTGCAATATTTGTTTCCGAGTAGAGTACATTACATTAAAAGTCAACTTTTTTCTAAAGAAGGATATACGCATTTTTGGATTACAAAATACAAGTAAAAAAGGTTTAGCAAAAAGTCATGATATTAAATTTAAATTTGATGTTCGTGTTGAAAATATCTGACACGGAGCCATCCCTATGCTGCCAGAATCCTGCCAGACACACGTGCAACTTGCCTGAGGGTGGTTCCTTTATATATATTTTTTGGATGATTTTTATTTTAATTACGAGCACTCGACGCTTTTTACTTGCCGCAGCCGCAGAGCAGGGGCGCCACAGCAAGGCAATGCGTAAATGTGTTGCATGAGACAGATGTAGAGAGAGGGTGCGGGGGATAGCTAGTTGGCAGTGTAGCACCAATCTGAACTAATTAGCTATTACAAAAATGGGCATAACCTAGTGGTCATTAGACACTTGAGTAGCTTCCATGCAAAAGGCTGCAGATTCTTACAACTCATTTGCCAGACTGTGGCAGACTACAGATGGGCGTTGGCCGTCTTTGGCAGACATTGTCTATGAAAATAATTTTCTTGAAAGCTGGGCTAAGCGTGCGCTTTGATTTGCCTAAGTAAACTTTAAAACTTACAAAGCCGCAAATGGAAAGGCTACAAAATTGCTGTGAGTCCTTGCTTGAGTGTGTGGGTGTGCCTTTGAATGTGTGCATGTATGTGTGTATCATGGCTATCATTTGGTTTTAATTTGACTCGGGGGCGTAATTAAAGAAAAAAGCTAAAGCACTTTGATTGCCAGGCAAAAGACGAGAAGCAGCAACGAGAAAAATGCAAATCACAGCAAAGTAAACTCAAAGCCAAATAAACAGAAAAGACCCCTCATAGGAGAGCATGACAGAGAGAGAGAGAGAGACAGACAGAAAAGGAGAGGAAGTGCAAGAGAGTGAGAAAGAGGATCGGATAGATATTTTCAATACAGTGGAAGGCCTAAAATCAAAAGGATTTGATTTAATTCTTATTTTCGTAATCAAATATTAGTTGTGAGCTTCTTGCGTAACTTTTTTCAGCGTAAATTTTTTTTATTTCCCAAAGATCCTAAAGATCGAATTATTTTATATTTTATTTCAATTTCGAAAATAGTCGAATCTGCCAAAGTTTTAATTATCTAGCAAAAACTATAATATAAAATTTGTTTTATGTCACAAACAGGAAGCCGCCATTCATTCAATGGGTTAAGGGACTATGCAACTAAATTTCATTAAACCTGACGCTGCAAGGCCTGCAATGAAGATTGGGTGAATCACCCTGCTGTTGTCTGTTTGGCAGGCGCTGAAAGGAACTGGACTAACACATAAATTTGCCTTTGCTTCAGTTGCACAACACATCCTGTGACACACATACACTGACACACAGACAGGCACACACACACACCCACGGACACCGACACCATTCAACTTTTACTGCTGACTCGGCTCCAGAGATGTGAAAAAAAGTTTATATATAGAGAAACGCTTGAAAAAAAAGTGCCAAAACGCTTGGAAGTTTGAAGGAGCAGACGGAGCATGCAAAGTCAGCAGCAGCGGACATTGACATGCGAGCACATGTGTATGTGCGGGTGTGTTTGGGTGTGTGTGTGTCTGTGATTCAATTTGCAGTTTTGACATTTCAGCATGTGAATTCAGCAAACACACTCACACACACTCAAAAATCTTACCCACACAGAGAGCGTAAAAGTCAAATTGCCATATTTCATCTATGACTTTTATGACCTTAGTTCTTTTATTTTCAAAGAGCTGCTTTTTTGTTCTGTTCTTTGCACAAGTGCAACACGAATTTATATGTGAGCTTGCAGAATTTTATGAAATTTCCTACATTTCATTTACACGTATCGCCTCTTGCCTGCTTTCCGCTCGAAAGGTGTGTTGACTCTGTAGCTGTGTGCAGGAGTCGTCACCCTATCCTACACTGGTTTCAATGTCGTCCACGCACTGTGTGAAATAATTTTTAGCCGTTTGGCATTGCGAGCTGTTCGCGTAGAATTCCTTGGGACATTTCTGCATCGCATGGATGCGTATGCAGATGGTCACGTGCAGCGAGAAGGGTTTGCATGGGTCCTTGATCAATTCAATTTCCGGTAGATGCAGCGCAAAGTGCGTTCCATGCAGCTTCACTGCAAGCAAGTAGTCAAAGCATTTTTAAACCCATCGGATCGGAATCGAGCTCACTCACGAAAAGCTTCGCACTTGGTGTAGGCCTTGACCATAAATGGCACACTTGTGGCCTGCGGCTGTGGCAGAGTGCGCTCCAAGTTCGTCCTCACCCGACCAATATCCAGGCGATAGGGTGGATCCACGTCTATATAGCCAGAGCCAATAAAGTTGCACTCCTCCACGCACTGCACGCAATTCAAAATATTTCTTTAGTTAACTTTGGCAGGGTAACCTGCTACAAGCAGCTCACCAAGTTGATGGAATACTGCTCGGCGAATGAAAAGCGTCGCTTTTGTGGCAACTGCAGCTCAGAGCGGCAATCGTCGTTGCCCTTATCGAGACTGGGACGCGTTAGCTGACAGCAAGTCGCGGAAAGACGCTGCCGAGTATTTGGTTGTTTTAATAAATTGTTTTTTTTTTTTAAAGTGTGCGTGTGTGCTTGTCACTTACTGTCGCATTCACGCGCATATCCTTGCAGCTTAGCTCACCATCAACAAACGAAAAAAGCAACAGCTGAAATATATCGAGTTAAGAGCAAGGATTCAACTTAAGCTAGCACATTGTTATGCAGCTTACAAATTTTCAAAGCTGGAAAGAACTTTGTTTTTACACAAGAATTATAGAATTTTAAGCAGCTTCGAAAATTAAAATTTTCGAAAACCACCATTTTTTGCGAACCAGTACTCATTTATTTCAAGCTTACCATAGTTCTTAAGTAATAAAGGCATAAATTGCCAACTTACAAGTGTTAGGAGCGCTATTTGAAGTGATCGCTGCATTGCCAGAATGAAACAGCGACTGTCAACACATTTGAAGTTTATCAACGTTTAATTGAATGATTTTGGATGTCGCCATCATTTCATGGAGGTCGCACGCATTTTGCATTACTTTTGCCAATTAAAATAAATGAAATCATCAAAGTGGCCAATTAGTATGCGTACCATTCACATTTGACTGCACAGCAGACAGATAGACAGGCCGACAGGCAGACAGCTGTAACAGTTCTGGTTGGCTTTTGGCAACATTTTAATTGGCAGTCAACTCGGTCTGAAACAAATTGAACTATTCACAATGGACACCTACAAATTTATGTGCGATTCAATCAAACAAACACTTTCGGGCCAGTTAGGTCATATAGGTACAATATCAAAATATAAGACCGGCAGCAGCAGGACATCGATGACGCCGTCGCTGCTGGCCATGATTAATATTGTTGGCACGCAAACATCACATATACACAATGATAGCCCACAAAGAGCACAAGGTCAGAGTCAGCCCTTTGAGGCAGCAGGCAAGTGCCGGCGTTCGAGCCAAGTTAATAAATTGTTTGGCGTTGTTAACTAAATTTTGATTACCAGCAGGAGGCGGCCCCAAAGGGGCAGGAGGAAAGAGGAGACCTTAACTTCGGCACAGCGAACACTTTTTCTTGATTTATTGATATGCTAATTGAGTGTTTGCACGTTGCCCTTTTTAAATACCCACGTTGACTTTGGCTCAGAGAATATTTCTGTGTGTATATTTCTTTGTGTAGGTGTGCCTGTGTGTGTGTGTTTGTGTGTGACCGTTCGAAATTATGAGGCATAGCACGCAATTTGCATGGCAAGTGTTGTTCAAATTAATTGTAAATGGTTGTAATTTGCTGTTACCCGCTGCCACGGCCATTGCCAATGTTCGCTTTTCGCGTTTACAGTTTAATTGCAGCTTACACGATCCCAATTCTCGACTTGCCTCCTTTATGTGGCAGCTTTAATTAATTTATGGTCATTTCTGCTAGCAGTGGGGGCCGTCCCCCCATTCATCCCAATGCTAAATGCTCCGTCATTCTGGACTTTGAGCGTGTTTAACGTGACGTATGAGTGATTTATGTTGATGGAGTGCACACGTAAAGCGATGGTCCTTTCAAACAGTTTAACTGTCAAACGTCAATCGACACATTACGTGGAAATACTTGCCAAATTACATTTATGCGGTTGCATGATATCATTCACAGATGTTCCGTGATCCTATTGCTTTAAGTCTCTTAATGTGCTTCCATTCAAGGATAATTAATCAAGTTATTTTTACAATTATTTTGTGGATCAGGCGAACTAATTGTCTTAATCAAATAATAATATACACATTAAGCTACGTTTTTCCCATTATGCAATTTTAAATGTGTACTATAATATTTTGCTTTGAGTTTAATTGTGTGAAACGTTTAATAAAACAAAAATAAAACTAAATATTTTGTATTTTCTGAAATTCTAAATTTGTACTATACCTACAACAGTTGGCACAACTTTCTCTCTCTCTCTCTTTCTCTCTCTCTCTCTGTCTCTTTCATAAAAACAAACAAAACATCAACTCAGATTTTGTTTTTGCTTACTAAATAAAAATATCCCCTTGGCGTTTATTTATGCACTAACAACTCAATGGAGTCCCTCTTCAATCCTCTTCGAATCTCGTTTACAAGTAAGACGCGCACAAGTGCTGGCAAAGCGGCTTAGACCCACTCTAATACCCTGCAGGCTGTAACCAACTGAAGCAAATAAATGAGTGAAGAGTATGTAATACACATCCATATATATGTATATATATATATGTATCTACATATATATAATATAAAGACTTAGCTCTATACAGATATTGGGCTGATTACACTCAAACTCAGCACAGATATTTGGGTACAAATATAACGCACATTTGATTGCTCAGCGAGAAGACAAACACAGCTGGAGACAAACACAGCCATCACACGAGTTTGTTGCTCTGTTTGGTTTAGTTTTTGCTGTTATTTGTGTCCTTTTTTTTGTGCAGCTTAGGGACTTCGCTTGCATAATTACTGAAATACAAGTGGGAATTATTCGCCTTCAGTTGGATTTTTATGCTACGTTGACTGGTTTATTGCTGTTGAAATCGGTTCTTTTCGTTGTTGCTGGCTCGGCTCTTTTTTAATGAAATTATTTGTTATTACGTATAGTTTACTTCATGGTCTGCCCAAGAGATTATACATATCCGCAAGCCATCCATGCAGTGTCGTTGAGGCACGCAATTTAATTATATTTCCTACTTCATGGCGAACTTACACACAGCTTGTGTGCGTGTACGTGTGTGTATGTATATGTGCGTCTGGCTGCCGAAATTAGTAGGAAATTGCTAATGCGATAACAGACTTGGTTGCGTGGCTGTGTGTATGTGTGTAAAGCTGTGCACAGTTGCTATGTGTGCTGAAGGCAAAAAAAAAAAAAAAAATGGCAAATAAAATTTGATTGCGAATATCCAAAACTGATTAAAGTGCTCTGCAAGTCTGCGAAGTTAGTTTCGTTTTCCAAAAGTTGCAGCACACTAGCTGCGAGTAAAAGCTGCTTATTTTCTGCATTCGCACTTAAAGAGATTCATTCTCGACATACCACATTAATTATACCTCAGCGCAGCTGATGCACTGCCTTCGACTGCTACAATTCCTGCTCTACTGGAGCACTGAGCAAGTGAGAAACCCATTGAAGACGCATTTGCGGCAAAAGCCGAGGCGTGTTCTCCTTTTATGTGTTTGTGAGTGTGTGAAGTGTGGGAGGACCAACTAAATCAAAGATGCATCTCATGCGGCTGCTGCTCAAGCTGAGCAGCAAACAGAGCAGTCGCCTGTTTCCGCACATAAATCAGTTTTTAATGCGTATAAATAAATTGAGCTGCTTGCCGCAGGTGGGCGGAACAGAATACACTGTACAGCGGTTACTAACACCAAGTCCAGATGCCCAGTAGCGCATTCCAGTTAACGGTTTTGCTTCAAAGCTACTATGAAGCTGCTGGCTTGAATGATTTAAGTATTTCAGTTGCCATTAAGTCAAATTTATTTATTTATTTATTTAATGTCAACAAACATCAGTCGACACAAAGTATCCAAAAAAGGAAACAAAATTGAATTAAATTTAATTTAAAATTTAATTTACAAAAAACAATATGGGAGAATGGATTGCTAATTTTTCAAAAATGCTGACAGCGCTCAGAGTATAAATTGTACCATAAATAAAGGTTGGTCAAACTACACCCAATTCAAAATAGATTTTTGATATATGAGAATTTTGCCAACAACATTAAGTAATAAATCATAATTATAATTGAAAACAAATTAATAAATCAATGTCGAAATGAGGTCAGATTGTGCAACACTTAAAGCACTAAAAATTCATCATCACACTATTTCATAATTACAATAATAATAGCTTTTCAATGTTATCTCAAAGCCTATATACTCATATTCTAAAATACATGGAAACATGGATTTTAGAACAATTGCTAACATTCCTAATGGATTTGCTATGTTTTCATGTTGTTCTTCTTGCAAAGTCCACTAAGACGAACTCATCTATATTCTCTTCTGCACAGGTCAACAACTTTAGCGTAATCTTTGCCCTGCCATAATCGTAAATATTAATTGAAACACATTTTGAAAGGTGTTGGGTCTAACCTATCGTTAGCATCGATAATCCCATCAATATTAACGCATCTCTAACACACAACATACAGCAACAACATCGCTGCTTAATCCGTTGCCTTCCTTCTGACAATTTATGTCGTGTTGCTCAGGGCACACCAGCGGGATCCCTTCCATGACCAGGGACATATTGGCAATGGGGCCGAGAAAGAAGGGAAAGTTGTCATGTGCCGCCCTGTTTGTCTTGTGCTTCTACATGAGAGTAAGCGTGCAGCCTTCTTACATATTCATTGTATTCAAGCGCGGGCAACAAAAAGCAATATTCTTCTTGGAACCTCTCCATTCCGCCCACTCTCATATTAAGTGCCCCTACCGTTAACATTGTTTCTCGCTAATGTACATACTTGACTGGTTTTAATCAAAGGATTTTCACATTGACTTTAACTAATTTACTTTGCTTATATTTAATTTCACTTACGCTCGACTACACTGCTCCTTTTTGTACAAAGTCGCCGCGATGTTGTTGGAATTTCATAGTCTAATTTTCGACTCGAAATTAAATTTTAATTACGCACACTTTGATAGCGAGCGTACGTGAACAAATCCAGCCAGTAGCTTTTTGATCCTATTTTGTCAAGCCTTGCTCTTGATAACATTTTCTGTAGGTTCGCGTTATTAATTTTTATCCATTCACACCCAACAAATTGTGCATGCAATGAATAGTCTTTTGGGGTCGCTGGAAAATTTAAGCGATGCAAATGAAAAGCGTAGCATACATTTTGGCGCCACATAAAATACATTTATTAAAGCCGCAGCAAAGTTTTACTTTCGCCAGTTGCCGGAAATTGTTGGGCCAGGCAGACTTCCCCTAAACACCCACACCCACACACACACACCCACACACACACACACGCAAACACACTCACATATACTCGTCCCAGTTTTTTACTTTCCTTGTGGCTGCGTTGGTCTGTTTCTCACTCCCAAACAGCCGCAATGATAAGCTTGACATAGCATTACATAACCCACACACAAACACACATATATATATACAAAATAAAAAATAAAGAAAATGCAGCAGCAATAGCAACAATATAAAAGTTTTTGCATTTGTTTTGGTTGCATTTCATGATGTTTTCAAAGAGAAAAAAGATACAAATAGAGGCTGGGAGGGAGAGGCAGAGGCACGGGAATACGCTTCAAAAACTTTAAAATTAAAATAACAGTGAAGGAAATGTGCACAATATTTTAAGTGATTAATTTTTCACTAACTGCCGTCAAAGAATACAAGACATTTGCCAGTTTGCTGCAACCTGTACAGAAAGTCACTACAAGGCAGATGCACACCGTGTTTGTTTGTCAGTCTAGCAAATATTTTAGTTCGTTTGATTATATTGGCAATTCACCTGTCTGTAACAGCTCTTCTACTCACATAGCTTTTAATTATCGTTTTATTGAACAAAATAAAAATAGTTGTTCTAATTTACAGGATACGATTTGGGGCAGATGCAAATTTATCTACTCTGCATATTTGACATCAGCAGAGGCAACACTTCACTATTTGCTTAGCAATAGCAGGTACTGCAACATTGCAACAAATCGATTTATTCAGTTGTTTGGCAATAAGGTCCAAGCCAGCAGCTCAACAGTTTGCTCAACTTATTGTGGACATCGTTGAACAAAATTCAGTTTAAATGAAATCCCTTAAAGTTGCTTTTACATCAAAAAGTACTTGTTTAGCATGTTATTTTTTTTTTGTTCTTGTTAACATGCCATTTGATTTTTATGACAGTTGCGCATTTTTCATTTGAAACGCAGTGGTACGCTGTCACTCATAATTACAGCGGCGCCTCCCCAAACTCCATATAAAAGAGAGTTGCAAATTTGTTAATGTCAGCTGCACTTTATTACGAATAAAAATAGTACGACATCAAAAACGAGAATGAACAAGTCGAGAATGAACAATATGACATGATACTTTGCTCATAAGTCACATATTCAATATACGAAACACTCACATAAATACACTTAATTTGAAGTTAAGAATAAAAGTAGGAATACTCAGTTTCCCAACAGTTAATACATATATAATTTGGCGATTTCAATAGTATTAAGGTATATTTAATAAAATATTGAAATCGTTATACGAATGAAAAGGCGTCTCAAAAAATTATATTCAAATTTGCTGTGTAATTTAAACAAAATGCAGCACACAATAGTCTTACAAAATGAAGCAAAATAAATTTTCACTTTTATCCCTAGTTGCTTACAGAATTAAACGAGAAAGAAAGGTAGAGTTTATTTAAATGTTGGTTTGGATTTTAAAATCTTATATTCTGTCGAAGCTTAACGCAAATTGGAATTATATTGTTCTATGTTTTTCTACTTAAGCTGTTTTAAGCAGTTTTTCAAAAATACTCTTTCTACCGATCGTTCCTTTGACTGCTTCATGATATATTGGTCTGATATGTTATAAGTGATAGAAGAAAAACGATAGATATATACCGAATTTCATCCAGAGAGCTTTAAAGATTGTATCTTGCCTAGTGATGCTGATCAAGAATTTATATATAATTTATGGGGTACTCTTTAAATTCCCTTGTCTTCACATATCACAACAAAATTATAATACCCTCTGAAAGGGTATACAATAGCAATATTATATGTAATATTTGTATCCGTTTATTTTATATATCACAAAAACCACATTTAACAAAAAACACATTCAATTTTTATATTAAAATTATTTTAACAATATTGTTTGGGACTGGTAAATAATTTATGGACGACATCATTGCACTTTCATGTTTTCAGAGTGTGTATATAATATTTGGTTTGTGTCGGAAATGTGAATGCGCTGTTTTTAACTTTCAACTTATCAACAATTATCCGTTGTTTCAACATTTGTTACACATGCTGAAAAGCTGTTAAGCCAAATGACAGCCACATTAAATACGACAACAACAACCAATGCAAGAATGAAATGCATTTGGTGTGTGGCTGTCAAATGGTACTCACTAAACCCAATTGATATTGACAAGCTGCAAGTGAAATGCAATCAGCATGCAAGTTTTATCAGATGCTGCCTCGGGGCACAAATGTCTCCCCTTCCAAAACTCTCTCTAGACTCGTTTGTCATGCAAAATGTGAGCTTAAAATAATGCAGCTGCAAATACGGAAAAGAAGTTGTCAATTTCGCTAAATGGATAACAATGCAAATTGGAAAGTAAACGAATATTTTTTGCTTAGGTGTTGCAGGTTTCGTTGTGCTTCAAATTGCTTGCAAGGTGAATGCGTTTCGACATGCAACTGAATTCAACCTTAATCTCCTCATCTTTCCCAAGTGGAGAAACACAATATGTGTTGCCCAGCAAAAAAAAAAGAAAAAACAAAAAATTAAGAGCTGTAATATAAAATTTTACGAGTCGTTTACGCAAATAGCAACACTGTTGCCAATAAACACCAGCCGAGTGCTGTCCCTGCAAAGGTCGTAGAACCAACTCCTGTCCCCAACTACTTTCAGTTTTTGTCCCAACTGCGAAACTTTTTTGTGTTTTTCTCGCTTACATTTTTTATATTGTTGCAAACTGTTTGCGTTTCAATTCTCTTTTACTTATTTTATATACACTGAAAAAAGTTGTTTGTAGCCCCTTTAGCAGCAAGAATTCCTCATTTCCCGTCCCCATCCTGCACAAAAGTTAATGCCATGGTTAGTCTGCTGGTCTGTCGCCTTTTTCGAGAGAATTGGGTGAATTTCATGTTTTCGTGTTGTGTTTACCAAATTTTATGGAATTTTATGCACATTTTATTGAAAAGGTGCTCGCCAATTTTATTGGGAACATCAGCAAGATTAAAAACACAAACGAAAAACAAAAATGTTGATATCCAAACAATTAATTTTGTATAATTGGAAATTTATGTAACCCAGTATTATTTTTTTGTCTGACCACACATGAAAGGTTGCGCATATGCAGCGCTGTCGCCGTCGCTGATTCGTTTAATGGCAAAAGCCAAATGAAGTTGTAAACTCTGAAATGGGAAACCGGGTGGCACGTATTAAAGTTTGTGGGCTGCAACTTGCCTGAGATGAGTTATAGAAGTCGAGCGCAGGAAAAAATGTGACTGACGACTATTTACGGCGAGCAGCCAGGACGGCAAATAAAAAAGGGAAACAAGAGCAGCAAAATAGAAATTGTAATAGCACTTGTACCACCTTTGAGAGTGCGTGGCAAGCGAAGTGAAAGAGTGAAGTGGAACGAAGCAGAAGGAAATAGAAAGCAGTTGCATACCAGAATGCTATCAACATCCGTATGTGTTTGCACCTGGCGCAAATGTGCTCACATCAAAAGCAACCAAATGAACCAAAAGAATCAAGCAACTTCGAATTCGCCGAAGATTAAATACACTAGTCGTTAGATGGCACATATTCAAATTACATAAACTTGAGCTATATTTAGTTTCGTTTAAGATCGATTAAAATAGTTGGGAAAGTTGATCGAGAAAAAGTGTTAATTACAACTTAACAATTTTATACGTATCGAAATATGTATAAAAAGTTAAGCACACCAAGTAAGAGTAATGCAGAAACGGAAATTGACTTTACTCGTTATATTCCCAGTGCTTCAGAGCATCAATGTACTTGGCTGCAAATTTGATTTATATTACTGCACAAAGATCGACAAGTCATGGCAACAAATGTGAAACCTTTGATGGCTTTGCAGAGCTGCAACTGCGGATCATAAAAATATATATTTTATTATGTGTACTGCTGTTACTTTTATTCTACACAGTCTCTGCCGCCTGTACACTGATAAGGGCGCATTAGGTCTCGTAACTACAAAACTATAAATTGCCTCGTAGCACATAAAAGGCTGCCCATAAACAGCACTCACTCGCATCTACACGTCTATATTTTTGCGGCAGTACATTTTTTGTATGGCTTTCACCTAGTTTCACCTCTTTGGCGCCCTTTTCTGTATCTCTGATTTGGCAGTCTGCTGAAAACTTGCCTTTTCGGGGGGAATCTAGTACAACAATTCTGTTTGTCGTCATTTGCACGCCTTTCACTTTGTTGTTGCTATTTCTGTTGCTGCTTGCTTTGGCTCGTTTAGTACAATTTTTATATGCATTTTTGTGTCACATTTAGTTGTTGTCGTTATTTTTATTATTTCTATTATTTTTTTTTTCGTGACATTTTTAGTGGACTGTCACTGTCTTCAATGACTCCGCTACTGTCTCTGTGTGCGTGTGTGCTTCATTTTGTCGCATAGTTTTTATGTTTTATTTAGCAGTTCACTTCAGCTGCTTGGCAAGTCCTTAACTGTCGCTACTTGAAGCTGCCTTGCACTCCCCATTTTATACGGTATATTGTGGCAGGCACAAGACGACTTCATTCTTGACTACTTTGTGGTCTGGGCGCTGTTCGCATTCATATTTTATGAGTTTTTATTTGCCCGTTCATTGCCTGATTGTTAGCAGGCCGATATCAGAGTGCTTTCCCCTGAGTGGTTGCTTTTTAATTACTTATCGCTCATTGTCAATTTTTAAAAGTGCGCAGTTTTGTTTCGCTTCTGACACTTAACCGTTTTTTATTAGCCTCAAGCTACTTGGCCTCACCAACTCAGCCACCGCCTCTTTGGCTCACATTTATCATTACTCCTTGAGGCATTGCATTGCGTTTGTTGTTTGTTTTATGTGCTTGCTGCTGTGTTCCTGTTAGTTTCGCTTTGTTGCCTCTTTCCAATTTTGTCGTAAAAATATTTATGTCCCCGGGCGTTGAATGTTCTTAACGGCAGTCGCTGCTCTCATGCGAGAACTCCTCTACATTTTTACTAATTAAATGTTAATTTCAATTGATGACCCTAATTTACTTTTCAAAGATTGCTCACAGATAAGCTATAAATATATATATATATATATATATATGTATATAGATATGTATGTAGATGTGTGCGCTTACGTGTGTTTGTTAACCTGGTGGATAAAAGCAAGAAACTTTCTAAGAAGTCAAGAGACAGATGAATCGCTTCGGGTACTCAACGTGACTTGGCAACGTTGTACAGCACTGGAGAACATGATGTTGTGCTGTATTTAAAAGGATTATTCTCTCCTTGTTCCACTTGGGATGCAGAGAATGCATTGCAAGCAGCCGTGTTGTGAGCGGGGATATTGAATAGACAGACAGTTAGAAGGAAACAGAACACATACACTTGAACATCTTGCACAGACACACACACTCAAGGGCGTAGACAAACGGGGGTAGTTTATCTTAGCATACTGAGAATTCCGTTGATCTGAATATAGTACTTGTAACTTCATAAATTTCCTTATATAAATTTTGATTTTAAGTAAATTTCGTTTTTTATATGCAGGCGGATATCAGAAGTTTAATAATGGCAAAATACTATTTGCCTTAATTAAATGTCTAAATATATATTTAACGTTACCCCCTTCAGAAAACTAACCAACTGCGCCACTGTACACACACACAAACACACACACACTTCTACACTTAAATACGTACCACTTCGCAACATACATGCATACAGACAACACTTGCTGCACATATAAGAGTCCCGTAGCCTTTAGCGAAAAACAATTGCAGTACGAGCAAACTTTTATTGAAAAACATTTTAAATGTATTGCAGCAGCTTTCTGTTGCTATAATCACGACATCTTCTTGTTGCAATTGTTGTTGTCCCTTTATTTTCGTTGCCAGTTTGCAATTGCTGTGACCAGATGCTTGAGTCCACACAGAGTCAAGCAGAGAGTTGCAGCATATAAGCAGGCGACATTATTCATCTGCTTGGCCCCTACCCTTTACCACCCCCCTTGGCTCCAAGTGGACAGGCATAGTGATTGTTGCAGCCACAAATTACATATATGCGATATATTTGAAACATCTTTATTTTATTTCATTTGAAATACGTTTGGAATATTTGTGCTGACCTTTCTACATTTATTGCAGTTACTGCAAGCTGAATTTTAATGAAATTAATTTTTGCACATCTAGCACTTTGGCAGCTGCCAGCTTCTGCGTTGACATTCCAGAGTTATTTATGCCCTGATTTATACATTATTATTTTATGCAAGCATCTGCTCAAAAGTATTTAATTATTATGTAGGTTTGACTTGGCTTATGAGGTATACTCCTGCACCAGCTAACAAATTGGAGGTCCAATCAAACACTAATCAAGATGCAATAACACGCTTTCAATGCTCCTGTGTTGATGACTTTTGTGTAACTACTCTCAGGATGTTTTACCAAAAATTTTACAAACTTGACAGTTTTTTTTTTTTTTTTTTGTGGCAACTAGTGTCTGTGCTGTGGCTCTGGCTAAAGTTTATGGTGTTGTAGATTTTAAGCTGCCTTGGTTTAACTGTGGTGCCAGTGCCAAGAATCAGGAAGAGCAAAACCAACTTTATTTCAGTTTTGTTTGCTCTTTGGTTTAAGCCGGGTAACACATTTGTTGCTCCATTTATTGTTTTGATTTCACTTGTTCTTTTGTGGCACTCCACTTTGAATAAATCCAGCACAGGACAAGTGGGCAAAGTCCCAGCAAAGACCAAATGGGAATTAGCCTGTCGAGCTGCTCTCGAGTGTAGCACTTTACTCCGTAATTTCGGACACCTTTCAGCATTTGGCAGTAATGAGGTCGAGCTAAGCTAACCCAAATTACCTTAAAATGATCTAATGGAAATTGTTGCATGACAAAAAAGAATTAAATAAATAGTGAGACTCAAATCCAGGTATCAGCTGTAGCTCACTTTACTTCTCCAAATGCATACAAAAATGTATGTGTAAAATCAGGAATTTTTTTTTTCAATTTTATTAGCTGGAGCACAACTATCTTTCATCTATCTTTCAAGTATCTTTCAGTTCATAAAAATTCCAAAATGATTTAAAGTTGTAAGAAAAAATTACAATTGTTGACTGAAATTTATGATACTGTTTTTGTGATTCAACTCAGCAAACCGTTATTCCATTTTCTAATAAATATTAGATAAGGTTTTTATTTAATTAAAACTCAAATAAGTTTCTGTGAACATTAATGTACACATTTAAATGTATGCAAGCAGCAACAACTCCGAGGTATACAAGCATCCGGCACTTAGATACAGACTTTGATTGTTAGCATTTGGGGCACTCTTTATTCCACTCAACACTGCGTTCACTATGAATAATTGTAAGCCAACAGCAAACTGTCAGGTGGGGCAGAAAGGGTTGCAAATATGTAGAAATCAACTCGAATATGCAGAGATAAAGATGCAAATGGCAGAAAGGCGTTTACATTGAAATCCTTTTTAAATAGCTGCTGCAAACGAAAAGTGTGTTACACACACATACAAAAATTAACATCACACATACGCAGCGTGGTAAGCCACAGGAACTGGCGAGCAAACCATGTTAGTTAGATGGTCAGCTAGTCCATTTCGGCCCTACCCACTCCAGCAATAAATAACCAACGAGAATACTGAGAACGGTGAATCGCTTCCTCAGTCACACTCAAAGTTACAGTTGGAGTTGCAGTTGATGTCGGAGTTATAGTCAGAGTCATGGAGTCAATGAATGAAGTGAAATTACTTAATGGTACCAAATTGTACTTTGCTTAATTACTTGGCCACTGACAGCCCAGCGCCCCACCACCCCAAACACAACACACAACCCACAACACATTCAGCCACATGTCATTTATACATTCTGCTGCTGCGTCGCTTTGGGGCGGATGGGGTAAACCGAGTCGTGGGTGCCGTAAAAACAACGTTACTTATGCCGACGCGCTCGTAAACTTGTATGTCTATGTACGTGTGTATGTGTGTGTGTGTGAGTGTGCGGCCATCTTTATGGCTTGTTTCTTTTGAGTTTGCGTTTTGTCTGCCTTTACGTCCGTTCCATAATCTTCGTACTGTTGTAGCCATACCCATTAGAATTAGTCGAAAGGGTATAACGGTTGTAGAAGTGTGTTTACCAGCCACCAGATACCAATTAATTAATTATTTGAATTATGTAGAATTATTTTTAATCAAATAATTTATATCTGACAAAGCAACTATAACTATATATTTATATACGTATAATTATACGATATCTGGGTACACAATTACAGGATATCTGCAATTCGAGTCTTCGAAATAGTTGTTTTTGCTGTTGGTTATTCCCGTTTGCTGTTAGGTTGTTCGCTATGTTGGCTTTTGGGGTTTTGGCTTTTCGGGTGTGTTGGGCGCTTCGAGCTGAAATAATTTCCACCTCCATTTTAATTTACGTTGCGTATACGCAATATATGACATTTTAAATTGTTTATGACTTTCAAAAAGGGCGCCAAAGGGCAAACCGCCAGATAAAGACAACAATGCTTGAGCTTGGCCTGGGATTAAAACCCCAACCAATTTAGCCACTGGTTGTGACTACTATTGTCTAAATGGTTTGCCACAGTCCCCACTTGGCTAATAGAATAGCACGCACTTCTCTGTATATATATATATATATATATATTACTGTGTGTGGTTTTTTGTTAATTGTTAAGAGAATTGCCAAATTGCTGCATTTACTGATTGATGGGCATTGCGTTGATTTGCTTGGGGATTTTGGGTGGTACAATTTTGAGTTAAGCGGTTTTCGCAGCAATTTGTAAGGGTTGCCCAACAGATGATCGACAACAACACCTCCCATTCCAACCTGCTCACTTTACCCCCAGCCTAAGTGTAAATATTTGCTTGTTTAACTTTGCAAAAGCTGGACCCTTGCTGCTTCCATCTGAATGCACAGTGGTGCCGCACATTGTTTGCACATGATTTGTTATGCAAAATGCAAACAGTTAAAGTGGGGCTGCTAACAACAACGCCCCAAGTTTTTGAGTTCAGAGTTCGCACAGAAATGTCGAAAATATTTTAATATCTGTCATGCAGTGCATTAACTATCGCTAGCCACTGTCGCTGCACTTGTAATTGCATAATAACAATGTTGTTGCTGTTGTTCTCCGGCTGCTGCAAATTGTGTTATTGTGTGCATTGAGCAAACAGAGAGAGAGAGAGAGGGAGAGAAATAGTGAGACAGAGATAGCCACAAAAACACACACCGACACACAACCACAACTGTTGTTATTCTTGTTCTATGTATTTGACATTGCTTTTAAATTATTTAGGCTCGATTGCGCTATTGTTGTTGTTGCTGTTGCTGTTGCTTTTGCTTTTCCTGTTGTGTCATAATGCTATTTTATTAGTTTTCTAAATTTGGGTTAATTAAAAACTTATTTGGGGCTTTGGGGCAAGCGAGTCGGATACTAACAGTATACATATACATACACATGTAAAATTAATATATATTTAAGCGCTTTTGCACTAGCTGCATATGCCTAATGACATTGGCCCTGTTGCAAATGTTACCATCGATTTTGCATTATGTTCAAATTTATTACCCTTTATTAAAATAGCTGTCAAGTTTGCTGAGTACGTGAGTGTGTGTGTGTGTGTAGCTCATATGGCGAGTAATTAATATGAATTCATTACAAATGTGTTGCATACTTAAGTGCTGCCAGAATCAGGCAGGACATGCAATTTAGGCTATCAATTTGATCCGGCGACAGCTAAGTCAGAAACACAGACAGCTGAATAAATGGAACTTCAAGACATACTCAGCTGTACTGTATAGGTACATACATACAAATGTATACATATATATTTATGTGTATTGACAAATGCAAATTCGCTTGCACTATGATAATATTTTCCAGCAAATATCACAAATCGGCAATGGCAAAGTAAAGGGCTAACAAATATTTATAGCATTCTACGCGAACCAAGGAGCAGCGCCTGCAATATTTATTACAAGTTGCATTCGACAATGCAACAGACAACAGCAGCAACAACAAAAATAACAGTAATAAATAAAATGTCTGCTGCCAGACGAAAACAAGCAACTAAAAAGCAATGCCAACGCTGCTGCTGCAGTTGAGTGTACTGTGGGGAAAGTGTGCACTTTTCTTAGCAAAAGTAGTTTTCTAAATATGCTTTATAAACATATTTACTTTATGTACATGCTGTTAAATCCTTAAGGGAACATTTTGTGACTAGTTTTCAGTATTTCTTCTACTTCTTGCCAGTACTAAGTTTTTTTTTTCATTTTTGGGATCTATTTTTAAATAGTTTGGAATTGCGTTGGGTCTTTCGTGTTGACTTTTCTCATTGCGTAGATTGCTTGTGTGGTGAAACCCTTTTTATCTTGTTTGATGTGGCTAACAAAGTTTAGCAGCATGTATAAAACTATCGACTTTCAACAATTTGCGAAGTCAGCAAGCTTTAGTTTTTCAAATTACTATTTTTGCCGTTGTAAATAAAAATAAATAAATAAGAATAAATTGATTTTAAGCCAATCGAACACCGAATTAAATACACAACTAAATCTTTCGCTACCATTTTAATTGAATTATTAAATATTTGACTAATAACAGCTTATTAAATTGTCTATAAAATATATGCTAAAAGTATGAATTGTAAAAGCTAGATTGATATTATATTCTGGTGTTTTTGCCAGAGAAAAAACTTTTTGGCCTTTGGTTTGGTGCAGTGCCAAAAGCAGTAGTTACTCGTGGCAGGCAACAAAAGCACAAGCAAAGGACCACGGACGAATAGAACAACGACATATGGCAGTCTATTGCCATTCAAGGATACTACTCTAAAGCAGGACAGCTAGGCGGCTGCCAGAAAGAAAACAGCCAACCAGCAAGACCAAGTTAAGGCAACGGCAGTGAAAATCATTTAAATAAAAGTCAATGTCATGTTATGTAGAAAAGACAGCGAATAAATAGTCAGAGACCGTGACAGAAAAAAAGAAAGAGAAAGACGAAGTGGGACAGACACAGTAGACACAGTAGAAAAGTGGCTGGCACCAATTGCTAGAAGAAAAACAATATGGGGCGTATGTGTAATATGCGCGACAGCAAGGATTCTAGAAGCGGCAAAAGTTGATGCGCTTAATAAATGCCATAAGCGCTAATCCTCTAACAATAAAAGCAGCAACACAAGAAGAAGAAGAAGAAGAAGAAGATGCGTCGGTAGCAGCAGAAAATCTCGGCTCACAACCTCAACAAATTTAATTTGGCAACAGAATGAGCTACGCTGACAGATGGCTCGGATGGCAGGCCGTCTACTTTCGGTAGGCAGGTAGGCCGTTGTCCTTAATGTATTTTCATTTTATGGGGTCATTAAATTACGCTTTATTGCCGTTAAAATAAAATATTATGTGATAAAAATGCCGAAACTGCGCCCAAACACAAAGTCTCTCAGACAAGGGACGATTTTACACACAGTCGACAATCGCATTTTAAATACGCTAATAAAAAGGACATGCGCGGCTCTGTTTTAAATTGCAGGCATTTTAAGGACATTGCGTCGCATGTGACATGCAGTTGATGTCTGCACTTTGTAGTTTTGCGTTTTCAGCTGCTGAAGAATTATAATTGACGCGGGCCCTTTACTAGTGGGGCCATTTGGCTAACGAGTAGCTCAAATTGGTGGAAGCGAAAAGAGAACGACTGACGTTAAGCCCCTTGAAAAGTAATATACGAGTATTGTATACCCTAGATTCAGAAGACGCCAACTATGAAGTATATGCACTCTTGATTAGCTTTGTTTGGCAAATTTATTTGCTTGCTTAACTGGGGATCCTTGCAAATACTTAATATAAACTAACAAAACAAGACGAAGTAATTGGTAACTGTATGGGAAATTAGATGACAGATCATTCATCTTCTTAATGGATTCATATTTTCGGAACTAAGTACAGTCTCGTATTAATTTATTCGATTTTGAAAAATCATTATGTGTTTGAATAAAATCGAAGGTATTTATGCCAGTTATTTGAAATTGTCTTGAGCAAAAAGTTACTCATAATAAAGATAACAGGGTATCTCATAGACGAGCACTCTCGATGTACTGCAGATTTTTAATAAGTCGGTCACGCGACTAGTTTCGTCTGACTGCCTAAATTTGTACTTGAGTCTGGTAATTGTATTTATATATGCCTCGCTGCCTCTGCTGCCTCTGCTGCCTCTGCTGCCTCTGCTGCCTCCTGTCTCTTCGTTTTTAATTTTTGCATTTTTGTTTTGCGTGCGTCGTTGAGCACTATTTTTGTTGTTGTTGTTAGTGTGTGTGCCTGTCTTTTTTTGCTTGTCACATTTGAATAAAATGAATGGGGAAGAGTGTGGCAAATGGGAGAGGCAGAGGAGGCACAGGTCGCTGCTCAGCTCCTTTGCGCTGCACTTTGGCAGCAGAAAATGTCAGCCAAACTAATCGGATTAGTGTGTCAGTAGTTTATACCCACGAGTGTGTATGTGTAATTCTGAGAGCGTGTGTGTGTGTGTGTGTGACGAATAGCTGTTCGTTAACCCGAGTGACCTCTATTTGTGAGTCTTAGGCTCAGTGGACAGAGGCACGTTTTAGTTTAATTAAAAAGATATGCCTGTGCATGTAAAAAACAGGACAAACAGAGGACAGTCGTAGGTAGCAGCATCTCTCGTTGAATTCAAATGTTGCACATCTGCTAAATCTGTGCCACATGCGTTTCATTTGAATATCAATTCAAAATTTAAGACATATCACAGTTGTCCTCCTTGGAGCTGCTACTCAGCTTGATGCAGGACATGCAATGTCAGCGTGACATACACAACATCCGGTGCTTTGTCATTTCAAAGGAACAGAGCAGTAGTTTTGACGTATGCGATTACAAACAGAGAACGGGAACAGCAGCACTACAAATGTGTCAGAGCAGATAAAGCAACACACGTGCGAGAGAGCACCCAGGATAACTCCTGCAACTCATCAACTAAACCATAAACAAAGCCACGCCAAAGACAACGACAAAGGCGAAGCGAGCAGCGAAAAACGAGAAACAAAAAGCGACCGGGCAATAAAACTAGAAACCGCGCCAAGCACCAGCAAAAGCAAAAGCACATCAATCAACGCTGGGGATTGGAGCAGGATACGCTGTAGAAAAAATAAGGAAAGAAAATATTGTGTGTGTGTGTGTGTGTTTATCAAGAACAACAACAACAAGAACAGCAGCTATATTTGTAATGCTTGTTGTTGTAGTTGTTTGTAGTAGTTTCATGCCGCTGCTGTCGACCACAAAATACCTTCTAGTCACGAACGGTGGGCAGGTGGCCTGCGGAGTGGCTGTGACTATAGTCAGTTAGTGGGACGAACGGACAGCTACATGAGCATAAATATAAAATATGTAAGCGACACTTGTGTTAGCACTGTTTACATGTTACTGTACCTGTGGCGTGTGTGTGTGTGTGTGTGTCGCAACAAGATTAAAAGTGCTGCCAGGGCAAAAAAGTTGTTCGCTTGTCTCTGTGTGTGTGAGTATGTGTGTGTGTGAGGTAGCTGGCAAATAACTGAAGCTTCAGCCAACAAAGTTGACCGAAGCAATTAAAGGTGGCAATTTCATTTAGACCGTTTTTGTGCCCGTACCAACTATGCTATATGTAGCTGTAAAAGTTGTAAAAAGTAATTGGGCACTGTCCTAATTATGATCGAAAAGTGGATACTCTGTACTGCTGTAAAAATAGCTCAAATGAATAATAAATGAATTTACCAGCAGTACAATTAATTTGCACAAATGGTTTCCAAGCACACCTTGCCACATTCTGCATATCTTTTTACGCTTACTCAGAATGAAACTTCTTTTTAGCAGATTTTCATATGAAAATAGTTTCTCCAGTCATATTTCTTCTGTAAATTCAAGTGCTAAGCGCAAAATGGTCATCGAAATATCTTGCAATAATTTGCAAGAATTTAGGTTTGCAATTAGGAAAAATTACAAATATATTTAATATTTTGTAGGCATGTAGGTCTCCAAGCAGAACTTGATTGAAAATGTTTAAAATGCCAAAGTTGATATTTTTTGTAATATTTCGAACTAAAATGCTGAAAGTGTAAAATTACGGCTGATTGATGACACAGTTCTTAACAGTACTGAATATTGTATGTCTGATAAAAAACACAATTGATTAAAGCCCTCTTAATTATTAATAGACTACGCACTGCTGCCATTGAGTGATGTATAAGTGATTAAATTGAAAAAGGTGCCACAAAGCTGTTCAAATCTGACCCGTTGTCACAGCTCCTCCGGTTTACTCCCAACTAGGTAAGTGCCAGCTGGGAAAATGACGAATCCGATCAGGCAAATAACTTAACAAAAATAACAACAACGGCCAAATCGAATTGTGTTATATGCATGAGTAAGGCCTGTATAAATAAGTAAATATATATAAGTATATACATATATTTACATGTGTGCATGCAGCAGGTGTATAATGAACATTTGTGTGTGGGTATTATTTTATGGCCCATGGTAATTACAGGTGTCGCTATAATAAATTACCTTTGAATTTACTGTTTGTCGTTCTCATTGTTGTTGTTGTTGTTGTTGTTGTTGTTGTTGTTATCGCAGTTGTTGTCATCGTCGTTGTTGTAGTTGTGTTCGTTGTTCTTGTCACTATAGTGTCTGGTGACTGGCAGTGTGGGAGGTGGAAGGTGGGAGATGGTTGGCAGCCTAGCTCACAGGATAACTGGGATGCCCTGTGGCGGCAACGGCGACGGCTGCTGCTTTAGTCTCAACTGCCTCAGCTGCTGTTGCTGGCAGCTCGCATGTTCTGTCATTGATAAGCTTTATTAAAAAGGATAATGAGCCTTTGGCTGAAAGCGTGTGTATGTGTGGGTGGTTGTGTATGTATGTGAGTAATGCGGTTTTGTAGCAACATCGGGTGTCAGTGTGTGAGTGCCTTGTACATGTGTCCATTATAAGTTGTTGTTTACGAGCTGTAGTGGCTTATTGTTGTTGTCGTTGTTGTTGTTGCTGTTGCTGCTATTGTTGTTACTTCAACAGGCGTAGTTGTTGTTAATAGTTATGAGTTAATGGTTTTTTGTTTGCCTTCGTGTTGTTTGTTGTTTGCTGTTTTCCGTTTTCATTATTATTTTCGGATTATTATGATTGCTTTTGTTCCGGCATGGTATAATCAAATTAACTATATGCGTTCCTTACTCACTACGATACAATGACTATTTTCACAGTGCCTGACATTAACTATGGCTTTTTTCTGACTGTTTTCTGTTTTCTTGCTGTCTGCTTTTGTTTGAAATGCGCACCCAACCCACAACAACACTTGCCCCACTGACGAGGGTTACGTTTGGGTTCTGCATCTGCTGCTGTAGCAGGTGGCTCAACTGAATGGATGTTCCATAGATTTCAGGCGCGAACTTTGAGCAAACGACCTTTTGATGTTGCTGATTAAGTTTTGATTAGCTGCGCTGTCAATAGCTGCAGACACATCGCAACACAAACACAACACGTGCACCATTAACGTGGCGAAACTAGAGCAAACAGAAAACATCCTGGTTACTCGGGTATGCCGAACAACAAATACTCTTGCACTCTTCAATGTTCTCAACCGCAAAATTGATGTGTCCATCAATGTAAGTTTCATACAGCAAAGAAAAAACTAAATTTCAATGGCATCTATTAAGCTAAATTTTAAAAAACCAACGAGATGCTAGAAAAATAAATTATAAACAAGTTTTGATAAGACATCTTGCAAATAATATGTCATTTCATACAGTAACACATTTTTCCATATTTTTTTTGTTAGCTGTATAATAATTTGTGAAATATTAAAAGCATTAGAAAATATTATTATTAGTATGCGAGATAGTCTCTATTGTTTTCGAAATATTTATTGTAATTGTGTATTATTTATATTTATGTTTGCTATTTAAAGATTAAATCCTAATTTAAAAAATTTCTGCTCGAATTTTGTTTTTCTTATAGTTTGAAATTTATTTGAAAAGTCCCTGCAGCATAATAAATAATTAATATAAACATTAAACAAATGAATGAAAATCTCTTGTTTCATATAACATTTATTTTGCGCATAAAAGTCAGGCAACCACTCAAAGGGTATAAAACTTCATTGATCGATGCAGCGCCAGCTGCTGCATACACACTCACACACACTCACACACACTCAGACACACTCACACATACTCGCTCTTTATCCCACTCTCCCGCTTGTCAGCCATCTTTGGTTCCTTTGGGCGCCTGAATCGATGCAAAGCAAAACGATTTATCGACTTTGGTGAAAAGCAAAAATTATATTCGTGTACATATTTGTGTTGAGTCATAGCTCACACTACCAACCCTCTCCACTACACCCAACCGACACCCCCTTTATTCACTATCAGCATGCCTGCCTGCTTTAAGCCCGACTGCACTTTGGCAATTTTATGTGCGCTTCTTCTTCTTCTTCTACTTCAGCTTCTGCTTCTGCTTCTTTTTAACGGGTAGCGCATAAAAAATAATTCGTTATGTGAATCGCTCCATTTCCCTTGGTGTTTCGGCAGCAGCCCAATGTTATTGGAGCGCTGTATTTGCTTTTGACTATGTCGGAATTGTGGCTGCGTCTTCAGACTGCAACGTAAATGTGGCAGGTTATCGGGTAGCGGGGGGTGGCAGTGATGCTGTGACAGCTGTGTGTGTGTCTTGTTTCTTTTTGCAACTCAACTGCAATCTAAATGCTTCAGTTTGGTGTGTTTATCTTGTGCGCTGTTCTCGACTCGTTGGCCCATTGATTGAAATGCTTGCTGCACATACAGCCTGTGGATGGTGGCGGCGGGAATTGCTTGAGCCACCTGCACGTAGACGTTTCTGGCAATGTCCACTTTTTCATCATGCTACAAATATAATTCTTTGGCCGCATGTGACAGCAAATCAGTGAAGCTGCGTGTATAGCTTGAACCCATTAAAAGAGGGAAAAAATGGTATTGCTGAGGTGTGGCATGCAGCATACATATAATTTTTGTATCAGAGTGGCTTAGGTTTACATAACCACGACTTTCTGTCTATCTAGCAAGTTAATCTAAGATTGAATATTTTTTTTACAACTGCATACGATTGTTATGGCTTGACTTTAATGTTTTATTTTTTTAAAGTAACAAATTTATTTTTATTTTGAGTTCTCTATTTCAACAAATGTTCTCTTGACTTTTTGGGTGTTCTGACAGCTGTTCGAGCGCTCTCGCCTAGAGCCTTTTAGAACCAGCTCCGTTTTATTTAGCATTTAATTCAGTGCGCAGTCTAGTGCGGCAACTAAATGAGTGCCGCAATTGCAACGAGCAAAAACCTTTTATTTAACATTTTCCCCTCATCCACCCTGTTTAAACCACACACTCCCCTTTTCCGCACCACCTCTTTGACACACGCCGCAACATTGCACCAGCGGCTGCCAGTCGTAGCTAAGCAGGAAACGGAAATTGCTTTGCAAACACTTTGCAGCACCTTTGCACCACCGGCAGCGATTCGCGTGGCGTATACGTAACGCAAAATGCTGCAAAAGTCAAGTCAAGTCAGCTGCCCCACCCCCAAGCCTGCTCCACGCGTCTGCCCCTTTTTGCGCTCTTCATGCTTGTCAGCCATACCTTTTTGCGTAATTTTCTTACGCCATTCTTGGCAATAAGCTGGTCTTGGCCGCCGCCTTTTATGGCCATAAGCAATGTGAAATATGAATTGCGGTTACGGCTAAAATCTGTACAAAAGCAAGCGGCAAGCCAAACCAGCTAACCCACAGCTAACAAACAGCTAACCGTTTGGCCAGTTGAATGTTGGGTTACTGGCTACTTCTCAACATACACAAGCAAAACAACAAAATCACACACACTCACACACATGCACTTATACTAAAAGGTAACAACTAAAGCATCAACTGCATTTAACTTTGTTGTTATTTTGGCGTCGCGCTGTGGCGCACATAGCCATTTTATGGCTAAATCCACTTAAGTTGCTAGCAAGAAAGGATGTGTGTGTGTGTTTGTAGCTGTGTATGTGTTTTTGTAATTTCTGCTGGGTGACTCTGCCTACGGCAAACATTGAAAGTTGTTGTAAGTTAAATTATGGCCAAAATGCTGCTGGCTCTTGGTCTGATGGCGGTTTTGTCCTCTACACATACGAGTCTCTGTGAATATTACGTGTGTGTGCTTGAGTGGATATGTGTGTGTGGAAATGTGTGTGAGTGTGTGTGTTGGGTTAAAATTACCTTTAAATTGAAAATTATTGTATGTGCGCGCACTCAACTCGCACCTCCATCCGCAGCCCTCTCACACTCTTTCCCATCATTTTGTCAGCACACTAAAAACATAAATTTCCGTGGTTGCTGCTCAAAATTGCGGTAGATTCACCTTTCCCTTGCCTAATTCAACCTTCCCGCTACAATTTTTGGGGTGGCATATGGCTGTTGCCTCGCGGTGGCTTGTGGCTTAAAACGATGCCGAGCTTTGAATTACTTTTTCAATTTGAGGCTGTTGAGGCCACAACAGCTCGGCAGCTAAATGAATTAATACGGTGCGAGCAGGTAGCTAGCTCAGGACGTAGCTTCTTAAGTGTTCAATTTGGATTCATAAACGGGACGCAGTTGTTGTTTTATTTGTTCTTCTTCCTTTTTGGTTATGCCAATAAGCATAGTATAGTTTATTGCGTTGTCTTTTGAGAGCGTTTCGGAATTTTACAAACGAAAATGCTTTTAATACTAACACAAACTTTTTGAGATACAGGAAACGCTTTTTGAGAATAGGGCTGATGATTGCAAAATTTATAAATAAGTTTATTCTAAGATTAATTATACCTCTTCTGTCTATGTACAAGAATTTATTGTCAGATTAATGTTTCGAGCTAGTTAAAAAACTATAATGTATTGCATAAAACAAAAAATAGTATAAGAAGTAACTTATGCACAAATGAGAGATGAGTTTACTAATCTAGTAAGAATCCCAAATTTAGAATGACTTTATATAATTTTTCTTCACTTCATATATTAATTTGATTTCTCCCTTTTCAACTTCCACATAAGCATAACTTCAAACTAATTTTATTATATTTACATTATTATTAGTTAAATACATTAAGTGAACTTCTTCTTTGAGTTTTTCTAATAATTTTAAACTTTAATGTTAAAAAAAGCACTTCGAAATAATTGAAGTCACTTGACTTGACTTTCGTTTCTGGCATCCATCAATTCCGCCGTGTCACGCCACGAAAACACGATATGCGCCCTTCTCTAAATTTTGGGCATGTGTTGCCAACGCAATGGACAAACTAGGAACGGAGGCACGCCCTGTTAAACAGTCGTTGGTACTGCTTAGGTGAGGCCAAAGGAGTCGGAAATCCCTGAGCACGGGCGAAGCCTTGACAAAAGTCCTCTGTTGACTTGGCCCAGTGTGTGTGTTGGCCAGAGCAACAATTGTGCTTGTGTTGTGTCAATTCTGAATGGGCTTTTAAAATGATTAAATTTCTTTTCATAAATATTTCAAATAGGCAGCAGCTGCCACACCAGCAAGGATATCAATTTCGCATTGACTCCGACTGTCTTCTCTATTGACATGCCCCTATAATAACATCGATGTTACCGAAGCTCAGCTTGAAGCAGCAACCCAAAATTGGAACGCTTCAGGTCTTAGGAGTGCCACGCCCATTGTCAGCTAGGCGTACGCCTTTTGGCTATAATTCTTGTTACTTGTCACTGTGCAAATGTGTCTTGAGTCGAGAAGACCGCCTCGAGAGGTTTCCAGAGCTCAACAATTTTGAACTTGTTCATGTCGTTGCCCTTCTACCACTCGCTAACTTACTCACTTTACACGTAAAAGAAAATTCAACGTAACAATGAAAAAAAATCAATCTTATGTGTAAAGCTAAAAATATTTCCCAAGTTTTGAACACAAATTCCTTAAAATTAGAAATGCTTGTTCTTAATCGAAAATAAACAGCTTTTTTCCAACCTTATACAAAACTTTTCCCAGCTCGCATTGTTGTCAAACTTGTTCAAATTAAATCATATAAATTTATAGGCGCTTCAAATATCTACATAGAGAATTGTTAATATTATTAGCAGGGAAAAATTTAGAATTTAAGAATTCTTTGTTCCTTATAAGCATATTGGAAATTATAGTTTTGTTTTTAATTTTGGGAAATGTAAACATTTTTTTTAGAGAAGTACAAAAACTCAAATTTTAAAAATTCACTATCATGAGCTGCTGTGGAAGCCTACAAATATGTTCCATATTCCAGTATTGCGAATTTTTTTCTGTGTGTTGCTGATATTTGGTAAGCGTTGTCGTTGCTGCAAATTGTCGTGACCCTGGTTGCAATCTCTCTTGTCATAGTGGTTTGTTTGTTTGCCTAGCGGGCTCGTAAATAAATCATTTGATAACTTGACGCTGCCTTCGATTTGAACAACACACACACACACACCCACACGCCCATTTACACTCATACCAATACCTCGTTGTCCTTTGGTCAAGGCCTCACCTCAAGCGACTCCGTCCTGTTCGGTGTCCGCTGCTGCTACAAGATTTCGTGATTTATATGCTTTTACTTTGACGTGACCCGTCGACTGGCCGACAGTTTGTCCGCCTGCCCACCTCTCTGCCCCTTATCGATTTTAGCCAGCTTTCGCGCATGTAGCCAGTTTGTTGTTTTGGCTTTATCTGCGGCTGCTGGCCCGCAACGCAAACTTTGTCCGAAGCGAAATGGTGTCGTTAATTTTTAGTGTCTGCTCCCAAAACGCTAACAAAGCAGCACAATGAAAAGTTATAGCCAACTCCTGTATATATATCTATACATATATACTCGGGATATATAAGTATTCAATTATCTAGCTCAGTTTAGAGCCAAAACACCAAAACACTTTCATGTGGCAACTCGATCTTTCTTTTGGTCCAAATAGTTGGAAATTCACGAAATTGATTTCCTTTATCACATCTGCAAATCCCGCTGACACTTTCTCCTCTGCCTCTATGCAAATGAGCTGAGCTCATTTAAAGCGAAGACAAGTAAATCCTTTTCAATTACGAAAACGGGGGACTAAAAAGTTTGGCAGCTCTGAAGGTGGCCGTGACTACGTAGAAAGCTTAGCCATGTTCTTGGCTTTGCCTCATAAAAACTAAAAAGCTGAAATCAGTTGGCCAGAAACATTAAATAACTTCACAACAATCCGAAAAAACATGAAATTTTACTTAGTCCCTAGCAAAAATGCACTTTCAACACAGAGTCGTCGAAGAGGGTGGAGAGGCATTGCCATTTTGACTTATAGAAATACAGAGTGGAGCACTTGTCTCTTGTCATAAATGCTTCCCGACGAGATTATCTTTAAAGGATGTACTTTCAAACTCAATTTAGGGCATATCTCAACTCAACATTAATAGAATTTCGCTGGCCCAATATGTAGGGTAAGTGTATGAAAGTTGTAAGTCGCTCCTTCAACTCGCACATCTGCAACATTTGCCAGATTGTGTGCGACTCTTAAGGATCGACTTAAATGCTTCACATTACAGACTCGGTTATGACGAGTCCTTTAAAGTCTGGCGAGCATATCAAGATTAAAACGAACAAAAAATGAACATACAAAATTAGAAAATACAAGCAGTGGTTTTGATCAACCGAATGCCAAATACCCTTCAGACAATTCTTTTTGAATGTGTACAACACACTTATGAAGTCTATATGTAATTTATGATATTGTCAACTGAATTAATAGCATGTCAGCTCTCATTTGACATAAAAATATAATTGTCAAACTGAAATTAAGATGCTTGCCAATAAAAAGCCGTTTTTGAAAACTGAGACACTTAAATATGGATTTGTGATATGTCGGATAGATAAATCGCTACTAATTATCAAAATTTACAACTTTCCATTACAAGGTCATGGAAAAACTAAGATTAAATGACTTTTGTAGAAAACGTTTTGTTGGACACAAAAAATGATATTATAATATTGGTAAAGTGGTGCAAGTTGCTCAATAGCACGAGCAACTAGCAACAGATTAAAAATCACCATAAAATTTGGTTAGTATAACAATAAATATTTGATCGTTAGCTTGCAAGAAAATAAAATAATAAATATAGACTGCCGTTCTTATACTAGAAGAAAATAAATAGTACCACTTATATATCTAATCAAGACTTGAAGTTATGTTCATCATTTACTTAGAAGTTGGGTGAAAACGTTGAAGTAGCCTGAGCAAGTGTATAAGACAGAGTAGTCTAATCATGGCAGCAGGCAACCGAGCGAGCACTCGACTCGCCCGTGCCAAATTCATAAGCCTGTGCAGAGTATATCCCTTTTAGCTCCCTTCTATCCCCCACTGCACCACCACCTATCAACGAGTTAGCAACAGCGGCGTATCACTATCGTAGCTGTGCGTTTAAAGCTGCTCAGATGCCGCCTCTCATCCATGGGGATTAGGTATTTCAAAAGTTTCTGACCCAAACGTATTTCGAAAGAGTGAAAAAAGAGAAAAGCGTTTTAGTATGCGAGTGTGTTGGTAAGCGTGTATCTGAGTGTGTGTTGGAGTGTGTGTGTGAATGTGTACACAAATATCTATGGGGTTTTTGTTTGCTTGACTTTGTTGGCACTTGGCATGAATGGCAACATGGTCTTGTCTGAAGGTCTGCCTATTTGCCTGAATATCCATTATCTTGATCATCGCTGAAGGATGTGTGAGTGGAAAGGGGGCTGACAACGGCACAGTTTAGTACTATAACCATTTTAACGTTTTTCATCTATGCCACACACACATACACACACACACACCGACTAACAAAAGGTTTGCGAATTGAATGGCAACCCGTCGCCTTGTTTGCCACAGTTGTCATGGCAAAATTGTGGAAAGCAGATATTCAATTTGCTTTGCTGCTTAAGCATCTTGAAGTTTTTGGCCAACTTAAGTAGCCGCAAATTGACGCAACAAATCTGAATTTGTTGTTTCTAATTTTGGGCGAAATTCAAACTTTTGCAAGCAGTGTCTTCAATTACATTCAGCTCGACTTGACTTGACTATAAATTTCTTGCACTTTCTGGTCTGTCAAGATTTATTGCAGCTCAAGCTCAAGCTGACATGTAATTCAACTCGTCCTGGGACATGGACAACACTGCGGACCTGAACAATTGCCAGACAATTAAATTTATTATTTGAAGATGCCAGCACGCAGTCAGCAGCATGCGAGACCATTGCAATGCACAAAAGTCTTACAGCACTAAGGATAATAACACGAAAATGTCGAAAAGCCGCTCAAAGCCTACGGGCAAAGGCAGGTGTCGTAGATGGGACGCCGAGGGGCTTGGGGCAGTTGAGTCCATAAAAATTCAAACAATATGGCAAAGCTCATCAAGCGCATCATCAGGTCTTAGCATGGCCCAAAGCTGCCAGCAAATCCGCACTGATGTGAGAGCAAGGGAGACAGTGCAATGAGCTGGGATTTTTGCTGTGACGAGCATTGAAATTTACAATTTGAAATGCATGCATAATGAATGTGTTTGCAAGCAAGACTTTCAGCAAACCACAAACAAGGCCACGCCCCGTAGCGCACCGATGCTTGAGGCACAAAAGTGAAAAGAGAAACAGAAGCATGCAAGAAAAAAGAACAGCAACGAAGATTACATGCCCTCATTTAAGCTTCAATATAAAATGAAAAACACTAACTAATTGATGTACTGATTTTTGACAAAATGTCAGTAACAAATAAAAGAAAAGTAATATGAAAAAAATTCGAAGCTTCATCATGTGGGAGTAGTTTGCACATGGCCAAACTCGATGTTGCTAGTGCTGCTAATCCAGACAACTCCCATAAGGCATTACATACTTCACAACGAAATTATAATACTCTCTGCAAGGGTATAAGGAAAGCATGAAAAAAGAGGACAAAAACCTTCAACAAGGCCACTCAGCTCAACTCGACTCGCCTTGACTGGCAAAAATCCTTAATCTGTGCGAGTTCTGCTTAAGAGAGAGCAAATGCAACAGCAACAGCTGGAACAGCATCAAAATCCCTCTACGCTGTTCTCGGGTTGTGCAGCTGCTTTTGTTTAGCTTACTTTTTTTATAGAAAGTACTTGCATCATACAAACACACAAACACACACTACTTGCAGTGTTGTTAGTCATGTGTGCACATATTTTCACGACTTTGTTTGCGCTTGTTGTAAGAGGAGCATTCCTCCAGGAGCAGCTAAGCCTCTTGCTCAAAAAATTTAACATAATTTTGTTAGTAGGAACTATGCTTTTGTAATCAATGGGAAATATAACACACTTGACCTCCTGCCTCATCAGCTCTTGACTTTAATATTTTCCAGTAAAACCCATAGCCGTACAAAATACACTCAGCAAAAAAATTGCCATGCATTTTAGAAATTTGCCATATTTTAGGCGCAGAAAGTTAATTCCGAAAATGTTTTATTTTGGCCTGGACTGAAAATTTTCAAAAAATATGTATAATTTCCAGGGTATTCTTTTTTTTATATGTAATATAAAATAATATATTATTATTAAATATTAGTATTTTAAAATTTTACATATACAAACATTTTATGTAATTTATAATATTCAAAAGCCTTAATTTAGAAACAATTACAATTTTATTATGTGAGTTCAGTGTGTTGGTACTCGGTACTTTAGACAAGTTTCATGAAAGTTTTTTTTATAATTTTTGGGCGGTTTTCATCTTAGAAAGATCTTCGAAATTTAGGAACGATTTTTTCTCTGTGTTTTTTTCTGTTTGTTAACTCCCCGCAAGTCTTATAACGAACATAGCACTCTTTGAGGCTCTTAGATTTCATGATGAAATTTCCGTTTTCTAATTTCTATTTTAATTAGGCGCTTGCCTCAAAACTCAGCTCGTAAAGCCCCAACGCAATCACCCGCCAAACACACAAGCAATCCACATATGCACACAATGGGTTCCTGTTGGTACACAACCAAACTTACACACATTTACAGCCACGTGCAGCACGTACACACACTCGTATCTGGTATTTGCATATGGGCAACATTTTCATTACGTGCACAAAAAACCCGCAAGTCCCCAACGAAAAGGGGAACCTGATTTTACTTCAGTGACAACATTTTCCACAATGACAATTTTTCATATTTTACACTGGCTACAGCGAGGCATTTAGCTGTATCAAAAAAATTTACATATAGGTATACAAATATTTGATGCATCAGTACATTACATTCATAAAGTTATGAAATTAAATTAAATATTAAAATATAATAAATTGATTGAAATTGCAACGAATTACTTAATATTTAAAACGCGAACAAAACTATTTTAGTGATTAGTCAAAAATGTTATGTCATCAAAACTTTAATCTTATAATAAGAAAAGCACTGAAATTAATATGATTTTTTAATTATTTCAAAAAATAAATTTTAGTTGTTTTTATTTCCTTTGGCCACCCATTTGGTGATGGTTTTGTATGCAAGAGATGCGTTTAATTGTCGCACGTGTGGCAACTGGCTGTATGTGAGTGCTGGTATGTGGCAATATTGATTGGATGCGCAGCGAATTGATTAAACTTCTGGCTTATAATTATTTTAGTACAATTGAAAGTTGCCCTTGACAACGTTTGTATGCCGCGCAAATGTAGCAAACACAGTCAGGTCGAATACTAAAGAGCAAAACGTTATATTTTTATTAACCGCACTCACTCTCGTTAGGCGCAAAGATGAATTTTTTTCTTTCAAGGGAGTGCAGTCAGCTATTCAAATTGTTCTCACTTGATAAATGCGAGCCCTACGATGCCAGCGACCCTTCGACGCTATAAAAGCCCATTAAGCACATTTGAAATTGAAAAGTCATGCTTTGCAGGACAGCTTTTGCAAACCATTCCTCCTCCCTCTGTCTACATCCCAAGCTGTATTTACATACCGCCCACACAGTTTACATAATGTTTTACATAAATTCGACTTTTAATACTCAAGTTTGCCAAACCATTCGTCCATTTGCGGGCTCGTCCTTCTCTCTCTATCTCTCTCTACGTCTCTATCTCTTTCTGCTTCTATCTCTTTCTATCTCTGTTTGTCTGCATGTCTGATTTTCCATCTGCATGTTTGTCTGTCAGCAGCCATTAGGCAAAAGCTTTTATCAGCTGCAGTCCCCAAAAACTGCGATAGCAAATTTTCAACTTCGATTACTCGTAAATCTCTCAAAGGATTTAATCCATGTCATGTTAGTTAAACAAAAAGACGTCAACGCAGAACAATGGTCAACGCAAACATGACCAATTAAATACACATATTAGTACACACTCACTAGTTGGCATACAAATCAATCTTAAAGCATTTATAACATTCTAAGGCAGTTTACATTTGTTGTGTCATAGACAGCTGCTTAAAGCTATAGAAAATATTAATGATAGTCATTCGACCTTAATTTAAATTAGACACATTTTTATGCTATTATCAATTATTTGAACATATTCACCTATTTGAGTATTTTAATGGGCACAGTTTGGTCATACTTTGAAGTGCGCCTGGAGCACACCCAAAAGTTGATTCTTACTTGAACTTTATCTGACGGCTTAAGTGCTGTGGGTCGCACACATCATAAATTCCGAAGGGCCGAACAAATGCTCCCACTATTTAGAACACACTAATGTGTACACACAAGCACACACACACACACATATGTCTTCATAAACACACACGTATACACATATGCAGGATACGAGCCTTAATAATGGCTTGACCATTATCCTGCATATAAAGTTGTTCATATCCTTCTTCGTCGGGCTTTGATTTTCGTAGGGGACTTGCACGTCATTTTGTATGCTGTGTAAGTTTTGCCGATTTGCCGGCGCTACGATCTTAACTTTTGGTCCCCGCATCGATTGTTGTTATTGCCATTGTGTTGCATACATAATAAATTTTATGAAACGTAAATTTTTATTGAGCCCAATTTTTGGCACAGCCATAAAACGACAAGTGGAACGCAGCAGCAAATAAACTTACTCCTCCACACCCAACCCCCTACCAAAAGTTCGCGTTAACAATAAAAATCGAATGTTTTATTTATGTGCTCTACGATTTGTAAAGATTTCTTCGTATGGTACCAGTCTGTTCGCACTATATCCTTGTAAGTCTCGTATTTTGGTTTGATTTTTATTATTAATTTCTCTTTATCTGCATAGTACACTGAGACAACTTTTTTATAAACGGAGCGATTTAATATTTGATTCTTCAGACATTAGACAAATGGCTTACATTATTCGAAGCAAATTGGATGGACTGATTTGGTTCAGTGTTGTTATTTGAATTGCAAATGCCAATGTATAAATCATTTTCAATTATTTTTATCAAAAGTTCTGGAAAGCCAGATACGTTATCCGAAAAAAATGTCGGCGTCACAAAAGTCATATTAATTGAATAACAAAAAAAAAAGAAAGAAAACATCAAAAATACTTCAACACAGCATAAAAGGGCATTACGCACGCAATGCGAACACACACATTCCAACAAATACACTGACAATCGAAAACAATGTCAACATTTGTTTGTAAATTAAGCAAACAAAAAATATTGCGAATAAAACTAAAATGATCCAAAAACCGTGCGACCGACTGACACAGAGCACCAGCCCAGCTGTTGATTTGACTTTTTTATTTAAATTCTTTTGTGTTTATCGACGATTCGAACCGAATCGAATCGCTCATTTAACTGTTTGCTATTGTTGCGCAACCAGAAAAACATATACGGCTTAACGGGTGGCAGTGAGAACTGGCATATCTGTCATTTGGCAGGAAATACGACAACGTTTTCGCATCATTGAAGCACAAAAATGTTGATGGAATTGGTGGAAAAACTTGCCAATGTCATAAAAAACAAAGGTGTGGTTATACGCATTCTTAATACTAGCAAACATGGATGCAAATGACATAAATTAAATTAAAATTAAGCGTATATTGACTACCCTTTGAATCTCGTTTGTATGTGCCCATAAGTTGGTAAACATAGCACAAACATAAACCAATAGACATATATGAATATTCCTGTACAAATCTATTATAATACAGATCATATTTTATCAATCGCATTTTTGGCTAAATCAGAATAATCTGGTACATACATACAGTAGTCGTTCTTGGCTTTAAATGGCTACCAGATGCCACTGCTACTGCAAATAGTCTGTGGCAAGAACGTTGCCAACTCGCTCTGTCAATGAAACGGGCAGCACAAGTGATAAATATTTGATAACATTGACTTCAAAATCATTTTTTGTTAAGATGATTGATAGATCTATATAAAAATAAAAAAACACATATTAATGCAGCAAAGCCTTTTATTTAACTAAACAAAGTTGCTTAGGTGGAAACTGTATTCACTCCGCAAAGAACTTGGCATAGGGGACCGCTACGAATACTTTATTTAAAATGCCCTTGGCTATTTCGCCGATTTCCGATAAAAGCGACTCCTGCACTTCGCGATATATTTGCTCCCAGTTTTCATTGAGGAACTCATTCATAATATCGCCCTTGCGCTGATCGCCATTGAACAGATTGGATAGCTGGAAATAAATTCGACCCGGCTGTGCAGTGATCTTAATATTGCTTATTTCCATATGGGTATTTCCATTCTTTTCAATGGGCTTGCCCGTAAATATCGCCTGTATTTGAACGTTCTCTGGGAATTAAGAAATTTTGTCGGTATTTGTGGTATTTTAGTTATTACGAAATTTACCTATGGTAATATTGCCTTCGCCAGAGCCGGTAATGGGCATTATTAGGACTTTACCCTTAATGGTGTAAGGACCCGTAATTTGTAAGTTTTGGGCATTCATACTCAGTTCGTGTTTTTGGGCAATGTCCTTGCCGAAACCCCTTAAAAGGAATTACAGCTCATTTATATTTTAAGTAGTTTTCATTTGAGATGCCACTTACTTGACTTCAGTGATTCGCAATTTACTTAGACCAGTCACGATGTTATCCGTAAAGGTTAGATCAATTTTAACTGGACTTCTGCCGCCTTGCTTTAAACGCAACTTGTCCACTTTCAGTGGATCGATGGGCACCAGATTTATTTCTGGATCACCTGTCGCAGCCTTTTCGGAAAGCAATTTGTTGAGAAACTCGACAAGACACTCGCTGTCGCCATATTTACAGGGCTTGGGATCGTCGACTGTATAATTAGTATATTTATCTAGCGATCGAATTGATATATGAATTTGTCCTTACGAAACTTGGCATGCACAGTCAGAATTGTACAAAGTACGACGATATAAATAATTCTTGACATCTTCACAATGAGAAAACTTTTGAGCTCATTCACATTAGCAACACATCCAAACTACTAACTTCTGGCTCGAGATGTGGTTCAGCTTTTATAGTAAAATGCCTAAGTTAGTTACATAACATCCACAAAACACAAGAAAATAATTAAGACATATATATATATACAAGATAATGGCTATGCTTATGTAAGAGTAAAATACAGTTAAATTAATTTAATTTATCTGCTCTATTCCGTTAAAAGAACCATTCATATTAATAGGTAGGAATTGAACTGTATGGTAATTTAAAAACCAAGTTTCAAAATACGCAAATAAATCTGATTACTAATTAAAGCATTTTTGCAATAAATAATTCAATAAAATATAAATTGAACTTTAAAATATCGAACTCGAACCAAATTTTGGTGAGTGTATTGACTTATAGAGTGTGAAGTATTGTTTTTATAATCTAATAAATATTGCGGTCGCGGCTAATAATTTAATTTAATTTAATGAATATTATTAATTTGTCACGTATAGGGAAAACCAAATTAGTTACGCAGAATATGTAATGTAAGAAAGAATGTAACAAAAAAAAACCAAACGAAAACTCCAATTAAAACACTACATATGTGTATATATGTACTCGTATATTTATATATTTAATGGACTTGGTATTCACCGGAATTTAAAAAAAAGGCGAAACCAGTTTTGCGTTAATTAATAATGCGACAAGCCCCCGTGTAATTTAGTAATGTTTATTACTATACTGCTTGTACAGTTGCTTAACAGTGTTTTAATTTAAGCGAACTGCTCACCAAAATACACACTTAGACAGATCAATACCGTTAACTAAATTTGAACTTGACTAACCGATTTCATACTATTGTTTTAAACAAACAGCTTGCAGTTCGCTGGGCTGTTGCTCAAGTGGGCGGAGACAGCAACTGAGCAATGCTTCCGTCAATTGGTTGTGGATCTCAATTTGAATATGTTTGTTATATTGTTATGCAAGTCTAGCCACTCACTTGAACTGGATGCTGACAATTCATAATTCATAAAATAATCATTCCATCGGAAGATTCCCAAATATGTTCTGGCTGTAGCTAAGAGAGGGATACATTCCTGACCAAGCATATATGTATATATATACTTAATGAGATTCAAAACTTCTCAAGACAAAACTAAAATACCCTCAATAAAGCAATAAAAAGTCAATTGATGGGAGAGCTGGTGAAATGCCTTGAGGTAAGTGCGTTAGGTAATTAATTATCAATTATGTAATGCACTTAAATGGGTCATGATGAAGTTTACAGAGTGAAGAGAATAGCGCACATGCCCGACGGCCAGTACTGACCCAATTCAACTGGACCCATAAAGTGCACCTCAAGCATGCAAATGATTTGCATTCAGCAGCTCGCCAGCTCGGCAGGTCGGCAGGTCGTCTTGGTAAGCGGGTGGAAAGGCCTCGACGTCAACGTCATAATCAAAATCAACTCATGGGGGCTTACGGCTCATTAGCACGCGTTCCGCAGAGCAACAGCAGCAGACAACTTGATTGAACATCAATGGGCTGCCTGCCTGCTGCTGATATGGGCACGATGTGGGCATGGGGCAGAGAGTTGTGTCGAGATTAATGCTAATGTGACAACTTAATCGAAAGCCATTTATAAGTTATGTCAAGTGGAGAGCCGAGCCTCACAAGCTTCCTGCCTGAATGACTAAATGCCTGAATGACTGCCTGGCTGACTGACTGTCAACTTTATGACGACATTCGTTGTCAACGATGACATCGCCTAATAATAGGCAACGGCAACCAGCTCTGACTACATGCCAGCTACTAGCATGACAACGACAAATCCATAAAAAAAAGCACGTTAAATATTTGCATTAATTTTGGGCAACGATAAGTAAAGCAGGAAACAGTATGGAAAGTGCCGACTGCACAATGCTCTGCTTCTAGTATAGTAATAGATGGAAACTACGAAATTTTTGATTATTAATTATTAATGATTGTTAAGATACAAATGAGATAGGTCAGGATCACGGCTTTAGAATTTTTTTTTAAATCCTCTAAAAAAAAGAAGTAAGCCCAATTTGATTTTTAATATCCCTCAAATCCAAAAATAAAATAAAGTATTTTTTCCATCGTCTTCTAGCTCATCTCTCTAAGAAAGCTAGTAACAATATTTGACTTAAACTTGTTACAAATTATTCTAAGTATAATTTACATAATAAAACAAAAGTAAACAGAATGCAAATAATTAATAAATATTATATTATACGTATATAATTGGAAATGACTTTTTATGACTTGTTTACCCTAGTTATAGTCAGTCCCGACCAGATTCAAATACTCAGGATTTGCTTTTAGGACTAGAGTATAAAAGCAGAAAAGAGAACACAGGAAACAGGGAAAGGGGCAGGGGCAGTGCAGGGGTACATTTCATTTGCTTGGCACTTACCCGGCAACCTCGATGTGATGCTGATAAAAAGCAATAGTTGCGCTATCAGCTCTTTGATGCTCCCGGTGCTGGTGCTTCTGTTGTTGCTGCTGCTATTGCTGCTGCTGCTGCTGTTCCTCCTCCTACCGCTGATGCTGCTCCTTCTGGTGATGGTGGTGCTCATTTTGTTTGTCGCTTATCGAGCGTTGTCGTTGGCTGCTTCTTGTTGCCTCTTATCTCGCGATGCGTTACTTTGTCAATGACACAAAGCACCTCACTCCTGTTTGTATGTGTATCTCTACTCCTCTCGCTCCCTCTCTCTCTCTCGCTTTGCCGACTGGTTGTTAAGTGGCACGCACTTGACTTTTATTGTGCGGCAGACAGTTTACCGTTGGTATTACACTATTTCTGGTTGTTACAGCTCACTTTGCAGGGCTTGGCAGCTTTTCAGTATTGTTTGCCAAATAAATTTGTTTTGCCTCAAATTGACAATTTTGCATATGTTTGTTGTAGAGGGTGGAGCAACAGGCGTTCCTCTTGTTCTCGTTGTCTAAAAGCAATAAAAAATAAATTACACTCACGCACTCACAAATGTACAGCACAAATTAAAAAATAATGAATAAATACAGAATTTATTGTATGTATTATTTCGTTATATTTATGTTTTTAATATTTTCTGGTCTTCAATTGACATTTTATGTTTGACATCTTTCGCAGCGAGTTGTAAGGTATGAACTCAAATGTGGGACACATTAAGGTTTGAATGGAAAAGATTGTTATTATTATGGCAGGCTGTGCGTCCCTTTTGTTATTGGCCTGCTCTGCTTTTTCGCGTGCATGCCACAATTTCAATTTATAAAATTTTTATTTATTTGTTGTTGTTGTTTATTTATTTATTTCTTTGCGTTTGTTGCCGTTTTTAATCAGAAATTTACACAGTCACCGCATCGGGCGTCGGTGGCAAACAAATTGGCGTCGCTGCTATGCTTGTTGCAATTGTTGTTGATGGCTGTTGCTGTTTCATGTGTTTGTGTTTGCAACTGCAGCATACAGCCAAATGAAAGCACAATTAAAATTTTTCAATCAAAACTTTTTACTCTCTTTATGCAGCTGCGATTTTTTTGTAAGCATATTTTTTGCTGTCGCTTTTTAGCGCTCGTTAGCTACGACGATTCCTCTTCTATATTTTTATTTTCTCTTGTGCACTTTTCTTCTCGTTTCTGTTTTTTCAATTTTTAATGCAATTTCCTCGCCCAACTGCACTTTTTGCCTTGTTTTGTCTTGTTTGTTCGTTTGCCGATGCTGATGCTGTAACTCTTTTTCTTTTGCCCCTCTTTATATAGCATTTATTTACATGGACACCCTCGCACCCCACAACAAACACTCGCACACACACAGGCAAAATATGTACACAATTTGCATTGAGTTCTATGTGTCTATATATATATCTCTCTCTCTCTCTCTCTCTCTCTCTCTCTATCTCTCTCTCTGTCCCTACCTGTGTGCCTCCCCTTCTCTCTCTGTCTAACTTCCCCTGTGTCAATTTGCTTAGTTTTGTTTTCTGCTGCTCGCACAAATTCAAATTACTTTTGTCGCTCTTGCTCGTATTGTTATTGTTACTGCTGTTTATTGTTGCATGTCATGTTCATTTCTTCAAATCAGTTGGCATTTCTGGCTCGAGTTGTCGTCTGTGTGCTTTAGACATGGCTCATGGACGGGGCAGCCACAAGATGTTGCACATGCACAGCTTCGAATCGCAGCTCCACGTTTTGGTATGCGGCCACGCCTTGTGCATATTTACATTATATCAAATAATGCAAACAGCCTGCAAAGAGAGAATGAAACAATTTATTGAGCATTTGATTTGAGTGTTGATGAATTTGTATGATAGTTCTCAATATTTTGACAATATTAATTTATTTATTATTTACATTTATTTATATATGCGAAAATTTTACTAATTATTTACTTTAATGAGAATTGAGAGTGGCTGAAACATAAATATAATATAATATAGTATTGAAAAATGCAGTAAATTTCTTGTGAACAAGGAGACCAGTTTTAGAATTCAATTTAATTTTTGCAAATATAACTCAAATTCAATACATCACGAGATATGAGTGGAAAGTAAGCCAACGTTTTTGTTCCTTTAATTTCAAGATAGTAAAGTTATTTTTATTTTGCCCCACAATACTAATTCAGTGTTTTATTTCTACAATCTGAGTTATTTCAGGATGGCCACAGGCTATTATTTGCTGTGCTTTGGAACACAGCACATATGATTTACTGATTTGTTATCAGTTCAAATTGCTGAACACGTTCTTCGACTGGACCATTCATCATTTTTAAATAAAGTGTGCTGTAAATTATCAAAAACTAAACTTACATTTGTATAAATATTTAAACAAAAATTATGTGTCCAGCAACTAATTCGGATGAATATTTATGATATGATTCTTAATATACAAATATAAATGTAAATGAGTATAGTTTCAATCGTATAGTACAGTTTAAATCGCTGTGAATAAGCTATTCACATATTCGACGAACTCTCATCAATATGAGTTGCTGTTGCACATGTGCTTGTGCCACGCACTTCCAATCACATAAGCCTGAGCTTTGCCTAATTTAAAATTTCCTTTGACGTAACTCTCACATTTTCATAATTTATAAGCTTTCCATTACTTTTCTTTGACGCTTTAATTTTGAATTAAATTTTTCGTTTGATATACATATATACTTTTCTTTACCATTCTCGACTGCAAACAGAGTGGGAAACAGAACTGAGTTTGCCCCTAACCACGAGGAGTTGCATGCGGCCACATATGTACATGGGCTGGTTCTGGCCGGGGAAATGAGTCACTCCGTTGCTGCCTCAGCCGAAGGTCGAAACCACCGACCGAATGACTGACTGATGGCTGTCTAGGCTTTTGCACATTACCACTGCAGCAATTGTTGCTGCCGTTACAGCTGCAGCTGCTGCTTCTGTTTGCCGTTGCAGGCTTTGAGTTTGCACCAGCTAAAGTGCAAAACAGTGACAGATATTATGCTTTATTTTCCGCTTGACACCTTTGGGCTGCGTTGCGCATTTCCTTTTAACAGCCAGTCTACAGTCTGCCCACGGTCCACCCCCCTTAGCAGCTTATGCAAGACTTTTGCTCAGCAGCTCTTTGTTTGGCCATTTTTGTAAAGCCTTTTGCTTTTAATACATGTTACCCATTAAAAATGAGCAAACCGGGAGTTATGAAACAGGGAATGGGCTAACAGGGAGAAGGATGTTTGTGTGTTATTATATCAACAGGAATATGAGCTGAGTCGATAATGCCAGTTAAGCCAAGAGTCTAATGGTTATAGAAATGAAAACTTCGTAAAGTATGATGAGATTAACAATTAAAAAGGCTATCGATGTTGGCAATAATAATGTACCATAGTAAGTAACAAGTTTGCCATATTTTTTATTAATCAAACCTCATCACAACTTTTAATAATATAGTACATCGATCCATAAATTGTAGTACAATAAATATTTAATTTATCTACTCACAAATTGGAAAATAAATAAAATTATTCATTTGTCAACATTATTCAAAATGTTTAGTTAATATGAAGTTAAGTTAATTTTATATCTTTTAGCTGGAGACATTGAACTTTGTGAATTTTGTGAATTAAATATGCTGAATTAAGAATAGAAAGTCCGAAAATACGTTCATATAGTACTCTTAACTTTTAGGTTACATATGTATATCTTTCATTATATTTTATATTACACTACACACTTTTGCTTATCTCTCAACCAGTAAACACAGCTAATTTTAAATTGACCATTTTCCATATTAAAAGAGGTTCAACTTGCAGCTTGTATATATAAATATATTATGTATTACTTCCTTTTGGGATCGTGTGCGGGGTGTCTTCTAGCTTATCATTCTCGACTGTTTTATTCTTATTATTTTTTTTTTTAGACATCACCTCACACATTTTTAAGCTGGTCGTGTTGAACTTTATGCGAACAGCTTCTGCATGCATGGTGGCGGCTCTGAGTGCTGTGTGGCACCGTCTCATCACCATGGAAGTCGACGTCAACTTTCAACGAGCGGCTGCAGAGACGATGCGACGTCTGCTGAATTGAAATTTATTATTCTGCTTTGTCGTGCGTGAGTGTGTGTGTGTGTGTGTGGGCACGTGTGTGTGTTTGTTTGTGTGTCTCAGGCACTTTTGCGGCACCATCCTTGTTGCTGCAACCCCTTTCATGAGTAGGTATTTAATATTTTAATGCTGCGCCTACCCGCGTCTACTTGACGTTGCCTGCTTATTCTTTGTCGTGTTAATTGCTTTCCAGGTGGGCGACTCAAACTGAGTGGGGCGACCTTTGATGTGCGCAATTTTTTGTTACCTTTGCACTTAGGGATATTGTTTACATGTCTCAATTATCCATTAAATTTTGCCCACTTGCACGCCATTTCGCTGTTGCGTCCCCTGTGTCTCCAGCCCCCTCTACCCACGTGTCTCGTCAATTGCTGGGCAAAGTTTGAGTTGCTGTTGTTTTTCCAATTTCAAAGTAAAACTTTTGACAGCCTTGAAGTATGATACTGCACAACATTGATATGCCAACAAATTTATATTGGTATGAAGCGTGCGGAACTTCTCGATTTTCTTAAATTTCCACAATAATATATTTCGAAGCAATGGCGGAAACGGTGTAGATAAACTTTGTTTTTGGCCTTGAATATTTTTATTTATTTTCTTATATGATGTTTTGTCAGCTTCCGTAGTATAATTGTTTATGGTTTTCGCAGAATACAATAAATACTGTACACTAACAAATGTTATGAAACTCAGATTGTATACTTTATGTCTGTATTCTATGTGTAAGCGATATGGAGTTTAGTTTATAACTAAGATAAATTTTTGCACACATCGAAACCACAAAAGAAAAACTATCAGCTTTTGGGAAATTAATTTTGTATGTTATTATAATGTGAAGTCTTTATGTTTGAGTTGATGAGTTTATTATGTTCTTGCCTAGGTATAGATTTCAGATTGCTATTGGCATTTTATTTTGAGCAGATTTTCTCAAGGGAAGTATGTTGAAATGCTCATTGTTGGTTTTTCGGCAAGGTCAACTATTTATAATGGTATGACTTATCCACTTGATATGCGGAGGCTGTGAGCAACTACTAATTATGCCCATAAGTCCCTCAATTTCATTCGCGATTATGTAAGCCTAATGCGTGTGCTAATTCTGTTTCCCTCAAAGCCCTCCACTAATTTCAGATAGTCATCATTGGGCTTCAGGCAATTTGTTACCAAGCACTCTTTAGCCAAACCATCGACTTAGTCGTCGCTTTTGGGTTTTACTCCAGCTGAATAAGATACACAAAAAAAAGAAGAAAAGATGTTGCTAGTTTTTTCTGATGACATTTGCCGTTTTGCCGCTTAGCACTTGCCGAAAGGGGGGAAGGGGACGGTAACTGGTGGCGAGAAATTATGCAAAGATTGTGTGCAGAAACTTGAGACAAACCCTTGACTACGGGCAACAGCTAACATCCAAGAAAGAAAGGCAGTCAAGCTGCTCAGGAGCAGAAGAGCTAAGAGGTCAGTTCAGGCTCAAAGTTTGTCGAGTGACATGTAAATCTTGCCCCAGGATGTACGCCATTTTGTTTAGCTGTCGTTGCGGCAGCAAAGAGTTGGCCTCTACAGCAACGGAAAAAAAGAAAGAAAAAAAAGCAAACAAACATAAAAAACAAAAAGAAAGAAGAAAAAACGCAGTCGACGTCGACATGATGATAATTTGGCATACTCCGGCCACGGCCAGCAGCCATCAGCAGCCGTTTGCCCAGGAGCCACATTTTCTTTCATGAAAATCAGTTAAATGAGTTTGTTTACATGTCTCAGCTGCTGCCGCTGCTGCTGCTGCTGCGGCTGCTGCGCCGACTCGTGCCAAAACAAAACGCATATAAAAAACACGCTTTAAATGTATGCAAAGTGAGATGGGCTGCGGTCAGACAAGGAGGGCGGGTGGGCGGTTATAGGCTGTGTTGCGGTGATGGCAATACATTGTCTGGACGCTGTGGCGGCGCCATCCCATTTTACTGCGGAAATAAATGTAAGAAAAATCCCCCATATAATTCCCCATTTTTTTCTGCAATACACTTGCAAAGAGAGTTGTGATTTTGTGTTGTACTGTGTAACATATTCAAGCACAAATGCAGTCAATTTGGTATCTTATTTCTTTGGCACACTGTTTTGTTTAATACGTTTACACAGATTAGCCCATTTAAAGAGTATGAAAATCACAGATCAAGCTTGGTTGGATATTAACAACTTATCAAAGTGTTAGTTTCATTGGGTTACTTGATATTCGAATATCCCCGGCAAAGATCATGAGAAAATTAATTTATGGTAAGAATAAAATTTAGTTTTCACTGTAATATTATCTAAGGAATTCTTATATGTCTGTAAGGGTATTTAATTTTCGGTAGCCTAACAATAACGTTTTGTTCTCGCCTTTTTTTGATGCTTTGCAACTTGATACGCTACGTTGCCTGAGCCTAAAAGTATGCAGCATGTAATTTGCGTTTTGTTTGCCGTTGCCATTGCCATTGTTGATGTTGTTGTTGTTGTTTGTTTGTTGTTGTTGCCGTTTGCTTTATGTAATTTGCATGTAAACATGTGCTTATTTACGTGCCTCCTGGCAACCATACACACTCTCACACACACACACAGACACACACACATACAGGCAGTCACATTTGCCGTTGTTGCTGGGGGAAATGTGAATTTACGCCAAACATCAAATGATTTTGCTTAACATATTTTGTTATTAAGTGTGGAAATGTGCATATTTTGCTCAAGCCTCCAGTTTTCTTTAGAAACTTTACCCAAACACACACACGCACACAGTCTAGCCGGGTGTGTGGGTTACCCCTTTTGTTGTTGGTGTGTGTCTGTGCGTTGTTCGTGTTTTCAGTAAATTTCCGTTTGCCATCATTCAGGGCAGGGCAGACATACTTCACTTGAACTTTGTGTAGCGTGAACTTCTTAAATTATTGGCTAAGGCAATAAACTGCATGACCGGACTGGCACCACTACCCGCCCGGACTGCTGAACTTTTCCTGGTCTTTCTTCTTTTTTTCTTGTGAAGAGAGGGTAAGCTTAAGCGAATTATGTTTGGAAAAGTTCAAACGGATTTTCGAGTCTGCTGCGAACTGCTGCCATTTGACAATTGACAGTTGGCACAGAACTTTTGCCAATTAGTCCTGTCACGCCACAACTGCAACAGAAGCCCAGTTTACATTACCCAACACTGGCAATGCACAAGGTTCTTTTTTGACTACATGTCGTTTGGGGCTCACAGTAAAAAAATGTTGATGTAAGCAGAAGTTTGGGGCTTTTATAAATTACAAAAATAATTAAAAGAGTATTTTATTATTGTGCAATTTGCTTACATCTGCACTGTTACAGACGAGACGTTTGCCAGATGCAGATGCAGAATTGCTAAGAAAATCTATGAGAACAAGAAGAAGAAGACGCACACACAAATGCACAACAAATAGACAGACTGTCTTCACTTGCCCACTTGGCAATAACAATTTGTGTTTCCTGTGTGTTTTGGCCGCGCGTTGCATATAAAACTGGGCATCAACTGGCGGCAGCCTGTCTGCTGGCAATGACGCTACGTGGCAACAATTGCTAATGGCAGACAAAGCTTTGTGGCAGCCCAATCAACGATATGTCGTCTGCTTCCCCTCCCCATTCCTTCTCATCGCATTGTCTTCCATTTTATTGCCGTAAGTCGAAGACATTGCTCCCAACTCCATTAAATGCTTGCACTACTTTACTCCGGGCTCATAGCTTATAGCCTTGTAAATGGTAAATGTGGTGAAGCCTTTGTTGTTGCTGCTATTCCACTGTTACAGCTGCTGCTTCTGCTGAGAGCTCACTAAATACAAAGTGTTAAATGCTTTGGGCTTAGGGGAGGGGCGCGTCTTAAGCACCACCCTCAACAGCAACAGCAGCTAGGCAAATATATATACTTATATATGTATATAGGTATGGATTTACATATATGTATACAACACGCACATTAAACTAAACTCAACGCTGAACAAAAGGCGTCGAAGTCATTTCTTATTTAAATTTACCCTTCTGCCTTAGAGCACATTGAAGATAGTGCGAACTATGCTCGATACTCTATTCTCTACTCTCTCGAGCTGGCTGCACAGTGTGTTTATTTATTGAGCTGTGCATAAATATTTTTTTACCAGGCATCAACTTGATCTACCTCAGTCATGGACGCGCTTCTGTAAGCTAAGCGGTTTCAATACAAATCCCGTCCCTCTCCCCACTCCGTAGAAATCCAGCTTTGCGGATACCTCTTAGCAGTTGTTGTACGCATGTGAAGACGAATCGATAGACGTTTGAGGCACAACTGTGTTGACTTTGCAGTTTGCATTGCTCTGCAATTATGTAAGTGTACTTTTATGTATCTGTGTGTGTGTGTGTGTATATGTGTGCGGATGTGCATAAGGCAAGTGTAACCTAGTTCAGAGCAGGGCTTTAATAGACTTACGGGCTATTGACTCGATAAGTTTAATATATTTGGGACTAAGCAAAGAGAAGCCAACAGGCATCTTCTGTTGCCACACAGTTCATTGATACGGTTGGCCATAAGCAAAAAAGCAAACAAGAAAAAATTTATAAGCTTTTGCCTGCCGAAGATTAAATATCCTTGTGGACATATAATAGATTTCGGGCTATAATATAAGTAATCAACTAACTGACTTTTCGGTCAAAAAAGGAAAAAGTTAAAAAAACAAAGTCAAATATTAGAGAATATTAAGGGTGCCTTATTCTAAGAACTTGTCCGATAACACAGAGTTATTTGAAAATTTAAAACAATTTTGATTTGAATGGAAAATATATCATTGTAAAACTAATTTCGCTGCGGGAGTATTCGCTCAATAGTGCTGCCGACTATCATGAAAAAAGGTCTAATTAAATAATGTATCTTTCTTACACTTTACCGTCATTCACGCTTTATTTAGATATTCAGTCAGGAAAAACAGTTTTATTTATGTAGACAAATGGTTTCTAGCTGGAGTTACACACTGCATGAGAAACTGCAAATACCCAGTGAGAGCATTCAATAAATTGGACAGCTCCCCATTGGACTTCATTTAGCTGGATGAATTCGTGTCTCTGCTTAACGCAGCTGCGTTCTCATTAAAGCCAAGTGCCATCGAGTGGGCTCTAGGCAAAAACGGGCAGTTGCGCCCACATCTCCCATTACTCCGGTCTCCTTCGCTTTCCGGGGCGAGCAGGCTAAAAAGGCTCTTCAGCTTTATCGCTGTAATCAATTGTCTGCATTTGAATAGTTGACAACCGATTTATGGACCATTGACTGAGCAGCAGCGGTGGCAGCGATGCCAAAGCCAACTGTGCCCGCCCAGAGCTTTTGTACTTGCGGTGGCCGACTCGACACCAGCCCCGTGTCCCCCGCCACCACCGTCAACACTCTGCTTCCTTTCAAAGTACGTCTTCGATTGAGTGACCATTTTTTTTCTTTGTGTGTGTGTCTGGCCAGTATCCTTTTCGGAAATCAAGTGGAATGACCCGCACGGTCTCCGTTTCCATCTACCGCTCTCTTTCTGTCTTTGCGCGTATGTGTCTATATTTTTTGCCTTTGCTCTGTTTTGGCACTTAGTTGTTGGTGTTGTAACTTCTGTTTTTCTATGTTTTACGTAATTTCACAGAAAAGCCGGAAATGGCTAGGAAATTGAGCCAACAATAACATCAACATCAGTAGCAGCAACAGCAGCAGTGGCAGTATCAGAAGCTATACCAGCAATAACAACAACTGGCATCATGCACGAATAAGAATAATAACGAAAATGTCAGACCAAGCGGCAATTCGTCCAACCGCCTTCATCCATCCTTCCATCCGTTCATCCGACTCGTCCGTCAGTGGGTGAGTTGGCCAACCACTGGCCCAGATAATGTACTGCCAAGTGTTTTTTGACCTTTTTCTTATATTCCCCCGTTTCTTCGTTGCTGTTGCTGATGTTTTGCTGTCCGCTGCCTTTGCCTTTTTGCGTTTGGCCTTTTTCATATTTGGTTGGAACTGTCATAAGGCGGCCAGGACAAATGAACAACGCATCCGTTTGGCAGTACTCCAAGCAAGCAAAAAAAAAAAAAACCCATCTTGACCGACTCAGTGCCATCAGCAGCTGCTGTTGTCGCTCTTGTTTAAGCGCGCACCACTGCAAATTATTTAAAACCCCATGCAAGTCAAATGCCCCACAAAAGTAGGCCTCAAGAAGGCCAAAAAGAAACAAGTTCAAGTTCAAACGTGGACTTTCCCCCTTTAGCCATTTGCGAATCAAACAGCGAAAAATTATGTCAAATTAACTTTGGTAACTACTCGGTGAACAATTGACATAAGTTCTATTCAAACATCATTAACTTAATAGTGAATATATATAATTCGTTTCAATTTAAATCATTTTATTTTTATTATCAAATATTTTATTCTTCTTTTATTTTTTTTAAAAGTTTTAGATTTTGGCTTAAGCCCTAAAGTCCAGCTATGGGTTGATCAACTTGTTGCCCAAGTAGCTCACTCAGAAATCGGAAGCCCTTCATTATCTTGCCCAGCCTTGCTAATACTAAGGTCTGCGAGCAAAATTTTGCTGCTCGAAAAACGAGATGAACATTTTTAGCACATACATAGTTAGCCTTGCTGTAGCACCGGCTCGTAACTGAACTCAGGCAACTGGCAGCTGGTAACTGTCAGCTTGCCGTTCCCCACTGAGGCTCGTGCTGCATCAAATCAACTCGTCACGATTTGGTTGCATAGACCACACTCACACTCACCCACTAGCACACACATTCACGTCTCCATCTCTCTCACAATCTCTCTCTCTCTCTCTCTCTCTCTCATGGGCATTTATTTGGCAGGCTCTTGGCACGGCTTTTCATTTGGGTTAATGTAGTATTTGTGTTGTCGACTAGAGAGCAGCTGCAGCGCCAGCCAGATTGATGTCAGCCTCACACTCATGGCCACAGCTATCCGGCTTAGCCAACCAGCACCACCTCCATACACCCCTCCTTGTACATCATTGGATTGCCGTAACGGGCACATTTTGTCAGCGACTGCACGTTTGCTTGAAGTAAAATATGTCAGCGTCTTCTTAGCTTTCGCTTACATTGGCATTGTCATAAAATGCCGCACACACACACATTCGCAAAAATGCACATGACTGTGATTCCGGCGTAACTTAAGTGGCACAGATACAACAAAGTCAACGCGAACGTGGACTCAGTTTAAAGAATGAATTGCACTTTATTATTGGCATTTTGTCATGCGGTTTACCAGCGCCGGCACGTTTTTGGTTTTTAAGTAGTTAAGTAGCCACCATGGCACCACCACTTATGCTAGACACTTGCAGCACCACCAAAAGGAGACCGAAGAGTCAACATTGAACGAAACGTGTTGCTATCTGCCTGCATGCCAGCAAAAACGTTTCCGGTCAGAACAAATAGCTGCTGCTCGCAATCGCCACAATCTCAGTCTGCAGCTCACAACTCTCGACCGCAAAGTAAAATATTTTCGACCCCGTCGACAAAAAAAATTCAATCAAAATTGTTGCCAGTTAGCTTGACATTTTATTTTGATGGAAATGGCGAAAATGATGATGAAGTGCACTGCTCGGGCAATGCCAATAGTGGGGCGCGGCACCACCATCCACCCTGCCAGTTTGGCTAACAATTTCTGCTGTTGCTTGCTTTTTATAGAGTGCCAAAGTGGTAACTAAGGAATTTTTCTAGCATTTTTCTTCAGTTTTTCATTTTTCATTTTATTTTATTTATTTTTTTTTGTTCTTGCTGCAAACAAAATTGTCAAACTGACCGCGTGCTGTGGGTGCCGCTGGTGGCTTGAGGGTGTTGCTGCTGTTGGTGGCTCGTTTTACTTTAACGGAAAATTGATTTGTTTTTTTCTGCAGCAGCAGTTGAAGCAGCAGAAGCAGCAGAAGCAGCACTGGCCACTCTGCGATAAGAATTTGCATTTTCCCTTCGCACTGCAGAGCTTTATTAGAAACACTTTTTTCCATTTATTTTCCAATAGTTCAAAATAGTTTTAAATGAAATCAAGTCGGATTAATGAAATGCGGCAAGAAATCGAGCAGTAAACTCACCTCGAATTGGTTGTAAACGAAAAGGTGTTTTTAGTCCTGCATTTCATAGTTTTCATTATTTTCAATTGATTTTGAATATTGAATACTGGTTAAAATATAATCTATTTCCAATCAATCATGTTATATTTTACTTATGTTCGAGAAATGTCCGATTGTTTTAAAGCCCTGTTGGGCTATGTTTCAATATTGAGTGAGTTTGTGCTAAGTTGTGGTTAAGTCGTGGAAGTACAAAAAAATCATGTGTAGTCCTGTTAAATAACCCAAGTCGTTTCCAAATCCTGTGAAAGTCGTATGACAGTCGTGCGTAAATTTATGCGACAAAAAAACCCAAATGTTCATCATCACTTTTGTCATGGATACACAACAAGTATTCAGCTGCAGCTAATTTTATTTTCATTGATCGACTTTTAATAAATAAGCGTGAAAAGTGTATTCGAAATTTTTAATAATAAGATGATTCAAGCATGAAAGAGAATTCTTTTGTGCTCAAAAAAAAAAAAATGCTGGGAATTGTTTACGTACACATTTCTCACACGTTCACATTCACTTTTGAGCTGGCAGAGAACGCCTGAAAGCACATGAGAATTCATAGAAGTCTGCTGTTAGCTGCTGCTGCCTACAATGTGAATCGAGAAGCAGAATGTTTGGGGCAGACACACACACCGCAAAACATACAAGCACTCACACACACACACACGCACAGCCATAAGGAGCTATCAAGAAATCACAACAAATTTACAAGTGCCACACAAATGTTTGACAAAAAGTTTTGTGAAAAGCTTTTCACTGATTTCGCAACGTCTCAACGATTTTGTTCTGCTTTGGTAATAGACTGGCTGAATAAAAAGGGACGTGGTGGGGGAGGATATGAAGATGGCGCGGAGTGTTAGCCATAGACATTTATGGCCCAAGATGGTATCGGGTTGACATAAGTTAAGCTGGTTTGCTTTTGCTTTTTCGGTTAAGCAACAACAGCAACAGCCACAAAGTTTTGGTTGCCTGTGCGTATGAAATATAAACTCATGTGCGGTATTTCAGTGCATGTGTGTGTGCGTGTGTGTGTGTGTGTTTGCGCTACGCAAACAGCTGAAAAGGATGCTTAAAGTGTGCGGCATCCACGCACTAAATTTATACTTGGTATATATTTTTGAATGCCCAAACCGCAAAATTTCGCTAAACTTTTGCCAACTGTGTAAGAGTGGCGCGAACTGTTGTTGTTGCTGCTTGCTTGCGACTTGTCTAACATTTAGTGTTGACACGGCCAGGCACTTTGGGGCCAACATGCTCAAAACTCAAAAATATTACACATACGCAGCGTTGACTGCATTTGCTCTTTTAGTTATTAAATAAACTTGCGCCATTTTCCGCAACGCGCCGCAGCAAGTGACCCTCCACCCCCTACCCCACTCTTTGTACTGCTTATTGCTTATTACATGCGGGTAGGCGTAGGGATAGGGCGACTCGGGATCTCTCCTAAGTTGTTTTCTTTATGATTGCCTTGTGGTTTTTCTTTCTACGTACATTTATCCCCGAACTCTGGAAAACTTGACTTGAAAATCACTTGCAAAAATCATCTTACATTATTTGCATATATGTGTGTGCGAGTGTGGTTTGTGTGTGTGTTCGAGTTTGCGAGTGTGCTTGTATTTGTTTGTATAATACGCAACACAATGGAAATTTAAATAAATAGCATAAACATTTTGCGCAGCAACGCAACGAGTGGATTGTTGGTGGGTGGCTCAAAGGGTGTCATATATAATCAACTTTGCATTTCTTTCCCTCTCACTCACTCCCACTCTCTCTCTCTCTCTCTCTTTCTCTCTCCCTCTCTGCTTTACTCTCAGATTTAAAGACTCATTTCGGCACACACTCCTCAGGCCAGCTTAAAGGCTGACAAAGTATATAAAATTGATAAATGAAGTAATACTGTGAAACTGCTACCGTAACTGTTACTGAGACTGTGACTGTGACTGTGACTATGTGTGTATAGCTTAAACCTATAGCTGTGACTGCAACTGTGATTAAATGGACTGCTGTAAGTATATATTGTTGACCACTATAGCAACTGGCTTTGTGATTGAAGACTCTGAGAACTGAGACTGTGAGACTGTGAACGTGACTGTAGCTGGAACCGTAATTGGAAATATGATTGTGAATGTGATGTAACCAAACATTTTACTTGCCATCATCAAATTTGTAAATGTCAAACTTAGCTGAGCTAAATATTTGCATGCAAATACCAACGTCACGAAAACAATTACTCATGAGAAAAACTTTTAGAATTAGCATTTTTTTTAATGTGTTCCGAAATAGAGATTCGGAAAGGAGGTGATATATTTTGGTAAGGACAGATTGACGAACAAATGAACAAAGGGGTCTCCATCTAAATACGACTAAAAAGAATATTGAGTCTACTGCTGCTAATAAAACATGTTAATGTGACTGTGACAGTAGTTGTTTTTAAGTGGCATGCGACATGTAGCAGGGCAGGGCGACTCTGTAATAAAGCAAAAGTGAGCCAGAGCCAGAGTCAAAGTTCCATCGTCTGGCTGCCGCAAGCCGCAATCAGGACAATCGCTTTCATTAGCATTTAAGGAGGCGCGTGAAACTACTTGAATGCCTTCTTGGCTGGAAATCACGCGCAATCCTGATATGAGCTGATAAAGCTTACCGAAAATTGGCTTCTCGTTGAGCGGCCGCATAAATTAGCGTGCCCCAAGCTTGTTGCCAGTGAGGCAGTTACGACAACCCGCTGGCTTGTTGTCTGTAAATGCGTTAAGGGAAAGCAAAAGAAAAAAAAAGGCTAAAACGCGTAAGCGCTTAACATTTAAATGCTAAATAGCTGGTAAAAGGATAACGCATATCCTTATTGCCAGCGAACAGCACGTTATACTAGCTCCTGCTGGGCGTGGCGCCAAATACAGGACAGCTGCCATTTTTCCCCGCTACGCCGGGCAAAAATTAAAGTGTTACCAGAATAATAACAACAAATTGCCTTTGTAGCACAACAAAAGCAACAAAAAGAATACTCATTCGCGAAAATGTTGTGACTCTCGCAACGGGTTACAACAAGGCTATTTGTGGCTCTCAGCGCTCGACGGGCGGCCCAAAACCGAATGTGTGTGTCTGAGTGTGTGTGTGTGTGTGTGTGTGTGGCACGAGGTCACACGCAGCTCAGCGCTGCCTGCCACAGGCAAACGACAACATTTATTCAAATTGCATAGCAGGTCGACATTATATCAGCCTGACATGCGATAGTCAAGCCAGCAAGCAAAGCCAACCTTCAACTCGAAATACCATTCAAAAAAGCAACAACTCACATATCTCGAATATCGGAAAGTTGTCCCAAAACTAATCTAGCGATTCGAAGGCATTGCACTGACATTCCTCTTAGTAATAAATGGCATTGCAATTCAAAGACTGAAACTGACTAAGAGTTTAATCAAATATTTACTTCGAAAGTGTTTTTCTATTCTGTCAGTTCGTTGTTTTTACCAAATTTAGTCGACTGAAATAACTGTCAAAAGTGATGAGCAAAAAAATAAATTAAATGCATATTAAATTATATATGTATCTTTCGTGCAAATTTTTTAATTTTCAATCTAACTTTTCATCAGAATTTCTATAATTTTTTTTTCTGTGCACTTCAAAGTTTATTAATTTCATTTTCATTTTTGCGGCAATTCATTAAAAAGACTAATTGAAAAATAGTACAGTAGATTATGTTAATCGACCGTGTTCTAGTGAAATTAATTTGATTTTCTCTTATTATTTTCGACTACATCTCTGTTCGTCTAGTGGTGGTTAAGGCAAGTGATTTATCTTTTTTCGAGTCTCATCTTGACTCGCTGACGCGCTTTCAGTGTTTGACTGGTAAAAAGAGACGAGAAACATTATGATCATTTTGTTTCGCATTTTGCTCAGGCGACGAATATAAATTAAAGAGCGAAAATGTTATTTTTTTTTGTTGTTTTTTTGCTTTTATTGCCTTTGTTGGCTGACATTATTTCTGTTCTGAAGTTGCCGTCGTTGTCGTTGTCGCTACTTTCTTTTCGGTTACGTTTCCCATTTCAGCGTTGAGAGTCGGTGTCCTCGTTGTCCTCAATGTCCTTTTTGTCGCTGGTTCTGTTTCACACAGCGCGTGCGGCGCTAACAATGTCTGAGCAGAAAATCTGCAATCTACAAACGTTGCAGCAGCTGAACTGAACCTGAGGCTGCAGTTGTAGCTTTAGCTGATGCGGAACCTGAAGAAAAATGCCTCTGGAACGTGCGCAACGCTTGACGGATATCCGTTGCGAGAGCAAAAGGAAGACGAAGGTGGAGGGTGCGCTACAGAAACAGCCTTTAATCGTGCCTCAAGTGCCAGCTGCGAGGGCCCGGAAGCTGCAGCTGCCCCCAAGGTGCTGCTCGCTGTAGTTGTGGCAAGTGGGAGTTGCGTTACTTAAATGTAACCTAAATGCCCGGCAAGCGGATATGTTGCAGAAAATTACAAATGGCTGACGCTAAGTGGTGCAGCTGACAAGAAAAGCTGAAGCTATCGCCCGGCACACAAGTAGCATGCCCCAAAACTAACGTAATAATTAAACTCGTACCGAATTAAATACATTTATGAAATAAATCGCATACAATTGTACAGAGACGAAGGAGTTAATTGCATATTATCGTCGAGCAGCTGTGACCAAGACAAGCAAGCAAACAAATAACTTTATGTGAATTTATGGCAAACACACACAGAGTCTTAGTGCTATTTAATATGTGTAGGTGGCACGATGGGGGAAGGTGCATACACTTAATGGGCAATGCACAATTAGTTAAGCCGCAGCAAAGCTAACACCAATATACATATGTCGTGACTGATGCCAATGCACACACAACACACACACACAAGACAACTGAATAAATACGAGTGCAACTCGAAGGGGGAGGCTGTGCGGGGGGTGGCATGATGTGGTTTGTACTCCCTGTTAATGTGGTTGTTCATGCTGCAATTGATGTTAGTATATGAGATATATTTTGGTGCTCGGTGACATTTGCTTAACCTACCGTTGACAAGCACGGCGAATGCGAATGCGAATGCGTATGCTTAATATTACATAACCCGGTATGCATGCCAAAAAGCACATTAACTGCACCTCATGCAAATATAAACACACACACAGGCACTCTCTCACAGACACACAGCGCATGCAGGCAGGCAGCAATTGGAATTGTGCCGCTGTGTCACTGCTGGTTTTGAAATTGTCATGCCCCATCTAGCGTTGGAAAATTGAATTATGAATAATTGCATTTTGTTGGCTCGCTGTTAGGCAGCCTGTGTGTTGTGTGTTGTGTGTGTGTGCATGTGGGTGTGTGTGCATGTGTGTGAGAGTCTATGTTTCTGGCATGTTGCCTACCTTGGCGCGCTCGCTTCCGCCGTCGCTTGCTCTCCTGCCACAGTTCGCTATTTGTGTGCGGCTACTTTAACAATTGCACAGACAGCTACCTGCACACACATACATCTTTCTCTATGTGTGTGTGTGTGTTTGCGGACTTGCCAGGATTTCATTATTACAGCAGCACACATTGCATCCGCTGCAGTTAACGTTGACAGCTCATTGCACTGCTGCACAGTGAAAAAATAAACAATTTCCGAAAAATTCAAAAACCACAAGAAACTTGCTCTTCAAATAGAGCAGAGTTTTTGTGCCTAATCAAACTAGCTGCCGTAAGGAATTAATTAAGAATAAATCTGTGTTTGTTATGTCACCAAATACTTGTAACTCAAACTTTTTATGTCAACATATGCAATAAGTTCTGAAGCACGTATATATATAACTCATAAAAAATTAACTAAAAATAATTGCGCAAATTTATGTTTTATTCTAGTTCCGGCGCCAATTTAATGGCAGCACTTAGGAAATAAGTTTCGAATTTTTCAAAAGTTGTAATTGAACTGCGATAAATTTGAAAACAGACACTTTACGAAATTTTAAATGTTGCATGTCTGTTAAACGCTGTCAAACTTATTCTAACCATAGCCAAAAATTAAATTTCATGGTACAGTTGGTTTTGTGAGACAAGATTTTAGCTCAATGCAAAACACGTTAAATTTCAGTGAACAGAAGTTAAGAGTTGTCGAAATTGCCGCTATTATTATTACTAACAGTGCACTGACAGTCATTGTCCTCAGACAGTCTTGGCTTGTTCGGATATATTTGGTTGTTCAGTCAAACCCAATTTGGCTTTTCGAGTCATAAATGAAATTCATACAATTAAATACTTGCAGCAGCTTTGCGCCAGTTCCTTAAGGCGTTACACCCTCCCAAATACCCGCACACACACACACACACACATACACACACACATAAGCGAACACACACGCGCACACACAATCTGACATTGGACCTAATCTACTTAGTCAGCCATCCAGCGGATGTCACAATGCCAAACAGCAAGCGAACAATGAACCTCTGGCCCAACGACAAGCAGCTAGCTGGGCCAACTGCTTGAGGCGAAAGCGTCTTTCCATTGTGAGCTGCGCTGCTGGGCTGTGCTGTGGTCCGAGGCATCGTTTTGGTCATTTGGTCGTCGCTTGGACGCGCTAACAAGAGCGAGCAGTTGACAAAATGAAGCGACAACACTGATGAGTGTAAAAAGGAAAATCTAATTTAGACCGGACGAAGTCGCCCTCGGTCATGGCTGGCCCCATGCCAGTGGTTCGCTCAACTTGTGGCAACAGGCAGCTGCGCTGCTGATGTGAATGAGTATGGGTATGCCGATACGGCTGCTGGGGGTTTGTGTTGAGCACGTGCTCGTGCTAAAAAGTCAAGTATCGTCAGCTTAATCACGACTTATCAGGTGTTCCAGGAATGTGTAAGCTGTACAGTACAATATAGACCATAGATATAAAAGTAAAAACATAAATCTATAACTCAAGGCAATCATTAAAATCAATAATAAATATAAATACAAATAAATAAATACAAAGCAAAATATTAAAAAAATGAAATAAATAGTTAAATAATTTAAAGTTTAAAAGTATAATATATATATAGTTATTTCAGTAAGGTCGTGTTTTTTTTTGGTGCACAAATTTGACACTCGCACATCACCATTAGGAATACTTCACGCTGCTACCTGCAGAGTTCATGAAGCGCACGGTGTTTGGCAGTAATTTTGATAAATATATTTGAAGCTTAATTTTTATAAAGTTGCTAGAGGCAATTTGGCGAGGCAAGCTAACTACACGGGCGACTGGCTGCCATTTAAATTTTGAAGAACATATTCCAAGGACCTACCACCGAACTCCGTGCGACCCATTCATGTTGCCCATGTGTGCGTTCTTATTATTAAGTCGCATACTCATTGCTGTTGTTGTTGTTATTGCTGCTGTTACTTGGCCGGGTGTTAAACATTGTTATAAACGCGCGTCAACATCCAGCAGCTGCTTGTGCTCGTCATCATAATGGAAATTGAGAATGCTTGGCGAAGTTAAGGCAAATGGGATTGTGACTGAGAGTGGGTTGAGGACCGAATGGTATTCTTATGTCACTGCCTGCGCCTTGACATTTATGTCGTGTCCCAGCTCTGCCTTCCACTGCTGATGAGCGCAAGAAAAATAAACGCAATTGTTGCGCCTAATAGACATTCATGTTCCTGACAAAATGCTACACACACACACACATATAACCACATACATATATTATTAAGTATTTTTTTGCTGTGGCATTCAATAAATTCAGTGGGGCATGTGATTACGCAAAAACACACATGTGGCGGTGCTCACATGCCGCGTCATCCTGCCACCGACTCCTCACCATTCTAATCAATTGTTATGCGGCGACTCGGATTATGCAACAATTCCGCCAGCGCCGCACACTCCTCCTTCCCAGTGTCACAACGACACAACGACGCAATGTCGCAACATCGCGACGTCATCTTCATTGTCGTCGATTGATGCGGGCATAAAAGGCAGCTCATTATGGCTGAGTGCCACATAATTATGGATTTTCTATGGAAATGTTGCTTGCCTCCCTTTGTGACGGGGCTTTAAAAGTACTTAGCATTGCTGTCTGCCCTTTCGCTCGTCTCTGATTCATATTGTGGAAATGTGGCGAATGATAAATCGAAAATGTTTCATTTTTATTTCTGACTATTTGCAGACACTGACCGATTTTACTATTGTCAATGTCGTTTCTAACAGGCAAAGATATTTGCCAATTTAATTTATTTAGCTTATAAACAAAATAAAAAGAAAAGTGCTCAAGAGTAATTTAAACATAGAAACAGGATATCCGCTAGAAGAACCCTAGTGATCCATTTCACTTGTTAAGCTGGAAACAAGCTTAACAAACAACACACACACACCTTGAGAAGCATGAGCCACCTCGTTCGCCTTTTAATTAATTAACCGCACCAAAATCCGTAACAGTCTTGTGAAATATATGCGTTCTTGGCACGCGACAAGGGAAACTGCGTCTGACTCGCTGCCTGACGGAAACGCTGCCGCTGACGATGACGCTGACGTTGACAGTGACCAAGAGCGACTGTTGCAGCAATGAACTTTGACACAAGCTGTCAACCGTAGCGCTTACGGATGCTCTCCTGCAGGAAGCTGCTGCCACTGTCACTAAGGACATCCTATAGCGAAATCTATTTAGCGACTTCGAGCAAAACAGCAGCAAGACGTAATCGGAACGGGGCACAGGGGAGGACTGAAGTTGGCTGGGGTAGCTGCAATTAGACAACGATTGCTTAAGAGTTCCCCTACTGCCGCCAGCAGCAGCAGCAACTGCTTCCAGCAACAACAGGAGGCAGGAGATTGGCTGTGAGTATGTAGCATGTTTTTATAAACTGTCAAAAAGTTTCCTGCTTTTCTGGAGCAATGATGTGACAGTTGCCGCCTGCTCTGATAAGCAAAAGTTTTTTTTTTTGTGTTTTCGAGGAATTTTTGTCAACCTTAAAGTTAAAGTGCGTTGCATGGTTCGTGTGTCGCAACTTAAAGCTGTTGCCCTAATTGAAATTTCGATGGGTGTCAAACGGAAGCGGCAGCTGTTTCTTATTTGCCGTTTGTCGCGCGAACGCTTCCGGCTGTCAGCTAACTCAGCTCGCTGTCTCAATTTCATATTGAGCTCAAGCTAAGTCTGAGATGGAGGCAGTGAAGAGACTGCGATGGAGGCTGCGTTTCATTTGGCTTCTGGCCACATGCACGAGCGCCTAAAAGTATACAGCATTGATATAAAATACGTGCAACCGCAGCGTGCGTGCTATAAAATCAGCTTGGTGGTGGCGGCGAGGTTGCAGATTGCATGGGCTGTACGGGGTGCGGTGCAAAAGTTTTGCAGACGCACCACTTGCAAAAAAAAAAAGAATCAAGAACAAAGCAGGAAATATAAAGCATAACACTTGACATTGACAAATTAGTTCCAGAAGAAGACAACAGCGGTGCTACTTGCTGCGTGATTTTGGTGTTGCGGGGGAGTGAGGAGTCGGGAGTGGGGAGTGTTGTGGGTAGTGGGGTGTTGAGGGGTGCGGGCTGGTGTCAGTTGGTTAAAGCAACTTCTGCAGGTTAAAAATAATAAAATACCTACTGACATGATAGACACGAAAGGACTTTTCTTTTTATTTAACGTAGATTGGAAAAGTTTCGACAGTACCCACTGGACCAGCAGCAGCAGCGCCGGCCTCCCCCTCAGCGCAGGATGGCTTCAAGGCACTTGGCTTGACGTAGTCGCACTTGCACCTAAATAAGTCGCAACAATAGCAGCTGTGATTCGGCCCACTGATAGAAATAAATTCCCTTCGGCCAATGGTCTCTCTCTGTCTCTCTCTCTGTTTTTGTCCTATTGTCTCTTGTGGCAGATACCTGATGCGAACATGTATAGCTAATGCTGCTTATTATATAACTCGCAGCTAGTTTGTGTATACGTATGTGTGTGTATTTGGGTCATGGCTATGCGCCACAGCGCCACAAATTTCACAAAATTTATTGCATAGCTGCAGTAGCAAAAGTAGTTAAAGTAAATCTCAACATTTCGCTGAGTTGCCGCGTTGCATCGTGTCGCTTCGTTCGTGCCACCAGTTTGTGCATTAAACTTTGCCTAATGAGTTATGTGGCGGTAATTGTGTTGCGGAAATGGTGAGGGCGAAACCGTCAGCGTACTAAAGCTGCAAAAACAATTATAAGCATACCAAAAAGTATGCAAGCGATTTTTTTGTTTTTCTGCTGCACTCGGTACATAACTTAAGGCAGCTGAGCAAAACTTTGCAACCAGCCAGGCAGCCATCCGACTGGCAGACAAACTTTACGCTTTTCAATTTATTTGCCAGCTCGTGCCCCCGAAGCCGGTCGAGCTTGGGTAGGGCGATGGGCAATTGTGGTGTGGTCAAGCCACGCAGCGGGATGCCATTATTACGTCCCAAATTATGCAGCAAATAAATCAGCGAGATCAACGAAATAAGTGCCTGCTCTTAATGCCCGTCAATCACGACTTACAACTTGGCAGCAGCCCCGCAGCGAAGTGTGTTCAAAAAAATATGATGAGTAAAATACAATGAAATTAAGTCGAATATTAAATACGCTCTCACAAATTGCATTCGAGAATGTGGTGGAACTTTTAGCCCAAGTGATAATTATTTTTAAGCGAACACAATATTTTCATAAATTTTCCTTTCCCACAATGAGCTGTACTTAAAATAAAGATACATGTTCATTAAATCTTGACAACTTTACTAATATTTCTGATGCATGAATATATTTAAAATAAAAATCTTAATTTTTAAAATCAGTATATTTTGTTTATTCTAAGAGTGTATTATTTCTTTTTAAAATACATATCTATGCCTATATAGATATTTTGAAATTAAAATATCTGATAAAATTTCGAGTTCAAATATAATGTGCATTATTAGTAGCATTTGAAATGTAATCTCTCGCGGTAAGTGTATCAAAAGAAATGCCCGATTCCGGAGTCCTGATTATTATTTACGAGTACATTGTAAAAATTTTCAGTTTTGCCTCTGGCAAAGTTTGTTAAGCAACAAAAGCCGTAAGCGCATTAGATGTTTCTCAGAGCGAGAGACACTTGGGAATTGTTTTTAAATTTATCATAAGAATACATTTCAACAACTTTCTACTTTTTGCAAGCTAAAAAATTTATAACAAAAATGTTTCAGTATTTTATTTTTTTTTTAATTTCAACGCCTTTGTTTAAGTTCATTAAAAAATAGCTCGGGAAATGCTTTGCGAAAATGCAGCAGCAATGTTTTTGCTAGCTCTTCTTTCGTTTTGCTCTTGTTTTATTTCGTTTTACTAATTTATCAGCGTTGCTCGATGCTGGCAACCCCTTGGCCCATATCCAATTTCGCATTTCTCTCCAGATCTCACTTCGCTGGCTACCTAAGTGCGGCACTTCATTTGCATTTAAAATGTTTTCGCCTGCTCACTTTCAGCCTCAACTTTGGCCATCCATTTGGCACATTTCGCTTTGTTTGCCAATTCAGCGTTGTGGTGAGGCGTTAGCCCCACTGCCCACCACAGTGGGTCAAGTGGGTCGCCCCATGTTTATTTGTTTTGCAGCAAGGCAGATTATTTTTTTTTTTCTTTTTTTTTTGTGGTATTTCCTCTATTAGTGGCTTACTTTGCGGTTTTTCAGCTGCCGAGTATTGTCAGCTCGGGTTGTGCTTATCGATTTCGATTACGCACAAGATTGCGATTGCGATTACGATAACGATGACGATTTCGATGTTGGGTTAGGGTAACAACGTAGCTCAAATATAATTTGAGCAAATTAAATGCTTGGCCAGCTAAAATGCGATTTTAAATAATCGTCGGACATTTACCGCTGCGCACCTTGAGTGCTTTATTTATGCTTCGTCTGCTCGACTAAGTATGCAATAAAATTGTATTCAAGATACCTAATGAAATTTGGGCATTTAAATTATCGTCCTATATACGCGGACAACGAAAATAAAAATAAATAAAAAGCGGCATTAAGATAAAAGCGCAAAAAAAAAATCAGAAAAAGGACGAGCCTTTTAATTTATGACAGACAACGAGTGGGCGTGTGGCACCACAAAAGTATTCACACCGAACACCGCCCGCCCGACCCACCGCTAATAGAACGCATTAAATTTGCTTGTCCCTAATACATGGATGTATGTAGATGTGTGTGTGTATACGTATGTATGTATAGGCAACATGGCAAATTAAACGCTAATTGTGTGTAGGCTGCCCTTGAAGATGATGAATTGCAAACGGCAGACGTAGAAATAGCATATTAAAAATTAATTTAAATTTCTAATTCATATACGCAGGCGGATGCTGCACCTCCTGGCTTGACCTCAAGCAGGGAAAAAAACACATCGCAGACTAGAGTGAGCGTGAGGCAGACAGAAACTTTTCATCTTTAAATGTATTTACATTTTAGTCATAATACGATTGGGCGCAGAGCTCCGTCAAATGCCTGTTTTGGGGTCACTTTAAGCTGTGAGCGGACGAATAGAACATTTTGTATTTAGCCTTACGGCAACTTTGACACTTCCGGAAATTAATTACTTTAAACTTAGGCAGTCAGCACGCGAACAGCGAATGGCACCATTCTCCTGCCCCAGTAGGCTAGGCTGCCAAAATTAAATAATAAATTATTATTTCTGTGCGAGCCAATGAAGTGTGCCAAATTTAATGGTGCCCATGAAGCACATAGTTGGCTAGTGCCCCACTTCAAAGTAATTGCTTAACATCCACAGAGGCGGAACAGCAAATGCGAAGCAGATTAAGGCAAAGGCGGGTTCGATTGGGCTTCACACGAGCGTTTTCGGAGCAAAATAATAATAACAGATAAACAAGTAGTGCTCCACCTGAGAGTAAAATGAACTTGGCTCAATACACTAATGCTACACCAAGCAGATTTAAGTCTATACAAACCAGGCACTTACAAATACCCTGTAAACTATAAATAATATATAAGAATGATTTGATTCAGAATGAATTAGCTTATTTTAAGTAGGCTTGATGCCTAGTTCATTAGTATAAGTCTCTCTCTGGAGTAAGAAATTTATCGCCTGAGTGATAAAACAATGTTAATGAGTCGCATAAGTTTGTAAAAATACATGCTGCTTACTTCTAATTGCATATTCATAATGTTGTAAATAAATAATTTAAGTAAGTAATTTCGTCTGTGTTGTCGCAAGCCATCTTTCTGGAGACTTAAATGTAAACTTTTTGAATAACATCCCTTGATAGTAATAAAATGCTTAGTATACAGAGGTAACACGCATTTGATAGGACCATAAAGAAAAGGCTTTATCTATTTAGGGTAACAGGAAAGCCTGTATGCCAAATTTGGCGTCGATTTATCGATTTTTACATGGATAAATATGTATTTTGATTTTATAAACGAGTTTTTAGGCTTCATTGGCTGATGCCAAACTTAGAGTTGTTCATTACAAAATAAAATAAAACTCAAGTTCTTATTTAAGACGATGCTGCAATCGACTCAATGATTAAATGAATAATTATTTCAACTTTTATGTATTTATATTGCAATTGTATCTCGTTTGTCTAAAACATAAACTTAAATTATAACAAAATTTGATGACAACATATTTATTCTTAACATAAAGTCGCATTATACCCCATTAGATAAATTGAACATGCACAGAGTATAATGAAAATAAATTACTTTAATCTTTCAGCATAATTTCATTTGGATAATTATGGATGGGTTGGTTGGCAACGCTTTAAATGTCACTTTGTACAGGACTCCATTCGCAATTTATTAATCAGAGCGAGTCTCTTTTTAAAGATCTAAGCTGTTGAATTGCGATAGGTCGCACTTTCAGTTAAATGTCTGGGTTAAGCATAACCCGTCCTACGCTGCCTTCCCCCGTCTGCCTACAAGACTAACTGTGCTGCCTGGCAAACAATTTATGTGACACTCACACACACACACATACACACACATATACACAGAGGCATACACCCACACAGACATTTGCAATTTGCCGTTGATGCTTTCAGCCATTAGTTGTCGCTGGCGTGCTAAAATTTTTATGTATTTCTATTTGGAGGGGCTGGCAAATGAGCAAAAGGGAAAGAAAACGAGCGAGAGAAAGAGAGAGGTGCAATGCCTGAAAAGTTGGCTGAATTTACGTTAGAGTGCACAGAATATTTTCAAAGTCAACGACTTGTGCAGCCAGTCAGTTTGTCAGTGAGTCGACAACTTACCTGCGATCAATTGTTGTACGAGGCTTACCTGTAAATTGAAGGAGAAAGAGAAATAAGCATTAGCAGCAGTTAAGATAGCAATAAAAATAATAATGGAAAATTCACTTGAGAGTACAAACACACATAAATCTAAATAATCATTAAATACGCTTAACAAGGGACCGCATTTAAAATGAAATTCACTGGAGAGAATGAGGGAAAGCGAACAGAGACAGTTGCTTAGCCGCGATTCCTAAGCAAATTAGAATTGATTACCTGTCGGCAAGGCAGCAAAAATCAGCTTAGCAGTAATAATAAATATATATGCTTTTGTGTCTATGTATGTGTGTTTATCTTCACGAAATGTGTCAACACCTTTTTTATGTTTATGCATGTGTGTGTGTGTGTGTGTGCGCCACGCCCTCTTCAATCTTCCACTCCACTGACATTGTTTATACATACATAAATTTACATATGCATGTGATTTTCTGGTTTTCCTTTTCTTTTTTTGTTTGGCGCGTGTCTTTGCTTTTGGCCAATACCACATTTCATGTTGCCGTTTTTACAGGTTTGGCCAAAACGCACAAAGTGGAAAAATCTATATTCATAAGCAAAAAAAAACACACACGCACACACACAATGTCTTATGGAAATTATGAGTCCGCGTGCTACAGTTTAGCAAAAGTAAGGCAATATTTTTTGCGTGGCACACACACACACCAACACACTCACACACACATGTGAGCACGCACGGCAGCCGTAACAAGTCGTCTGTGTAAACACTGAGCTCGATGGCAACCCTTCTTTTTGATGGCAGCAGTGGCAATTTGTGCGCCTAAAAGTATGCCACACAAAAAGGTTGCCCCATCGATAATATGGCAACGGTTCGTTGCTGCCACATGTATGGAGCAGAACACACAGGTGGGCCGAAGCGTAAAACCTTGCTGCTGTCATAATTTGACGCACACACTCACACACCCACACATGCACGGATACACACACCCTCATGCACAGGGGGTTGGGGGGGGGGGCGTATTTGAGGCGTTAAACATGTTGCCAGATTCAAACTCAGATTCAGTTGCAGATTCAATCGCTTACGCAATGCGTCAAGCAGTCAGAACACAGCCTCAACCAACCTCCCCCAATCCTCACTGATGTCAATGTCAACTGTTCCGCTCTTCTCTGACCCCAAACCCACAGCCTGTGTCCCAACGCCACCACACTCTTCGCCTGCTTTCAAAAGGAATTGACGCGTTTTATGGCTGCTCAGTTTTATGTTACTCATTTTGCTTTCTCTTTCGAATACCCTGTTGCAATTTTAATTGGGTAAAAAGGTTTTCATAATATTATGCAAGTCCCATTTCGAATATACATAATGGATCAAAGCGAACTGCTGAGTTATTATAGCTATGCAAGACAGCCTGTTAGACTGTACTGATCTCAGAGACTACCCAACAGAAGAAACTCTTTTTCCAATAGCATCGAAAAAAACTCGTATTTTAAGCATGTCTAAAATAATTTAGAGCACAGGGAATAATCAAGTCGGTTTCACTCAACTCGAGCCTGCCGATTTGTGTGTAATTTTCAGGTTCATTTAGCATTTAATGATTGTAAAAAAAATTTAATTTTATGGCCAGGTGCCAAAGCCAAGTACCTAGCCCGGAAGCTTATCCAGAAAGCCGAAAACAAAATTTCACAAAGAATTATTCGCGCTTCAGTGACAGCCGCTTTTGGCAGTGAGACTAGTGGAATTGTGATGCCAGCTGAGCCGCTGTGGCATGCAGCAAATGACAATCGCAACGACCACACACACACAGCTAAGCGACTCAAATTGCACGCTCAATCAAATTACGAGCAAACATTCATGGAGCGGTTGCACATGATGGAGCAAGGAGGATTTGGTGGAGAGGGCATATGTGTGTGGTTTTTGGCTGCCTGCGGTTAAGTTTTCGTGTTAAGTTGACAAATTATTTTGGTAAATATTTGCGTAATTCGAATAATAATGTTGCTCGATAAGTTTGGCTCAGCTCCGGCGACCGTTCAGTCTCATTTGGTTTGTACGCTGCGGCAACTGTGGTTTCTCTTCGCGTGTTGACACACATTGTTGCGTGTGTATATGCGTGTGTGTGCGTATGTGTTTGTGTGCGTCTCAGCTACAATAATGTTACTTCAAAGTGAAGTTGCTGCCTGGCACCAGCTCAATTAATTAGCCAACAGACAGAGGCTCACATATTGAATAATAATTACACAGCTCACTCTAATTGGGGGCCATTGACAACAGCGGCCAAAACAAACACTCATACACGAAAACACTTTATGAGGGGATGGGCGGGAAATGCTTTAGAATTTGACGGCTTTTTGGTCAGGTGGGAAAGGGGGCAAGGGGGACTTCAACTGGACGACACCCGATAGTACGCACGGCCACTCGACTTTGTGGTGTAATTAACACCTGGCTAGCGGCCAGCCTTATACAAGTGTGCTTAAGTGTGTGTGCGTGTGTGTGTGAGTGTGTGTGCGTCCAGTGTCAGGCAATTAGCTGAGCGCCCCCTGGCAATAGGATTCATTAGCATAAGCAGTTGGTTGGGTTGACAATCGAATCCCTGGCTAAAACAGACGTTTTACAAAATGGAAGGAAAAAGAGCAAAAATAAAATAAATCTCAAAAAAAAATCCAACTAGAAAGAAACTTTCAGTCGCTTTGGCTGCAAGTATCCATGACCGTGACACATGGTGCACAATGCTGGGGCATTGTCTGTGCAGCGCCCGTATCGACAACACCAACAAAAACAACAACAACAAAAAAGCAACACTTTCTAATGAACTTTTCACAACAGCAACAATTCTACCGCAAATCTAAATACAAATACATAAATGTAGACAAAAGCAGGTGAATTACGTGACCATAGACCATAAACACAGAAAACTTCCAGAGAGAGAGAGAGAGAGAGAGAGAGAGAGAGAGTAACAGAGAGTTACAGAGAGATAGCATAACTATGAGAGGGAGAGAAAGAGCGAGAAGTGGAAACAATGGCGAAAACTGTTAGCCAGCCATGACGGCTATGTCGCAAAGTTTAATGCAAAACTTGATTCGAAGTCGAATTAGTCGAATTTTTCATACCTGCTGCGACTTTGCACAGCTGTCTCCATTTAATTTAGCTTAAGCGAAAAGCTTAACGAAAGTCGCAACAAATTACGTGCAACATTTTTAATTCTATCGCTGTTTGGCAAATTGATAAACTTTGCCTATATGGATTGAAGTGGAAGAAAAATATATTTAAATTATCAGTAGGACATGAACATTCCAGAGATTCATTAGTTGTGCGCTTAATCCAAGTATGCGATCAACTTTTTAGATTTATTTCTTGTTTTGAAATTATGCACATAACTTAAATAAATAAATACATATATTGTAAATGCAAAATGTGTGTTTTAGTAAAGTCGGCTTAACGAATATGGAATTTTGACTTTCCAAACTTATCCTGCAGGGTCAATAAATCATATTTTATTAGTCGAAAATAACTGAAATGTTAAATATATGTACCCAGACGTGCAATTTAGTGGAGTTGTTGTATTCGATTTGAGACAACACTTTATTAAGGTCGATTATAAGAGCATTGAAAGCTGAAATTTAATTTAAATTTATTTTGTAATTTTAAGTGTAGCATTGAGAATTCACAAGCGAATGTTTAAGCATACAAATCAAAATACAATCATAAAGGAATTGCATTAAATGAATTGAGAATACAAAGTCGATTGTTCGATGGCTTGCCCACTCAATGAAGTGGCTTATTAAAAAAATGAATAATAATATACACAAAAAAATAAAAACATAAATTTCGAAAAAGTCTGAAAGGCACTTTGCCTGCAGAAAAAGTTGCAATACAAGAGCACCTCATCCAAAGAGTTGATTGCGATAAATCGCATTGATTGGCCTTGAAATGCAGCAATGCGCCAACAGGCAGCATAATTTTCTCATTATGGCCGCACAAAAAACCAATAAGCCAATTTCACGAACAGCCCGCGGCAGCCACTCAATGCAACCAAGTCAAAAAATGACATTGGCCAAACAATTAGAATGGGCAGAAGGGCAAACAGGACAGAAAGACAGCCAGGCAGAAACATAAAGAAGAGGCAAGGTCAGCTTGCCAGTTTCCCACCCGCAGTTTGTCGAACATGCGTGTGTGTGTGTGTATGTTGAGAGGAGGGTGTGTTGAATTGAGAATTGGCATTCATTGGCACAAGCCAAGTGCGTTGAGCGCTTGCTGCAACTTGTGGCTCGTCCTGCCCCCTGGAGGCATTAATTATTTATAGAATCGTCATGAGGAACAACTTGTTGTAAATGGTTTTATAGCCAGCAAATAACCAGTTATTGTAAGGCAACCCGAAGGTGAGTCACAGCCACAAAACAGACCCGACTACCTGAGCCAATCTCAGCCTGCACCTGTTTTTATTACGGTGTGTGAGTGTGCATTAAAGGTGCATTAGCGACGCGCGCCAGTCTGTGCGGCATGCAACGTCGCGACTACCACGCATAATCAGAGCTGTTCGCTTATCGCGCATATTGTCATTGTCGTGCTCCGCTGGACGTTGTATATTTGCGATGTGGTTGTTGTTGTCTGTGGTTGTTGCCACTCATTTCCGATGCACGTGTGTGCATAGTGGCGTAAAATCAAAAAAAGACAAAACGCGGCAGTCCCAGACTGAAAGCAGATAGCTTCATCTACGTCCGGCCCAGCTTATAGGGGACAAGCTGTGGAAACTGTTCGAATGTTATTTTAACCCTTAAAACAAGCAACAAGCTGCTTTTCAGCTTGTACTGATTTTTATTTGTTTTGGTTGGAAAATATTGAATAAATTGCTCGTAAAATATTTTGACAAACAATTTCATTATTTACTGTCAATACGCATGTGATCGATAGATTTAGTTAAAATGTTTTTCTTAAATTCGTTAAGAAATAGATACTTGCATTAATTTGAAAGAACTCTTCTGATTCCATAGTAACAAGCAGCCAAAATTCAATTTAAAGTTGCTCTCATTAAGATGAGCCATAAGCATTAAGCATATTAAATATCTGAATGATATCCATTTATATTAAAGGCATTGCAAATTATTAATTAATACACGACTTAAACATAAGATTTACATCTAATGAATCTGTGTGAATTCATACAAGTGAATTATCAAATTATTAAATTAAGCTAAGTGCAACATTCAAAGCAACGACTTAGTTTATTCTGTACCATGCAATCACAACTTCCAATTATAGAAATTTAAGTTATGTGGTCTATCCTTGAGCATTTATGGCAAATATATATATATATACAAACACACACAGGCACACACATACTGTGAATCAGTTTATTGCTGACACAGCCAACCACCCGCAATCGCCATGGAGATCAAGTCGCAACGTTTTCCCAGAGGGCGAACAATTAACAGCATTCATTCGGACAACAAACAAAACTAATAAACCACAACGCCAGTTAAACGAGCATCCATCCAACCATCCAACCATCCGACCATCCACTGGCCGCGGTCCAATCTGCAGTTCTGCACATTTGGGTTCGCAGCTCTCATTTTACAGCACACCGCTGAGTCTTTGTTTTGCTTATGACGAAGCAGGAAATGAGTCAGGGCACAAAGTTGTAGCTCCCCAAAAGGTTCAAATATGTTTCTGTGTTTACACAAACTAGGCGAGGGCGGTGCGAGGGGTTTTTTTGTAATTTCGCACTTCATTTAGCGTTAAATTAACAACAACAAAAGCGCACACACAAATTCTTCAATTCCCAAACAATTGTGAATGTTCGAGTCGCATAGCTCTTGGCATTTAGTCAATAAGGCACGAAATATCTATAAAAAAGAGAAAGAGAGAGAGAGAGGGGGAGAGAAGCAGAGCAGAGCGGACTGCTCTGTGACACGAATCCGCATTTAATCAAAGCTAAGCGAATATGCAACCAGATCCGGCGATCGCCGGCAGCAACGTCTGTGGCAGCAGCGGCCGACTGCGTGCTGTGGCATAAATAAGAATGAGCACGCTACAGCTGCAACAACAACAACTAGAAGTAACTAGAAGAAGAAGAGAAGAACAATCCGGTGATGCGCTTCAGTGCAGCAGAACGAAACAAATCGAAACGAAACGAAACGAAGCAGCTTGCAACCAGCTCATTGTGACAGCCAGCAGCAAAAAGTAAGCGACACTCTCTATTAAACTACGATAAATAGTGGGTGGCATGCCGAAGACTAGATACCCTTGAAAGGCAACAATAAAAACTGGGAATTCATAAAACTGAATTTTTGAGTCAAACTCATCAGCTTATCTTAGGTCTTACTTAAATAAAGTGATAGCAATGCAATTTATTACCACGCTTTACCTAGTTCAAGACAATATTAAGAATGCAATATTATTTTTAAATTAAATATTAATATTAATATTAATATAATAATGACTAATATGAAAACAAAATCAGGACTACTTTTTTAAAAGATTAGTTAATTCATAACCTTTTTATTTACTTTTCAGAAGTATTTATTTAAATTTACAATTTTTGTTAACATTAAATAAAAAAGAAATACTAGGAAAAATTGTTTATTTTATATTGGCCGACTTTTTAATTATCAATATCTGCCAAGTTAAAGCAATGGATTGATTTTTGTTCGTTTTGGTTTTTTTTAACGATTTTTATAGTGAATAATCAATGTCGGAAACACATCATTTTCATTGTCTCTATTTTCTTTCATTTCTACGTTCTATGTTTAATTAATTGGATGAGCAATGTAGATTTAAAAGAGAAGACATGCTACTGGAGTATTAGCAAAAAGATAATCATGACTGGCAAAAAATAATGATAAACCATAATTTCTTTTACGTGCAGCAAGATTCTGAAATCTTTATGACTCGGAAAGCAATAGGCACACACAGCCTAATCAATACTAAAAATCAGCTGCCTAATATATATATATGTCCTATGTTCACAATCAAGTTAAGAATGTCTCCATCAATGTGTGACACATACTGTAAAAGCAGTTATAATGGCCTCTGTAAGGGCATAAGAAACAGCAACAACAACAACAACAACTACAACATGAACAACAATCACATTCATTGAAGACCCGAAACTCATAAATGCGCAGTCGCAACAGCAAACAGCAAACAACAAACACCAATCGCTAAATGTGAAGGCCAAAGAGGCAGAACCAAAGCCTTGCTCTGCTGCTGCTGCTGCTGCTGCTATGTGGCAGCTGTGGCAGCAGAGGCAACAAAGTGGCCGCTGCTGCTGGGTCAGTGGATGCTAACGATGCGACGGCAGCGCATTTAATGCACAGATTTCTTGGCTATGCACATAAAATTGAATTGAATAAAGAGCTGCCCATTGTTAGAAGCGACTTCAGCGGCCAGCGGCAGATTGAAAATTGTTGCTGCTGCTGCAGAGGTTGTTGTTGTTGCCGCTGTTATTGCTGCTGCCGGCCAGGCAGCCTTTCATAATCGCAAATTGATGCGCCAGCAACGTCTTCGCCATCGTCTTTGGCGTTGTGCAGTGGAGCGTGGGAGCGCTTCAAGCTTACCGCATGTGGCAACCATTCGACTAGACTGGTTTTGGCCACGAGGAATGAAGAAGTGGGTGCGACGGAGACGGGTGAGAGGAGAGGTGAGAGGGGAATTCTAGTCATTGGCTAATGGCAAAGCCATGCATTGGCCAGCTGTGCGCGTCCGCCTGAATTGATAACCGCGAAATGACAAAGGCAATACACAATGAAGATTCGATATGTTCAATTTTTATACCCAGCACAAACACAAACACACATAAAAATTGGCAAGAACATGAAAAATTGGCATGTAACATTAAGTTGTGGAAATGCATATAATACTAGTTACACATTAGTGAAATTATTTATATTGTAAGTTAACAACTCAATAAATATTTTGTTTGTCGCTCGGGAAGATAATAAAAGCTTGATGTGAAATAAAGAAAATCAGAAAGTAAAGAAGATGTCTACTTAAATTTCATTAGTCTGTAGATATCTTTATATATATATTTTGAAAAAATTAAAAAGCAAATTGCTTGAAGTAACAAACATTAGTTTATTCATAATCATAGCTCATAACAAAACATTTAATACTTTTGTCACGGATTAAAATTATATTTACTTTCTAAATGCATCGACAAGCTTCGAACTGAACACTCAAGAATATTTCTCTATAGATAGACTAGAATTTGACACTCAAATATTATAAGAATTCAATATCTATCCAATACTTTCCACTTTCAACACAGGGTATCTGCTCGCCTCGCTCTCTCTTTCTCTTTATCTACGACTCTTATGTAATTTATGAGTTTTATTTCGGTTTCATTTCGATACATTTGACTCGTCGCTGATATTTGTTCGAATTGATTTCTTATTAATTTTACATTTACAGCTCGTTGGTTGTCATTGGCGACAGAGTTGTTTGCCTTTTGTCTTTGCCACCCTTGAGTGGGCGGCCAAGGTCCAGTGGGCCTCCAATGTGCAGAAAAGCGTCAACTGAAACTAGTGGCGCCTCAGCTTGCGTTTCTTTGCGGCATTTGTTTTAGCTCTAGCTTTTGTTGTTGCTGTTGCTGCTTTGGCTGCTTTTCTTTTATGGGATCTGGTTATTTTAGTGTTGCCCTTTCTGCAGCTTTCGCCTTGGGGGTTGCCATTGTTTTAGTTAAGTTGACCATTTGTATACAATTTTGCAACGCTTTGTGTCGCCGCACGCTTATCTTCAAAAATACAAAAAAACAAAACAAAACAAAAAAAAGTAGCCAAAAAGAAAAATAAATGTGTCCTGGACACAGTGTCCTGTCTGTGATTTCTCCTGCCCGTAGCGCATTTGTGGGCTCATTTATTTTCATTTGCTTTGTCATAACAATTTTTGCTTCCTTTTTTTTTTGCTTCGTGGAGGTATTTCATTGTGCTCCTTTGCCGCAATATTTGCGACGTTATATTCGAATTTGTTTTTGCTGGCTACTTAATGCAATTGCCGCAACAAATTTGATTGGCCCATAAAATGACAAAGTCGCCTAAAATAAAAAGAGACAAATGCGAAATCAAATTAACATAATTGGCACAGATTCCGCATCCCTGCCACAGCACAGAGAGTGTGCTGCAGTCTGGCACTTGAATATAGTATGAGCAGCACAGGGACATATAAAATCTCTGCCACTCGTGCGATTCTCAATATACAGATGACAAATCATTCGACCGGCAGCAGCATGTGAATCAGGCAACATTACCCCTACTCCGACGGTCTGGTCACTGTTTACTTAAGCGGCTTTCAGCAGCAACGACGAACAACAGCAGCAACAACAGCAACAACAACAGCAACTTCGTGCTGTGCCATTTGCGTGCCATTCATCGAATGTCGAAGCTCGTTAGCACCTTTTATGCAGAAAGAGACAAAACAAGACAGAGACACAGACAGACAGAGACAGACAGAGAAAGAAAAAGAGAGGAAGAGATTGTGTACACAGTGACAATTTTAATATTCAATTTCCGGTCTCCAATATTAACACTTTAATATTTGATAAAACAAATGCATTTTTTAAAGAGCTACAATTTCAATTGGCCTCAACTTCAATTTCAACGCAATTCAAATTCATAATTAAATAAGTAAGAAAACAAATTTATTTCAAATAAATAATATATAATACATTTTATACTTATTTTTTGAAACAGTTTCGAAAGACTTTAAGTGCTCTGAATTTAAATTGAATCAACCGCAATTTAAACTAACAAAAAAAAAAGTAAAAAATAAATTTAATTTTTGAGAGAGAGATAAAATTAAGCAAAAGAATGAGAATTCAAATATTTTTACCGTTTACTATTGTAAGCCAATGACCTTAAGAGCTCCGAATTTCACCCATCATATTCAATCTCAGTTTAAATTCACCCAAGAATGAATGAAAATTGTGCAAAAAGGAAAAACAAATACTTTTCTTTTCCTCGCAAAAGTAGCTTATTTCCCAGGCAAATAAGAAATCCTAAGCAAACAAATGACCTTTATGGGTATCGATTCCCAATTCGTCAACAATTTTAAACAACTAACAAAAGTTCTGCAAGAATGTAAACAGAAAATTGAAATTTCATTCAACAAATTTTATTTCTAATTTTAGTTGTTATTAAGAACTAAGTTGATTTGCATTTCAAGTTACAATTTGTTTTCTTACTGTGTATGAACTATTGTGGATAGGTCTAGTGTTTGTATATTGCTTTCGATGCCATGGGTAAGCCAATTGTAAAGATTCCCATTTTTATAAAAACGAATCGAGAGGTAAACGTAAGCGGCTTAGGAGTCATGTGCGTGGTGGAGACGTGGGGGGCAGGCATACGCTAATAATATTAATAATAATAATGGTAAATAACGGACAACAATAGCCAGTAACGACAATTGGAAAATTACATGCACCAAAAATGCAAACAACAAACAATTTCATTTTTCGATAAGCTGCACGAAGTTGTGTGCTGTGGCTTATTACAAGTTGCACGTTCTACGTTGCACGAGCAGTGCATTTGCAAAACTAACAACAACAACAACAACAGCAGCAAGATGAAGAGCTGCACAAATATTACTAATTAGATTGAAGGCAGCGAAGCTGACTTGTTGGCTGCCACATTGTGAAGCTGCCGACTCCCACACAGTCAAGCAACATACAACTGCAACTGCAACTGCAACAGCAACTGCGCAGACAAGTTGTTGCCGACTTACAGATACCACGTACCTGGCGAAAACTGTGTCAATGTCTGTGAACTGGAACTGGAGCGTTGAAATGCCGACGCGATGCACTAAACTTCGTTTTGCGCTAATTTTGCTAGCATTGCAATTATTGTTTTTGTTGCGCTTCTTTGTTGCTGCTGTAGCTGCTTTTGTTGCTGATGTTGTTGCACGTAAAATTTACACGGCCAGGCCAATTTACAGCGAAAAGATGCAGAGGAAGGGCCCTGAAATCGTGCCGGGCCAAAACTCTAGTTGAAAGCTGTTTGTTTGCCAGCTTCTTTGCTTGCCAGCGATTTTGCAGGTGGGCGTAAGCAACCAAATTGCCCATGCAATTGTGTGTGTGTGTGTGTGTATTTGGACACCTGTACAGCTCACGAAGCAGCGAAGCGCATCTGTAAAGCCGTCTCTGATTGCATACCTCGAGCAGATGCATCTGCATATGACGGAGTTTGCAAGTTTAAGGCACCATTGACACCATTTAAAGGTAAGCCCTCCCCCCCCCCCCCCCCACCATATCGAAGTGAAACCGTTTAACGTAACTACACAAAATAGTAATATACCTTAAGTGCATACGCTAATGCATTTCGTGTTCAAGGGTTATGCACGTGACTCATTGATTTATGAGCCAAACATATTGGCAAAATAAAATAAGAAAACATTGAAATAAATACCACATTCATTTCTGTACAAACTGAAATATTGAATAACAAAAAGTAAATAAATTTAAATATTTGTAATATAAGACAAAACAGGACACGTGACTTGGCAAACATGTGATTGTTTTCATTTCTATTTATTTTGGTTATGGAAAATACTAATCTGGTTTTCAGCATTTGTAATTGCATGTAAAATTTCGACAGAAATTAGAAATTCAATTGCTATATTAATAAAACAAAATAAATGAATAATTATTCTACGATTGACAAAGAGTTAAGTAATTTATTATTTTAAAGTAATACGATTATGATCTATTATATAATGTTGATGAAAAATCAATAAATAAAACCATAATTATTCTTCAATTGAAAACGCCACTGAATTGACCAAAATGTACGAGAGTTTCTATAGAAAATAAAGTATTTTTATATCTCAGCTCAGTCGGGGCGTATCTAGAAAGAGTTAATATACTAACTTTATACATAATATGTGTGTATATCATTTCTATCATTATTCAAGCCGGAAACAAATTGACTTTGTTGTGCGTAATGCCTAATTGCCAACGAGCAGTGAGCGAAGCGACGGGAGAAAGTGTTTGTCATTGCGGCGATCGTTTTGGGTAATGGGTGAAGACGACACCGTTTTGGGCACCTTCAAGCCAACTGCGGATTGCGAACACAGCCTTCGACTCAGGAACGGGTGGGGGGAGGGGGTGATGGGACGGAGGTTGGGGCAACCAAAACGCATTAAAACCCAATCAGAGTGACGGGGCGTGGTATCGGAGCCATCAGCTAATGAGACTTTGACTGCGATTCCGACTTCGTTTCTCCTTTCAGTTGCCCCTGGGCTGATGGCAGTTTAGTTTTCGATTTGGCTGCCACACACACATTCACACACCAAATAACAAAAGAATGAGAGAGAAAAAAAAACAACAAAGAAAACTATGCCCCGCGCCCTGGCAGGCCGACAAACTGTCAACGCATGTCAAATGAAAGATACATTTGACAGCCAGCCCAGTCAAGAAAACAGACAGACGCTCAATTAAAGCCGCCAAATGAGCCTGGTCAAAACGCAACGGAGGGGCAGCTTCGAATAGAAATCAATTAGTGCAAATTAGTGTGGCAGCAGCAAGTTTTTGGGCACAGACACAACTCTCGAGGCGGCAACTATTTGACTGAGCTTTTTATAGTTGGCATTGTAAGTAAACTATTTGGCTTTCAACCATTTGGCTTATTATGGTTTGGCTTTTGATATCCAATACTTTGCGGCTAATGAATTTTTGAGTAGAAATTCATCAGAAATTTGAATCGAATTCAAATAGAATCCAAAATCAAAAAAAAACTACTTATGAGTTAATCTTAAGTGGATTTGGCTTTTAAGCCGCTGGTTCAATGGCCTCCCCCCCCCCCTCCCGCTCCGCCACCGCTCCCTCGAAACCAGAGTGATTAACGGTACTCGAATTCAATTAGTGCATTTTGAGTGCGGCCCCGGGCTAATGTCGCCTAATTGCAGCCACTGCAACTGAGACAGCGACTGCGACTGCAACTGCAACTGTGGCAATAACTGCAGCTAATGTTGCCACTCGTTAAATTATGCGCTTATCTTAATGCAACCAAATGGGCTCCCGGTAGGGGGAGGGGCTGCGGCTGAGCGAGGCATGAATGGCAGTCGAGGGCATTCGACCAAATTACGAGTATGCCAATGAAAAACGATACGCGAAGCCAACTGAGGCATCAGTTTTGAATACAAGAGCATATACAAAATGCACAAATCAGTCATAATGGAAAAATTACAGTTTGATTGCAAGAGGCAACACACACATGTATGCCCTGTACACATCTCAATTTCTAGCATGGGGCATATATGGCTTAATGGTGTAATGTATAAAGGAAATCAAATATAAATATAAAAGTTCTCAAGCTACCAATAAAATGGAGGCTTGTTAAGAAATATAAATATAATGAAAAATCTCAAAAAAAAAAAATTTAATATTAAACATATGTATTTAATACATATTATTTATCTAACTTTGCGTGGCAGTCAAAAAGTTAAGCTGTGCTCAATATTCAAATTTATATTATTCAATAATAAAGAATGAGTCGAAAGTCTAGTTGCTAATACTCTTGTAACAGTACTTTATATATAAATGTGTCTTAGTCATAAATAAATATAATTTATATACTGTGATATTTTAAGTATCCGAACGGTATTCAGCCAGCGAAAAATATATTTAAATCTTAAAAGAGTTCACTAATCAATTAAAAATTAACAATAAGTTGACAAAGAATCGTTTTCGTTGTATTGAATAAATAAACAAAAAAAATGATTGTTAATATTTTTGCGTACAACTGGCACACAAATTGTATTTCTCAGTTGTTAAGCTGAATTTCAAATTATTTAAATAAGGCAATTGGCGAATTAACAATTTGTTTATTCAATAACTCTGATTTTTATTAAATAATTTTCGTTCATAAAACTTTTTGTAATTGAATTGTTTAATTTTCAATATTATATATTTCATTAAAAAAAATTGGTCTTTAGCAATTAAACGGTACTTAGATTTATGCTAATATATTTACAAGTTGCACAGATGTGGGGTATTCCGTGGGAGACATTAACATAATAACATTAAAATCAAAATCAAATGCCAGAAGTATCTTCTTTCTACGACTGTCACTCTCTCTCCCTCCAGCTCTCTATCTTTCCATTTCAAGCTCGGCTAGTCTGACTGGCAATTTGAAGTGCTAATTTCTGGCTAAGGGTCTTAAATTATTCGATTTCAGCATCAGCGCATTACAAGCCGTTTAGGCGAAGTGGATTTGCCAGACTGAAAACGCAAACATTCCATAATCAATTTAGTATTAGCTGTCTTGGTGTTCCTAGTTGCCCATCAATGCAAATGAAGTTAATGCTTAACATTCGAGCAGTGGGCCAAAACACCTTAATTACAAATAATTACAGTATTTTCCGAGAAAAACATGGCAATCGAAGCCAAAGAAAATTTACCTTTAGCGTGCCTGTGACTTAGATTGTTCAACGTTTAAAGAAGCCGTTTCGCGGAAACTCATTTAAAACGCATATACTGGAAAGTAAACTAAGCCAATTGATTAAATTGATTTCACGGAAAGTGAATGCCACACAAACACACACACACACACACACACACACTCGCACCCACTGCTTCGTAGGTAATTGGCTGTGAATATTAGTGAGAGACAAGTGTTTCAAGGACTTAAGTGCAACTGTCCACGTATTCAGACACTCGCACACACACACACAAACACCCACACTCTCATACCCACTTACTCACACACGCACATGAATTATTCTAGTTAATTGAGAACACCAGCCTGCTAGCTACCTCAACCCCCCATCTGCATAGAAGGGAGTGTCCCTTGTGCATTTCCGTTTCCGGCTTTGACAAGGTAAGAAATTGTATGTTGTTTTCTGGGGAGGGAAGGCAGATATTTGTTACACATCAAACAATTTGGACTTATGCTTAAGAGAATTTTCAGTAAATTGTCATAGATTTTACAGATTTGGAGGCTTCCGAATTGAATGAATTAGCTTTTGTTGAAATGCAAATATTCAATTATTTTTTATTTATCGTTTTTAATAAATAAAAACCGGCCAATTTTCTAAGCAAAAGTTTCAAAGCTTTATTTTATTATAAAGTGGACTAAAACCAGGCCAGGCCACTCTTTTTATAAAACGATTTAATAAATAGAAAGTTCATTTTAAAATAAAATTAAAGCGACGAACTAAGCCATATAAAATTAAGAGAGAGAAATTGCAATTTTAAATTTGAAAATAAAATAATGGATTAAAATTCCAATAAGTAAGCCATTATTGGAATTTAAGTGAATTTACCTGCAAAAATGATAGTTTTAATTTCTCACTGTGTATTCAACTGCAACTATGCAACTACAGCGCTGCTGTGCGCTATGCCTCACTTGGCTAATTCTAGTTTAATATTCAAATTATTTTACATTTTCACAAGCATGGAAATTTCTACCGAGGGAGGGCTCCCCCACCCCTCTCTCTCTCTCTCTCTCTCTCTAACTCTCTCTCTCTCTCGCCTTGCACCTGTGGTAGGTGTGGTAATATTATTCCTCGAGCTGGGGTATTGTTGCAACAAACTTGTTGTTATTGTGGCTGTTGCTGTTGATGTTGCCTGTTGTTGTTATTTGCTGTTGGTTGTTGGTTGCCTCATCGGTAGGCAGGTGAGGAGGCATTGTGTGTATATTTTAACAGATACAAATTCTATTTTATAAGCCTGCAAATACAGACCCGAAAACGCAACCCATCGCTGCTCTGCCAGCGTTATGCTTGGTTGCCTCAAAAGCAATAACAACAACTTTAGTAACAGAAAGAACAACACACACACACACACACACATAAACGGTCGAGTTTAACGAACTGCGTTTCTGTTTTTTTTTTAGGCTTTGTTTTGCTCTGAAGCCGCCCAGCAATGGCAAACCAATTTGGCGATCTCCATTCACTTTTCGCATGCTTCTCTGCACAAAATACAAACAAAAAGAAAACAAATCAAATATAAATTGAAATTTTTTTGCAACCAATTTGTGTTGCACAAGAATTTTTAATACAATTATGATTTTGGCCATCGTCTGGCATCCTTCACCTTTTCTGCCATATGCCTAACACCTGCCTCTTCCAGCGATTTGGCCTCAAATGTATTTCAGACCTTGCATGCAGCAGATAAGAATAAGAATTCTGGCCAAAGTAAAAACATTGGCAAATAATTCCACATTTTTATCCAGTTTGAAATTGCAATTTAAAATTGTTCTTGCATTTCTTCAAACTTGATTATACAGTTGTGAGAATTGATTTCACAAATTATTCAGCTGCAGTTACGGAATTTTGGTAATGTTTTATTGAATTATATATCAATTTAGCAGCATTTGTTGTTTCTAATTTTATTATTATGATTCAAAAACAAATATCAATATTATAGACATTTTTAAAACATTTTTTTTTGCTTAAGCGCGCCGCCGGAAAAAAATCCCATCTCTAAAATAAAGTTGATTCTGATTATGACTGTAGGTAGGTATATGTAATCTACCCAGGTGTAAGCCAGATATATATATGCAGATGCAATTATATGTTTAATGTTAAATCCGATTGTTTTTAAAAACTTTTAATTTGTGAATATTTTAATCCAACTACTCACATCCCTTTTTGGCACTCAACACAAACAGATTTATCTAAACCGTAGAAGTTTTCACATAATTCTTTCATCAATTAAAACACGAACAGAATTGTTCAACTATAAAACATATGAAAAGTAAACAGAGCGGAAAAAATCTTAAACCAAGCATAATTATTTTGGTAAGTTACTTTTGCTATCGAAGACTACACGTCAAAGAATTTGATGATTCAATTATCAAAATTGATCAACAGATATTGGAATTTGTGGTTCAATACAACTGTCTACCTCTCAAATCAAACATTAAACTTTTGAGTAAATTACTTTTGCTTAACTAACTGTTCAGTTTGTGAGTTGTTTGATGGAAATTGCAAAAACTACAGAATACACTTGATCCGAGTTTTAGACGTTACACAGCTAATGAATATGCAATGCTTGCAAAATTCTCTTTGATAAGCTTGAATAGTTTTCAGCTAAGAAATGAAATTGCTAAATCTATCAAAGGTAAAAGTAAGCTATTTAATGATAAGGTTGCAAACAAATGCAGCAGATACGCGGAAGGACTACTCTGTCAGCTAGCAGCTAGGCCAAATTTAACGCTTATCCTTTTATGCCCCAACTCCCCGACTTCTCCCCTCTTTGCCACATAAGAGCGATTTTCTAACGGCGCTGCAACATTTTTCTTATTTACGAGCCACGTAGCCATAAAACGCATACATAAATTTTGCGAGCAGTCAAAACCAAAATACCTAAAAGAGGAGTTCGAGTTGAAGGCGAATGTCTGTGAATGCAATTCCGAAAGGAATAAAGAAATTGATATAAATGTTTGTGCAAACAGACAAGCTGGCGTTATCTATGTGTGCGTATGTATGTTTGTGTGTGTGTGTGTGTGTGTGTGTGTGTAGGCAAGTAGATAGAATTATGTGAAATGTACGCAAATTTGTAGAAACGGCGGAGAAATGTGTCATCAGCTGGAAGAGCTATTTGAATGGATGGCTCTTTTATGATATCAAGTTTATGCATGTTTTTTAAATTGATGCTCAGAGCGTTTCACTTTAATTTCTAGATTTATTTAGCATACATATGCATCTATATCGCTTGACTGGAGTAGAACCATACGCATCGATGTATTTACCAAATTTTGCAGATTGTGCACTGACAAAAATAAGTAAATAACAATAAAAAATATAGTTAAATAAAAATTATACAGAAGTCAAATAAAGAAAATGTAAAAATTTGTGCAGATATGCGCTTATGTGTGTTTTGAATATATATATTCCTTTCAGTTCATTTGGCCTGTTGTGTTAGGCAAAGTTGTGCTCACTAAATTTTATTTGCTACATAAAGCAAAACACACACAAACACACACGCACAGATAGACACTCTCACAAAGCACTTTAATATTTTCGATTATTGCGCCGGTCTTTTTTGTTTAGGCACACTTTACACTCACGGCAATAACCATTAATAAAAATGGCAGGCATTTAAAATTAAATGACTTCAACGCACGCGCCTCACACAAAAACTCGGAGTTGGAGTTGGAGTCTGTGAGCCTGTGAGCCTGTGAGCCTGGCTAACAACAACTTGCCAAAAACAAAAACTTTTGGCCAATTTCATTTGAAGTGGTGTGCGGCGTGGAATTTAAGACCATTTGCATATCAAAACAAAATGAAAGCCTCCACAACACACACAGCTGGCGCCGCGAATGGAAATAAAATTTTGTTTTCGTCCAACTCCTCTTTGCCAGCAGCGATATTAGAGACAGGACGAATGCGGGGGCTGAAAAACAATTAGCGGAAAATTTCAACGAATTTGACTCGCGCGCGCGTTTCGAGTTAATTGCAATTGTTTTTTGGGATGAGGAGTGGGTGGCCCCAATCCCCATAGAAGATTCCGTCAAAATATCATTAACATGAATTTATTAACAATCGAAATGCCAGCTTAATTAAATTTTATTGTGTGGCCGTTTAGAAATTCAAATTAAAACGCTGTCTGATTGAAAACTTGGACAGCGATGTCAGTTCCCCAAATGACAGCTGACTCTCATAAACAATGCGGAAAGGCCAAGATGGCCAAAAATAGAAAAAAAAAAAAGGAAGAAGATTGCCAACAATCTAAGCACTCAGAATCAGTGCTTTAAATAATTGTCCATAAATATCATTGCACATAAAAAGGGCAACCAAGCGTTTAATCCGTTGTCGCATTAAATATATACATACATATATCTTTATATCTGTATATATATGTATATATATATTCATATTGTGGCCTTGGCCTGCCGTATTTTGAGATGAAAGGCGTAAGTCCTTCTTGGCTCGTAAAAAGCCGAAAACGAATGGCAAACTTTTTATTGATGAGCCAAAACGTAAATGTTGGCAAGATTTTTTTATATTTTTGTTATTGTTGCATTCTTGGCTTTTGCTTTTTTCCTGTTTTGTTTTTTTTTTTATTTTTGTTAAGGACACTTTTGGCAAAAGTTAGGAGTTTAGCACGAAACTGGAATTAAAAGTGTGTCAAAGAATTTGTTGCACGACAACACTGAAACTAATACACTTGTCTGCCCAAAAGGGAATAAAAACACAAACAGGACACAAGCAGACGCAAACACACAACATATATATTTATGTATACATATACAGTTACAGTTGTAGTTGTAGTTGTAGTTGGTATGCAGTACTAACCACAATAGCAGCTAGTTAAGCGCTCCTCGTTGCATAGTTTCTGGAGCACGTGACTTTTTGTTTGTTATTTCTTTTTTTTACAAAAAAATGTGAATTTCTTATTTTTCGTTTAATTTAACTTTGTTTTGTATGTAATTATTTATACCTTTTGCTATGTGTTTAGCGAATTTCGGTGGGGGCGGGAAGCTGGCCCGAGTTTTAGTTTCGCGTTGGGGTAGGTTGCACTGTTTTCTTATTTTATTTTCTTTCCATATATTTTGTGTTTGATTTTTGTATGTTTTTCACTTGGTAGTTGATGTGTTTACTGTTAGCGCGAGTGTCGCGTTCGCCGCAGTGCCGAACAGTCCCGCACGAAGTCCCAAAGTGAACTGAACGTTAGCGTTGACGCTGCCATTAGTGGAACGTAATGTCTCAACTTGCCGACTGTTAACAACTTGGCTCTCTGAGCGACACGCAGCCGATACACATGGAATTGGAACAGCGCGAGTGTGTGTGTGTGCCTGTGTGGCAGGAACGAGCGACCTATCACAATGCGCTCAAACTTGCTGCATGCCGCTGGCCATGCAACATGTTGTGTTTACGTTTTTCATGCCGCTACGCAGCGCATCTGCTCAAACACAAGCTCAAGCGTTGCTGTCATGCGCATGTTGCTGCAACATGTCTCCACAACCTGTTTGTGTTGCCGGCATTCATTTCTTGAGTTTTTTTTTTTTTTTTTGCAACTTAATAATATTTACTTTAAATGTGATTCTTTTTTTTTAAACTCGAAAAACAATCCTGGCAAATTTTTGTGTGTAAAATGTATTTTTGCTAAACTTTACGATTTAACTTGAAAAATTTCATTTTGCCTGAGGAACTCTTATTTTCAAAATAATAATTAAGCCAGTTAATAAATTTTCCAAGACCAACTTGATTTACTCAATATTTTTATTGTTATTAAAAATGTTGTGGGAAAAATTACTATAAATAAAAGTACACTGTTTAAAGTAACTATTAAAATAAAATAGATGAAATAATAATAGCAACAATTAATATAAATTAGTACATTGAAAAATAAATAGTTTGTTATATTTTCCGGTTCAATAAAGTACAATGAGCAAAATATTTTTTTTTAAGTATTATATATTTTATATGTTTCTTTAATAATGCAAATAAAAGTACACACACATACGCACACACACACACACATATATATATACATTCTCTTAGGCACATTTTCCGCTTCAATAAGCAAGTGGCTGTAACGGCTTTCAAGAGCTGGAAAAGCCGAATAGAGTCGCCTATTTACGAATATGCCCTGATTATGTCGCACAAATTATGGGCCTAAGGTAAACGCATAAAACGCATCGCTGATTTTGTGACTCGTTCACGTTCTCCTTCATGATCTCGTTCCCGGTCCCTTTCCCGTTCCCGTTCCCGTTTCCGTTCTCGTTTCATGCTTGCGGTCTATAGCGACATTTTTCATGCCCGACTGCCCCCCACAAGACGAACCGAAGCCACACCCCCATTTGGGCGGAGGGGCGTTCAGCGTTGAATTAACCACTTTTGGGTCTGCATGCGGGGGTCACTGCGAGTTACAGTTTTCAAAGTTTAAAAGACAGTCGTTAAACAAAAAAAACGAAAAAAAAGCTAACTGGTTCACAATCTGGCGAAAGTATTTTATTTGAACGAAAGTTCCGCAAATGGCTAAGGATGAAAATGGCCCAAATTTATAGGTATGATTTTTTAAGGAGATAATTTTGAAATTTGTTAGGGTTAACACGTCAAAATTAAATCAAGATTTGGGAATAACAACTGTATTTATCGGCAATTATTAACTATACAAATTTTCAATTTAATTCATAAAATATACTTATATATAGTCGTAGATTAGAAACATATACTCAATGAACAACTAGTAAGAGAAAAAAGGTGTACACCATTCGAACAACAATAATTATAAATTATGTAAAAAAAAAAAATAATAAATTCTCCATTGATGAAGTATACGTTAAAATTAATAAAACGTAAATTTAATTTAATTTAGTTAAATAGCAAAAATATTTTTCGCGGTAAGTTTACTATGCTTATGCAATGTGAATCTTTTTCTTGTTCAATACATAATTCATTTACAAAGTATTTCAGTCAATTAACCCATTTAAAAAACAACTGACTGACTGACAATCAGTATTCCACCTGAGCGTAAACTTCCCAGGTGTGGAATAATGCTAGAAGTGAGCTGAACTACACTTGCCTACACATAGAAAAAAATATTGATTTATATTTAATTCCTTTTGAAATATACGTGTAAATGTAATTAAATTTAATTTGTTTGAACATTTTCTTATTAATTAGACTTATAGTTCTCGTTATTTTTAAAGGCATTTATGCTTGTGACTTTGCTTAAGCAAATAAATCTAAGTATTGAAAACTGAATGAGCTTATATGAAAACACAAATGGTAAAGAATAAACTGAAGAATATTTAGAATTAGATATGAGAAATCAGCCGGTGTCTATTCAATCAAAATAAGACTAAACAAATTTGTAACCAAAAAAATACAAAAGAAATTCAGATTTTCTGGAAGTGCAAGTTGAAAAAGGATTGCATATTTTTAGTTTATGAACTGCTTAAGCTGCAAAACTTCGTCAACAAATTAGTTGTTGTATGCACCAAGTTATGTTAACAAATTCAAGCAAAAATTCTTTACTGTGTATCCACCAAAATTCCCATTAAAATCAAATGGAATTTCAGATATTCCGACGCGAGACGCGACGCAACGCTGGTAAGTGGGCAAGAAAAAGGGTTTGGGGGGAGTAAAAAGCTGAGGCAGGGAAACCACTTAAAGGGAGCTTGAAACTAAGACGAGGCGACAGTGTTGACAACAGCAGCAGCGGCAGCAACAGCAGCAGGAAGCTTGTGACACTGACAACACGTAGCTAATGACTAATGGACTCTTAATGATCTAACAAGGTGTGCACACACACAAACACCCAAACACACACATACACACACAGAGCAGTAAACACAACAAACAACATGAAATGAAGCGAAGGATGCGCTGTGGCTGCTGTTTAGCGGATGCGCGATGCTGGTGACAAAGTTCAAAACTTAATAATGCCACATTAGTTTCGGCTACAAGGATGCCAATGCTGCTGCTGCTGCTGCTGCAGGTACTTTACAGCATGCAGCGTGCAGCGTGCGGCATGGCAAGTGCTTCAACAGCACGTCCCACGTGGGTGGCTGCTGCTGCTTTGCATACATTCAAAGCCAGTGCTTAAGGGACACAGCAGCATCAGCAGCAGCAATAGTGGCAGTGGCAGCAACAGCGACAACAGCAACAACAACAACTTTGTCTGTCAGCGCTAAAAACTCAACAAAATTGCAAAAATTAAATTAGTTAATTTTGTTAAAAACTTGTCGAAAACTTGCAGCGGGGGCAGCAAACAGACAGCGAGGCAGGCAGAGAGTCAACTGACCAGCTTGCCGTTCTCACGACATAGGTCATCGTGTTCTGTCTCCATTGATATACCCTGTAACAAACCAAAATGGGGAATCATGAATTTGTGTGAATGTTTGCAGCAAGCAAAAGACGTCACACAATTGTAATAAGAGCTATTCAGCTTATAAGTACAGCTTTCAATTTATTTCCACTACTGATAGTAACATCTGAAGAATAGCAATTTACAATTCTAGGTGCTATCGTTTAAAGAAACAAATAAAAAAAGTGATATTTAAAATTACGGAAAAAAAGAAGGACTATTTCAGACAGAAGTCAAATTGCCGATACGATTACTTTACTGAACATTTAAAAATGCCTAACTATTGTTCCTTTGGTACATCCTATATCCCTTTGCATATATGCTGATTGTTCCAATAAAGTCTTGTATAAAGAATAATTTCGAGACATTCGCTTCAGCAAATATCTAAAAGAAAGATCGGCAGAAATTATCAAAAAGAATAAACCAAGTAAATAATTTAACTGTCAATGTTTAAGTAAAATTGATAAGAATTATTATCTTGAAAAATCCTTTTGAGTAAAATCTTGTCATATCTAATAAATAAAGTTGTTTATTAATAATTGAAAGGTTTCTTACAAATGTTTAAATAAGAACGAATGGAACTTACGATACTTCTGAAGTGGATACAGGGTACCTCTCCGTCAGGCACGCTCGTCTAGAACACTCTGACAATTTGTAGTTGTTGTTGTTGGTGGCACATTTTGGGCTACTCATGCGCTTCATTTATCACATAGCTGTCAAGCTATGCTGTGCTGCATAAACCAATGGCCCAACGCAGCTGCCACAGGCCAGGTTGCCGTCTTACGGTAAGGTCAGGCCGGGTAGGTTCAGTTGAGGCAAGGTTAGGTTTGGTTTGGTTTGGTTGGGTAAGGTTTGGCTAAGGTACAGCAGGTAAGCTTGACTGCCGAAATTAAGCCCGACTAACCGAGAAAACGAGAAACCGTTTTACACGCCGCCGCACAAAGCAAACGGATCCAAACATATGTCAAGTAATCAGCAGCCAACTTTGCTGCTCGCTAAAGCTCCAGACTCAAGGCAGAGGAGAGAGAGAGAGCTACAGAGAAAGAGAGAGATCCCTCTCTCTCTCTGTTGCTGACTGGGCGAACTTTATGATGCCAGGCAAGCTTCGCGGCACATGCCAAGCATAAAATTGAATATGTATCCAAGTATCCGAGTCTCCACGCCTCTGCTTCTCTCGCCATATGCCAAAATGAAGCCACCACAGACGGCAATCGCAGAAGGTAACTTACTAGACGAGCCGACGAACTGTGTGTGTTAAGTAAACCTTGCAAAACAAATCCCAAGCAACGTCGACGCCAGCACCGACGCCGTTCACGCTTCGTTGCGCCACCGGTTCCAGGTGCGGTCTTGCTGCGGCCCAACGACTAACGGACTACAGTTCTTTTTCAGCTACTATTTTATGGCACAAAAATCAAAATTTAAAACAAATGATATTTAAGTGTCTGTAAACAGAAAAAAATTTAAGCTGAAAGTTTGTGTCTAAACAACACTTTTGTCTATAAAATTTAATCTAAATTAAATTTAATTATTTAGTTTTAACAATAGTTGGTTATTTAATTGTAGAGGATACATAAGTATTTTTTGATTTCTTCAAATATATAAAATATTAAACAAATATTTCATATGCTGTTTCCATTTTTTTAAAAATTGATTTAATTGTAATTTTTTCATTCATTCGTAGTTTTTATTTAATGATGTTCCACTGTATAACGATCTTGTGGCCTTTGAGTAGTCCGGCCCTGTGCTCGACCTCCCCTTGTACGCAACGTTGTCGCTGTCATTCCAAACACTGCACAGCTAGGGGGACGGGGACACTGGGTATGGGTGTAGATTTGGGTATAGGAGGTATATGGACAGAGCGACGCCGACAAATTTTGACTTGCTGCTACGCCCGACTGCATCGCGCCGACAGACCCGAGACGGGTGAATTTTCGTTTACGTTTAAATAACAACGGCGAGTGGAACATAGGCCCATAAAGCACACGGCAACCGCAAAAATTGAGTCGAAGCAGAAGGGGGAGGATAGGAAGGGAGAGGGGTTTCACTGCCAGTTGTTTTTGTGTATTTTATATATACATTTTATTTAAATGTGCATGGGAATGTTGACGGTTACTTATATATATTTTGTGTGTTTCACTCGAGCTGTTAAACCAATTGACGATAGTTGGCACAGTGTTTAAAAGACCAAACAGATCAGAAGCTGTTGAGTTTCCCACAGGGAAAAGCTTGAGAAAAAAACAAAAAAAAATAGACAGTTTGTCAGCGAGCACAAAGGGATGCTTGTCTATGCAGTCGCTGAGTGGCATTTCAGTTTATTATGCGTTATAATCAACAACAACAACAACAGCGACAACGAGAGCAACAGCAAGAAGCGGCAGGCAACAGCTAACAGCAAATAGCACGAAGAGCAGAGGACAATGCTGAGCATTCTTTTTCTGGGCAACCCTCAATGCGCCACTTTGCCAGTAACTGCCTGGTAACGGATGTTTATCCTGCTGCCTGCTTGCATCTATTTTTTTGCATATCTTTGTTACCCCAGGGGGTTTGCTGGGGTGAGGTGCATCTGCCTGCTGTTAAGTGCTTTCCACCTGACGGGCAGACAAGTTCCGCTATATGCCCCCCCCCCCACACACACACTCACATACACAAGCACATATAACAGCCACAGGATGATGGTCGCAAGCTCACGATCCCTTTTGCCCAGCTTTTTTTTTTGTTGCTAGCTTTGCTCATTTGTTGGCCTTTCTCATTTGGCTAAGTGCGTTGAAGTCGTTGGCCCCATGCTGGCACCAGTCTACAGAATTAGGCTGTCTTCACACACACACACACACACACACCTCAGCGACGTTTGCCTGATAAATTAAATCAACTTTTACGGACAGAGTTAAGCGTGTTGCAAATGTGTGGCGACAAGCACGAAACGAGGCAGAGAAGTCGTCGCACTCGAGACTATTCAAATGATGCAACCTTCCGACAAGTGTCCACGTGTGGCGCAAAAGCATTTGCCATCTTTTTTCTCGCCTTTTTTATACCCAGTACAAAATTCCAAATGATATGGCAAAGTTGCACAAATGTATGCAACACAAAATGTACAAATGCAATATAAAACGGAACAACAATATTTGCAATGATTGTGGAAATCTGATTGATTTCCAATAAAATAAATACTAAGTGATCGAAGTTTAGCTTAGAAGAAAATAAAAGAGAAAAAGATCGAAATAAAGATTAAAGTAGTGTTGAGCAGAGTTTCTGTATACGATATGCAATTCCTATAATTTTTGTTATTATTGGCATTAAGCAGACATTTCAATGCTACTTTTAAGTCACACAACATATTTTTATCTAATTTTATAATTATTATAACTGTTAAAACCATTTTCCAAAGGAAACAGACTTAAAATAAGGTGAAAAGTTATAGTTTCTTTTTGATTGAATTTGAGAGCTGCGTACAGGGTATCTTTCAACTGTTCATTCTCAATTAAGTTAACTGTTACTTTGTTGTTTTTATTTTTTAGCGCTGGCAACGATTTAAATGACAGCCGCAACGGTTGCTGCTGCTGTTGCTGTTGCTGTTGCAAGTCCTGACCTGCCGCTTTAATGCACGCATAAGTGGTCGCTGGGGTTTGACACGGAGTCAGTGACACCCGCCCCTCAACACCAACACCAACACCAACAGCAAACACACACACATACTCACTTTTGTGACGTTTCGCTTTGTCGCATTGCCCCACTGCATGGACAAGTCGACGTCAACGTCGACGCCGACGCGCTTCAATACTTTAACACAATATAATAAAAAAATATGCAAATTATTTTTTGTTGTAATGCAGCCGCGCAAATGCCGCAGGCAGCGCTTGACAAGCAACCAACTGTGGGTGGCATTACTACAAGGACGACGCAGAGTAGCAGGAGGAGAAGAACGGGAAACGACAACGAAGACGTCACTTTAATTAAAATTAAATATTTTCATGCCCAGCGATGCCAAAATGTGTGAAGCCAAAACATAAATGAATGAAGGAGACGTTTAGGGAGGGGAATGACTGCACCACTGGGTTATCAGTGAATTGATTAAAAAAAATTGCTAGGGGCAACCGCTGAGCAAGTGCACTTCAAAGAAATTTATTTATCTTTGCATGGTCGCTGATAAAAAATATTTATGCACATACATATGTATCTAAGTAGATATCGCTCTTATTTATATACCACATACTAAAAGGATTGAATGACATGCGGGTTGTCTTTGCATTAAAAACAATTTTAATTATGCCTGCTGTACATAAATGAGATTATATTTTGCTGCAGCTTCCTCTTTCTATAAGCAAATACATAGAAAGAAAGTCACAACTAAATGGATAGCTATAGATGGACGTATAACTTATTACTTGAGCGCTTAATAAACTGCAACCAAGTTTGATCTATTGAGTCTATAGCTCTTCTATCAACCCTGATTTTTGAAAGAATCGTATACTAACCTATTAATATTGAGTGTGTCACATATTCCATGACCATAATATAATGTAAGAGTATCGCAATATTTTGATATATATTCCAATCGACATTTGCAATCGTTGTCTGGGTGTGTGCTTTAATTTGCAAAAAAGAATAATTAGAGATACGAATTAGTTTTGATGCAACACTAATGTTGCCTTCAGCATCAAGTGGCGACAATGTTGAATAGCAGCCAACAAATACGATGCCATTTTGCCTTTGGTATTTCTCTTAGTGAATTAAAGCGGAGTTATATTGTCAGTCGACAGTTGCTTGTTTATATGTAGTATGTATAGAGTGTAAATGTATATATATGTATGTATATATGTTTATAGTTGAAAATCCTTTTAGCTTAAGCTGCATTTTCCAGCTCGCCTCCTCACTGGACCTTGCTTAAGTTTTCCCAACTCTTTTCACATTGTGCGTTGATTTGCTGTTTTAGTTGCTTGTTAAGCTGCGTACTTCTTGTCGCTACTTACGACTGCTGACTTTTGCTTGTCATACCCTTTGGGAATAGAGCATTCTTACTTTGTCTTCCATTTTAATTTGTTAATTGCCATTTTGTGGGTAATCGAATTAAATGAGTTCAGCTCTTTGGAGTCCCTAAGCAAAGCTGTAGACAGACCATAAAAGAGAGTAAAAAAGTAATTATTAATTTAATGAGCATTGCAGATTATTATAATTCACATATTTTTTTTAATGTATTAACCCAATTTATTTTGGTAAAGTTGGGTTTTTCTACGAATCTTTCCAAATTTGAGCGTTGTTGAAGCTTTCAACAAAGCTTCAAATTGTTAAATTATATGCCCATATGTTTTTAACTTATCGTTGGAGTTGTATAAATTTCTAAATAATACACTTATTTTTTTTCTTTAACAACTTTTTTTATTGAGTTATGTTTAGCAAGTTTCTCCAGACTTCATAGACTTGGCATACAAATAAACAATGTCATTTTAATGATCTTTAAGAAAACTAAACTGATATACTGAGCTCCAACGCTAATAAAATGCAGTTGCGAACTGTGCCAAGTGTATTTAATCTTCGTCACAGCAACAGGAGTAGCTATGGCTTTTTTTGTTGCATCGTGTCCTGGCTTTCAACTTGCAGCCAACTGAAGAAATAACTAAAAACTATTCATTAAGTTGTCTCTGTTTGCAAATTTATCATAACTTGGCCAAGCCGGATTTCAACTGCTGCCATAGAATTCTTTGGGCAATAGAGCAGCACCAGCACCAGCAGCAGCAGAGACAGTTTTTCAGTGAATTAAATAAAGTCGGAGTGGCTTTTGCTCAATGCGTCAACTTTAATAATAGCTTAAAGTGCTCCGGACACTGTAAAGGCAAACGCAGCCATTGTCCACGTGGCACTACAGAAAAAGTCAGAGCTGTATGAAATCGATTTAATTTCGTCACTGAAGCGAAAGTAAACAATGGACAAGAAACAGAATAGCATTGCCCCGAAGAACAACAACAGTCACAGAAAAGTTGTTGACAGCTCACGTTCGCGTTGTCCAATAGATGATGTTGGCGCTGATGTTGATGCTCTCTCTATCCGTGGACGTGTGTGTATGTGTGTGTGTGGGTGTCTGTGGGTGTGTACAACTGCTGTTGCTACAAGCAGGAGTGGGTACGTAATATTTTGGCGTATGCGTTTGCGTTGTCCAACCGACCGAATTGGCAAAACCAAATTAATCACAAATATTACTTTTTGTTGCGCGCATGTTGTGTTTTTTTCCCCCCATTTTTGGGGTGTTTTGTGTGTTATGTATTTGGTGTTGTTCTTCAAAATGCTTAAAGGCCTATTTATATCTTAGCGCTTATACTCAACTGCTTCCACTTCAGTCGATGTACTATATACAAATTTGATGGTGACATATCTTAAGAAAAAATCTTATGGAATTGATAAAAAAAATGGTGTAATAAATAAATTTATTTTCAGTTTATTTGAGTGAAAAATTCAAAGCGTTTTTTTTTATTAAAAATTGTGCTTTTAGTTTTATTAATATTGTAATTAATATAAATGGGAGCTTATAGATAAATAATAAAACAGTCTGTAAATGTGTGATACACGTATAGTGTGTAGTCAACACGATGAGACGACGTTTAGAATCGAACTGCCTTCGAAAATATTATGCAGCCACTTGCAAGGCAACCGCATAGTCTCCTATCGAGCGCAGCTGTTTGCATGCGTCACATGTTCATACATGAACACAGTCCATTTGATGATTTAATAATTACTGGCAATTAAATAAAGAAATTAAGGAAACGAATAGTTGCATTTATTGAACTAGTTCTGTTTGTTTTATGTATTCTAATAATACTATAAAAAAAAAACCTAAAAGTTTTCTGACAATTTTGTTTTTTAATCTTAAGAAACTTTTGGTTACCTCCAAATATATCATGGTGAATAATGTGTTTGTTCATTAATTGACACTTAATATAATTGTAGAACCAACCTTGAACGCATTTTTCAATATGTGTATGGAAAGTTACTGGTATTTATTTCGGAAGTTATGTTTGTAAGCATTTCAATTATATTGAAGACCAAAAATTTATCTTTTTTCTAACATAGTCAATGGGCTGGTATGGAGAGAACGGTGTATGTCAAAGAAAATTCCGGCCAGCTACAGGGCACGTGTCTGCTTTTCTTGACACTCACTTGATTATATTTTCAGTTCATGTTTTTGGAATTATTTCATTTCATTTTTTGCAGTCACATCTTCCCAACAATCATTTCTCATTTCACATTTCACAGTGCTCAGTTCGCAGCTCTCGGCTCTCAGCATCTTCGCACTCTGCACGTGCATTCGCCTGACTTTTGTGATGTGGCACTTCATCATTGTTTGTGTGTTGTATATTTATTAAATTGACACATGCTGAGAACAAGCAGATAACTGTCCAGCCAGTGGAAGCGGTACTCGAGGCAGACACTTCAGCAATAGCTGTTCGCAAGGAGCAGCAGCAGCATTGAATACTGTGCTTATGGCCAATTCCTGCCAGTTTCTGGCAGTTTCTTCATTGTGTGTCTCGAAATAAATCTCTCAAAGTTAAGTCACACACAACACACATACGTTAAGGGGCAGAGCGCTTCAATTTCAGCTGCAGCACACAAAGAGAAATTTTAATTTTTCGCAAAATTAACTTCATTCAAGTTATTTTGCTTGGCTATGCAAATCGCAAATGGAAACTTCAGCTGCAACTACAATAGCAACAAAAAACACACAAACACTTAAAGCAGCACAGTCATACACCCAACTGAGTCACTTAAGTGGGCTGCAGCCAACAGCAAACCATAAAACAATAATTGCAACATCAACAACATGCATCTGAGTTTTAGGTTTGAGTTTGGCCTTCTTCAAACTCTTAACCCTTGAATGCACAACTTTTTATTTTTGAGTAATTTTCTTCTTTGCTAATGCGGAATTATGAATGCATCAGTGCAAAATTATGCAAAAACAAAAAGGGCTGACAACAAGTATTCAACATTTTATCTGAAACAACTATAAGCGATTAAGTTTTTAAGCTGCAAGCATTAAAACTTTAATTCATAAGTGCAATAAATAATACAGATATTAATATAAATATTTGAATCACTTTGAAGGTATTTTAGGTCTTAGTTTGGTCTTCTTCCACCTGATAACCCTTGAATGCACAACTCGTTAAACTTAAGGAATGTTTTACTTTTTAGTGATGCGAAATTCATTACTGCAAAAAGCAACTTTTGAACATTTTGCCTTAGAAGCGATGAAATTATTAATATATTTGATATGAAAATATGTTTTGTTTGATCTTAATACTGTTGTGAAAAATTAATCAAGTACAAGACGTTCTGGCTAATTAAAACTCCCCAGCAAAAGCAACAACCGAAACGGAAACGAGTGTTTTTAATGGGTTGCACAGAGCGAGCGTGTACTGTACAGTCAAATACGTATTAGCAGAAAAATGTAAAAAGCAACTAAACTTTAATTTATGCAGTTAAACGTTTTCATGTCCAAGCAAAAAACCAATATCTATGTATGCAACTTGGGGTGTGTAGGGGTTAAGGGTGTGCCATGCACGCTACATCTTCTTCTTCTTCTTCTCTTATTTTCTTCTTCATCGCAACTCGTTTTCTTTCTGTTCGTCTGATTAATACAAATGAGCAGCGATTTGTCATGTCACTGCGTTTAAATTTATCATTTTAGACGACAGGCGCGAGCGCCCCTGCAATTGTTGTTGGCGTTGTTCCCGCTGTTGCTGCCATTGTTGCCGTTTCCTGCATGCCTTTCCGCAACTACATTTTGTTTTGCTTTCCTTTCACCAACTCCATATATTCTCTCTCTCTCTCTCTCTCTCTAGCACACACTCTCTCTGTGTGTATGTGTATGTGTTTGAGTTCGCCATCTGTAAAATTCGCTTGTTTGTTTTCCTGCTTCCGGCAGCGAACCCAAACCAATGGGGACACAGCGGCGCCAAGATCAGAGCCAATGCACATTTTGGCTCAGATTGCTCCTCCGACTCTGTTGTTGCCGAGTTAAATTTTATGTGGCATATGGCAAGGCGCAACATTTTTGTTAATGGCTTGTAACATTTTTGTACATACACACACAAATCCGTGTTGGCTAGCTACTTTTTACTAGCACTAACTTTTTTCCTTCAGCCGGAAGCCAAGTTTTTGCAGCTTGCTTGCTGCCGGGCCATTGACATGACTCTGCACATTGCCACATGCCACGCCACACCCACAACAATTGTTTGCTTGCTTATTTCGATTTATTTTCATTTTTTTGGTTGTGGCTGTTTGACGATTGCCAAAAGCATAATTCGATTAGCTTTATCGCATCGTGTTGAAATGCAATCACTGCGGAAAAATGCCAATTAGAAAAGTTACTGCCACTAAACACCCAAGCCGAAACATCCTCGCTCCCTCTCTCTGTGTATATATATTTATATACATATATATATAGCTGTGTAATTCCTTCAATCACTGCTGACTGACTAGCCAATCTGAAGCCAAGCTCTTGCAGCCATTTTTGATTTGCAACTTGCTGCTGCTGCTGTTGGATCAACTTTAGCTAATGAGCAACAGTGGAGCATAACACAAAGTCAATGAAACTTTTTGCCTTACAATGGCAAAACACAAAACATGCCCAACACACACACACACTCACTCCCATACCCATACCCAAGTCTAACAATTTGGCAAGAAAGCAGCCAACAATAAATTTCATGTAGCCGGCAACGGCAAGACTAGCTACAGTAGTGGTAGCAACAACAGCAACAAAAGCAGTCGAAACAGCAGAGGTAACTAAAACTATTACACAACACCTGTGATAACATGAGTCGACTCACACACACACACACATGCAGACAGACCTTTCCAACTACTTGGCAGTTTCATTTTCACTTTAATCAAAAACTTTTTGCAACGTTACCAAAAATTTGCATTCATTTTAATTTTTCGCTAAATAAATTATTCTCAGATAATAAGTAAATGGGTGTGATTGTGTGTGAGCCGTAAGACTGGAAAAGTTTATCCTGATGTATAGTTTCTCAAGGTGGGGTGCTGCACGTGCAACCAACAACTGAACCGAAGAGCACCTGAGTTGCAGTTTGAAGGTTTGCGTTAATTTGGATTGATTAATGCTGGGAACATTTTGTTCCACCTTGCAAAAAAAACCAGAAAAACGACCAAGTGGCATATGATGCACAGCGACAAATAGCAACTTTCAGCAGAACGCAAGCGCAATTAATAATTTAGCGAGTGTGCACAGTGGCTCAAATGTATTTATTTTCAGACCAAAAAATTTATCTCTTAAAAAAGTAGAAGTTCCAAGAACACAAACGTATTTAAGCAGTTTGCTTAAGGCTTTGTCAATGCAATTTGAGATATAAATTTACCATAAATTTCTTCAGACACACATAAATTTCATATAACACATCAATCACCAAAAAAAAAAAAATCAAAAATATAAAGTAAACATATAAATTAAAAGATAACTTTTATTATATGATTTTTTCCATGAAACTTTTAGAATTTAAAGCCTCAAATTAAAATAAGAAATTGAATGTGATAAATGGGTTCTGGGACAGCCAGCTGCAGCTAAAGCAGATAAACGAATTAAGCTGTTCAAATACCAATCAGTAAAATAAAGTCGCTAAACTACATTTTACAACTGAACACAAGTTTTTATATAACTGCAACACTAGCTGTTTAGTACTTGGGAAATTAGTGCTTTGACTTGTGACGCACTGTAGAACGTGGCGAATTACAACTCACTCTGAGCTGTTTGAGATTAGTGGCAGCTGCAACAGCAGTGCTGCAGTTGTTCTTGTTCTTGTTACGCGTATCTTTGCACTGACTGCTAGCTGCAACTGTGCCATTATTAGTGTTTCGTTGTCATTTAAGTTGCTGTTGGCTGCTGCTCTTGGCTGCCAGGCACATTTGCGGTAGCCGGGCGGAACTCGCGTTTTTGATAACATTTTAATGAAAACTGTCAGTTACAGTGGTATGTGTGTGTGCGTTGCAACTTGATGGCAACATGCGCCACGCCCGACACTCAAATAGCTGCAACCAACTGCTGCTGCTGCTGCTGCTGCTTTGTCAAGTGTGAATTCAACACTTGTGACTTGACATTTTTAGGCAAAATATAGTAACAGCAACAGCAACAGCAGCAGCAGCAACTTATGAAGATTGCTGCACCGCAGTCTTGTGGCAACCACATCTCGCACAGTGTGCCTTTTGTGGCAGCAGGAGCAGCTGCACTTAGCTGTACATTAGGCGTTGCGCAAAATGAATGCGCGAAACAATTCTGCGGCATCTTTGTTTGCTCAGCCGATGTGCGATGTTTCCCCATGGCATGCCTCATTTTCTAGGGCGAAAATTAAAATGGCAGCCGTCAAAAGTGTGTGCCGCTGAGGGCGTCGTAAGTCAATGGAGCCGGATGTCATGTTTCTTCACACAATTTTGCATTTCAAATTGACACGAATTTGTCAAATTGGATTCGCTTCTAGCAGCAATTTGTTCTGCTTCCTGCTGCATAAGTATGCATAATTATCCCTACACTGAGAAAAAAAAAATCATTCATCAAAGGTCTTTCAAAATATTGTTATCAATTAACGAAAAGATTTCTTCAAATTCGAAGCAAACTTCAGAGTTTTAAATTGTAGGAAAATGGGCAGAATTTTGGGTATTCTAGTATGAACATAAAAAGAAACCCAACTCAATTATTTAGAGCTTTATTTCAGTGCGTATACATATATCACTCTACGGGCTGTCTTGAGGTCTTCACGTCCAGGCTCGTTGATTAACATTTTAATTGTGGCAACGGAAATGAGCTTTCGTTGCACGTCAAACGTGACAGCCTAAGCACAGCCACAGTCGGGCAATTAAGTTTTGCCTCGCTCGCCCCAAAAAGTATGCAACGAAACGCATTTAAAAATGGCTGACGGGCGAAAATATGTGAGTTTGTTGCGCCAACTGCTAGCAGCTCAATTTGAGTGCGAAAGACTAAAGCATTAACAGAGGGCACAGCCACAATCAAGCCACACACACGCACACACAAGTGTGTGTTTGTGTGAATCGGATTGGCAGGTCAGTTGAATTTGTTTGTGCATCAAATTGCAATTGCAGTTGCCCATCTATGCATATAGGTGCAAAGGTTTGCTTTCTGTTTATTTGTGTATGTATGCCGAGCGGAAATAAAACCAAAACGGATATGCTTACTAAGTGCATGTACACACACAGCGGCCACATCCGCTCCGGCGCTACGTTTGCAGCAGACTTCAACATCAGTTGCCAAGTTGCCACGCCCCACGTTACAATGTTCTATGTTCAGCATATTGTCCCGCTGCGCCAGTGTGTAAGTCTACAATGCATTCGCATTCATCCATTTTTATTATTTTTGTGCTCTGCCCCAAAACGGTATTCGAATCTTATCGCGAAATTTGTAGCACATTAAAAAAATAATTTCCTCATAAATGTTTCATGGATCCTTTTTTTTTGTTCTTTAACATAATAATAAACTCTTCAAAACTAATATTAAATAAACGCCAACAGAAATTATGATAAATTTATTAATATATATTATTAATATGTAGCTTTGCTTAATTAAAGCGAATATTATTAATCAAGTTACAGTTATTTGAAACTGAAAATGTAAAACAAATTGTTATAAGACTAATTTAATTTATAGAATGTATAATATTTTAATATAAGATAAGTAAGGGTATTTAATTTTCGACTGAATCAATTTATACGGCTTTGTTATTTAGCGCTTTGTCTAAAGTTAGTTTGCAATTCGATTGCCTGCAACGCAGCCCAAATTGTATCGGCGAAAATAGACATCGTCCATTTAGTAGCGATTTTGTACTGAGATTTATCAAACAATTGGACTTTGCTGAGGTACTAAAGATAATTTCCAGCTGATTGCAGGGCCATTGGACAGAGACGTAGACAGGAACCACTCACTAAATTAAAATATGTGTTACTCCATGAAAGCAACGATAGCAAAGTATTCGAGTACTCTTCAATAAATTTGCCACAAGTCTTTGTGTCACTGGAGCTGAGAGGACGAGGTAAAGTTAGAGGACGATGTATTTGATGTCCAAGCTTGATCAATAAAGTCAAGTTGCAGCACAGATTGAATGTCACTGTGGATATCATATGCAATCTGCAGGCGCAAGATGTTACACTCCAGCAATAAGTTTTTGGGTGAGACCGCCGCAACCGTTAGACGTTGTCTGGCGCTGGCAAAACTTGTGGCTGCAAAACTTTCGAACAAAGTACCAAAAACTTTGTCAGCTTTTGTTCATCGTATTGCAATGAATATTTTCGCATATATACATATATATGTATATATGCCCGGCTTGCACCTCACACAGAGCACAGCCAAGTTGAAGTCGACGATTTTTGCAAAAAGGCGATTGGAATGCCAGCTGCTAATTATTCCAGCCTCGATACTCGGCTCTTTTGTCTTGTCGTTAACACTATTGGCCAAGCCCTCAGTGGCCCGTTAAAGCGCCTTAGCATTCGCCTGGCCGCCTCCCAAGCTTGGGTGGGGGAGCTTCGGCGTGGGTTGAGAGGTGAAGATTTATACAAAGATTTTCGCTGCTCGGCGCTTAGTCAAATTAATCCTATAAATGAGTTTTGAGTGACAGCCAGCTGGGCCCATTGTCGCTGGTGCGCTTATCTATATTTATTTTTGTCCCATTGAATTTGAGCAAGGTCCAGCGTGATGATTTGCCTATGGGACAATAACAGGGAACACCCCTATTGTACACATATGAAGTGCAAAAATGAACTGTGCAAAACAATAGCACTGTGCAATAATATAAATACAATAAATTGAATATCATTTGCTTATGCGCTCCAATGCGTTTACCAACTGAAAGCATTGCACAACAACAACAATAAACACACTCGCACACACACACACACACAAGCATACACACAGTGCACATGAAATGTAATAAAATGCCAACATTGCAGGTGTCAGCCAAGCGACGTGAAACTGTCAGGGCGATGACGCTGGCAAAGGCCACACTTTTGCGGCTAAAATATACAAGAGCACAAGTGAATACACAGACAGACTCACACACACACTCACACAGACACTCACACACACACACACGCCAGATGATATTTATGCAATTTAAAGTAAAACACAAAACTGTCCCGCAGCTGGCCAACGTGACGTATACGCAATATTCATGTGTACAGAGCAGCGGGCTGTCACACAATAGTAGGGTTAGGGCGGGATACGAGTGAGTTGTATGCCACACAGGTGCAGTCGCATGATGGCATCTGTACCTAACCCATACAACTGAAGCATAAGCTTTTTCAATTCTGACCAAAAAATGTCGAACGCGCTTAGCCTAAGTCCGGCGCCGTTGGCGACGCTTTGACACGAAACAAATTTAACTTTTTCATCTCGAGCGCACAAGCATCGAAACAAACAAACACATATGCACAGACACACATACAAACATGCACACACACACACACTCACACACAGACACGCAAAGAATGAACGTTTGTGGTGGTTGTTTGTAGTAGAGATGGCTCGTGGGTCGTGACTTCGTTGCCCCAACTTCAAACATTTATGTATTTCCGACTTATAAATCTATTTCAGGTATTAAACACTGTTCAATATTTACAACACCCACAAAATAAACTTCATTTAAACTTGAAAGTTACGTGCAACTAAATCTTTTCAATACCTTGATCCGACAGGTCAAAACAAGTAGTACTTGTATTTAAGTAATTTTTCATGAATCGCCTTCTTTCGGTTACAATGAAATTTGTAAAAGATTTTTAAAGTCTATTACTTTATAACTGGAGCTGTGAACATCAGATCTTTCTATTTGAACAATATGTTTTTGATGACTAGCATATTGATTATATTTCTTTAACAACTAAATCCAATTAAATTGTTTTGGCTGCTTGACAAACTGGTTTTATTTTCCTGGCTTACACTTATTGACTTGAGATTAAAAAGAGTTGTAATAATATTTGTAATGTCAGCACAGCGTGAGCACAACAATCAGGCTTTTGGCCAAAAACTGCAATTTGAACCTTCTCCATTTTCAACATTACTTATAGTAAATTAATCTTAGCCAACACAAATTGAGTCAGAGTATGTGTATATAAAAACAACACAACCGTAAATGCTTATATTTTTTGGAAAGATGCCCACATTCCGAACGTAAACTTCGTTATCCGTCTTGGCTAGCTAATTTTCGATCCTGTTGTATCTCTGATTTTGCTCTGTGGTCGCATGTGGTCTGCTGCGACAAACAGACTTTTCCGGACGTGGGTCGTGGAACCGTGACACGAAAGAATGCACGGTTCATGGCCAACTCTAGTTTTTTTTTTTTTTTTTTTTTTAGAAGCAATCGGTATTTGGCTCTTTGCATGCTTTACGCTCTGCTGCATACTTTCAGACTGCAAAGCGATTTTACGTTTTGGCATAGAACGAAAGCGTCCCAGAAGTGTGAGAAAAAAAGTGTAGTATTAAAAAAGAAGTAAAAAAAATGAAAAATTGAGCATCGCCGTAAAATGCATAAAATATGCGCATATATAATTTTGACTAGGCGTGCGGCCAGCATCAGGAGAATCCAGGTGCAGGTGCAAGTGCAGTTTGCCCCATGCAAAGCAGCATGTGTGTGGGTATTGGTGTCGCGATTGCTTTTATTGTTGTTCCTGTTCTTGCTCTTGTTGTTGGTGTTACTGTAGCCCACATTCATAAATATGCATGCTGCAGTTTGTACTTTTAATTAAAATGCAGCGCGGCAGTTAAAAAAAAATGCAAAAATATAAAAAAGTGAACACTCATAAAACTGAAGACAAGAGCAATGCAAAGCGAAAGCACAAATTTTGAGTTTGCCTTGAGATTGATTGAGTTTTTTGTCTTGGGCGCAACAAAAGAACAATTTCAATTACACAAAGTATTCGCGAACGATGGGGTTTATCAAACTACTCGAACGGCTGTGCCGCAACTTTTGGGCTAATTAATTCATGCAAATGTACGCCCCAAGAACTGGGGCTTCAATGGGGCTAATTATGCGGAGCCAACCCCTGTCTCCTGCTACCCGGGCGAACCCAACTACTCTTTGTCAGCATTCACAGTCGCATTGACATTTTTGTCAATGTTTTCAACATGAAATCCCAAACAGAAGTGTCATAAACTTTGACAACGGCAAAACTCGCAGCGACAGTTCGCCCCCTCTTTCCCCCGTCCTCCTCTCCACCCCGCTCATAAAATACAAGAGGACGTCATTTGTTCTGTCATTTTGTAAAATTAATTAAACAAAAATGTAAGAAGAGTGCAAATAATTTTCCAGTTCGTGCATCAAAGTCGCCAAAGTCCAACATAAATGAGTTTCTCAACAGAGTATTACGAGTTCGGGTTGGGGTTGTACAAAACTTTTATCACTGGTTGTCTTAAATTCGTAAGCGCTTCAAATGTTTAAACAGCAGTTCGCACTTCGGAGCGTGAACTTGGGCATAAATAGTAAACAATTTTAATTGAAAATTAATAACAACTTAGAGCTTATGTCCAAATAACAATTTCAAAAAATAAAACTTCAAAAATTAAAATGAAACGAAAGTTTAATAAGAAACTATTAATAATATCTAAAGAAAAAATACATTCTGCAATTTAATACTGGCATCTATCTTTGAAATTCTTGTTTACTATGCGGATTGTTGTTCACTACAATTTTTAAGCACTTGGCAAAAAAAAAATCAATTTAAATTATATTATTTTTATTTTCAAACCAATTTTATTAAAAAACTGTTGTTATGAAATTAATTAATTTGTTGTATGACACAATATGTCAACGATTTGGAAATTAAATCGAGAAATCTTTTAAGTGTGTAGATTAGTGGAAAATTGCAATGAGCATATCCTTTGTCGAAAGCACCAAGGACGTGATGCAAATTATGGTAAAACTCTTCGCCGAAACACCCACAGTAGCAATGTAATTTGCGACAAAAGGTTCTGCACTCAAAAACAGGAGGCAGAGGCCCAAAATAACAGCGACAGCAATAATGGCAGCCGTCGACAGCGCGAACAGTGAAAATGCACAGCAAGGAAATCAACTCTCGGCGCAAAACAATGAAAATTGCACTTTAGAAAATGAATTGCATGCAAATGAGCACGTAGGGGGTGAAAATGAGGGAGGGGGGGGGGGGGACTGGCAGGTGGCACACGGCAAGCAGTTGTGGCAGCAGTTGTGTGGTGGCTGCCGTTGTTGCCGCAAAACAAAACCACAAGTCAACCACTGAACAAGCAGCTAAGCAGCAACAACAACGACTACACGAGCTGAGGTGCAAGTTGCGCGGTGGCGCCACCCAAAACCACAATCATGCATTCCCATTCGACGAGCTGCGAACTTGTGCTGTTGTTGATGATATTGTTGTTGCTGCTGGCAGCGTGCAATAAAAATGCGAAAAATTCGTACATTTGATTTGTGGCAACTTTAACGACATTTTAATGCGTTCGGGAAACAAACTGAAGAAAGGGCCAAGGACAGAAACACACACAGCAGTCAAAAGACAGTCAGCAGCAACCGCCGTTAACGTTACTCGTGTGTTGCTGGCAAATAAAAATGCGCACTTTTAATCAAATTAATAGTTACGTGCTTGCAGAATGAGATGCTCCGACCACAGTGAGGTCAAGCAGTCAACATCCACACGTCTTGCTACACACCTTCCTCTCTCTCTCTCTCTCTCTCTCACACCCACTCTATATATCTATCTGTGTGCCTCTCTTCCTTGGGTGCGCTCCTTCCCATCAAAAAGTGTACCACTTAAGCCAAGAGAACTAGGAAATACCTTATATGAAACAAATTCTATATAAGAATGTATACATAAGCCCACATAAAAATAAACTCATAAGACTCAGAAAATAATCGGAATAATCGGAAAAAATCGGAAAAATGCTTCAACTAATATGCCATAAAAATAGTTGTATTAAATTCTTATATTTTGTCGAAAATTATTCATTTTCAAGTCAGTTTATCTGGAAACTGTCCAAATGTAAATGTATGTGTATGTAAAATTATGAAATTCCATGTCAATATTTTTGAGTTTGATCTTAACATGACATTATAGCCAAGACGATTATTTTGTTTCAATGATTCACAGCTTAACAACTGATATAAGAGAGAATTATAAAATATACTGCAATTAAAACAGACTCGCCAATAACAAATGTCTTTGATGTAACATATTTATTGATATTTTCACCGGCTAGTAAAATGTAGAAATTTAGGAGACTGCGTGTATCAGAAATATATATAATTTTAAGATAATAGCTTCTCTATTCTTTGATATTAACACATAAAAAGTGGAGCTTTCATCATTATCAATATCAGCCCATCACAGGTTATTAAATGTTAACTTTTTGGATATATTTGATACCCTTTTCAATAACCCTTAATCATTTTTATGGGTACAGAAAATAAGCATGCAGTTGAATGTGTGTGTTGAAGTGTGCCTGAGCATGGTGAAAATACTAAAACCAGTTTGGCAATCAAATCCGAAATTGAAATACGCAAACGAAATTTTGAAGTGGACTGTTAACGAATGTGTTTGAAATTCGCTCGCCAAACAAAAAGTGCATGTGTGAGTGAGTGTGTGTGTAATGGGTGTGTATGTGAGGCGTGGTCATTGGTGTAACGGTAGTGCATTAAGTGCTAACTGCCGGCGCTTAACTGTGGATCAACTTTTAAACTGTAAAACTGCTGGCACTTGAAGGCTTGTAACTTTTGGACTGCTGAATTCAAGTTGGTTGGGTCAGCTGCAGCTGCAGTTGGGAGGCGCAATGCCACGCCTCTAATCAATCAGTGCACAGCTGTTTCCACAAATAAGTATTCAGCTCGACCACACTTTCGAAATGCTCTAATTACTTTAACAGCCGCCAGCAGATTGCCCAACCATTACCGTGGACTTACCGCAGCTGATGGACCTAACAACCAGGATTTGGAAAGGTGTGCCGAGGAATAGGGGTGTGTGTTAATTTTTTACACCATTTGGCAAAACTGCCAGCAATGCAATTTTTATTGAACACATTTACAAATGCAGTCGACAAACAACCATCTCGACCAGCGACATTAAATAAATAATTCAATGCGAGATTTTTGTTTGTTTTTGTATTTTTATCCAGTTGATTTGCTGCTGCGGCCTAACCAATAAATCACTCATTAAAGTGCCCCAAACTAATGCGGCAAATGTGCGCAGAGGCCACATAAATTAAAATTAACATTTGGTTCTGGTTAGAAGTGGAGTCGTGTATATGTGTGTGTGGATGTGTGTGGGTGTGTGTGGGTCACATCATGTGAATTAGTAAAATGAAACCCCAACATGGATACCACAAGCTGCCGCAGCAGCAATGCTGCAATTTAATGAGTTTGGACACACACACACACACACAACCGCATTCGCACATACACTGAAAATAATTTAAATTACCTAGATCGTCAGCAACGTAATGTGGCGATTTTTTAAGACAGCATTTAAATTTTGTGAAATACAAGTTTAATATTTGCAAACACTATACATTGAAAAGAAAAAAACTGAGGATATTTGCTGCTACAGGAATCCTTTGTCGTCATAGAAGAAGATGCAGTATTCTAAGGAAACATGTTTATGGTTCAGAGAATATAGAACCACCAGATCCACCAAGAACTATAGCAAGAGTTGTAAGTACAAACATTTAACAAATTAAAAACAAGGTCTCATATGTGTTAAACAATATTTTCTTGCATCGCATGTATCTAAATTTATATAGATTTAGTAATTCTACTCAAACGAATAAAACGCCTTCCCTTTCCCAAGAACTTACCAAAAAAAATTAATTGTCCTTCTGTGAAAATTCAGTAGTACTATTTATATGTCGAGGTTTTTATCATAAAGTTTCTGATACAATCGCCAGTTGTTTGTTATTACCATCAACCAGTTCTTCATAGTTCTTATCAACCTGCTGAAACAGTTTGCTCTCTTTAAAGTGATAAGAAAAGAATGGCGGCAAAAAACACACCCTGAGATACTGGTTAGCCTGGCCAATTTGATGCTTAATTAAATAACAACAAAATGAATTGCATTTGAAATTGGTAAATGTTATAAATTATTTATAATAAACGTTTAAGGGGTCGCATTTCAATTGACGCTCCCCTCGCACAACAAAAACAACACCCGAGGACCAGTGACAACATTAAAAAGATGCTTGTCCCCAACGGAAAGTGGCAAAGGGGAAAGGGGTAAAGGGAAAGGGTTGGTCCTTGTGCGCACCTGTTAAGTCCAAAGCCGAAACGGGCAACAAAACAAATTTGCACAGCCTCAGAGCGACATAAATTTTTCCTTATGAATAAATTATTAAGCGAACAACCGCTGGGCATTGAGTCGCTTTTTGTCCTTGGCCCCTTTACTTGGCATCCTTTCGTGACGCAACGGAAAATTGTCGGTGAAGCGGCTACTTAGGACATTTTCGGGTTCAACCACTTGACTTGGTCCACTAACTTGCCAGACCGTAAATGTCTTGCTTGTCTCAACTCACAGCGAGATTGCATGTACACATGTTAAACCCTTGAGGACGAGCAAGACAGCGCCACAGACACTTAACACTGCTCCGCAAGACCATAAAATGTGTCTTGTATTTTATATACTCATACATATATACAAGCTCTGATAATTTATCATCATTTGTTAGGTTCAGATGGACGCCAAAAAGTAGGCAACCGTTTTTTGCTTGCATTTATTCCATGCACTGAATCGGCATTCCAAATTACAAGGGTTGGCCTAGTCTTCTGTTTTCATTAGACTCCAAGATCTCCAAAGTTTTGCCCGAGCTTCTAAATGATTCATTTCTTTTATCATAACCTATATATGTATATGGTATTATAATTATATTGATATACTTTAATGTAAAATGAATTTCTGCACATCATGTCTCGCTAAGAAATTTATATAAGCAAATGCGTTGCTCACAATCACAAAGCTTGCAGCACTCAACTTTCTCACTTTTTTATCGTATAAATGTGCATAATTTTGCAACATTTTATTTCTTTATTTTTTGTTTGTTTAATTACCTTTCTTATTATTATTTTTTCTCTTAGCTCTTCTTTAAGGGAAATAAATGCTTCTTAGTTACAGCTGCTGACCCTCCCCTTGTAATCTATCTATTCAATTCAGGTCTTCTTTGTATATTTTTTAAATGCGATTATTTTGTATTGTATTCCCCAAACTATGTGTACTGTAAACATGCTTTTGTGTTTTTTGTTATTTTGACACATAACAAAATGTAAATACGTAAAAGAATATTATTGCCAATGCAAACGTTGTGTAAATAAAAATTGTTTACAACAAAGCTTTGCGCTAATTTGCGCCATATTGTGGACTGGAAACGACCCTAGATCAATCAATATTCAATCAACGCCAGTTCAAACAAAAGCACAACCTTTAATTTTAAATACTTAAAAAATATTTATATATATATAAATATTTATATATAAATGCAATCGAACTTTAAACAAATGTCACAATTTGATGGGAGGTATTGTATTTTGAATTGCATTTTAATTTAAATGCATTTTAGCTTTTAATGTAATTTTCTAAATTGCATTGATTTATGTCCGAGAATCCAAAAAAAAAACACACAAGCCAATAGAGAACAACAAAACCAATAACAAATGCAAATATCAAAAATGATTTTTAGTGATGGTAACGATTGCATTTTGTGGAGCGTTGCGCACTTTGATGCTAATTTGGGGGAATTAAAATGAAATCAATTTGGATCCCCGGGGCACAGAGAAAAGAATTCAATTACATTCATTAAGTTGCGAGAGTGGGAAGGAAATTGGTGGTTGAGTTTTGGGTGGCGAGTTATTAAATTGTTATAAATAAGTATGAAATAAGTTTGGCAAACAACCAAGAGGCATGAAAACGAGAAAAGTTGAAAACATATTGTTTCTTATCCTTTTTACCACTCCGGGCCAAATCGAACTCGGGCCCTCAGGCCAAACATCAATCAATCAAGAACGGCCGAAGGAAAAGCTCCGAAAAGCAAACGGACAACTTTTCAACTGTGGCTGGACTGGAACCCAAAAGTATTTACAACATATGCAACTTGTACAACGTGGCGTTGGATGAATACTTAAGAGCAAGCATTTCATTATTATCATGCAGGACTTAGGCTAAGACATACACTCACAAAATCGCATACACTCACTCACACACAACACACACAACGCACACACTCACACAAATGAATACAAGCAGATGCAGTCTTTGTCTAGTTAAATAAATCCATGGGCAAAAGTTTTTTAGGTTTTAACGGGAAAAACTTTTACACTTGGCTTTTCTACGACTTTTCCATTCATGAATAATTAACGGCATTGTTGTTGCTCAATAGCGTCGGTGGTTTGTCAAAGCACACACGACTCCCAAATTCGAGCCCGAAAAGTAGTTAAGCAACGCAGCAACTGCCAAGTTGCACGCAGACGCACATAAAATACATACATATATGCGGCGTATGGATATCGGAGTTTTGCAGCCAACTAAAGATTGTGCTTAAAGTTTTAACTGCGCTTGGGGGCATGCAACGGCTGCTGAGCTTGAATTTGTCGACCAAGTGCGCAGTTGCCGAGAAAGTAGTCGGAAGCATGGCTTATAATATTTAATTGGATTTTGATGCCAGCAGCGAGGTAATTTGATTTCCAATTCAAAGTGTGGCTTGCAAAAGAATCACTCTCTCCCTCTCTCTCTCTCTCTCTCTCTCTCCCTCTCTCTTTCTCTCTTTGCCATTTGCCATTTTTCTCTTTCTCCCTCTCATTGCTTAGTTTCATTTCATAACCACGCATTTATCTTTTTACTATTTGCACCACTTTGCCACACTGCACGCACCACTTGGTTAACTGACGCTTTTAGTGCATTTTATGCTGACCGGCAACAAAATAGTTTAACTCCGCGAGTTCCAATGACCGACTCCGTGCAATAAATGCACATGCAACACTCCATTTAAATGCGTGCACGTGATTTTTGATGCAGCTAAAAGATTTGCTCCCAATTCGAATTGAACGTGTGCTCAGCTTTTTACACTCTGACACCGAGGGTACAAGAGTATATTGGTTTTTTGCAATGTCCGCCCTCTGTCCAACTGTCCTTCTGAATTCAGTTAAATCCTTGACATATGAAACATACACTTGTCTGTGCCCGTGTGGACAAAGTGTTAAAAGTGGCAACCTACTTTGAAGACCGGCATATACATTTTCAGGCAACGCCGCACCCATGAACTTCGGCCCTAGAAATTTGAAATGCGCATATCTTCCACAGTATGTAAGGTAGAGTAACCAAATTTTGAAAGTATGTTACTGGGAACTCCCCTTAAAGATCGATATAAAGTTGATACACTTTATGGTGTAAATCAATAAAGCCATATATCTCACAAAAATGTAAAGCCCAAATTGGAAAGTAAATTACCTGGAATCTTCTCCCAGAAATTCGGTAACTCAATCTCTAAATTTGTGATAAGTGCGGTCCCGTAAATTCAATGGCTGATGCACCCATACATTACCCAACTTCCACACCCCCTTCCCACACCAACTAGAAGATTCGTTGCCACCAATTATGGCATTATCACATTATCCCTCATTCGGTTGCGCTTGACTGCAACGTGCTCGCTTGTTTTCAATTATCATTAAAACTCCCATTCAATTATAATGTATATATTGATTATTTCGTGGTATATTATACTTTCATCATAATTTAAAACACATTACTATTAAATCAATGAAATGAAAAATACGTGTTTTAGAAATATTTCGAAGTATACATATATCAGTTGGGTAAGTTCGAATAATCATCAGTTTTCGAAATGCATTTCATGTTGACGGTCATTCTGTGCTTTGCACAGGCTCTGAAAGCGGTAATAAATTACTCTCTTTGATATATCAATTAAGATTTTTTTTAGAAATATGTTATTAACTTGACAGAGCGCTGATCCGCCCGTAATATATAAACTAACAAATATAGAGTGCAAATCCACCGGTAAGCACATTACAAATATCACCTGCTATCTCAAGGCCGTGAATTGGAACAAGGCAGTTGCTCAAATGGACTGTGATCTCGTTTTACCATTACGTAATCCTGAGGTGAGAAAAGAGAAGTAGTATTATCATAATTCACCTACTCTTTGATTTATCTGGAAGCAGATTCGTATGGAACTCCTGAAAAAGGGCTACAGTAATCACTATCATCCATTCCTTGTCAATGTCACAATGAATTTGTGCGACGTGATCGAAAGAAGAAATTATATTCCCTACGGAACGATATCTTGGAAGATTTCGAAGGAATTCTCAAATTTAAATCACAGTTGCCCTTTCACGGTAAAATCAATATGTTATCAATTTACATTGAATAACATTTTTTCCAATTCATTTCAGGGTCACTTAATGGCGAGAAATTTGTGGATAAATGAGAAGTATATTCCCAATGTACTTCCATTGGGTTTCTACTTGTTTGCAGCTCATTTTAGTGAAATAGAATACATTGGTGTCATGAAGTTCTATTTTGAGGCTAAGGAACGGGTGAAAACAAATCGAAAGAAATCACCAAAGCTATAATATAATTGAAATCATTAACATTTGCTTATAAATCGAATACACCCTGCTTGTGTATTGTAAAACTCATTAAATTGTTACAAGATGATTACCCCATAAAAATAATTGCACACTTATAAAATACAATTTTCAACTTTAGAAAACAAATCCATTTTTGTCAGATGTAATGTAATGACGAGAATAAATTTGAATGGGTATCTGAAATAATTGAAGCAATGTCCAACTATTTTGATGCTTACCCTAACGCTGAAATATAAAAAAAAAAAAAAAATCAATAATTGTCGATTTGTTTTTGTTCGAATAAAAAAAGAAAAAATGCATATTATATAAATTACAACTGGCTGGTTTGAGCTCGTCAAATTTTGGCAACACTCACAAGCACATTCGTTATCCAACCCCATTAAATTGTAGTTAAGTGATATTTTGTACAGATAAAACCCAATACGCAGTTGTGACAATGCACATAAAGTTATTGGTCGTTTTATTACTTTCGCACCTTTTTAAAGGTGTAAGATGAGGACTTTGCTTTGTGTTCACAAAGCACTGACCTCGTGGCTTTTATACACACAAATTGAATGATTGCCCAAAATGTAATATACTTTCTAAAGGCCGTTAATTGAAATAAAGCAGTTGCCCAAATGGTCTGCGATCTATTTAGCCAAATGCCAGGTTCCAGGTTCCTAGGACCTATATGAATCGCTATAGTACCTTTGTGATCAATGTTACTATAAATATAAGCGAGGCGATTGCTTAAAGAAAACATTATTTTACAAAAATTCTCAATGTATACTAAAATAACCAGATTATCAGATCAACCAGTCACTCCCGACGATTTGTGTGCAGCGTTTCCTCTGTCATTGTTCGTTCCTACGGTGGAAAATATTTGTCTCCCATTGACACAAATATATCGGATTTCACCAAAGTCACATCAAGGCAACTGGTTTTGTTCATCCAAGTCTCGCTATGGAACGCGGTGTCTCAAGCTTAGTGTTGAAAAGGTACGTGAGGAAAAGCAGAAGTAGTTGCAGTCCATTCGGTCTTACACTGCTCCAAACTTGGCTCAAGTGGGTTTGGTATGAAAACCGAAAGCCTTTCTAACCTAACCTACAACTAACTTAAATGGGTTACTTTTTTATGTGATATTTTTATTTTTTATCCTATCGGGTATAAAAACAGAAACAATTTCATACAAGATTAGGCACTCTTCACTCAGAACGTATGCCAATTGCTTCTGACTCAGTTAACTGTGTAGCATCCAATTCGGTCGACTGACTATATATATTGAAACCGTATCAGTAATAAACTCCCAGCAGGCCAGTGCCAAAATTAACAAAGTGCGAATTTAACAGTTGCTTTGCGAATCATTTCCAATTAAATTAATTCACTGAATGCTAAAGACAAACAGCAACAAGAACAACAAGAGTCTAACTGCGATATCCGTTTCCGGTGCGCTACAGTTACAATTCCAAATACAATTACAATTAGAAATTTCGCAGCATTAAGCAATTCAATTAGGCAAGAGGCAAATCAGAAATGCGGCACAAACGCAAAGAATTCTCAACTGATGCGCAATTTTAATTACTGCATAACAAGAGGAAAACCAATCCAAGTTTGTTGACTGCCAGATGACAGTTTGGCGAGGGTGATGATGCTTATAAGTCCCTTGGTAGATTTAAGGCTTGCAGGAGGAGCAGCGTCCAGGCGCCGACAAAATGAAGTCTTAAATCACAGCATGTTATTTCCGCTGCACGTGCTCCGCGCAAGGGCCGAGGATGGCGGAGGGGCCGTGGAGGGCTCGAAGAGCTGCCGGCGCGGCGCATTTAAGGTTCCGTTTCCGGCTGCGAGGACAACCCGCTAAGGACGATTATGTCGCCCGCGCACACAGATCACAATCGCCAATGCGAATTGTTTTTTCTTTTTTTTATTCCCGCTGATACTGCTACGTCTGCTGCTGCTATTTCAGCAGCGATTGGCTTGTTTTGCCCTTTTGGGTATTATCAGTGGCGGCTTTTATGTCATCATAACCGCAACGATGGGGAATGGCTGAGCGCCGTAACAACGAGCTGTCCATGTCCATGTCCTGGTCCAGTGTCCTGCGGACGTGTACGGGTATGGGTATGGGGATGGAACGAGCAAGCGAATGTCCGTTTACATAAATTTCGATGCGCGGCAAAAGGAAAACTGTCGAGCGTGCAGAAAAATGAGATGACAAATGAAGTTTGTTGGCTAATGGCAACGGAAATGCGAGCAGGATGGGCAGGGAGGGGCAAGGAAGGTTCGGTAGGTAGCCCAAGCTCACACTTTTTGCGGCGTGGCGATGAACGGAAGTTGAAACAAACAAGTAAATAAATGGCGCCAATTGGCCGGCTCCCGGCGACGACTACGCTACACTTTTCTGCCAACTTCCTGCCCGGTTGCCTGCCTGCCTGCCTACACTCACAAAAATTCTGAATAGAACTCCCTAAATAAGACTGCTTGCTATTAAAATGATTGAAAACAATTAGCTTATCAATTCATATAATTTAATTTCAAATATCTTCTGAATCGACTGCAATTCTAAGTTTCTGAAAGATCGTTTTGAAAAGAATGTGAACTAAAGAAATAAACTGAAAATGATTTAATTAGTATTACTATATTTGTGGAACTGCTTTTGCAAAATTTAACAATTGTTTTTTGAAAATAGAATAATTTTGTGAGTTTCTGGGCCATTTGATTTTAGTGAGAATTTTTTTTCAAAGTGTGGGTGTCGTTTGTTGTTTTAAAATTGTTTGGCAGCGGACGCTGCAGGAATTTATTCGGTAATCTGAACTGAGTCAGCCACAGCGATTATTACGAAAGTAAACCCAATCCATTTTCGCTTGTTTATTGCTCGCTTCTCCCGATAATTAACAGCCAGCTGAAGGAGAGATCTGGCCGCTTAGTCAGCCTCATCAAATGTCATAACACCGCTTCCCCTTCCCAAACGTTCTCATATCGTACTCCAGCAGTTGCAGCCGTAATTCAATATTAAAAACCAATATCTTGAACGTGCACAAAAACACTTTGCTGTATAAGGATGCCTTCCCACATAGCAGACACTGCATATCCTATGATAACACACACACACATTCACACACACTTCCTTGCCTCCAGTGTCAAAGCTGGAAACATAAACAAGCAGAAAATCTAATCGCCAGCTATGATCAAAGTGTCCAGTTTTGATATTAAGTTCAACATTAAATGTGAAACTAGCCAAGTGTTTGGGCGGCGAATAGTCATTTTGCCCGATGGCCGAAAGTCTCCTGCCAGCTAAGTATACATACATATATTATATACATACGTTGCGTATACGTAATTTGAGGGGCGTCATGTGGTATAATGTGCCATCAGCTTTGGTTGTCGCTTCGTTTTGGCTCCAGGGCAGCACAGCATTTACCAACACATCAAGTCAACTTTGTCGCTATAACTGTATCTATATATAGGTATATATATATGCTCTTGGTGTGAGCATGTGTGTGTGTGTGTTGGTAACCCCTGGGCGGTGTAAATATTATTCTTATCTTACACTATAAATCTACATATGACAATTTTCGCACAGCTGCTGGCGAGCGGGCAACTGGCAACTGGAGACTCTGGACTAAAGCAGCACATTGAACAAACATTTGTGCATATTAAAGATGCCATTGATTCTGATTTGGCTTCATAAATTATAGTTTAATCTATTCACAATTAGGTTGGAGTCGGTTAACATTCATTAAGTGCTTAATGAGAGTAGATGTAATATATTATTTTAGAAACAATTTACAAAACGATAATGTGCATACCAAATTTTTTTTATCTACACACTATTATGATAAAATCAAAAATATTTTAGAAATGTTGATATAAAACATTGATCTTTTTGCATAGATATTGGACAACTGATAACCGATCCAAGTCTCGATAGGTTAGCGTCAATAGTAGGGGCTCTTAGAGCTTTTATACAGAGTAACTCATAGTCATTGATTTTTAAAATTGCATTTCTTGTTTGTTCATGAATTTCTCAGTATTTTTATTTGGTTTTTGTTTTTGGTTCGCTGTGTTTCGCTTTTAATTGGCAACTGCCCATAGTCGTCACTAATTAAAAACGTATGTTTTGTTGCCTTTCATAGTTCCCGAAACTGCACAGAAGCCATCTAACGAGGCGCCACTCAAAGCCATGGCTCCGAGTGTGGTTGCTTGGAGTTAACAACTAAATGAGTGGCAGAGTGAGCTCACACGCTTATCTAAAACTCGCACCTAAGGCTGTGAGAGAGAAGCTGAATAAGAGATTTCCAGAGTTGTCACAGAACACACATAAGTCTCTGTCACATGCTACACAGTTGAGCGTAGTGGCAAATTTTGTGGTTGCTGCTGCAGTTGGTGCATTTGGCATGCATGTGCAGCATGCTTTGCATAAATGTGTGGCACATATATGAAATCGCATAAATCAGGAAACTGGATACATGTTACACTGACATACAGAATGATACACAAATGCTGATTGCAAAGAGCAATGTAAGAGAACAAAAAAAAATCTTTAACAACAGAGTCGAGAATCGGATCGTCTAGATGATATCCTGTATGGAGCACTAAAGTACACTTGAATTTCCATTGTATATAACAATTATGAAGTGATATAGAAGAGAAATGCAAATTGGAAATTAATATCAATATGTATATCATAATCGATCAAATATATATAAAGTTTTGTTTAACTCTTATCAAGGATCAATTTTGGACAAAAGGTGCAAGTTAAACTTACTTGATTAAACTAAAATTATAAATACAAATCTGCAGGTCTTATACTCTCTAAATCATGCTTCATAGGGTATAAATAGACACACCACACAGCACCCGGCTGCATAGCAACAGTTGTACGCCGCGTCAACCGCACGAGGGAGCTGCAGCCGTAACAACACCAGGAGCATCAGCAGAACAACAGCACAAGCTGGACATGTCGCGCAGAATGAAAGCAAAAGGCAAAAGACAATAGAGTGTGGGATTATAACGGCAACGGCAACGGCAATGGTGGCAGCATTGTTTAGTTTTAAGTCCAACGAGTGAACTTTACCACACACACTCACTCAGAAACACACACACACACTCAGAAACACACACACACACACACATAATCACACACACAGACTCTGGCACTGTGGGAATAATTGAACATTTTTTGGAACATAAATGTATTAGTCAAAGATAATGTTATATATTTTGGGGCTTTAATCGATTTGCTTGTGTGGCTGATGTTTATAGAAAGTAAAAATCCAAAGCCAAAGAAATTTTATAAAAATTTTTACATAGCCCAAGCCCGGTCTTACAATTAGCCGCAGCTGCAACGCTATACCAGAAACAGCTGCTGTTAAGCCTTTTATTTAAGTACTGATTTTTCTGGCAGCGAAACTATGTATTATTTTCATAGTACATTTAAGGTGCTGGGTGCAACAACAACGGGTTAGCTGGTAAATCTGCGAGGGAGGGGTGAGCCAACATACGTTGATTGCCTCAGCCGGTGTGGTTGGCATCAAAAGAAAACAACTGGTATCGGGTGGGTGCTGGGACAGGATGGCTGCCACTTAACTTTGACCCTAACGAATGCGCAATAGTTAGCGTAGTCAAGCCAAACTCTTGCGCCGTGGGCGTAGGCACGTCGGCTATTTTGCCTTGCGCTATCAGCGCATCCGCATCCACACCGGCCGATACGCAACGCAACGCAGCAGCGCTGAAGCTGCCAAAGGCAAGTTGTTGACACTTTTATGAACTCCACAGATTGTCCATGTTGCGTGACTTTTGTTGCGGCTTGTTGCCCTTAACGGCAACCGCCTCTTGTCCGGCTGCCTTTTTTAACAGTTGCCGCTGCGACTGCGGCTGCTTCTGCTGCTGGTGGACTTCAACCGCATTTGGTTTGTGGGGCCAATGCTAAAAATCAGTGCTACACTGCTTGAGGTTTGAGTTTAACAGAATCTGCCAAAGCTGTGAAAATTTGTATTTGAAATTGAACATGCCCGACCTGCAACTTTTAATCTCAGTACATTTTGAAGAATCCATAGTGAAGCATAGAATTTAGAGCTCTAGGCTTGAAACAGACATGTAAAAGTACTGTTAATAAAAATAATAATATTAACCAAATTTCTAAATTTGGCTTAACAAATACATTTAAATAAATACTCAACATCTTGCCACCGCATTTAAGTTTATACTTAATCATACAGATTAAAAATAGCTAATAAATATTTTGAAAAAATCCTCTACGCTAATTAAATTTTTAAACTTTTGTTTATTATTAAGTAGCTTTATATTTTTATAATATTAAGAGACTTAGAGATTTAGAATATGAGTTTTGGATTTATATAAATAATAATCCAAAAATTAATCTTCTTAAGCAGGTTTATCAACACCGGCAAAGTCGAAACTGACAATCTATACATTTGAAGCAACAGAAACTACCAAAACTTAGAAACTCTGATAAACTTCGTATCACAAATCAAGAATATTTAATTCGTATGTCCAGATGAGTATTAAATTTTCGGTTTTTTATTGGTCTTTGGACAGTTTGCTCAAATAAGGAAAACTCAAATTATTTTCGTTTTTTCTGTAAAACTTTTCTTTCAACCTTTAAAAACTTAGCAGTCACAAGGCAACGTCCTAAAATAAATAAACAGTCAGAATTCCAGGAAACACTCGAATCAGCCAACTTACTTTTAAAGTGCAGCATATTTGTGTATGCTTGTTGGTGGCAGACAACTTGTTGTGTTGGCCACAAGGCCATTAGAGGAATGTCCCTTCCGGCTCAGACATTTGAGTCAGATTGTGGCAACAAACCGCCTGCCATTGGCAATGTCGACTGACAACATTAACCCTTACATGACGTTGCAGTTGACGTTGTTGGCGACCACGACGTAATAGAGCTGCCATTTGACAAGGTGCGAAAGCCTGAAATCTCTCACATCAGCAAGCTGCTGAAGATACAAACAAACATAGTTGTGTTGAGGATAAGCCGTAAATATTTAACGAATGTGCTAATCCAAATATTTTTAAGATTTATATTTTCATAAATGGTTCATGTGATAAATTGTGGAATATTTGCATAGACATGAAAACGTATACATTTTCTTATTATTTGCCTTTTAATTGACCAAAGGAGATTAAGCTACTGGTGCCCTGATAAGATTATTTTGCTTCGTATTTATATATTTGTATTTATTAAATAACTTGTTTGCTTAAGCTCGTTATCAAATTTTCAAAGATGACAATTATAAGCATGTCTTCTTGTATACCACAAAAGAATCAATGAAATTGTTCTCCTCTTTAAGTGTTTTAGTGTTTTATTTCCGATCTGCCATCTGCAGGCAATAAACGAATAAAAATAATAAAAAAACGACAGTTTAATATTTTTGATTTCTGATTCTCAAAATTGTTGATAAATAAATAATAAATTCTAATCGAAATCATATTTATATATAATGATTTCCCCTTTCTGTAGTTGGCAGATGGTATTATAGAAAGGCAAAGAAAATTGCTTGTGAATGTGGGTCAGTTCAGGTAAGACAATGACACTGTACTGGCAGTTTCAACAAAGCCCAAGAAGAGGTCAATTCAAGCACTTAATTGCAATCGTGATGGCTCAATAAATTGCCAATTTTTATAAATTTCTAGAAAAAGTCTATGTATAAAAATAGAATCTGCGTTTCGCATTTGCCTGCTGAGGCATGGCAAAGCCATCTTGACATATTCATTAGCCTGCCTGCAGCAGCACTGGCTTTTGCCACAAGGCCGTCAACAACTGAGCATTGTCTAGGTGGTTGCTTTTCTCGTATTCCGGTTTCTATGGCAGAGCTCTACGCTTTCAGCAATATTTTAATTAAAAAATTTCTGCGCAATGCGCTGTCAGTCAGTCAGCTTGCTGCGAATGCTCCTCATTATGCGCTTGCATTGTATTTGGTTTGATAGCACATTAGACCGAGCAACTGTTTCTATCTCCATCTGTGCATCCCCCCTTACGAATTTCGCTGGTAAAGCCAAGTGACAGGCTGACAATTGTTACAGTCGCACAGCCGCAGTTGAAGCATAAGACAAACAGCTTTTCATTGAAATGACTGCATGCTGAACGATTCTAGCGTGCCCTTGGCCAGTTCCCTTGGAGTCGCCTCCATTGCAGCATTGGCTTGGCCCCAACCGATTTGTCAGGCTTGAAGAATGACCGCACAAAAAGACGCAATAAGGCCAACTGGCAATTCTGTTTTAAATTAATTGTTTGTGCACAAATTGTATCTACTCGCAAGTATAAATTAAATGGAAAACACACGCAAAGCCAGCTGCTGCTTGTGTGTGTCTCTCGCTCTCGCTTTCTCTCTCTCTCTCTCTCTTTCTTTCTCTCTCTCTCTCTTTGTGTGTGTGGTTGGTGTGTGTGTGTGTGTGTAAGCAAGAAACTTGCAACGCAACGCCCTTACATGACAGGAACTGACGGGCCACATGGCGTATGCGTGCTGCCAGCTGTCAACAGCTAATGGGATACAAAACGACTGCAGCCGCAGTGAAAGCCTGCTTCTCTCCTCCCCAGCCCAGTTTCTAAATGCGCGTGTGTGTGTGTTTTAGCCAAACATAAATAATGAAAAATACCACACTTGATTATAGACCAAACGCGACGCAACGCTAAAAAAGTAATTAAAATTTGTCAACATTTTTTCGCATCTCGCTTTCCCTCTGGGGTTTCACATTGCAAAACGCTCGGAGATTTAGGCAGTCGCTTTCATATTTTGATGTCTGCTTGCGTTTGTTAGCACACACAAACCAACACACAGAGACACCCACAAGAACGAAACTCAAACAGTGTGCATGTTCAACACCTAACCAAATACCATATAAAACCCATTAAAATTCAAACTGTCGCAACAATTGTTGTCGGCCTGGCGTCAACCACAAATGCTTTATAATAATGTTTTTAAAACGCAAATATTTGTATAGAACACAAATATTCAACATAATTGCAACATTAACAACTGTTCGTGTGCGCGATTCAATTTTGATTTATTCATCAGTGTTGTTTTCGTTGTTGTTGTACACTACACTTTAATAAGGAAAACAGTTAAAATATTTAATTGAGTGCTATGCTCGTTCTAATAAACAACAATTATATATATATACATCAAATAATACTTTAATTATAGTGCTTTCTTGGCTTAATTATATCTGTGTGGGTATAGCGCCAGAGTGAATATTAACAGCTGACAACCAAATTAAGTCACTTTTATTTTATTTTCAAATTAAGACAATGACTAAAATTAAAGATTCAGATTAAAGTTGCCTGAAAATCATTTTTTGGTGAAGTACAATAGATTTAGCAGACCCAACATATTACATAAGATATCTGCAGATATTAATGGGATTCATTTATTTATTTCATGATGGTAATGTTTATGTTACATTATATTAAATGCTTGAAAGCAACCGACAAATAATTTCCGTAAGTATTAATTATAAATGAATAATGAGTATCGAAATAAAAAACTCGTTTGCCATTATCGACGCCCATAATGTGTAAGCATGTAGGCGTGTCAATCAATTGTTGTCATCATATTTGTACAATTTTCGGCTTATCATTATTTACATGGGCTGAGCTGTAAGCGCTAATAGCTAAACTATTCAAACCCATTGTAAATATTTGCACAAATGCTAAATCATAATGGCGTATGTATATACATATGTGTAAATATCGATATGTTTGTGTGTGTGTGACTGTGTGTGTGTGTGTGTGAGTCATTGTGTGCTGATATGTGGGTCGCACAGCTTCATTAATATTGCGCAAGCAGTGGACCGTGGCAAATGTATGTAAATACTGACACACTTTTTGTGCCATATCCCCAATATATATTTTGAATAAATCTTATTCGTATTTTGAGTGCGGCTATTAGATAGAAAGCAAATAATTAATTCAATTTGAGAATCAATAAAGCTGGATACACAGTTTCCTTAAGCCACAATCAACTTTTTACCGCATCTTCATTTAAATTTCGGTTCCTGTCTTTAGTTATACAACTATCAATTAAAGTTTGTTAGATATTTATAAGTAAATTGATTTGTGCAGGACGTTAACTTTAATTGCCCAATTCGCTTTCTGTAAGTCTTGGCCAGGTCAACTGCGACGTCCCCACAAAGTATGTAAAAGCTGAATCTGTAGAATTATTTATGAAGTTTAATGTCCTCGCTGATGGCATGTTCGCATTAAATTTCTAACAGTCAAATAAATTTATGTGCATTCCTAAAAAAAATCCAGTTAACTCATCGGAAAAATATTTGTTTGTTTTTATTCAATCAACAAAAAATAAAGACACTACTTATAACAAAATCTAACAATGAAGGTATTTGAAAAATACAAAAGCAGCCGCAAACATTTTGTTATTTCAGTGTTAAATATGCGTTTATTTTAAATTTTCATTCGTGTTACAAATAAATTATTAAAAAATGCTTGTAAATATTTGTAGAATCCTATTTCAATTTACAATTAAATTGGCTTATTTTACATTTGTCCATTTCTACATATTTATACATATATATATATATATCTTTATGTGTTTGTGTTGTTGTGTGTTTTAGCACGTGCTGTATGCCTAATTTAATTACAAATGCCATAAAATTGACCAGCAGCAGCAGCAGCAGGCAACAACAAACAAAAAACAAAAAAGAAAAAAGAAAACGTTCAATACTTTGGACAATAACTGTGAATTCTAATTAAATGCAAATAAGTACTGATGTGCGTGTGATGTGGTGTGTGTTTGTGCAATGTTGCATATTAAATTTGCACGATTTAGGCGGTTTGATGTTTAGAGGACGGGCCCGTGCGACTTTTCAATGTGCGCAGCAGCTGAACGCCACTTCGACCGTCGCCCAAAACTATGCAACATTTTCAAATCAAATTTTGGCTGTTGTATGCAATTATGCATGTGATTGTGGGCAAGTATGCATTTGAGGTATATGTATGTGTGTGTGTGTTTGTTTTTTTGGTGTTAGAGAATATTGCATTTTCATTGGATTTCATTTGTGGCTATACAAATTTGCAGCGGCAATTATTTTTTTATTTTCACACAATTTTTGGTTTTAGCGGGATTGTGGGCGACCATTAGTGCCACTTCAACTAAATAATGACAGTCCAGGAGGCACACACTAACACCACGCACAAACATTTGCGACGACTGGTGCGGCAAATGTTAAAACTTACGAATAACATGGAAAAGTCCTTCGCATCCTTTTGCACATCAACATCAACGGCTGTTGGGCGCATGTTAAGCACTCGAATGCAATTTGTTAGACAAGATATGTGTGCGGCAAGCAAGCGAGCACCAAATGTACCACGTTGCCTAGTACAAGCCACCATGCCGCATCCCATGCACCGCATACCCTGTGCCTGCAGTGCTGTCGGCTATGTTGGCAGCTGCAAAATTTATGCAAATGCATGCGCCACCCGAAACGCATAATTCACATAATTTGTAGCAGTTGCATTTTTCGCCAAATGTTTCATACTTCTACTTGCTCTTGTTGTTGCTTGTTGCTTGTTGCTGCTGCGGCATTTGCGTATTTGATATGTTCCTTTTTTGGGTGCCAAGTGACGAAAGGCAAAAGGCAGCAATCGCCGCTGATGCATTGTTGATGGTCGAACAATTTTGCCAAGGCACTTAGCATAAAATAAAATTGCAATGCAAATTACCAGCAGGAGCGCATCCATTCATCCATCCTTCCAAGCATTATGCTTTGTTGTGGCCCAAGTTTCACTAACGTGGCTTAAGGGTTCTGCCAAGTATACCGCAACTGTCACTCAGCATTTGGGTGGTAGGCGAAGATTGGTAGAACAGCTACTTAAACGCTTTTCAAACTTATTTCCCACTACTTTAAAGGGGATTTGATTTAAGGTTGGCAGTCTCTTCTTTTTGCAATAGCTGCTGTCGACAGGCAGACACAAGCAGCAGGTCTATTATGAGAGGCTGAGAAAAAGGGTTAAAAAGGCAAAAGGTTGCGAATGTTAGGAAACGGTCTAGTTTGGCACTTAAAGATTTTGCATTTAGGCAGCTCACAGACACCTGATGGCCATAAATTAGAGATCCCCAGAGTCGCCTGCCACTTGACACATGGGCATAGTTAGACTGTTAGGTCTATGGAGCCAGATGCGTGTCCCCATTTGTAATACCCTGAAACCCACAAGGAATTGGTTAAAAGGGTATAATGAAGGTGTGCCAATCTTTTATGCCATATTTACATTTTGCATTCATACAATAAAGGTAGGCACTTTTCTTCAATGTATTATGGGTATCTCCTAGTCGAGCTCCCTCAACTAGTATCTTTTTGTTTTTAACTTGTCTTTTTCGTATAGTTCTATCAACTTAACAAATTGACGATTCAATTGGGCACATCGCTATCGTACTACCTAGCCTTTGATCTAATGTCATGGGCTTAATATAAAATAACACAATAAAGCAGTAGTATGGAGTAAGACAAGAAAAAGCTGTCGAGAGTTCTCAATTCAAACCTTTAAAAGTATTTAAAGCATTTAAAATACTATTAAATAAGGAAATAAGTGTACTCAGGTTGTACTCTCAAATATACATAAATAAAATTAGGCCTGCTGATAGTAATGAGATCAATGAATGTCAATGTATCAGTTGGAAGACTCTGTCTGTAAATTGGTGGCTTTTGTTGTTATCGGAAATCGATATATATCAAAACTAAATCGAATCGGAGCCAGTGATTGATAAGCTGATATATGGAACATATATTTCAAATTTAAATCCGCGTGCTAAAACTAACATGGCTATATTGAGTAGGCTGCTGCACCAATTGGAATATGTTCTAGAAGAGTAAATGAATAGAAGTAGAGGGGCTTGCAAAATCTAAACTATTAATCTGAGTTGGTCATCTGGTATATAAATAGACATGCTTGCGTATATCCTTAAAATTAAATTGGTTTTACTGGCAAATTGCACATGGCCAATATACTCACCTTGTCTTCTTGCGAACAGTGTAGAATAATTATTTTTAATACAAATTTATGGGCGTAATATCGAATTTTGTCATCAACAACAGCAAATACGTGGATGGATTATGGGGGTGGCGAAGGAGGCAAAGTGGCTAAAGTTTTTAATTAAAAATCTGCCAATAAATTATTTGTCACTCGAACAAAGACGTTACCAAAGCAGAAGAAACAGCAGCAACAGGAGCGGCAGTAACAATGATGATAATGATAAGCAACCGCAACTCAAAAGAAAATTCATTACAACAAATATTTCTCATTAACTGATTATGCAAAGGCATTAGCATAGCCAACAAGAAGCCAAGTTGTTACCACAGCGTCAGTCAACCCGCTGCACCCCTAACTCCCCCCACCACTTCACAAAGGAGTGCCGCTTGCAGCCGTTGCGCACTTCTTGTCAGGCGTTGTCTGCGCTGCAAAGTTTTTCTAATTGAAAATGCAAACACGGCCTTCAGCTGTACTCGGCCACCTCTCCAGGCCGCTGCCAGCTGCCCGCTTAAAGAGGGGCGGGAGGGATGTTAACAAAGCGCTGCTCTACACAAAATACAAATAATAAATGTAAAATAGCCACGAAATGGCGTTGGGGCAGCACAACATGCAAAAGCGTAAAAGCGCGAAAATACAAAACAACGGTTGCGAAAGGATTCGTCGAAGCAGTCGAAGGGATGGGAGGGATGCGCCAAGGGAGGGGCAAGGGTGGTGGCGCTTTGCGTTTGCAGGCAAGTCAAAGTCTGAAATTGAAAATGAAACTTAAATTAAAATGCTAACTGAAGTGGAACGAAAATGATATTAAAACCAAAGCAGCGGCAGCGGTAGCAGCAGCAGCAGCAACTGCAGCAACAAAAGTGCAACAGAAACAACAGAAAATAAGGCGTACCACACCCCCTTTTACTATCTGTCTGTCCCACATTGATAGTTGACAGTTTTCCCGTAGCAGCAGCAACCAATAAACTGCATTCTGTGGCATGCCACAAAAGCCTCAAGTCTGTCAACATTGATGAAAATGTCGCTAAAGGCATTGTCGCACTCTTTTAATGAAGCAACAAAGAGGTAATTTATGTGTAGATGCCACATACGCAAACTTGCAGCTCGTTAAATACATAAATAACGCACAGAGTTTTCCTCACTTATGGGTGTATGCGGCGTATGCGCAATGTGTGTCATGAATACGGTTATCATCATGTATCATTTATTTTGTATCAGAGAATAGTATGTTTTTCTTTGACGTATGGCAAATACGTATTTTGGAATTAATATTCAATAACGGTCGATTTATGTTTTTAAGTTTTTAGTTTTATTTCAAATTGTGCTAGCAGTTAGAAATTACAATTTATCCAACTAGTAATTAATCGTGAGTATCAATATGATAGTATATATTCAAATTAAATATTCCAGCTGCTAAAATCTGGTTCCTTATTTGTGAAGGTGTGCAGGACATCTTATGAAACCTCTTATAACTTGATAACACATAACAAAAACCAAAAAAAAACAAAAAATGCAATATTCAACTGAAATTTGGATTTGTGTAATGGTGTAGAAAATTAAGTTAAATTTAGAATGTTGTTATTCTCAGTATAATGGAAAACTTATTAGATTACTTATTAAATTGAAAAAGGGATATAATGAAGCTGTAACAAATCAAATCAAAGTATTATAAAAAGGGACCTGTTATTTTATAAATTTTATACTTGCAGCAAAAGGAAAACCCGGTAGTTGAAAATATTGCTGTCATAATTTAATGCATGATTTAACCCGGTGAACTCTTTTGAGCAGCAAGACGTCTTGAAAATGCACTTTAAGTCTTTTGCAAGCAGCTTACCAAGCCGAACCGAAAAGAGAGTCAAAGGCAGAGCCCGAGCACAAACAGTTTAGGATTTTTAAAAGACATTCAATGGCAATGTTTTTCCGTTGTGTAGTCAATAAAAATAAATGTCATAAAGGGCTGCTTAAGCGACAAATACGTCAGAGTGCAAACACAAGTGAGGGTACTTCTCAAACTGGTAATACTTGTACTCCTTCTGCCACTCAAACGTAAAAGAGCTGCACTTTTGCCGTCCTTTGAGCTAAGAGACAAACAAAACAGTCAAACAAGCTAAAAGAACAAGTTCACATACCTTTGCAATGGCATTTGGAGTTTGGTCAGCTGCGATTGAGAGAATACGACTTAATTTGCTATTGTATATATATGATTTGCTGCGTTGCCATTCAATTTGCCGTGCGGCAAACTAATCAAGATATTTTGCCACTTTTCCGTAAACTCAATTTACTTGGCTAATAATAAAACTGTTGCATACTTATAGGCAAGAGCAGACAGTGGGTAAACTGGAAACATTTTGTGGGAGAATATAAAATATTTAATTTAATACCTAAAATCTAAAATCGGATAATGAAAATACGGACGAGGTCAAAGGTTACAAGCAATGTGCTTGGCAACTGCCAGGAATATTTTGTTCCATATTTTCAGAATTTTTCCTGATTTAATTAAGTTTGGGAAGTGATTTGTGAAAAATGTTTTTGAAATGATTTATTCATTTCTTATTTATTCAATCAAAGTGAATTGTAAACTGATTTTGAATTTATACATTTTGAAAGTAAACATTTTGTAGAAAGCATTTTCGAAATAACTTTCTGTTAAAAAGATTGCATTTCCCTATAGTGCATCGTCTGTTTGCATACTAATGATGCACATGCAGCTGACTTAATTTCCGTTGCACCTGCACATACACAAACATACACACACACATGCACGCACACAGTGTAACGGACACCACCGCAAGTTACAACATGCAGGCATAAAAGTCAACCGCACCAAGTCGCTGAGAATATATATACATATTTATATATTATCTATATATATATATATGTCTAAGTTTGCCAGCAAAAATAGCTACTTAGTTGTATGTGCGACCGTGTGTGTGTGTGTGCGTCTAAGAGGGGTAGATTTGTGGTTGTATGTCATGCATCAAACTTTAACATAAACTTGGTTGCCGCATCCGTTTCCGCTTCCTCCAACGACTCACAGCGAATGTCAACTTTCTAACGTAGTCTGCTTCAACTTAATTTTCTTTAAAGAAGTTTTCTTATGCAAGTGTACGTTGGATACGTTGAGCATGAGTGTGTGTGTGTGTGTACGCGCGTATGTGTCTGTGAGTGTATGTGCTGGTTGTAGCTACTTAACCGGCATACCAGTGCCACAGTTGCTGTCTCTGTCTCTGCTGCTGTCGCCAACGTTTTGTTGTAATCTAGCGTAAAAAATGAATTATGTGTACGTGCATTTCTTATACGTCGTTCCGAAAGAGAAACTACAGCAAGGCCTCAGCCTGCACAGCCCCCAAACAGTCTCCGTACCGTTAAAGCCGTTGAGTAATGAGCAAATGAAATCCGGGTGCTTATCTTTGTGCAAACAAGCAGCAACTCTTTTGCGGCCGCTTTGTGTGTCTCAACAGCACATTAAGTCCTCGTATATCTATCAAGTGCATTTCTCTTTTTACTTGGAAAAGGGCAGACATCTCTTAGCATGAACCAATTCAAGGGCTTCTCTCTTTACAAATCAATAGAACATTCCTGAAGTATCTTCGCAAAGCTCTGTTCATTTTGATAAATACAAATTCACATTAATGACATGTTTGACTTAAATATTTATACCAATAAATCAAGTATGATACTTGTACACATAAATATAAATCAATTATTATTTATCAAAAATATATCAAAAATATGCAAATTCATTAATTCCATATATAATGACTTATGTGTCTCTTTGAAAAGAGGTGGAAGAATAACACTTAGAAATGGTATCATCTACATATATGATCAAAATTGATGGTCAGAAATTACAGCAAATTGTTTGACATTCTGTTGTAGCTATTTGCCTAAGCATTACAATAATACATTAATACGAATGCAATCAGGAAATGCTAATTGTTTGGTATCATTCATATCATCAATCCATTTGCCATCCATCCATTGAACAATGCAATTAACCAATTTGTCAGCTGCTTTATAAATTTGCAGTCAACTGCCCATTCTGCGGTCTTTCAGTCTGTGTTTATGATTCTTTCTCTTTCTGCCATTGGCCCATTTGAACATTACTCACACAAAATATTCAATTAACTTTTCGATTTATCATTGCTGCACCCAATAACATACTTAAAAGCATTTCACAAACATGGATACCGAAAATGTGGTTCGACGACCTCCCTCAAAACCAAATGGTAACAGTTTTCATTGGACCCCCGAGCAGAACCAAGCTATATAGCTGGTAACGCAACACTCGCACTTTGTCGCTGTCGATTTTTTGACAAGAAAAACTGCAAGCTCAAAATCAATAAATCATATGATGGCTGGCAAAGAACTCAGCTAAGCTGAAATGAAACTACAATCGGTTGATTGAAGGCTGAGTAAGGGATGGTTTTGGAGGTGGGTGGACCACATATTGTCTCAATATTTGAATTCAATTTAATAGTAGCTAATTGAAAAAAACAGCGAACAGAGCCCAAATTGAGCGGACAATGATACATCAGAGTTTGCTCACCACCCGGATCACATTTGTATACCTAGTGAGTAAAAGCCGGAGCAGAAGGCATATAGATGAGCATCACTCAGGTCACCATGCTCGGGTGGAGGGATATTAAAATGTGTGTAAATGGTATATATTAGATAAAACCAAACTGCTGACTTCTGTTTCTAAAGAAATAAATTAAGTTATAATTTATACTAAATATTATATAAAATAAAAATTTAGTTTTTTCATTATCAATTATTATTTAATACATTCATTTACTTTAATCAGAGAAGAAAATTATCTATTTAGTTATTTTAAAACTGACTGCAAATAATATTTTATTGAAATCTTTTAGTTTTATTTATCCCAAATAAAATTTAAAAAAAAAAACATACTTTTTATTTTTAAACCTTATTAAAAGGTAGCCTCAATTCGATCACTTCTGACTAGAGCATTTGAATTTTTTTAGATTGCATACTGTTTTTTATCGAAAATTGCAGCAATTTTTTGTGAACTGGTCAACGGACATGATGCCAGCTGTGTGTGTCTATCCCGGGTGTTGAGTTATTTGCACGTTTTGATAAGTGGATTTAACAATCAGCAGCAAGCACAAAATGCCGCAATACAAATTATTCCATTTTTGCCACACACAGGTAGATCAAAGGGTGGATGACTTTTTTATTATATCCTTACTGCGAACAACGGCTTAAATATATATGTATTTTTGTTGCAATCAATGTATTTTGGGTGCACTTTTGTCCAATAAAATTATTTAAAATAATATCGATTCTTTCTACTCAAGAGTTTTTTCAGGTATAAATTAAATTTAAAAATGTTTCGCAAATTAGACCACATTCTCGAGTTGCATATTTAATTTACTGATACTTAGTAATCAATTTTACCTAGATGCGTAATTGTATTATATTTCATTATTATATGTGCCTTAGAACAGGATCTAAACTTTCCACAGCAATACCTTTGTCTCAAGCATGGCTCTATATAAATACGACACAGCGATTCTAGGTCAAAATTTATGTTATGATTATGCCTAGACCCTTTAAATACCAGATTAAAGTTTGTAAAAGTCTACACATTATTTTAGATAGCGGATTGTGTGACATAAAGTTGACGAAAAGTTGACTAATTGGCTTGAATCTGTTGCATTTTGACGTTGTAATCATTTTGCGCTTTTCTAGTATATTATAAATTATGGCTATATTATGGCAAATAAATTGGCACACAAATAAGGCAGAAAGCAGATATTGAAAACTCACGTTTTTGTTGGAATTTGAAAATCATATAAGACGTGACTAGAAATTGAATGTTTGTAGCACAGATGAAGCTTTATAAAAATTTCATAAAAATGAAAAATAAATCCCCAGAAAAGACCCAAGCAAAATGAATGCGCACATATTTACAAATATTAAAAAAAAAAATTGTAAGCTTCAGTGAAGATAATCCGACTAAAAGATACCCTGTACACTGCCATATAAGCCCATATATGGGCTTGCTGATAGTAAAACACAAACACTAAATATATGTACTTTGAACACTTTTCGGAAAGTTATGAGATCTCTGTTTAGTTAATATGATATTAAAACTAATTTAAATACCTTTCAGCATTATAGATAATTTATGATGTCGGACATACTTCCCTCTGCATTTCACATACCTTGCTCAACTTCATTATACCCCTTCCGTGTTTTTAATGTATGCAGGGTATACAAAAAAAACCGTCATACTAGTGCACGGATATATATAGGGAGAGAAGGTAGGAATGAAAAAAATAAAATAGTATATATATTTTAATATGTCTTATGAGCCTGGTTGGCAACGACTGTTGGCGGACTGAAGCGAAAATCGTGCGAATGGCAGTTGCAGGTGATTTATAAATTCGTCAAATGCGCCATGTATTTTGGCCTTATTTTTAGACCGAGGCATCACTGGCTTGCATCATTCTAAGCAGCCACTTGGCCATTGCGAAACTCACATATGTAATGCCACATATAGCGAGTTCCAAGAAAATATAGCAACCATTGGAGCCTGAGATCGCATTTTTGCTGTCGTTTTGTAGCAAATGCGCACACTTCAGCGCATAAATTGCTAATATTGCTGAGTGCGTAGTCAGCACATACACACTTTATAGAAAGTGCATTACATGCAATCAAACAGCTTTGCTGAAAAATGTCCATTCCGAAGGAAAATATATAGAAACGACAACAACAAGAAAACCAAATGAAAAACTGAAAAACTCATAAAGCCTAACACTCGTCCGGAAAAGCGTCAAATGCAGTGCGAACATTTTTTATTGTATGATGTTTAGTTAGATTTTTCCACTCCCTTATTTTCGTTGCGATTTTCTTTATTTTTTCCACCCGATTCCAGTGTGGCAAGTGCTGTGCTAATGAACGAGAACGTTATACTCAACGAACATGCGTTTGCATAATCAAGAACAGACCTATTACTACGTCGCGCTTGATCCTTTAAAAGCATATGATTAGTGTTAAGCATTGGTCTCATATGTGTACTACTCGTGTGTAGGTATTTGCAGGACATTCCTATTTGGCATACATGGTGCGAAGTAGAGCAAAAAACTTGTACGACAATTGCAGAAGCTGAAAAACAGAAACAGAAACAATTATATTAAAGATATACCAGTTAATTATAAATTCGGTAATAAAATTGTTGCCCTTGAATGTTAATTTAATTTTAAGTATTGAGGGAACTTCAGGACAAAACCCCATTGAACTAAATTCATTTGTATTGATCCTCTTTGTATAAATTGATTTTGGTATTTAAAAATGTAAGCCTAAAGTATTGAAGGAATTTGGCACATAAGACGTGTCGACATTAATTAAAATTATTTTAATATTCTTTTCGCACGTTTCTTTAGCATTTAAAACTGGAAGTTTGTACCTTTTAAACAAACGTGATAAAATTCATAAAGAAAACAAACAGCTACGCGGAGTAAAGCATTTAAGACTCACGCTTTGAATAAAAACTGCTGAACAGAAATGCCTATCCAGACATATTGTAGTTGCATGAAAGCTAACTACTGAGATATAGTAAAGCTTGATTTAAAAAAATTTAAAGGAAAAGTCTGTTAATTTAAATTTAAATTGCTCACATCTGTCATGGTGAGTCTGGTGATCTTCAATAAAACGGTTGCCTTGAGATAAACTGGACGTTGAGATCGCGCTATGATTAAAGTCAATGATCTGCGATATCGCACATCCGCATAGTTCCAATTCTGATTATAGGCTGCAGTGGAAATACCAAAGCTCTGCAAAAATAAATGAAAAGCGGGGACTTAATTTGAAATCGCGACAATCACAACAGCACAGATACCTCATCGGCAATCATTTGTGCATGATGGCAAATCAAGTAGGCCTCGCTGAGTGAAGAGATTAGAAAGAGAAATAATTTAATGAGCAGGTCGAGCGGGACGCCAACTGTCATCTGAAATCCCACGAAGCAGATGACAAACGATGAGATCAGCAAGTTCAAAAGCAGCGGTACACCAAAGACCTCATTGAGTTCCTCGGAGAGACACAGTAGGCGTTCATGATAGTGAACCACATCGGAAAGAAAGCGCGAATCCTGCGACCAATCTCCGCTTAGCACCTGCTTCTCAATCGTTCTGGCCAAATAATCAAAGTGCATGACGATCTGAGTGGTAAGAGCGCACAGCAGCAGATCTGCCGATACCTGTCCGGCTGCCGAAGTAAAACCCGCAATGTTCTGGGAGATGACCAGCAGATAATAGCTCCAATGGCCCTGCCAGTGCCACGGTACATAAAGTGGATAGGGCAGCAATAATGGCACTTCCCGCGTATTCAGCCACAGATCGTAGACGCAATATTGCATAATATCAAACAGATTATATGTTAAAATGAGCACGGAATACAGCATCGAAAAGGTGAAACTGATGCGTGAGCAGGAATCTAAATATGTATCCAAATTGTAAGCCGATTGAGCCGCCTTGTCACGTGGAAACATTTCCTCCAGTTCCCTCATAATGTGGCTCAGCGCCGGTCTCTTTTGCCACACAAACATCATTTTAGTTATGCCCAATGAAACGACGCCAATATACGACATGACAGTAATGGCCTCCAAAATTTGCTCTCCAGTGACAAAGGCAATCAACACAAGACCCATCTCGCCAAGCAGATTGAGACTGAGGTTGATTAAGTTGGTCCAAAACACAAGACTGATCCAGCGGCTGGCGACTCTCGAACGCGACGTTTTCGTATAGGGCTCAATGCCAACGGCCGAGTAAAAGAAGTTGGCATACTTCAAAAAACTATCCATTTTGGTCAGAGGCATTTTGAATAGACTTTTTCACTTGTCCTGCTTTCAATCGAATATGAACTGTGAACTGACTGCACACATTTTTATAGACAAAATCAGGAGCAAACATTTATTATGCATTTAAATTATAGTTTGCAGTCAACAGTTAAATGTTGCCAGCTGCGGTTAAAGGCTGCCCATTTGCCAAATTAAAAGCTATGATATGCAAATGGACACATAGATACAAATTATTTTCTAAATATTTAATCTAATTTTTTTTGGCATTGAAATGAGTAACATACATTTATCTTTCTGCAAAGGCTTCTAATTCCTATCACAAAAAATTTACATTTAAGCTAATATCTAAATAAATGTTGGACACGAAAGTCAATTCTCAAATTTGCCCTTTGTATTTATCTTCAATAAATTTCTTAGATAAAGTGAAAAAAATCAATTTATAATTTATTTAGAAGGATAAACAGTTAATTAAGGATAAACTTTAAAGAACAAAATTGATACAACTTCTTCTTCTTATTTAGTTGTCTTAGATAATGGTAGTAAGGCCCATGCTAATCCACGGCTTATCACGGTGCAAAAACAGCTGTAAAAACTGCAGAGATTGGCCTGCGGTCTCTTCACAGGACATTGTAGACTAAGAAGTCACCTAAATAAATTAGGTATTTATAGCAGCGATGTAGTCTGGTTTTGTGGAAGCAATGCACAGCCTAGCAGAATGTGTTGCCTTAACTAGCAAAGATGCAGCATCCAAGGAATGTATGTTATGAAATCTCAGCACATAGAAGCCCTCAATCCAGCAGAGATTCTAGGATTCGTGCATGAGCTGGGCGTTGAGGGAGGAGCTATAGACTCAAAAGGTGATATAATAGACCTGAAAGGTAGCAGTGATGATTCCCCAATTTTTAATAATAGAAAAATATCTAAAATAAAGTAAACAAAAAATTATCATTGGAGCCTGAGATCGCATTTTTGCTGTCGTTTTGTAGCAAATGCGCACACTTCAGCGCATAAATTGCTAATATTGCTGAGTGCGTAGTCAGCACATACACACTTTATAGAAAGTGCATTACATGCAATCAAATAGCTTTGCTGAAAAATGTCCATTCCGAAGGAAAATATATAGAAACGACAACAACAAGAAAACCAAATGAAAAACTGAAAAACTCATAAAGCCTAACACTCGTCCGGAAAAGCGTCAAATGCAGTGCGAACATTTTTGAATATATGATGTTTAGTTAGGTTTTTCCACTCCCTTATTTTCGTTGCGATTTTCTTTATTTTATCCACCCGATTCCAGTATGGCAAGTGCTGAGCTAATGAACGAGAACTTTATACTCAACGAACATGCGTTTGCATAATCAAGAACAGACCTATTACTACGTCGCGCTTGATCCTTTAAAAGCATATGATTAGTGTTAAGCATTGGTCTCATATGTGTACTACTCGTGTGTAGGTATTTGCAGGACATTCCTATTTGGCATACATGGTGCGAAGTAGCGCAAAGATCTTGTACGACAATTGCAGAAGCTGAAAAACAGAAACAGAAACAATTATATTAAAGATATACCAGTTAATTAAAAATTCGGTAATAAAATGGTTGCCCTTGAATGTTAATTTAATTTTAAGTATTGAGGGAACTTCAGGACAAAATCCCATTGAACTAAATTCATTTGTATTGATCCTCTTTGTATAAATTGATTTTGGTATTTAAAAATGTAAGCCTAAAGTATTGAAGGAATTTGGCACATAAGACGTGTCGACATTAATTAAAATTATTTTAATACTCTTTTCGCACGTTTCTTTTGCATTTAAAAATGGAAGTTTGTACCTTTTAAACAAACGTGATAAAATTCATAAAACTACGCGGAGTAAAGCATTTAATACTATCCAGACATATTGTAGTTGCATGAAAGCTAACTACTGAGATATAGTAAAGCTTGATTTAAAAAAATTTAAAGGAAAAGTCTGTTAGTTTAAGTTTAAATTGCTCACATCCGTCATGGTGCCTCTGGTGATCTTCATAAAAACGGTTGCCTTGAGATAAACTGGACGTTGAGATCGCGCTATGATTAAAGTCAATGATCTGCGATATCGCACATCCGCATAGTTCCAATTCTGATTATAGGCTGCAGTGGAAATACCAAGGCTCTGCAAAAATAAATGAAAAGCGGGGACTTAATTTGAAATCGCGACAATCACAACAGCTCACACACCGCATCGGCAATCATTTGTCCATGATGGCAAATCAAGTAGGCCTGGCAGAGTGCAGAGATTAGATAGAGAAATAATTTAATGAGCAGGTCGAGCGGGACGCCGACTGTCATCTGAAATCCCACGAAGCAGATGACAAACGATGAGATCAGCAAGTTCAAAAGCAGCGGTACACCAAAGACCTCATTGAGTTCCTCAGAGAGACGCAGCAGGCGATCATGATAGTGAACCACATCGAAAAGGAAGCGCGAATCCTGCGACCAATCTCCGCTTAGCACCTGCTTCTCAATCGTCCTGGCCAAATAATCAAAGTGCATGACGATCTGAGTGGTAAGAGCACAGAGCAGCAGATCTGTCGATACGTGTCCGGCTGCCGAAGTAAAACCCGCAATGTTCTGGGAGATGACCAGCAGATAATAGCTCCAATGGCCCTGCCAATGCCACGGTACATAAATTGGATAGGGCAGCAATAATGGCACTTCCCGCGTATTCAGCCACAGATCGTAGACGCAATATTGCATAATTTCAAACAGATTATATGTTAAAATGAGCACGGAATACAGCATCGAAAAGGTGAAACTGATGCGTGAGCAGGAATCTAAATATGTATCCAAATTGTAAGCCGATTGAGCCGCCTTGTCACGTGGAAACATTTCCTCCAGTTCCCTCATAATGTGGCTCAGCGCCGGTGTCTTTTGCCACACAAACATAATTTTAATTATGCCCAATGAAGCGAAGCCAATATACGACATGACCGTAATGGCCTCCAAAATTTGCTCTCCTGTGACAAAGGCAATCAACACAAGACACATCTCGCTAAGCTGATTGAGACTGAGGTTGATTAAGTTGGTCCAAAACACAAGACTGATCCAGCGGCTGGCGACTCTCGAACGCGACGTTTTCGTATAGGGCTGAATGCCAACGGCCGAGTAAAAGAAGTTGGCATACTTCAAAAAACTATCCATTTTGGTCAGAGGCATTTTCACTTCACTTGTCCTGCTTTTAATCGAATATGAACTGTGAACTGACTGCACACATTTTTATAGACAAAATCAGGAGCAAACATTTATTATGCATTTAAATTATAGTTTGCAGTCAACAGTTAAATGTTGCCAGCTGCGGTTAAAGGCTGCCCATTTGCCAAATTAAAAGCTATGATATGCAAATGGACACATAGATACAAATTATTTTCTAAATATTTAAACTAATGTTTTTGGCATTGAAATGAGTAACATACATTTATCTTTCTGCAAAGGCTTCTAATTCCTATCACAAAAAATTTACATTTAAGCTAATATCTAAATAAATGTTGGACACGAAAGTCAATTCTCAAATTTGCCCTTTGTATTTATCTTCAATAAATTTCTTAGATAAAGTGAAAAAAATCAATTTATAATTTATTTAGAAGGATAAACAGTTAATTAAGGATAAACTTTAAAGAACAAAATTGATACAACTTCTTCTTCTTATTTAGTTGTCTTAGATAATGGTAGTAAGGCCCATGCTAATCCACGGCTTATCACGGTGCAAAAACAGCTGTAAAAACTGCAGAGATTGGCCTGCGGTCTCTTCACAGGACATTGTAGACTAAGAAGTCACCTAAATAAATTAGGTATTTATAGCAGCGATGTAGTCTGGTTTTGTGGAAGCAATGCACAGCCTAGCAGAATGTGTTGCCTTAACTAGCAAAGATGCAGCATCCAAGGAATGTATGTTATGAAATCTCAGCACATAGAAGCCCTCAATCCAGCAGAGATTCTAGGATTCGTGCATGAGCTGGGCGTTGAGGGAGGAGCTATAGACTCAAAAGGTGATATAATAGACCTGAAAGGTAGCAGTGATGATTCCCCAATTTTTAATAATAGAAAAATATCTAAAATAAAGTAAACAAAAAATTATCATTGGAGCCTGAGATCGCATTTTTGCTGTCGTTTTGTAGCAAATGCGCACACTTCAGCGCATAAATTGCTAATATTGCTGAGTGCGTAGTCAGCACATACACACTTTATAGAAAGTGCATTACATGCAATCAAATAGCTTTGCTGAAAAATGTCCATTCCGAAGGAAAATATATAGAAACGACAACAACAAGAAAACCAAATGAAAAACTGAAAAACTCATAAAGCCTAACACTCGTCCGGAAAAGCGTCAAATGCAGTGCGAACATTTTTGAATATATGATGTTTAGTTAGGTTTTTCCACTCCCTTATTTTCGTTGCGATTTTCTTTATTTTATCCACCCGATTCCAGTATGGCAAGTGCTGAGCTAATGAACGAGAACTTTATACTCAACGAACATGCGTTTGCATAATCAAGAACAGACCTATTACTACGTCGCGCTTGATCCTTTAAAAGCATATGATTAGTGTTAAGCATTGGTCTCATATGTGTACTACTCGTGTGTAGGTATTTGCAGGACATTCCTATTTGGCATACATGGTGCGAAGTAGCGCAAAAAACTTGTACGACAGTTGCAGAAGCTGAAAACAGAGATAAACAAATAGAAAATTATATTATTAATTTACCACTTAATTAAAAAAAAACGGGAAAATTTAAATTGTTTTAAGGACGTTTCGCCCTTGCACACATATTGTAGTTGCATGATATGTTATTCTGAGTTAGGAGACTAACATTTATGATGATCAAAATTTGCATTGGAAATCTAAAGAGCATTCTATTTAGATAGTTTGGTTAAAATATCTTGAAAACAACAATATTAATATTATAAGTTTCATATCTAGCTATAATAATCTAATCCAGCTGACAGGAACTAATTAACCCTCCGCACTGAAAGCTAACTTTGTTTTAAATTGCAATACTATTGCACTATAAACTGAGATACTATAAATCTTAACTTCAAAAATTAAAAATTAAAAAAAAAATTTTAATTCATTATAAACTAGGGAAATTTAAAATGCTCACATCCGTCATAGTGCCTCTGGTGATCTTCATAAAAACGGTTGCCTTGAGATAAACTGGACGTTGAGATCGCGCTATGATTAAAGTCAATGATCTGCGATATCGCACATCCGCATAGTTCCAATTCTGATTATAGGTTGCAGTGGAAATACCAAAGCTCTGCAAAAATAAATGAAAAGAGGAGGCTTAATTTGAAATCGCGACAATCACAACAGCGCACACACCGCATCGGCAATCATTTGTCCATGATGGCAAATCAAGTAGGCCTGGCAGAGTGCAGAGATTAGATAGAGAAATAATTTAATGAGCAGGTCGAGCGGGACGCCAACTGTCATCTGAAATCCCACGAAGCAGATGACAAACGATGAGATCAGCAAGTTCAAAAGCAGCGGTACACCAAAGACCTCATTGAGTTCCTCAGAGAGACGCAGCAGGCGTTCATGATAGTGAACCACATCGAAAAGGAAGCGCGAATCCTGCGACCAATCTCCGCTTAGCACCTGCTTCTCAATCGTCCTGGCCAAATAATCAAAGTGCATGACGATCTGAGTGGTAAGAGCACAGAGCAGCAGATCTGTCGATACGTGTCCGGCTGCCGAAGTGAAACCCGCAATGTTCTGGGAGATGACCAGCAGATAATAGCTCCAATGACCCTGCCAGTGCCACGGTACATAAATTGGATAGGGCAGCAATAATGGCACTTCCCGCGTATTCAGCCACAGATCGTAGACGCAATATTGCATAATATCAAACAGATTATATGTTAAAATGAGCACGGAATACAGCATCGAAAAGGTGAAACTGATGCGTGAGCAGGAATCTAAATATGTATCCAAATTGTAAGCCGATTGAGCCGCCTTGTCACGTGGAAACATTTCCTCCAGTTCCCTCATAATGTGGCTCAGCGCCGGTGTCTTTTGCCACACAAACATCATTTTAGTTATGCCCACTGAAACGAAGCCAATATACGACATGACCGTAATGGCCTCCAAAATCTGCTCTCCAGTGGCAAAGGCAATCAACACAAGACCCATCTCGCCAAGCAGATTGAGACTGAGGTTGATTAAGTTGGTCCAAAACACAAGACTGATCCAGCGGCTGGCGACTCTCGAACGCGACGTTTTCGTATAGGGCTGAATGCCAACGGCCGAGTAAAAGAAGTTGGCATACTTCAAAAAACTATCCATTTTGGTCAGAGGCATTTTCACTTCACTTGTCCTGCTTTTAATCGAATATGAACTGTGAACTGACTGCACACATTTTTATAGACAAAATCAGGAGCAAACATTTATTATGCATTTAAATTATAGTTTGCAGTCAACAGTTAAATGTCAGCTGCGGTTAAAGGCTGCCCATTTGCCACACTAAAAGCCATAATACAAATAATTTCTTTATGTTTAAACTGATAAGTTTTACAGTGAAATGAGCAACACAAACTTCTTATACTTATATAGATAAGCTGAATAGCCACTTAAGCTTAAATCGCAATAAACAACTTGGACATGACAGCTAATTCACAAATATATGTTTTGCACTTATGTTATCTTGTCTTGGATAAACATAAAAAATAAAGTGATAAAATGGAAGAAAAATAAATAGAATTTTCTCAACATTTCTTTGACAAACGTAAGAAATATAAAATTAAACTAGTTACAAAAAAATAAATTATTCAGTTAAATTAAATATTTCGACAATAACATAATAACAAGGTATTTATTTATTTATTTGAGTAATTTATTTTTTATGCATTCAATAAAGATAAGATAAAATGTCGATGAGACTAATGGAACGACGCAATAAACCAGCTAAAAATGCTCTAAAGCTTACGGTCGGAACGAAACCCGACGCCTTTGTTGAAACATACTCCAGATGCCAGGACGTAGTATACCCGACTCGATGGAGGCAGGACGCCAATGGAAAATAAGCCAATTGAGGCGATCTGCCTTTTGGATAGAACGGAAAAGGTCATGGAGAAGGTGGTTTATAACAGACTACTCAAGCAAATACAAAATGTATTATGCATTCAAATTATGGCTCATAGTTAAGAGTTATCGGTCGTAGGCTTTACATATGCCAAATTATACGGTACGATTAGGATTGGTATATAATTATTATTTACATTCAGTGAAGACCAATTTTAAATTGGTATACAAAATGCTGAGACACGCACCCAACGATTGCATAATGTATCACTTTAAGATACAATCGACATCAGCACACACACACACACACGAACACACAGCAAAACGAGAATAAATGGTAACGGCAACAACGAAAGCCAAACAAAACAGAAATCGAGCAATTGAAACGTTTAAATAAATGCAATGGAAAACGAATCAGCGCATCAAACCAAAACGAAGTAATTTTTCATCAATCGATAGATGTGAAAGATGGATTCAAAATGGGTGAGCTGGAATCGAAATTGGAAATTGCAGAATGGCTATCCCCAAGTCGCCAGGAACTGAAGCGCACTTCAAATAAATTAAATCTTCAAGTTCCTCGACAAGCCAGCGCCCATAAACCATGCTAGCCCAATCACAATGAATGCAATATGCACTGAGAGAAAAATATTTGAACTATCTCTCGAATTTGAAAACAATTTACGAATCTTATCTGATGGTACTAATTAAAAATACTCTTTAATTAATTTCATTTCAAATATACATAGAATTTCTCACACTTAATTCTTTATAATTTAGTTTGTAGTTTTTTACTTAATTAAAAAAAGGTTTTTAACCGTTTTTGTTCCACATTATGGTGGAAAATAAATAAATTAATCGATATATAAAATAAGCTTAAGATCAACTTGTTGCACTATCTGCTAGTAGTCTTCCTTTTTTCAGTGTACTCTGCGGTGGCGGTTTTATGGTTTCTTCATTAAAGCTGGGTGAAGATAGACCTACCCGGAAACGTGTGCCGGGCAAGGAATGGCAACTCAAAGAGACTTTCATTTGCGGCATAAGCACAAAAAACGCGGCAGCCAGTTATTTGAATTTAGGCCAAATTGAAAGAAAACCAAACGCTTTGCGCGCATGCAAAGAGAAGGCCCGCGAATTTGGCAAAGAAACACGAAACTGCGCTTCTAAACGGAGAACAGACCAACAGGAATTTTCCGCACCTATCACGCATGGAAATTCAATGTGGCTGCGCTTTTCCTCAGTTTTTCAAGTTTATTTGTCTTTTGACAGAAAAGCTTGAAACTGCAAAGTACAATTAAACCGTTGGGAGGAAAGTTGCCCAAGTGATGGTCCCAGCAGCACGAAATTGTTTTGTGTGGTACAAATCAGTGCGTCGGGGCACAGGACACGCTGGAGCGAAACAGAGGAATAGAGAGAGAGAAAGAGCGATGGAGAGAGAGAGAGATAGAGAGAGAAAAGCTAGAGAGGAAGCGATGGAAAACTTTGCCGAAACTTTTTTGGGCAGTGAACTAATTTCTGTGTGTTGAAGTTTGCCCCATGTTTTACATTGGTTATTGCGCCGGAGACCACGCTGCCCCATAGCGGAAATTGATTTGAAATTTTCTGTCCAGCATGTGCACCAAAAATTTGCATATGCACAAAAAAAGAATAACCGAAATTTGAGCCAATTGAAGAACAAGCATAAAGCATTTGCACGTGCTCTTTGCACCCACGTCAAATTATTTGGTAATGCATGTTGACTACTGTTCGATTTGAAATCCTATTCCACTTCATTATGGTAACATGATAAAATGACCAGCTCATGGATACGTGAGACAACTTGCCCTAGACTCCAATTTCAATTCAGAGCTCAAAGTACTCATGCCATTCGAAGCATAATAAGAAAATTAAAACAAGACTTTTCTATTTGAAAATATCTGACTCTGGAATACCGTGGAACCTCAAATAGTTTTATTACCTATGCATTGAAAAAATACGAAATTCAAAAAAATAGAGTTCTGCTCTAGTGATGCTTTTTTCCAATCACAATAAATAATGAATTAATTTTATTAATAATTTATATAATAAATTACATTTTTCAGATTGAAAAGCCCGTCGGCATAGGTAAATTTTTGACATATGAACAAAAGAAAATAACAAAATATACTCAAAAATCAAATGTTTTCTGATACAGTTAACCTGCAAAAAAAAACATAATTATATTATAAAAAAAGGTTACCAACAAGAACATGAAATATTATTGCTTCTCTTCTGCCTGGACTTGCTCTGATGTATTCTACCTGGCTAGCTACAGGGTATTTAAAAAAGCGTCTCATACACACACACACTTACATACACAACTATCACATAATCCATTGTTAATTTTACATTTGGTGGCAGGTTCCGCTCGACAAGGCAAAGCGTGTAGAGCGTGCCCGATGTTGGCCCTGCCAAAATGTAGTTGTGATGCACTTGGCGCTCAGTGTGTGTGGATGTGTGTGTGTGTATGTGTTTTGGTGTGTTTGGGTGCGTATGGCTGTGTGTGTTTGAGTGCGTGCATGTGTAACTGGAAGTGTTAGTATTGGTGCAAGTGTGTGACATTTGACACATTTGCTGCGGAAATGTGGACACAACCATGGACAGACTATAGATGTGTGTGTGTGTGTGTGTGTGTGTGTGGGTGTATGACTGTGATGTGGTGTTTGATTGTGTGCGTGTGTGTGCTGATGCTCGTTTGTTAGCAATAGCCGCAAATTTCTATTTGATGTGAAGTCCCTGCGGTCTTGGCCACAATTTTTGGTTATGCCCAAAATGCTGAGCACATCCTTTAAACTTTTAAACTCCTTTTTCTCTCTCTTTCTCTCTCTTTCTCTCTCTATGTCCCTGTCCCTCTCCATCTGCTTGTGTGTGCTCTTGCTGACTTTTTGGTTTTGAGTGTGAGCGCTTTGGCCTTGCGGCTATCAAGTCCTATGGCTATTGATGACTTTCGGCATTTGTTTTGGCAGCCAACATTTTGGTTAGCCAAGTATTGTTTGTTACCACCAAAAATAATGCCCGAAACTAAATGCAGCAATTAATAAAATAACAACTTTGCGTTTAATTAATTGTATATATTTTATATGTGTGTACGTGTGTATATGGCCAGGATTGTTAATGGCAGGATATGCATCAATGTACAATGTCGACACACACACATATCGTGCTTATCGGCTCAAACTGCTGGCCTAAAGCCTACAGTAAAATATTACAACGTGGACAATGTCGCCTGCTGTTTTCCCATAGTTGCACCGGATGGCATTGCCTGTTGTTGTACTTGTTATTGCTGTTTTTGTTGTTGCCCATGCGCACCAGTGGGCAAATGAACAATTTATAACCGCTTAATTGAACACATTTAGAAGGAAGCCCTAACCACGGGTAACACACAGTAATACACACACACACACACACTTTTGGACATGGCCAAGCAAATGAGCCGAGCCATCAGCTGGATAGCAGGCAAAGCTCCGAACGACAGAATAGATGAGTCGCCTTTCGCCTTTCGCCTCACCAGAAGACAAGTCTGTAAAATCAATACAATCCAGCCACATGAGCAATGGCAGCTGCAACATGTTGTGGGTGGAGTTACTGCAGCTGGGCTCTCGGCACTGATGAGGTCATCAGATAAACATTTTAATAAACATTCGTTGGGCTCAAAAAACTCACATATAATTTAAATTAAAAAAATATATACACAAATGTTTTTCAAAATTCTTTGATTCTATGTTAAAGTCATATTATTAATATTTTTCTATTTCTAAATTAAATGGTTATATTTATAATATACAAAATTTCAAATAATAAGAAAACATTTTAAAAGTTTCCGGAAATTTCTATATCCAAAAGTATTTTTAAGCAGAAAGTAATGACAATTAATTTGATTTAAGTTGACATTTGTAAGTTAACCGAACGATTAAATAATAAAAGTGCAATAAAAAAAAAGTAAATTAACCTTTAATCAGTTTTCTCAAAAAATCAATAGAAATTTTCATTTAAAATTTAATTTTAATTTATATTTTCTTGGTAAGTCACTGATTGTAAGCAGGTTAGTAATGTAAATTTGTGAAGTTTCAAATTAATTAATTTTAAATAAAATAAATACCATGTTTAAATAGCAGCTGAAATGAATCAATCTAATCAAATTAAATTTTATTGTTCCTCAGATCTCAGATATCTGATTTAATAATATATTGATATGTACATATTAACATTAGGAGCATATTGAACTCTCTTCTGTGAACAAACTGACATCCTGCTTTGCAATGATTCAAATATTTGCCAATTGAAACAGCCTTCCATAGATAATGCCTATAGCAACCACTCACTCCTCAGACCAGACAACACTCCTTCCATCTATCATTCGTTATTAACTTGAAGTGCGTATTTAGCAGCAAGTGGCTTGTCAAAGGCAAAGATTTGTTCACACAGCTTTTGTGTATCACCTCTGGGTAAATTTAGTAAGTAGCTGCCAACCAATTGGAATGCAATGTAGTCTGTTGTCCATGACACCTAAGACTCTCCTCCACCAAAAGCGGAAGCAGCCGCAATATTCTTAAGCAGCTAAACCAAAAACAACAAATTCAAACAGAGAGCTGCACACCCAGAAACACTTCTCGGTCATATTCCTTGAAAGGAACTACTTAAGCACGTTAGCTTAACGGAAGTAAGCCCAGCTACGACCTACAGGTGAAAGGCAAAGATAATAGCATTGCTCTGCAGAAGTGATAAACAGACACCCTCCCCATCCTCCTACCCTTACGCCTACTCTTCGCCCAGCAGGCAAATAATAATGAAATATTTTGTTATCCCTTGCAGAATGTGAAGCATGGCAAAAGGCAACTGGCAGAAGGAGCCCCCAAACCAGATCCCTTCAAAAGATGTGTCAAGTATTTAAACAGCTTAAGTGCGCCTATTTCATTAGCGAATAATATTTAATCGCCATGGTTATCATTTTATTATACTTATATATGTTTGTATGTATATTGCTCTCACCAACTCGATTATAATTAGCAAAACTCCAATTATGATTTGGGTGTGGAAAAGGCTATCAGCAATCTGAAAACCAGATAATAAAATTAATTTAATAATAATAATAATAATATAAGGCAATCAATCTTTATTTATATCGATTCGCTTTTTGAGCTATATCTAATCGATTTGCCCCCATTTTAATTAGTTAATTATTTCGGAGTTTCTATGCACAAAATCAATCAACATTCCTGGTTCAGTTTATATAAATCACAAAAAAAAAAAATTTAATTTCATATATTATAATAGCAGTTATACAATTTGTAAATATTTTATAAATAATCCATTTTATTTAAATTGAATTTTATTCAAAAACTGAAGTTAAAAAAAACTGCACTTTTTTCATACGACAACAAAGTTCAATAATAAATAACAAAAAATCTGTCAAACTATAACTACCATTTTATTTAGAAATAAAAAAATTTTCAACATATTTTTATTTATTTTTAATTTGCATCAACTTATTAAAAGCGTTTCCCATAAATTTAGCTTAATGGATAAGTAGCCATTCAAAAAAAAAAAGCAATGATTTGAACAAAAAACCTTTGATACTGCAGTGGCATAAGCGCTCAGTTGATAATTTGCACTAGAGGCCATATCATATGGCCTCTCATTATAATAGTGAGAAAATCCCCCTTTGACGAACGACACTAGGGAAGATAGCTACAAGGGAATGTTGGCATAAAACATGCCAGATCGATAAGCATATTTTTAACTCCGCGCCGAACAGCAGGCTGTCCCTTTTTCACCAGAGTATTCAGTGCTCCTACCAATTGCGCACGACTGGCCCAACAAGCAACAGGTCGAGTCCACTAAATCGTGCCGTACGTCCAATGTTCCAATTTTGCAAGGAATTCTGCTGGGCAACCATATCCCCTAAGTTCACGCAGGTAGGCAATTGATCCAAACATTAATTTTGTATGTAATGCAATTAATTCGAATGGTTAATTAAATAATTTGTATGTTGAATATTCCCTTAATTTTCAGTGACGACTTAACTATCCAGGTAGCATCAGGTAACACATAGAAACAATTTATTGTCCCTTGAACTTTGATTTCAAATGAATTGAAACTGTGTAAATATGATTTTGATGTTGAATTACTGTGAAATCCTTTTTTTTAGTAGTAAAAACAACGCAATTGAACTTGATTGCCAATTCATTGCAGTCTGTTGAGAAATATATAAATATTTATTGTTATTTAAGTTTTAAACTTAAAACTAAACAGATGTAGGTTGTGAGAACATTATGCTTTTAGTGGCTGACTAAGCTAAGCATTACTTTGTGAATGGCGCTTTTTGCGTTTCTTGGCCGTTGGCTGCTCTGCATCAGGAATATCTGCAGTGGGTTTAGCTTTTACTGCACCATTCGTTTTACGTTTCAGAAGCTTTTTGTCCAGCTTCTGAGACTGCTTCATCTCTTCGTCGTCGTTGTCATCGTCGTCGTCGTCGCTCACCAGATGCACATAGTTGGGATGCTCGCTGTTTTCCATGAACTTGGGCAGGACGCCGGTCAGCACCGACTGTCGCACATCGTGCTCCTTCTGCTGCAGCGTTTGTGTGGTTGCCAGAAGTTTACTGCGTATCTGATAGAAATTGCCAGTAACGAGCTCTTTGGCCTTTGCCTCGGCGCATCTCTTATCCGCATGGCGCAGCTTCGTCTTCGTCTTCTTGTCCAAATCGATAAACTTCTTAAAGTCGCGCCCAAAGAACGGATGACGTAGGGGCGCTTTAAATTTTTGTGGTTCGCAAGATTTGGGACACTGATTGGTTTCCACATCCGCATTGGGCTGATGCATATTCAAACGCTTGCCAACCACCAATTGACCAGCCAGCGGCAGCAATCGCATCGCGTACTTGTTCTTGCCGTTGACGTAGCCAACGGATTGGGTTTGCGGCTGTGCGTAGTGTGTGGCACGCACCTGAATGTCGCCCACATAGCGGCGACCGGGTATTTTGATGCGCTTGTTGGTCAGCATGCTGCTCAGGTCGATGCTTTTGGGGCATTGCAGCAACCAGGCATCATGTGTGGCCGGATCAAATTGTTCCATCTGCTCGCCACATTCGCTGGCAAAACGATTCGTGCTGATTTCTCTGTATTCATTCTCCTCGAGAAATTCCTTTTTATACACTTTGTAGAGCTTGCGGGCCTTCTTTCTGTCATCTCCATTCGCATTAGGGTCGAATCTTAATTGTACGCGATTCACCTGCAAGATATTTACATGTTTTAGCACGTTTTAACTATTTTTTTTAATTTTACTCACGTCTCTTTTACAATCTCCGTCCATGTTCAAGCACTAAACAACTAAAACTGCACGTGGGCTATCGCGCACTGTGCTGTAAAACGTGCGCATTTTCTTATCGATAACTTTATTAATTCCCCGCGATATATTTTATTTAAAGCATTCTTTATAAATTAGCTATTCGAATTTAAATCACGTATTTATATTCATCGTGCGCCCAAACTTTCGTTGATTTTAGTACTTGGCTTACGAGTAATAGAATTTAAATTGGGTTAACCAGTGGCAACGGTTGACTCTTAGTCTTGCGTCAAAATCTCAAAAGCAGATACGGTCACACCGAGCACAGCTAACAGCTGTCTTAACTGTTTTGTTTACATTTTTTATGGAACGCAGTAGCCGATTAAGTACTTGTCAAAACAGTTTGATATCTAGTATTTAATTATATTACGTATTTGAGTTCAAAGGTTTTTAAGTGAGCTGATTTAAAACAAGCTTAAGTTAAACACATAGCTGCGATTGAACAACAACTGTCTTTCTCTCTGGAGTCAAATTAGTGTAAGTATGAACCAGACGAGACTTTTTTGTTTGTTGATATAGGTCCCAGTGAGATGCAAGAGCTGATTGTGCGATTTATCAGTTGCGTACTTGGAGTACTTGCATACTTGATAACGCCAAATAGTAATTTACTAATAAATACTAAACATATATTTATGTACATACATTCTTAATCGATGTTTATTATGAACTTAACTTTGCTGGTTTTTTTGTTATTATTTAAATCAGATGTGTAGATAAGATTTAAAGTCCAAATCATGGACTTCTGGCCTTCTGGCCTTCTGGCCTTGGTGTTGGAATTGATTGGAAGTTTAATGAGCCTAACTAACAAACGTTTTGTGCATTCACAGATAATGGGTGCACAAAGCAAGTTGCTCGATCCGCTGTGCATTTCGTGCCAGGAGTTTCAGCATCCCTGGACGGATAAATGTGTAAATGCCACGGCGGGCTTATTGCTATCGGCCACGCCCTACTGCCTTCGTGTCTACACCATTGTCTATGCCTTCTCGCTGCTGATGCGACATCGTGTGCCAACGCTGGAGGATCTGCGACGCACTCTGCTGGGCATTCTTCAGTCGACTGCATTTCTGGTGACGAATGCATACACCTTCATCCTGTACAATTGCCTGTTGCGCAATCTATTGGGACGCTACTACTTCGGCACCGTTGCGTTTGTGCCCAGCTTTCTGTCGTCTCTCACGGCCATTTTGGTCGAGCGGCCGGCTCGTCGTCCACTGCTGACACTCTATGTGGCCAATGTGGCCACTGAAGCACTCTGGAATATGGCCGAGGTACGGAACTGGGTGCATCCCATTCCACATGGACAAACATTGATATTTGCGTGCAGCATGTCCGCATTGCTGTATCTGTATCGTTTGAGCGCCACCGATGACTCGATCTTCAACATCTTGCGCATTTTTGTGGGCAAGGATGAGGCTGGTCCGATTGTCAAGATTGAGCACATGGTACCCGGTGAGCAGCCAGCTCCTTCGCGACTACGACCCACAGTCAATTTTACCACCGCCGCCGATTGGGTGCGCATATACAGCAATCTAATCCGCGGTAGAAATGACAGCTGCCAGCACAAATCCAGCTGTGTCAGTAACGCCATTTTTGGTGGCTTGCGTCCCTTTGCCGGCGGCGTCGCTCTGCAAGTGGCTCTCAAACTGGTGATGAATGTGAAGAGCGTGTTTCAAGGCAAGATGCTGTGGCGCAAGCAAATCTTCAATAGAAGCACCCTGCAACTGGGCGTTTTCATGGGCAGTTTCTCATTTCTATTTAAGGTGAGTCGATAATACAAAAATAGTGAATTCAAAAAAAAAAACGTATTACATTTTCGATTAAGTTGATTGGTTTTTTTGCAGTGATAGCTTTCGCTTTTACTCATTTACTTATAATTCTCAATTGAGAAGGTCTGCAAAGATTAATGACTTCAGTACAAATTAGAACGAATCAATCAATATACTTTAAGTGTTTAAAATCCATTATACATATTCATTAACAATTCGCACTTTCAATTATATCGCAAACGGCGGAAATCGATCAATTTTTTTAATTTAATTTTAATTTTTTAATATCAATTGCAGTCCATGTCCTGTCTGCTGCGACACTGTTTCGATCGGGATGAGGCTCTCTTTGCCATACCCGCAGGTCTGGTGGCCTCACTCGCCTTTACTCAGTACCCCGACAATACAGTCGCCTTGTATGTCATGTGGAAGGCTATACAAGTAAGTATTGATTGTATATAAAAGAATTACTCACTATTACTCACGTCTTTAACAGATACTGTGTGGCATTGCTCAGGAGCGCGGTATTCTGCCACGCATACCCAACTTCATGATGTATATGTATGCATTTTTTACAGCGGTGCTCTTCCATGTGGGCATTTTGGAGGCGCAGTCGCTGCGACCCAATTACTACAAATTCCTGCAGGCCATATCCGGCGAGAGGCAAGCATTGACTATATAACATATATATACACTTATATAACAATTGATATGCCAAATGCGATAACATTTTATTTTTTTCTTTTAACAGACTCAACAAGTTCAATTTGAGCGCCTTCGATGTCTTCGGCTTGAATACACAGCAGCAGACGAATGAAATGCTCAAAAGCCTGAAGATCGTCGATAAGCTGTCGCTGCCAGCATTTTCATTTGCCTCCTGAGCGGTCACACGATTGAAGTCGAACTGAAACGTGCCAGCAAATAATAAGTCTCAGCACTAAAAGTGCGCAAATATTCCGCGTTCGTTACGCTCCTCACCATCATCAACCGAATTCTATTTAATATATAGGTACTGTGTATATATATATATATATGAATAACTATGTATATTTAGGTTATATGGGTGGTTATGATAAATAATTGACTTTTTTCTACCAGTTTCATAATAAAACAAATATCAACAACAACACTTAACGACTCTTCAACCCGTTCGTTCAAGAGCGCAGCTAAGAGTCGGAATAGTTGATAAACTGAAAGTGCTTCATGATAAACACCGCAAGCTCTCTTGCTTAACGACATTTGCGTGTTATCGTAAGCGACAAATGGAGTTCTCCGAAACAAATATTGTTCAATAGTTGTCCGCTCAATGTCAACAGGCAGTCGAATTTGAAGCGTTCAACCGAATAGATTACACTATTTGTACAACATATTCGTTGCGCACTGCAGAGGTTAAGGTGCCACTGACGCGTGCAAATTGTTCTAGGGAAATTAATGTTTTTGAACCCACAAACTAAACTACATCCAATCGGAAAACAGGCGAACTTTTGCACTTTGGTCGCGGAATTTATGGGTGCACTTACATATATACGAATTTCATCAATAATCTTATCATCTGCATAGTGCGGTAATCTTAATATTTACGCTTAATCCATAATCGATACATTTAATCTAAAGCATAAAATGGCCGTGCAGAGCAAACTAATTGAAACGGCCATCAACTGCACCTGTCATGAGTATGTGCATCCATGGACATCGAGTTGTTTCGCCGGCGCAGGCGGCATTCTACTTACTGCCTTTCCTGCGTCTATGCGCACCTACACAATAGTTTATCTGGTAAGTACTGATAACCGGATTCAATATAAGACTATTGCTATTTCAATTTGAGATAAACTAAAAACAAAAAGGCTTTTGTGCAAAACTATATTGAACAGCTGGGTTCAGGGTACATCGTAGTGGAGATCACTCGACTACAGCATTCTAACTTGTTGCCATGTAAATCGTTGCAAGACTTTTCATAGTTTTTTTTTTGTATATAAATCAATTGTTGCGTGACATGACACTTTTTCCATCATTACTGTCTCAGTTTTGATCAATTTAGTTTTGTATCAATGATTTATTAAGAGTTACAATTGCAGCTGGCTCTCTTTGCTCTCTTTTGATTTTCTTGTAAATTTAATTTAAGCAGAGATAAATCTTTAAGAGAATACTCTAAAGTGATGCCAAAAAGTAAGGAATTTTCTCATGCTGAATTAGAATACCTTTAATAATCATACCATGAACACATTAAAAATGGGTAAAAAGGGTATAATGGTTTTGTGCAAATGTATGTAACAGACAGAAGGTATCATCTCAGTAAATATATTCTTGATCAGGATCGACTGCAGAGTCGATATAGCCATGTCCATCTGTCTGTATGAACAGGCGGATCTCAGAGATTATAAGAGCTAGAGACTTCAAATTTGATTTCAAGAGCAGTTGGCTCAAGACATTGTTTTGTACCGCGAACCACATGAGCAACACCAATTATTTTCTTGTGGGTTGCCACTTTTGCATATAGTCTGTTCAATTCTAAAAGCTGAAATGCTCCCAAATTGTTAAAAAAAAAAAAATGCTTTAAACTGTATAATAAATAATTTATTGTTTTAAAGCTAGCGCTGGTGATGAAAATGCGCATTCCCAGATTGCTGGACATACAGCACACGATAACTGGCATTTTAAGGTCGACGGCCTTCCTCTCGACGAACGCCTACATGTTCAACTTGATGGTCTGCCTTCTTCGTCGCTGCCTTGGTCGCTTCTATGCCAGCACAGTGGCCTTCATACCGACATTCATTGGCAGCTATGCCGCGTTGTGCATTGAGCGACCGGAGCGTCGCACACCACTGGCGCTGTATGTGGCAAATGTGGGCGTAGAGGCATTATGGAACATGTTGGAGGCACGTGGTCTGGTGCGCTCAATACCCAATGGACACGTTTTCATATTGGGCTGCAGCCTAACAGCTCTGCTCTATATGTACCGCCTGGGTGTGCATAAGTCAAAGGTCAAGGACGCCACCTTTAAGGGTCTGAGTATACTCATTGGCAAGCAGGAGGAGGGTGCAATTAAAGCACCGCAAGTAATAACTCAACAAAACTCCAGGCAGCCGTTCGACTTCCGCAGCATCTCTGCCTACATTCAGCTCTACGATCGTTTGCGCAAGGCCAAACATCCAAGTTGTCCACATCGCGAGGGTTGCGGCAGTTACGCCCTGTTGGGCGGCCTAAAACCCTTGCTGGGCGGCATTGGGTTGCAAGTGGGCCTAAAGCTGCTGCTCAACATACCCAACATAATCAAAATGAAGATGGACTGGCGTAAGCAGATATTTAACAAAGGATCCCTGAACCTGGGACTGGCCCTGGGCACATTCTCACTGGTCTATAAGGTAATTCTTATTGGACTATCATAAAATATATCTCTAAAGCAGTTAATTTAATCAAAGTTAAGTTTGCTCGAATATATTTAAAATATGGAAATAAAAAAAAAGTCGACAAATATTACAAAATCCTTTATAAAAGAAATGTATTATTCGAAAATTGTTCCGAGATTGTAATTGATAATTCATGACAAATTTCTGATTTTAGTCAGTTTCTTGTTTTCTGCGCAATGCTTGTGGGCATGATAGCGCCACCTTTGCAATACCCGCCGGACTGCTGGGCTCCATTGGCCTGCTGCATTTCCCCAACACAACGATATCGCTGTATATTATGTGGAAGGCGATGCAAATGCTCTACGTTTGGGGCATTAAGGAGGATGTTTTACCCGAAATACCGCACTTTAATATGATACTATATAGTGCGTTCACAGCTGTACTCTTCCACTGCGCCATCATGGAGGCAACAACAATACGTAGCAGCTACTACAGATTCCTAATGGATATCTCGGGCAGGAGGTAAGACTTCAAAAATAAAATTCCTTCTTCCGACTGACTGAGATAAATCGTGACTCAAAAAAATTTAAATTGTCGTCCGATCAAATTTATTTTTAAATATTTATGCAAGATATCATATGTGAAAATACTTTGGAGGCATGTTAAATTTCCAACAAATATATATTAAACTGAGCCCCCAACAATATTATTGAAATGAGCAATCTTTGCCAGTCGATATCTAAAAATAAATCTTATGTTTCGCTCGCAGAGTGTGTCTCTTCCGCGTGGAAAACTTCGAAGGCTTCGGAATGAACAGCAAGGCGCAAGTAAGAGAAGTCGTGAAGAAGCTCAAAATAGACGTATCGTCACCCATATTTCCATTAACCGTCTAAAGCCTGCTTGAATTATACGAATTTAGTTGGGAGCATTCACTGAAATGGTAGCTGGATAGTGCTAAGTAAATAAATACTAATATATGTATATCTGATATAATTTTTATAATAAAATGTAACAAAATGTTTGAAATGAAATGCACAAATTGGCCATAAACTGTGCCGGAACATTCATCACATTGTTAAACGACAACAGTCCTCATCTTCATTCCCATTCCCATTCTGAGTAGCTTGCTAGGCCTACTCAATTATTTACATTTATATGTCATAGAAATTTATTGCCAGCCATAACTCAGCCGGCTAGCCGAAAGTGCAGCGTTTAAAACTTACTAAAAATAAATATAAAGCGCAAAATGAAAACGAAAATGTAAATGTAAATAAAATAAAAGGAATTTAACGCAACGAACGAACGTCCTTGGCCCATGATTATCTTGGCTGGATGCGTGACGGAGCTTAACAAATGAATTATTGGCCGAGCCAACATTTAATGTCGTTCATTTGAATAGGTCTGGCACAACAAATACAATTGAGACAACTCCCAAGATGACGACCTTGTTGTTCTCAAATTGAGCTGCAAGTAATGAAAATGCAAATTGCTTGCCGCCGTTTCCAGCAATTTGCGAGCTGCCCAAAACTGAAGCATACTTCTCAGAGCCAGCAGTTGCAAGCTCTTAGCATTTATGATATTTATATGCATGCCACTTCGCTGGCGACCAGGCGCAACATGGAGCCAAGTCAACGGCATGGAAAACTCAAATGAACCAAGCGACAAATCTCATTAATCACAGCGAACATTTCATTCTGAAAATCTTTTCAACTTGTGTGTATGTGTGTGTGTTTGTGGCTGTGGGTGTGGGTGTGTCTGTGTGTGTATGTGTGTGTGTATCTGGAATTATCAGCTTAGCAGTTGCAGTTGTTGTTGCTGTCTATTTTGTTGTTGTCGTTCGCGTTGGCGACTAGCACAAAAAAAAAAAAAGAAGAAAAATGCATATAAATTGAATATTATAAATTGTCCCAAGTCCAACTTCTGTTGCTCATGCCACTTACTTAGTCCGTTGCCTTGGCTTGTTGCAAAGTCGTAACTTCATTTAAGTCAATCACAATTGCCGTCTTCGTGCCAGCCCCTCTCCTCTCGTTGCTCTCGACTTAAATTGTAAACAAGAAAATTATGCAAATAAATTGACTCGCCCTAGTTCGACTTGTGCATGCAACATGCAGCATGCAGCAGGCAACGCTTCAGGGTGGCATCACACCCGAAGGTTGTTCAATAGAGTAAACAATTAAAATAAAACTAGTAATACTTCTACTAAGGTATTTGTCAGCCTGCAAACAGACAACTTTGACAACTTTAGAATTAGGATGAGTCGTTGGGTAATATTGTCCTTATGAGTATAAAATTCATGACATTATTCTGATTGTTTTGTGATAACTTTTGCTTGAGTTTCAAACTGCACAACTAACTGGACGAACGCTGTGAATCCCCCCCTGAAGACTCATCCCAACAGGACTAAGCATTTATTGAAGTAGAAAAAATATAAAAACTTGACCTGGAACCAGCGAACCATATTTTAATTTTACATTATTAAAATTGCACAATTATTTTAAATAGTAAAATAAATGTACTTAAAATACTTGAAATTTTACTAACATTTTTTGTGTCTATTTTAATATCCAAATACACATTTTACAGCTGTTGCTTTTATAGTTTCCAAGTTAGACACATTTATTTTAACAGATAAATCTCTCGGCTGCGAGAGAGGAATGCTTACTTTGGGCAACTCGCCTTTAGACAGTAAATATCAAACTTAAATTATACGTTTAATAACAATCTAAAATGAACTTTCATGCAAATGAAGTTGCTGGTGTCCAACAAAAATGTACAAAAAAAAGGGACTAAATAACTGACAGCAACTAGTTGTGCTGATGCACCTACATGTGTGTGTGTGTGTGTGTGTGTAGGTCCTGCTGTTGTTTGTTTTTGTGAACTTTGCTGTTGCAGTAAATTGCATTTGATATTTTTACGAAGACAGCCGAAATGACAAGGTATGTCAACGCAAGATAAGCACTAAGTGAAACCAAGGCGAAAGCAACTGATGATAACTGGTTGGAGTGCGGTGGCTAGGGAGAGGGGCAGACGGCAATGGGGAAGAGTGTCCTTGTGCAAAACTACAAAATAAATGACATTTTCCATTTTATCAACCAAAAGCTCGTCGTTGAGAATGTTTAATTAAAATTTCTTCGAAACTCTTTTTCAACCATTATAATTTTGTCATGTGATATGAAAATTCAAATGTAAAAGAATAGAAAAACATCAGACCAAAAGTGAATTAAATTTATGTTGGCTTAAAATCAACAACAAATTTAATCTCGTAGACGATAAGAGTATAAAGTATTTTCTGTTAAAATGGTAGATATAAATTGCAAATTTCCGGCTAGACTTCCCAGTGCGAAGCACGTGCCACTTATCAAGCTATCAGTTATGGCAAAGAAATAGATTGTAATTTGTGCTGCATATAAGTGATATAAATCTTTTTAACAAAAATAGGTAGCTAGCTAAAATACTTTCTATGGCTATAATTCAATAAATTCGAATTGCAGCAGCTTATCAACATTGATAACAGAGTGAAACTTTGAACGATTAGCCGCAGTAGCAAGAGCAACATGTATACACACATTTGGCTCATTGAGCTAGCAACATTCGCAAAAAACGCTCAAAGCTTATTCAAACACGCTCGAACTTGGTGTCAGCCCATTGCCAGAGTGTTCTTGGGCCAACATTTTTCATGTGGTTCGGTCAATTCCCGATGCTCGTGTTCGTGCCGGGACTCGCGTGCATTCGTAACTGCAGCAAGGCGTGCACTACGCGGTACGCGTCCTGTGGAACCATCTTGACTCTAACTGGGTTAGTGGTACAAGTTCAGTACGCTCTTTGGCGCAGCGCATGTGTTTCACTTCCGTTGTGACACGTGTGGAACTGAAACAGAATAAAACACCGATGTCATCCACTAGACGCCGAGAGTGGCCTATGAAACACGAAAGGGAACACAACGTGCTTCCCAGTATCATCAATATAGCAACACACTACAGCTTGAGGTTGTCGTAACTGCAACTAACGCACACCATAACGCACTCCCATATTGGACTTCAAAGATACATATTATAGCAATTATTTCAGCCAGCTTCGTAAATCGAAAATGCATTTTCTACTGAATGTCGCGCATTAATGTTTCTTTGATACTGTTACAGTTTTTATTTATTTATTCCTAACTTTATGTTTAGTATAAAAAATATACAAATTTATTTTTTTTTCCTTTACAAAACATAAAGTTGTATTTACATATTGTATATCAATTTCTATATGACTTAAAAAAAAAAACTATTGAATATTTTCATATTATAAGGTAATGTGAGGGATGTCTAAATAAATATTTATCATTATTAGTAAATTAAAAAATTAAAAATATATTTATATGAATAACTATTACATTATTTACAAAGACATATTATTAGTTTTTGAAAATATTTCGTTTTATTAACAAAAATGTTGATATTTATTGTTTGGTGACCTCGTTTTGTAATTCAAATATGGTTTTTGTTGGTTCCATGTCAAATATATATATATATTTTTTATATAATTTTAAACGTCAACTAAGTAAATAAATAAACAAATGTGTTTAGCTCACAAGACTAAGCCGTCAATTATTTGACACTCTTTCTAAACAACTGCTATTTTCACCACCTGAAAATCTTATATAACTCATAGCTCAGTTAGCACCTGCATGAGCCTAATTGGCGCTACAAGGTTTACCAATTTGTAAACGATGCTATCCACATCTCTCTGCTCCCATCTGGATCATTTACTGCCGTGGTTTCCATCAGTTCGGTTCGCTTCGCATCGGTTCGGTTTGGTTCAGTTGCCTTTGTCTTTGCTATTTGGCATTGTCGTCGCATTTGGAAATACGTCTGTTTGTTTTCCTGCAGCATCCTCCATCCTCTGGCAGTGCAAGTTATAAACCCTGCCCCAATGCCCAGAATGCATCAATGCACCACCTTCACCCATCGCGTTGACAGTGCCCAGTTATTGGCAATGTTGGCGGCTGTTAAACGTTCGTCGTCTTTGTTCGCTACTTTGCCGTGTGCTTAGCCCGTCTTGCTCCACCTTGCCCCTCATGTCCCACACCCAGCCAGCTCTGGTTGGTGGCAAGAGCAGTTCTTTGTTATGCTTGCCGCTCGACAATTGCGCCGCTGATTGCCCTCATTTCAGACTTGAAATAATATTAAAAACTTTTACTCAACTCGATGTGGCGTCTCTCTGTCTATCCGTCTGCCGTTCAGCCGAACCGGATTTTATGTTCTCTCTCTTGCTTGCTTTTGTCTACCAGCAGCAGGAGCAATAGCAGCAAGTCCTTTGCCTTTGCCTTCGCGCTGCCGGCTGTCAGTTCTTTCCTTTGTCTGCGCCCCTCCCGTTCACACTGCCTTCTGCTGCGCCTAAATGTATGCTTTAACCGCACTTTGTCGACTGCTGATGCAGCTGGTGCAACTGCTGCAACTGCAACTGATACTGCTATTGCTACTGCTACTGCTACAGCAGCTTTACCCGTATCTGAGCGCTTTGATTCTCATTTGTGTCTGCTTTTATTTACCACATAAATCACGTGCTGTGCCACTGGCCGAAAGCCATCGCAAAGACATTTCTATCCATCCATCTACTTAACCTCATCGCACTGCTCGCAGCACTTCCTTTGCTTTACCTTATCTGCCAGCCAAGTTGCTCAGTATTTCGTCCTACACACTCGCACCTCTTATATCCTTCTCACATTCTTCTTCTTCGTCTTCTTATTTTTCTTGTACACACAATAACAACACCACTTTTTAACCGTTAGTTGCTATTTTTACGATTGCCCATTTTCTTTTTCATTTCATAGAATTTTTATTGTCTACGAAACGTGCTCTGCCCTCCTTCTTATCTTGCTCTCTCTCTCTCTCTCTCTATTTTTTTATATACCCTAGCCTATGAGTTGATACCAATTGAATATAAAAATATTAAGTCTCATAGCATTTTCAAAAAAAGACACATCCTTATTAAACTAACCAAAAATGTGTTAAATGGTGTTAAGCATTCAAATTCATCAAAAATTGAGCAATTTAAGTTTTTAATAATAGCCAAAGGCAAGAGTATTGTATGTCTGGCAACTCAAATCTGAAAACATTCTCGTTTTCTACTTTTATTTGTTTGTATTTCTTTTTTATCCTTCGTTCTCTTTTTTGATGCCATAGCACACGTATCCGCTTTGGCGATTTTTCAGCAATTGCAGTTGTTATTTTTTTTGCAACAATTCCTGTTGCTGTTGTTGCTGGTGTTGTTTGGCTTAGCTCGTTGATAGTGTTGCTGTGTAGGTGTCTGCGTTTTTTTTCTTTTGTTGGGGTAATTGATGATTTACAACTTATTTACGCTTCGATTGTGCAATAATTGAAAATTGCTCCAAATTCATTTGGGCATTCCTTAATACCTTGTCGCTGTTGGCAACTGGACTCGCGTTCATCTCACAGGTCAACGACGGCATCTATCGATTTGGTCATTTTTGCTTTGTGGATGTTGGCAGCTTCTTGAAGAAGCTAGCATATAAGTTAAAATAATAATGGGCCTTAGCAATTGCATTAAGTGCGCTTAAGCACATGGCTGTTGCTTGCCTTCGCTCGATATGCAACACCAATGGGGTATGCCAAATGAAATGGTTAACGGATTAAGCAGCAGCCAAAGCCGCAGCAGCAGCAGCAGCTGAGGGCGAAAAAGCAGTTGAAATCTTTGGCAAGCAGACAAAGCGAAACGTTGATCCTTAGTGGAAAGGCAATGGTAAAGCTGCGGCTGCCCAACTTGGCATTGAGCCACACTAAATTGAAATAGATCCAGGCAGCGTGGCCAAATTGTTGGAGCTCCACTCTTCTTTAACTTCAATACGAAATAAATAAGGCAGCTGCAACAAATTTTTAATGGCCAGCAAATTTAATGGCTTCCAACTTGACTTCAAAAGCAGTTGCAGTTGCAGTTACAGCAGCACCAGCATAAGCAGCTGGGCCAACAATTTTTGTGGTAAGCATATGGCTAAGCAGCTGGTAACTTGGTTCAACTGGACTTACACTTAGTGCCAACTTTCGCATTTTGGCAATTGGCTATTTTCGTTCGATCAGCTTTAAAATGAAATTGTAAAGATCTGGAAGAAACGACCAATACATTTTGTAGAAAATTCACCCGATGTTGCCAAAATATGAAAAATGTGGAAAAACTAGTAAAATTCCTGTTACAATCACAAGAAATTCCAAATTGAGCAATACTCCTTGTCCTCGAAAAAAAAAATAATTTTTAATTTATGTAACAGTTATCTTTAAGTTAAAGTTTTCTTAAATTATCGTCCGAAAAATGATTACTGTAATCGAAATAACTTCTCCTTCCCCTTCTTGCGTGTACATTAATTGCACGTTTACAAGTTTTGTTTCTTTTGGCTTGTTCATTTTCCGCATACGGCTGCCAATTATTAAAGTCATTAGAAGGACCTGCACCTGGCAGCTGTGGGGCCATAAATTGCTGCCTGTAAACATATGGCAGGTAGCAGCACCAGCGACAAATGACAGCCCCACAGCAAAATGTAGCCTAATTTTTTTGTTTGGATTTTTGGTTTTTTTTTTTGGTTTTGGTCAAGCGCTCACGCAGCGGCAACATCGACATTGACAAAGTTGCAGTCAACGCTAAGTGAGCTACATAAATTTGCTGGCCAGCGCTGCTGCTAATTCGCCAGTGGGCGTGGCCATAAATAAAAAGAAGAAAGAAACTGCAAGCACACAAATTATGCCTAGAAGCTGGCGGCAACAAATGCGATGCTGCATTAGCAGGCCACACAACACGCATGCCGGACACTGCAACAGAGCCCTGGGCTAGCTGTACAAATGGCCATCCACTGGCTATTAGATTACGGAGCACCCATTTAACAAGCTTCTAGCCCTTAACCCTGCCATCGCTCGCATCCCTTCACGCTCCATGCATGCCAGATCAGCTGCAACTCGCAAGAGCTGCTGCCATTTGGCAAAACCCTTTTCTCATTCGCGCTGTCATCGTCCAATGATATGTGTGCATGTGTGTGTGTGTGTGTGTGTGCCTCGCTGATTATTTTGTCGGCCAGCAAAATGATCCCAGTTTTTGGGATGACTGTTAAAGAGCAGATCCAGTTGAATGCTTTAAGTGGTACTCCAAAATATTCATATGAATAGTAGTCCTGTATGGCGTATACGTAATATATGCTACTCAAAGAATATTCTAATTTGATTATGAAAGGTGAGATCAATCAGATTACAGAATTTTAATTAATATTAAAATAACTAACAATTAGTATGTTGTTTTATTATTGACAAATATAGTTGATTGTTATTTTATAAATCAATTAATTAATCAAAATTTGTTGATTATAAAAAAAATATTTATTGAGGTATTCAGTTAATTCTAATGTAAAATAAGTCCCGCATTGACTTTGATACTGTTTCTTTGGTATTCAATTATTATTATTTTCGGCTAAAATTAAATTTAATTAAGAATGTGAAATAAATCTTAAATCTTCTATCAGATTGGTCAGAAAGAGTATAAAACGAAGCAAACTATTCTTGTTCTTGTTCTGTATAGTTCTAACTAGATGGTTGGGCAACTTGTCCCGCAAAAAGCCAACTCAATTGTTTAGCGTAATTAAATTTACGGCTTTCATTTTAAGTCAAGTGCCACAGGAAGGAAGGCCACCAGACGCTTTTTACGCCCCAAAGGGGTTAAGTGCAGCGACAAACGTTGCCCATCAAGGCTTCCTCTTGCGCCTTCGACGGTTGTCGCTGCCAGGTCGGAGATGCTGGACAAGAAGACATCCTGCAGCTAAACTTCAATTAGAATAGACAACTGTTTCTGTCTGACGTTTATTATTTATTATTATTTATTTATTATGCTAAGTAATTTCATTAGTTAGTTTCCTAACAAGCTTACGATTTGAGACTCCAAATGGAAACATGGCAATCACGCTGTGGATTGAATATTGACTTTTGTTAACTTTATTTATTTAATTTTCTTGATATTATTTTGAGGAATCTAAAATAAAATTACAACTGAACAGTTTTGAACTTAAATATAGACCATTTAAGTGTATTTAAAATGCGGTTATTAGTTGAATCTAACTGAACCAAAAATAAATGGATTACATGGAGCATCCCCTTATTGGTTAACACGAATTTGTTGTTGTAATATTATCATTATGCCCAATTATAGCTTCATTAAGGATTCAATTAAAATTTCATGCAAATAATTTGAAATTTAAACTGTTCAACAATAAACAGTTGTTTTTCTGGAATGCTTATGCTCCACCAGCCTAGATGAAATGAGATTAAGTTAAGTGCTTCTTGTCTTGCCAATTGAGATTCATGTTTACCTCTCAGTATTGAAATCAAATTGATTTTAAAAGGTAAATTAGATATCTTCTGGTATTTCGGACTTAGAGAAACACATTTAGAGCTAAAGCTTGCAAAATGCATAGTCAGCAGCCAGCACTTTTTCACAGCTTAACCATACATATATAAAATACCTTGTCCCTCAATTATGTTGATATAGGGTATTTTAAAAAAATAGACAGCAAAAACAATTTGAAAAGCAGTGCAAAATTCAAATTGTTGCACACTTGGACAAACATTTGAACTGCACTTATCACTTAAACGAGGCATCATCATGAGGCACAACTAACGAACGTAGCTAAATGCTAAAGACAAGTCGCTGCCATGTTGCCACTTGATGTAGTTCGTCGATTTGCCTTGGACCGATTGTTAAACGCAAGGCATACATACATATATATACATATATAAAGAGAGAGGGAGAAAAGGGCAGTTGAACAGTTTCCCTCATACCCACTCAATTTCAGAGCACTTAAAGCGGAAACGGAAGCGGTGAGCACTCATTGTCAGGCTCAGGCGCAACTTTGTTTGCCCAGCGCCATTTCCCCATTTACCATTTCCCCGTTTAGCACTTGCCATCTATCCGCTTCTCTATTTGTTTCTTTTCGTCTTCCTCAGTCGTTTGGCTACATTCTTTCCCTTTTTTTTGTTTTCTTCTTCACTTTTTTTTTTTTTCATTTTAGCCATCGGTTAAATACTCTGGGCTCGAGCGTGTTAAAGTACATTTGATTTGATTTGTTGTTGACGTCGTCGTCGTCGTCGTCGTTGTCGTTGCGTCTGTTGTTGCTGTTGCTGTTGCCGTTGCTGCTGGTTAATGGACAGTCAGACGAGCAGCAGTTGTTGGTGTGACACTAATCGCTCAGTTAGTTGACGGCCCCAATCGAGCAAAATCCAGCACTCACCCCCCCGCAGCACTCTATAAATGGAATTGTCCATCAACAGACATTCGAGTGCCATAGCATTTTTAATGCAATTTGTCTGATTTGTTGTTGACATATCTCTTGTTGTTGCTGTTGCTGTTGTTGTTGTCGGGCTGTTTGTTGTCGTGATTTGTTACTGATTTTGTCATTTAGTGATTTTCTTTTTTTTTTGTGGCTGTCCCTACTTCCCACACATTGCAGCCAAATTGCTGCTATAGTGCAATCATTACTAATTGTCATCAAAATTAAGTGGATTTTCGCGTTTTAATTGAAATCGTTGCGTTAAGTAAGTCAACGGATCTAATCGCCTGTGTTTGTTTTAAAGTCAAATTACGAGCAAGTAAGTGGCTAAGCACAGCAAGTGCAATTCAGTTGGTCGTCAAGTCTCCCCGACATTTCCACAGACTAGCAGACGGGTCGACAACAATCAATGTTCTCTAATTGCTTCCGAAAAGATTGACTGACCAATCTGCTGGGACAACCTGCAGTGAGCACTTATCTAAAGCCAAGTCTAGAGTTGACAACGTGGTGAAATTTCAAAAAGTCCACATTCGTGCTGTATGTAGAAGAATGAGTAGCTGCTTAACAAAATGAATAATGTTCAATTAAAACAAGTTGTTAAAAAACAATATATATTGAAATTTATGGGCAACGTGCATTTTAAAATTTCCTTTCTATTTTTGTAAGTATATTAAGCATTAGCAAGACTACTAAATAAAGTTCTAAAAATGTGTTAAATTTTAAATTTAACTTTGTATACCTTGGGAGAAATTATTTAGGTAACTTAAACACTTTGTTAATTTTAAGGAATGAGACCTACATTTTAAATTATGATTACTGAAATATATGAACAAAAATAAAAGTTTCAAGAAATAATTGTTGACCCATGGTTTTTCTACTACCATCTTATTTTTCGCTAGACCTAAAACAAAAATTGAACTCAGAAATATATTTTAGTCTGCCAATGATTTTATTAAAATTTCCAAATGAACTTAAATCTTTCTTGGTCGTGTGGTCTCGTGTCGCAAATATACGAAACGTGTCCATCTCTATGCGAGACGTAAATGTGCAGCAAATGATGGCAATGGCATTGCTAGAAACAAGTGCAACAACAACAACTACAGCTGCATCCAAACAGACTCCAGCTGCATTGCAGTGGTGCGACATTCAGCCTTGTCGTCGTCTCAGTGATGTCCTGTACCAGCATCCGGACCATGCTCAAGTATGTGTATGTGTGTGCGTATGTGCGTGTGTGCTTGGGTGTGTATGTGCGTCTGGCATATACAATTACATGACCTAGCTGACCAACTGGCCAGTTAACCAGCGGTCCAACGGACCATTGGACCAACGTGGCCAGGCAGCCAGGCGGCCAGGCAGCAGCCAGCAATCAAGTCTGATGAGCGAGCTGCTGTGGTCGGAGCCCTCTCAGTAATTTTCAGCACTGAAGGTACGATTGTGGCATTATAACATGATGAGCCTCATTCAGTAGCAAATCTGTGCGGCTATTAAGTGACTGCTGAAGTGCAACGGCAGGCAATAAAAGGGACTTTGAAGCAACTTCTGTGTCGTAAACCCAAAACTCGATTGTTCTAATCAAAATGAAAAGAACTAGTAAATTGTTGACAGGATGCGTTTGCGGATGCGCATTTAATTTGTGCCATATTCAATGTAAACCACACAATGCAAGGAAAGTGTTTAATTTTCCTAACTTATAGATACAGTGTGGGTCCCATGCAACATCCTGTAGAAAGTTTGCAGACGAATTAAAGCTTTAAAGAAAAGAAGCATTCGTGTTCATCTTTAAACAAGAAAACAAAAATTTATTTCATGAAAACGGAAAAATTAACTTGTTTTATATGAGTAATTTAACATAAGAAAATAAATAACTCAGATTCAGAACAAAAACTGACTGCATTTAGGCATTATTATATTTATAATTTGAGATTTTCTCTGTATGCTCTTCCACAAATAATTCCAGAAATAATTTTAATTTTAAATTCTGAAAAATATCTACAGCAATAACTACACTTTCAAAATTAGCTACTTGTGAATGTTACATAAATGCATATATAGAGTGCATTTAAGCTGAGTTTATGAAAACAAAGTTTTATGTCCTTGCTCTAAATCCTTGCTGAAGGCCACCCAAGTGAGAAGTCCTCGGTGTTAAGCGGATAAACTGAAATTATTTAATTGTGCCCCAGACTGGTGCACAATGCCATATAAGCCAGCTGATTTACTTGCTATGTGTCAGGATGTAGCAGTTAATAATTGTGTAACTTTCCATGGGTAAACTTATGACTTCATCATATATATTGACTGGGGCATCGAGTTATTGGCACACCATGTGCTCTAGGCCGGCGCCCAGCGCGAATTCTTCTATAAGCGTCGACACCAAATCAAGGATAGTATCGGCACATCGTATATGCTACAGGTTGGGGGACTCTCAAGTGCGGCTGCTGCTGCTGTTAGCAATTATGGCAATTCAAAGTCACGTCTTATGGCAACAGATTTTCGAAATGATTTCATAAGTGCTGCAAACACAACTTTCCACAGAGGCCAATGCCAGCGAACTTTGCGTGGCTTGGGTAGGGCTTTGGTTTTCATTTATTCTACAATTTTATACATAGACTTTCGCAGCTTAAAGTCTTTAAGCACTTGTTGCTGACACACAATTTTCAGCATTTTGAATTGCATTACAAATAAATTAAGTATACGCCGCATATAACATAAATATATTTACACGCTGCTATCGGAAGACATTCATAACAACAGCTGGTGGTGCGTGCCATTAATCACAACTATACAACATTTGGAGGCAGTATTTGGAGGAACCAAATCGATGACTATAATAGACAAAATGCCCATTTAAATGGCATTCAATGAGCTTGACAGCCAAGCCAGGTAAACAAGCTCAGATTGAAAGGCAACACAGATAACGATGACTTCCAGGTCGGACAGACGGACGAGTGTTTATCCTTGCCGCTGCAATGCCAATAAATAAAATGCCGTCGAGTGCCTGGCGACGCACAGTGGAACCAAGAACCAAATTTAAACGACTTAATATAATATTATACATGTTAAAAATTAACTTAATAATTAAATAATATTTATTTTTTAATTTCTTTTCAATTTTGAAACTTATTATTATTAGTTTTATTTTGATTACCAGTGTCGAATTAATTTCTTTTTGTATACATTATAATATACAAAAACTGTCTGGGAGCTGTAAATTGTCAACGTAAAATAAATAAATATATTTGAAATTGGACTAGTTATCCAAGTAAAAATTCAATTTAATCAACATTCATGTTTTTATGAGACTATTTTTCCAATTTGAACTCAAAGTCTGCACAACTAGTTTCAAAACTCAAACACAATGATTTGATGACCAAATAAAAATCAGCTCACTTGAGTTTGAAAGGCAAATTATTCATCGGAAATCTATTCGATCTATAAGTAATAGAAATATCAAATTTCACGGATGTTCGTTAATATTGAAATGAAATCGATGTGACCACAGTGCGTTTACTCGATACGCATATATTTACACAATGTTTTAAATCAATTTATCAGCTTGACTCCATAAGCATGGCGAAGGCAAAGAGGATGAACAAAATGAATGCTAAGGTGTCCATAGTTACTGAATACTGTTTAGCCAGGTTAGCGCTTTGGTGAGCTCATCAAAATTTATTGATACGAAAAACAAAGTCGAGCACAATGAATACGGAACAACAAGCACATCTTACTGGCAGCTTAACATTCGATTAAATCCTAATATGGTTTTTATATGGCTGTTCGTCGTTGACAAATGGCAGGTGAGCAAAGGTGGCATCATTGACAAGTTTGTCATTAAAAGCATTTATTGTTGCTGCGCAAAAAATATAAGTAATGAATGCCGCCTGTGGGAGGATTGTACCGTAGCGTTTTATTGACGCTCTTAGCTCGGAAGTGAATATATTCTATAGTTGGCAAGTGGCAATGACTTGATATAGATTGATTGATTGATGGGCTGGTGATGGTGGTGCTGCTGTTGCGGCTGCTGCTGCTTGGCATGACAAATTGAGATGTCATAATATTATTGTATATACGAATTCGCGTATAAGTAATCCCATATTGCGTATAAGCCGCAACGCACCAAGACAATGCCGTGCAGCACATTAACAGACATCCGCGAAATCATCAGCATTAAAAACAAATCATTTTACACATTCGCACACATAGCAGTTAAGCTTTAATTTTGTGCTGCTTTATAGTGAGTTTACACACGCTGCGTTTATTTAACACACACACACATCTCGCAGTTACATCCATTTAACGAGGCACACGCACAGTTCTGCTTGATGAGGTAAATTAAATATTGCAACACAAATAGCAATAAAAACATGATGTGTAATTGCATGCATTTTATCACACGAGCATTAAGCCAACATCACATTCGCTGAATTAAGAAAGATGACGGCTCTGCCAGGTGTCGCCACACCTGATTACCACACACTCACACACACACACACGCTAATCACGCACATTGTATTCAATTGCCACACACGTGTTGCATGCATAACTGGACATTCGGCCAGTGGTTGCTTCCTGCTGCTGCTTGGCGCGCTTAGCGACACATTTAAGTCAAAGTCAGATAAAATTCATTACGCAATGCAAGTTCTGCTGACGCAGCTGCCAGCAAACACAATGAAATCAAAGGAGACAACGCCGAAACCACAAAATGAAACAATCCCAGACAGTTGCAATTGTTGCTGCCTGTCGCGCCACTTGGCGCATTCTGTGTCCCATTTGAAAATAGTTGGGCGGCCCAAAAGAAACAAGGCAAAACCTTCAAAATAGACAATTGAAAAAAAACACTCAAGAAAAAGTACCGCAATTTAAAATAGCCTTATCTCTGCAGACAAATTTAGTAAATTGTTTTTATATTTTCAATATTAATAATTATCTTTTTTATTTAAATCATTGATCTCACGTTCCTCTAAATAATAATGATTTAATAAGTCTTTAATTTACATATATTTATTTTTTTATATTTTACTTTTAACCCTTGATCTTGTATAAGTCGTCTATTATTAAAAAGTTATTGTCAATAATTTGGAAACAAATGTGGATATTTTACATTTTGCTTTTTCATATTGCCACATACTATTATTCAAAGCGTTAACTCAAGAGAGTCCCTTTTCAAAAGGGAAAGCTTTTCCGTTTTCACAAATTGGAGCAAACGGCTGAAGTTATTTTATTTTAAGTTTTGCAAGTCGACGCATCGCGTCTCGTCGCGTATTGTTGCTTGTCTTGTTGCATGCCTTTGTTTCAACTGTCAGCTGTCAGTTGTGTTGTTGCGGTTGTTGCAGCTTGTAGTCGGTTTGGTTTTGCTGGGCTTACTTTGGCTAAAAGCTGCTCTGCAATGCTTGTGCAGCTTGATGTGCACATACATATATAATATGTACATCAGTTTGTTGATACTAATATTCGTTGTTAGCTGTTGTCTCTGACATACATTTCTAGAAATCTTTTGCTTAGCTCTTAAAACATTTCATTGTTTATTTTGCTGCATTTTGTAGATTTTCTTTATTTTTTGGTTTCCTGTTTGAGGTTTTTGAAAACAAAAGCTGCTTTTTACCCGCACACCTTACTTTGATAATATAAATGCTAAAGTGCAAAAGGTGATAAACTAGTTTGCTGAATATTGACTTAGTTCCGACAGTTGTCTCAAAGTTGACCAGCTCCGCATTAAACTTTACTCAACACTGTGGGCAAAATATGCATTTTTTGATGGTCCCCTAAAGTGACATAAAAAGATTTATTTTTATTATGTTCCAATAAACTTTGAAGAAACATTTATTCGTGCAACTTTGTGTCGGAATCTGCTGCAAAGATTTAACTGAACAATTACTTAAATTTAAATGAATTGCATATTAAATGAATAAAAAAATTTGTCGCTATGAGAAAAATACAAATGCCTGAACATGACTGGATCCAAGTACATAATAAAAGCGAAAATTTTAAAGGCGTTAAAATATTATACAAAAAATAATATTTATTGATATTTGATATACATTTAAGGCACAGACCCTTATAGAAGTTGTATAAATTATAATAATTATATATTGACATCAAACATTGAGGAATTAATAGATTAATATTTCAACTAATAAAATTTGGTAACACTTGTTTTAAATAAGGCATATGCCAAATTGCAATTTGTGCCATGGTTTGAGACTCACTTGCTCTCTAACAGCTTGTATACTTTAGCAAAATCTGCTGCAACGGTCTGTGCAATAAATAAATAACTACACATATAGTAAATATATGTATGTACATAAATATATATATTTATTTGTTTATATTACTTTTTCTTCTGCTGTTAAGTGCATTTAAGCTTCTGACTCTGATTCTTACGCACCGTGGGCAAAGTTATGACCACAGAATATAATATGTCTGAATATATATATAATGTTATATTTATATATATATATACTCTGCGAAATTCGATTAAAAGTACATGGTTATTTCCATATAAAATTTAAAATAATATTTGTATGTGTGTTTTGGGCGCCCAGACAAACTTGCACCTGTTTGCATCGTCGTCACTATAAAGTAAGTACGTGAAGAACCACTTACGTCGAATGCCACACGCACTTTGTTTTTCTGTTGCAAGCTTTGTATGCAGCACAAAAAGTAGCTCCAAGCACACATCAATATTTAATATAGTGTTTAACATGCACTTTGTTATTTTTTTACGAATATTGTAGTCCGCAAAAAATGAGTTTATTTAAGTAACCAAATGTTAGCAAGAAAATTACATTTCACACAAATTGTTGAGATTCATGTTTGGGTTTGCCTGCTCATGTAGGAAGAGTAAAGGCAGTTATGGGACTAGTTTTGTTGCATGTGGCACACAACCAAATTTTAATACAACTCATGTCAAATAAACGTTTGTTTGCCACACACACTCAAAAACACACGCACACATCAAGGGCACACAACAACAAATAGATAATCAAATTGTGCAAATATCGGGCAAGTTGCACAGAACAAACTTTCCAATATTCTGTGTCAAGTGGCAGCTTCTGAAGAAATGTGAAAGCCAAGTACTGACCACGAAAAGCTAACTTGCCAACATACAAACACACGCACACACACACACACATGTACACAGACAGCAAAGTTCTTGACATGAAGTGTGGAAGCAAGGTTTGGCTAGCCGCAGGTGACAAAAGTTAAGAGTCCAACAAAATGAAATGGAACCTTTCCTGATAAAATGCTTGTCTGAAAATAAAAAATATAAAACCAAATTGTTGCTCTTGTGGCTTGTTCGAAAAACATTAAACATCTAACAGCATTTGCGGCAAGCTTTTATCAAATGTTATGTTTCCTACATTTGCGCGAAAATAGTTTATAGCTCGGCCTTTGTAGTTGCACTCAAATTTTCATGCCCCGCATCCATTATAAAGAGTTGCACAGGGATTGTATAAAGTTAGGCAAACGTTTGTAACAGACAGCAGATATATTTCTATATATAAGTCTGCTGTTTTAGAAACGACATAACTATAAGACATAAGAACTTGAACTGTAAAACAAGAAAATGAAATTGATTTCAAAATTTAATCAAATTCCTAGTCACAAAATAATGTATAAAAATATCTTAAAATGTTCTTTATTAAATTAGACACATCGACTTTAACGATAATGTTCTAGAATTTAAATAAGTTTCTTTCTATATATATAGCTAAGTAATACATTTATTAGGACTCACTTAATTTGTAATTGAAAAAAATTCAACCACTTCATTACTTTCAAATCAAGATATCTCACATGCTTGGTTTCCAATGAAATTTCTGATATTTTTAGTTGTGCTACAGGATATCCTTTAGTCGAGTTAGCGCAACTTAATCGCTCTGATGTGTTTTTGTTAAACTTTTTAGCTGGCCAACTGGCCGCAAAACCAACGCCAGCCGCAATATCATAAATACTTTATGTTGCGGCATGTTTTTGTAATTCGTTTGTGTTTGCGGCCCCATTTTTTTTTTTTTTTTTTTACTTTTCAAACGCTTTTCGAATAGTTGCCCTTGTGGCCAAGCATTCTTAAAGCTGCTACAGTGCAGCAGCGGCATACAAATTATACAAAAAGCACCGCGCACTTATCTATAATTACACAAAGTGCTTGGCTCTTCATAATTAGCCGTGCTACTCGCAATCAGCCAACGAGAATCTGTTGCGAGTTGCAACTGCTGCAACGCATTTCAACCCTAGAAATAACATAACAGACACATTTTGGTGCTCATTAAAAGAGATGAAACACAAAGTAATCAAACACTCTAAAGAAGCGAATTAAGATGGGGCTTAGACCACTTCTGATCCCACAAACAGGAGTACTGTGAACCGTTGAGAGAGCTGAAGATGCAGCAGTGAACCAAGCATAATCTTCGATCGCCTTTAAATGAGAGCAATCTGGGCCAATTGCCAGCATCTGGCTTATTGGGAGATATATATATAGAAAGAGATAGAGGGAGAGAGAGAGAGAGAGAGATAGAGAGAGGGAGGCGAGTACAGGATGCTGGCAATGCTTGGGGGACATGTACACATCCCGCTACAGTTGCAGTTGCAACTGCATTTTCAGCCATTGTTCTCCTCTGTTAGTTGCCACCTGGAGCAACTAGCACAGCTGAGAGACTTCGTGCGACAGCTGCAAATGTTGCAATTATTATGCAGCAGCCACATAACGTGACTGCATGAAATGCATATGTGTGCATGTGTGCAAAAGTTCAATATGTAAATGGTCATGGTGTGCGTGAACTGTCAACACATGGGCAAGCGAACGAACCAACGAAAATGAAACAGTCACCTTGGGACTCATCAGCAGGAACAACGAAAACAGGCACCAAACAAACACACACACACACACACACTCACATACACAACAACACACAAATGTGGATATACACTCGTACATGAGCGAAAAGTTATTGACCACAAATACAGCAAGAATTGTGACACACATTTTGTGGGTCACTGTCCCACTGCTGATAGAGACAATGAGCCAAATCGAGAGAGAGAGAGAGAGATGGGAAAATGTGAAAGAGGGAGAGAAAGAATGAGACAAAGGGAGCTTGGGATTGAAGGTCCTTAAAGTGCATTTAAAGGCAATGGATGCACCTACATTCATTTATTAGCGAACAGCTAATGAAAATACTTAAAACTTGTTCTTCAATTTATTTTTTATTTTCATTAATCGTTTTGGAATGCTATTAAATTTATTAATAAATACTGATTTATTGGATTTAATTCCAGCAAAGAAATATATTTATATAATAATTTAAAAATATTTTGCATTGATTTAAGTAAGCACGGAAATGTAATACCTTTTTAATTAGCGAGTGAAACAGAAAGGCCAAAGTGCTGAATGGATTTTATACAAAATTTAAAAAAAGCGAGTGTGTGAAACTTTTGATAAATATGGTGAAAGGAAGTGAGATTAATGTCGATTTAAAAAAAAAAAAACTGTGGAGATACACAAACCAGCGACGTAATTTTATAAACTATATGCATATGTATATTTAATATAGAGTATATTCAGTTCACAGAAAAATCTAAAAAACAAAATTCTTTAAATTAAAAATAATTGCTTTGTTACTTTTATTGCTACCGAAATGTTATTCGTATCGATTATCGATAAAATAAATTAAGCTTGATCTGCACGAGGTATTCGAGAACTTATATTCCAAAAAATCCGTGTGTTCAACTACTCGGCTGTTGAGATATTTACTTTGTGGAGTATTAAATTGGTTTAAAATTTCATGGAATGATTAGGGAAAACCCACAAAAATCCCATCATATCGCAAATTTGTTGTGATTTTAGATTAGTAATATGCAGAAAGTATAACTTTACGAATAAATAGATGTAAAGGAATAAATATGTATACAAACAATAATAGCAGCAGTTATGCATACACATGTGTTCAGCTGAGCCAGTTACGAAAGCAATTTGTTAATTTTGACATATAACCCATACCCCAGAGGATAAATATTCTTGATCAACAACACTTTCCGAGTTGACCGTCTGTCTTTCTGTTTCTGGACAATCTCGTAGCTCAGTTTTAAAGCTAACTTGCTTATAGCATAATATATATAGTATAAGTTGTGGCGTTGACTAACATGCCACCGGCGCTTGCATTTGCAGAAGGCGCTAATTACACTTTAAGCAGTTTTAAGATGACACTTAAGAAAACGTTTGTGACACAAGCCCCAAAATGCAGCAAATGATTTGCAAATATTTTGCGCTTGTGTTCTTAACAAATGGTGCGCAAGTTTTACTGCATAGAAAACATGGTTGACATGTTATGTTTGCACGAGTGTGTGTATGTGTGTGTGTGTATGCGTGCGTGCGTGTACAAGTGTTGTGTGCATTTGTTTTGAAAGCACGCGCTCAATAATTAAGCATAGATGCCACACACATACACACACGCACACACGGACAACAGTAATCAAGTTGTTTTTGTTGCAGCGTAGAAAATGCAGCCTGCAACATGCAGCCTGCAACATGCGGCGCGCATTTGGTCGCCCACCGCTGGCATGAGCTTCATACTTTTGCTGCCACTGCGGCTTCTCACATGTCGACTTAATTAAAGGAAACTTAATTAAATGATAACACAGCAGAAACAGCAGCAGCAGCCAACAAAGCTATGCGACATATTTCATACATATATATATATATATATATTTATATATGTAGATATATATATGTGCACGTCAAGGCAACAACAGCAATATGCCAGTTGCAATGTTATTTTGCTCCATTTATCAGTTGTCTGCTAGGATTGTGGCCTTGGGTGAGCCGCTTAAGGAGCGAGGCATCTTGTCATTGGCGTTCCACTTTTGTGACAGGCCATTCAGCCACTTAATTGCCGCAACAATTGGCCAACAGGTGTCTGCAAATAACTGAAGCACTTTCAGGACCATTCTGCTCTGTGTCAATTATTGGCCTGAATGCCGGCGATTATCAATGCTACAGTTGCAAAGTGACGTGAAAGCTGGTTTAATAAAAACTGACATGCCTTTTATACAATTTTCTCAGGTTATCATCATTTTTGAACAAAGTTTGACTTGCCATTTCAGAGCAACCTTTGAAAACACTAAGAAATCTGTAAACATGTCGGATTAGTTTTTCTTTTTTTGACTTTTAAATAAAATATGAGAGTCAGGAAAAAGACAAGAATGTAAATGTAATACATTCAAAAGTAAAATCTAATCAGACCATAGAAGACACCGATGTTAATAAGAGAAAATTTAAAATACTCAGATGCAGAATTTAAGTATTATAACAAAAAACACCTATCGAAAAAACTGTCGAAAAATGTTGCTATAACAAAATATGATTAATTGTCTCATCATTCACTCTCTAAGCTGCAAGAGTATTCACTATGCGTCATTCATTCACTTATTCTTTTTTTTTTTTTTGTTATTAAAGGGGGTTGAAAATACAGCTAGTGGAAAATGCTGGTTGGTGAAAAGGCGCAGCAATTCAGTTGTAAACGGTATCCAGTGCTGAGGACACTGCACTCGTAAATGCCTCGTCCTTGCTAACGGCCCGGTTAGAACACACAAAACAGATGCATTAGCGACCATAACGTATGAGAAGGCCGCTCTTGAGTGTGTGTGCGTGTATGTGTGTGTGGATGCGTGTGTGAAATGAATGGCACTGCTTTTAGATGACTATGCTGAAATGGCTCTATAAGTGTTTATGCAAGTGGGCGAGTGTGTGTTGTTGTGTCTGTGTGTTTGTGTGCTGCCTGTTGCCGCCTGTTGCCAAGAAAACAGTGGCACTTTTCCGCATGTTATGGCTGTTGTTGCAATTGTTTGCATTCACACACAAATACACACACGCAAACACACCCAAACAAACAAATAGACATACATGCCTCAGTGCATGCATTATGGCATTGTCTCTGTCAATATTGTTGCAACGTGGCATTGTGTTCGACTACGATACGATACGAAAAATAACATTTTTTGCAGACATTCAGTCTTCAGCATTTCGGCTGTAACACTTTAATAGGCTCCGTTTCAACTCGACTTGCATGCAAATTGGCATTAGATGGGGCAAGTGCTTATAAATTGCAAACTTTACAGTTGCATGTCCACTCAATTTGGCATTGAGCAGCATGACATAGTCAACTTTCACATACACACACACAACCACACACACACACACACATACAACATCCGGCGGAATAATGCTTGTGTGCACAAAAAAGACTCCACTCGACACATCCTGCCCAGCGGAGGTGCCAGCGATTTCGAATTCGACATTTTGTTGTTTACGCGCTTTGATGCTAATGCCAATTGCTGTTGGCGTTGCTGCAGCAATACACAATTTTAGGGTCATCGATTTACAGGAATTGTAAAGTGCCTGCTCTCTCTTTATCTATCTATCTCTCTCTCTCTCTATCTCTCTCTCTCTATCGCTCTGCCTTTTTTTATGGTCGTTGTCAAGTTCCATTTTATTATGATCACGTGCACGTGACTGCAGCCAGCAAAGCAACTGAAATTGACGCAAAACCAAAAAATAAAAGGCTTAACGCACAACAAACCAACAGTTTCGGGCAAAGTTTATGAAATCCATTCCAAAACCAACAATAAAAACAACAGTTGAACGCATTTTATGATGTAAATAACGACTAGACAATACTCTGAGCTGGACGGTAGACAAAGTGCCTTATTAAGTCTCAGAGCCAGAATGGAAATGGCTAACAATTATATATATATATATTCAAAATTGTTAACTTTAGCTTTAAATAAACATTCCTCAGTTCTTGGCTATATATCATGAGCTGTTGGGTTCATGACAAAATTAGTTGCTGTCTTTAGACAGATGTAAAAAAGCTATATACCCTTTAACTATTGGCTAAACAATAAGAAAAAACTAAACAGCAAGTTTCTTTCACATTCTGCAATATGCATACGAGTTTTTCTACATGTGTGTGTTAGTGTGTGTTAGTGTGTGTTTGTGTATGTATGTGTCAGTATTTGTCTGATTTTCCATATACCGGACCTCAATAGTTTGAAAAGAGTTTTGCTGTTTTTGTAGAGCTATTTTTGTGCTTTCTGCTGTTGACCCTTTGTGTGTGTGTGTGTATTTGCGTGTGTTGTGTTATTGTTGTTGTGTATATATTTGGTGTTTGCTTGTAAATTACAACTGATGATTTTCATACCACCGAAATTCCTGCACAATTTCTGCTTGATTGTTGTCATTTGCGACTATTTCGCAGTTGCTGCAGTTCCGCTTCATTTTTATTATTATTTTTTTATGGCATGTGGAAATTAGAAAATCATTTTGTTCGGCATTAAAGCTTTCATTTTTATGTACATATTTGTGTTGCACTCGTGTTGAACTCTTTTTGATGAAGTTGCACATACAAGTCTCGCACATATTGCAAATTAAACTTCCTGTCACACAATTAGTATCGCATCCGTAAAATAAATGCAAATTTTTGTCAAAAGAGAACGAAAAAAAAAATGCGTTGTGTATTTTGCATCTATTTAAACGCATAAATTTCCCGGCATCGTATTTTTTTTCTTTTTTTTTTTGTTGTCCTACGAAACTTTGATATTTTTGTATTTTTCTTTCACTGTGGCAATTCAATGCTGGACAAATTGATTTTTTATAAGCCAGAGCTGATATTATCTAAACGCAATGCCAAAGCTCACACTGCAACCAGCTGGTAAACTAGCGATATGAAATCAATAACCAATAAGTGGCAAAAACAATGTGAAACAAAGCCATGGAAAATGCAGTAGATAACACAAAACAAATCCTGTGCGCACAACAATCCTTGCTAAAAAGATAAGCTGAACTGTTGTAAAATGTCCTGAATTTTGCAAATAAATATAGAAATTGATAGTGGAAAAATCAAAAATACCTTTAACAATTTACGTTTAAGATTTGGAAGAAATTTTTATAGGAACGTCGACTTAAAAGTTAGATATACCAAAGTTGGGAAGGTATTTTGAAATAATCAGTTTCGAAGAAGGATTATTTAGTGTCCCCTAGGTACTAGCCTGCTATCGTTTACGCCCGGGAAGATCTTTACAGACTTGTTTTGTTTTTACTTGCTGCTGCTTCCGCTTGCTAATGATATTAGCCAGGTAGAATAGAGAACTATTTATTAAAGGCAACAATAGAAAATTATCAAGCAACCATACTTAGTTCCAGAAGCCTTTGTAAATTTTTTGAAAATTGGAACGAAATCAAAGCTAGGAACAGCCGACTTGTGCATGTGCAAGGCTTGAAAATATGAATTCAAATATAAGCACATAACACAACGCATGTCATAATTATAGGACCCACTGCAGAAGCGACACAAAGCAAGGAGACAATACGAGCTAGCCACAACATGACATTGTCCTGGCTCGCAGCTGGCTGCCAGCGGCTCGCGGCGACGCACAACTTCGTAATGAAAATGAGTTTTCATGTTGGCGGGGCGCAAAGAGCTTGCCTCGCTGTTCGAGTTGATGTTGATTGATTTCGCGCTTGCCTCAGCTGACAGTCAAAACGGGGCGAACTGTGACTTTATTTTAGATGCTATGGCAGCGATTGCTTAATTAAAGTAACCATCGAACACAAAAAAATTCTATGCACAATGTAACACTTATGAGCGGCAGCCGGCGACAAAAACCAAATCAAAACCGTTTTAAGATGAAAACTTTTTAATGAGTTGTGGCAGGGCCAAACAGGCTGCGTCTTCCTTCCCACTACCGACAATTTAGCACACGTTGCGTGTGACGCACTCACGCAATATGCCAGTTGCTCCACAATCCAATCAAAAGTTTACAATTCACGCTCGAAACGTCGCGCCGCCAGGGTGTTGTCTCCTCCTGTGTCATCTCGACAACATTGAAGAGCCTACAAAAAAAAAAAAAATTGGTTCGCTTTAAACATGTGTAGCCAAAGTTTTGCAAGCCGGGCATGAACCGTGTGTAAGCCGCTTAGACCAAAACGTTTTAAGTGCCGCCGCCCACAAGTATGCCATAAAAGATAGCTGTTAACGTTAAGTGTGCCGCATTGAAAAAGAAAAAAATTAAGTACCATGCAGCAGCTGTGCGCTACCTATATCTACCTAATAATACTGCCTACCGATGCTTACCCGATTTATGCGCTATGAGTGCGTAAATCTATATTTATTCCACAGCTCTTACACTTATTACGATTTAAGGTGACATTTCCCAATATACGCAATACTCAGCCATATGTCACGACGCTCTATTATAAATTGCTCGGGCATAAAATTCATAAGTACGTTTTTACACTGTATATGTGAACAAAAGAAAAAATAAAATGTGTACTTACCTTGAGCAGGTGACAATTCGTTCCATTTAAGAAAATTCATCGAACGTAGACAAAAATCGAATGCAATTTTTTTGACGATTTGACGTCTTTATTTTCCGGCTTAGTGGTTGAACCTAAAATAATTCCGTCTACTCTTTGCTAGCAAATGACATTTACATAAATATATTAATCAGGCAATTTATGATAATTAATAAAATTCTATTTATTAAAATATAATTGCTTAAGCACAAAAATTATTTTGTTCTTATAAAATAAACTTGAATCAGCTTTGAGAAATCATTTGATATTGTGACTAATATTTTTAATAAATTTTATTTGTACGCATTTATTAATTAGAATTTTGTAATAACTGTGGATTTAAGATGCTTTCATTTGTTTTGCAATTCTATATTTCTTGTGTTAATTTTATGTATTTAAAAAAAGAAACATTTACTGTGCTGTCTGACCGTTTAACGAATGGCATTCGAAATTAACTTAGGTAATAAAATGAAGAAATTTTTAAATAATAAGTGAAAAAAATATTAAGAAAATAAATTGTTGTATGTATTTAGTTTCGCATTGCCAGCTCATGTGTTTGATATTTATGAGTTTGTTGCGAATTATTCATTCAACATAAACAGCAATGCAACAACAATAACTTCAGATTCCACTTATTGGGAGGGGTGGGCTCTGCAGTGATAGTGATGCTGCTGCTGCTGCTGCTGTTGCTGCTGCTGCTGTTGCTGCTGCTGCTGTTGCTGCTGTTGTTGCTGTTGTTGCTGCTGCTGCTGATGACGTTACGACAACAGCAACTCTATTAGGATCCATCAATGTCAGCCAATTTATGCGTATATTAAAAATGCGGTCTGCCAATGACAAACACAGCGGCTGCCGACCCTTCAACACACACATACGCACCATACAGACACACAAGCAGACACACATCCCCACGAGATGACGCACGTCGCCAAATTGAAGAACAAGTCAAGAACGTGACAAAAGCAGCCATAGATCGAAAAATAGCTTCGGTGTCTACGTCAATTGTGGGCGGAGGGGCGACAAATGTAACTTTAATGCATTCATGCTCTTGGGAGGAAACTGAGGCGATTAGTGTGCGTGTGGATTGCTGTTAAGGTAACACTTGCACCTGCTGATATAATCAAAGCACACACACACACACACAAGCACACACTCTAGAACCCATTATGACAAATGAATGAAATGCATAGCCTTATCAGCACAAAAGAACATTGCACATGTTGCCCTGTTGTAGATGGAGCTATGCAACCAACTGTGGATGTGTGGGCTGGCTGGCTTATCGGCACGTGTGCAGGTGTAGTCATTTGATACTAATACTAATATCAATAATATCAAATACCAAACAAACACAAGACACAAAGAGCAATCAAGGCAGATATATTAAGAGAATGAGAGGGAGAGAGAGAGAGAGAGAGGGGGAGATTTATGTTGAATGCAGCTTCCTCAAATATCTGATGATTAATATTCCAATTGTTCATTGTGCCGTATTTGACCAATAATTGCCAAATGAATTTCGAATTTAATCTTCAGTTTGACATGCATTGAAAATCATTGCCTAGTTAACAAGTGTTTAAGAATTTTTTAAGTATTCACTGGGTCATCTTAAGTTAAGTGCAATTTCATTTCAAAATCTCATCATCATCTTCATCAATCATAATATTGGCCACGTTCGTTGGCTCCACTTTGAATAAATTTAACTTAAGGACTTTTGCATCCTCATGTATGGACGTATATATATGCTTAAGCCAATCAATCTATCAAAGTTCAATTCATTAACATTTAATTACACCGCTCACCAAAATGCCAAATTAAACATTTACAAAAGACTCTCACATGGCAATTTACTCTGGAAGCCTGCCAATTTGCCAGCGAATTGTTCAGAGAAGTCCTTGTGGTAAGTCCATATGCATCACTGTGTGCGAACACATTCCAACACACACGTTACATATCGATATCTATTCAGAACATTTATGTACTTATGTGTGTATATTGTTATTGACCCTTTGCTCAAGTCGGTCTAATGCCGGAACAGGCTGCAAGCCTAACTGAAAACACGTCGAGGGATAATGACAATTTCAATCAATTTCACTCACACACTGTCACATGACGAAATTTATGATTTTATTTAAATTATAATCCTTTTTTTAGTTAGCTCAAATAAAACAAAATCCTGTTTCCTTTGTTAAATCGAAACTTCGTAGATGGGAGAGTCTTTGAGGCACTGACAGACGTAATTCTCTCAAGCACACATCAAGTACATATCGAAATGACCTCATTAAGAATGATATTGGAATTTCTATTTCAGTGCACAGTATCCTTATTTTACATGGTGCTTGTGTTTGCGTTCTTAAGCAGTTCTAGATCAATTTATATCAATTGCAATTAAGTTGCAATTGCTTAACCTGAATGCCACAACGTATTTATTTATTTTGTGTGGCGGCTGTGCCAAAGTCATTGGCATAATACGAATCGTAATAATAACAAATGCATGCACACACAATATATACACACATATATATACATATATATATATAAACATAAACACAGTGTCCTTCGGTTGAATAAATTCCGAAATTTATACCCCGTACACCAATTCATAATGTAGTTATATTAGAAAATCATGACTTAATATTGATAGGCATGAATTTCAATATGAATTAATAGTAATAATATAATATTATAAACAATTAAACTCATTTTTATATTTATAAAACGAGATCATAAAATCAATAATTTTTTAATTAAAAAATCAACAAACTTTCGATATCTATGCATACTCGTATGATAGACAAATGGTAATTTGACAGTTCAAACCTAAGGAAAGGGTATCACCTAGTCGGATGTACCTCTTTGTGCATACTTAGTAGTAAATTTATGTAAATTTGTTTGGTCTTCAACATTCATGCATTAGAATGGTCTACAAATTAGTAATTAAATATTTGGTGCTTATTTCCTTGCAGCTTAGCGAATTGTTTAATATTTCAAAATGCATTTCCTGTTTTGTGTCTATTTTACAATTCAACATTGGGAGCAGCAGTATTGAAATATTTCAATTGTCGCTTGAGGCACATTTTAGAGGTTTAGATTTAGCATATAATGCTTACATAATTAAAGCTTACATAATTAAAGCTTAATTATTAAACATTATATGTAAATTTCAAGGTTTGCTTGTATTTTTAATTGTGTATAAATTATACAAATTATATTAATCTTGATTTACACATACAATTTTCCAATTTTCAAATACAAATCTACACAACAATTTTTAAAATAAATCGGAATTCATATTCACAATATTTACTATTTCGCATTAGTTTGCCATTCTTTTTGAAGGACAACTTTGTTGGCTTCAAAAATAACCGCTCTGTTTTTAAAGCCTTAAGCGCCACACCAAAAGCAACGCGCGGAACGCGCAAACATATTGCTAATATTAAAAAATTACTAAAATACCCGAAAAAAATCCATTTAAAAAGTGACAAAAAAAAAAAAAACGGCAATGGTTCCGTTTCTTTTTTTATTCGTTTGTAACCCTTAGAGACCACGTAAAATGCCAATAAACTGCGAATGCGAAACTTTGGCTTGTGCTCTTTTTGCGCTGCGAAAAGTTACCAGCCCTCTTGCAAAACTGGCAAATGGGGTTCGTGTTTGTGTGAAAACTGTTAAATCAAGCTTTATGCAGGTGTTGCTGACTCTTACGCCAAAAAGACTGCGCCAATTAATGGTGTGTGAGTGCGTGTGTGTGTGTGTGTGAGTGTGTTATAAAAGTTGTCTGCACGCAACAAAACCATGTATTCAATTGTAATTATGCAATGAACGATGTAAATCAGCTGAAGAAGCAACGGACTTGTCAGCGCCCCGAATGCAACAGTCCCATTCAGTGCTGCATTGCGATTTATAAATCAGGACAATTCCGGAATTCACACGCCTTAAAACACTAAAAATAAATCCATTCCGAATGCTTTAAAGATTGGTTTTTCGAAAATTATATGGGATTCTTCTAACGTAAAATTTACTGAATAGAATAATGAATGATGAAATGAAAGCAACTTTAATAACTAAAATTAAAATAAATTAAGCAAGGACACAAGATTATACTGACAAAGGAACTGTTATATCGAGCAGCTTCCTACAGTGCCCCCAACCTTTTGCTTTCCAACTAGGAAAAAAATGTAAATATAAATATTTGAAAATAAATTGCAATGAAGGTAACTTCAGTTAATTAAAGACCGCATAGTCGGCTTAAAGAGCATGTTAGCAACAGCAAGGAAAATGGCCCAATGCCAAATGATTCTAACGTTAGAACGAGATACGTGGCTGCCCAAACCATCACCAACACCAATCCTTGTGCATCCATTGCTAGTATTTTGATATATGCATACAATTGCCCAAAATGTAGAACAAGCACAGACACTGCGGCGTTATCATTGCACATTTCACTGTTTGGTGTAACAATTACAGCAAAGCCAACAACAACAGCAACTACAACAACAACAACAACTATTGGCACACATTCAAAATTGCCAGCAGCCAAAACAAGCATATTCCTGAAAACCTCGTCGTCCACCCAACCGCCTCCTGTCATAAGTTTGTGGAAATGTTTTTGATAATACTAACAAGTCACATGCTCGAATCCCATACATATCTATCTGTGTGTACGATTGTGTTTGACTTTTTTGTGGGCTACCCAAAAAAAAAGAAATGCAGTTTTATAGGTAATTGCTTTGTTTTCGAGCACTAGACCAGACCTCTAGTAAGGTTGTGTGTCTTCCTATATAATTGTACATACATACATCAACATATTGACCAAAAGCTGGCAGACACTGGGGGATTGAATTAATTTTACAGCCACTAAAACATGTATTTAGCCTGAAAAATGCACACATTTATAAGCAAAAAGAAATTCATTATTAAACTAAATATAGGTTTTAGAGAATATTAATTATAATAGTTTTCATAATTAAATATGTTTTTGCCGGCAACAGGGGACGAGTTTCATTAATATTTTTTTATACTCCTATATATTTTAAATCTCCTCATCATGGCTAAACAAATATTACACAATAATTAGCATTTTAAATTTTCAACATAAAACACTTAGTGATACATAGAGAGATTCGCAGATATTCTTTAATCTTTAAGGCAGTGTTATCTAAGAAAACACTGGAAAGATATTGTAAGACAAGTGTACAAAGAATTGTTGTTCTCTATTTTGTCTAATTAGTATTTTAATAATAATTACACAAATATTAAAAAAAAATATATATTTATTTGAAAATAAAAACATTTCGTTTAAATGCTGATTAAACTTGATCACACATGCTGCATAAAATTACGGTCAGCAAATTAATATTAAAGCGCAACTCGGCTACTTCACATTTTGATTAATTAATGTTGGCTTGTTGTTACAAACCAATTTAATGCATAAGGCAGAAGCATACAATGAATTTTAAATGCTAATTGCGTTTGAAAGTAATTCTCAAATGACAGTGTGGCAATAAATATATAAATACTCCATTAATGGTCATCCTAATAAACTCACATACATAAACACACAATATACACACACACTCTCAAGTAAGTGTATGAATGAATGCGCATAAGTCAACAAAATCGAGGTAAGCTCGACAGAGACGCAGAGAGACAATAGCTATAAGCAAATTGTATTTATTTCTCTACAAGAACAGAGGTTTAATTAGAAAATACTCAAGGAAATGAGAAAAACTCAATTTCAAACAAAACAAAAGAAAGAACAGCAAATATGTGAGCAAAAGGAAAATATCTGTCTTTGGTTTTTCAATGTTTGTTTGCATCCACTATCATAAAGCTTAAAAACAATACCACATAGTAAAGCAAGTTTCCAGCAATGAGCAACACCTTCAGAAAAATCACTTTCTCATATTGCAGTTTGCTGGGAAAGTACTTCATAAAAAGACACTAAAATTTTCAAAGGAAAACGAGAACCCACTTGAAAAAAAGAAAACTAAATGTCTTTAGCTTTTGCAGTCTCTCAGCTGCCAGTGCTCAATCAGACTAGCTATAAGTATTCCCTTTGAATGCTCAGTAATGTTTTCTTCAGTCCATTACCCATTTCAGCTGTACAGGGTATTAAAAAAAAGTGTCAAAGCAAGTGACTTTTACATGCACCAAACAGCAACCAGCTCATATGACTGTCACTTGTAGTTGAGCAGAAAAACCAACAAAAAAAAAAACGGCTGGTAGTAACAGGCATTTGGATTTGGCAGGAGAAGTAGTTGTATCTGTAAGATACGATTGTGTGCCAAGGCAACTCAAATTTAATGCTGTCACACAGCAACTACACCAGCAGATACTCAGATAACTGACAGCACAATGCTGTTGCTCTAATAACATATTTGTTGCTGCTCGGTTCAGCAAATCAACCTTGGATGCAAAATGCTAAAACAAAAATCGCGAAAGTTCTTATCTTGGCTGAGCTGACCTAATAAAAAGTGTGCTGCAAAATACAAATTCAAAGACAAATACAAAATTTAAAACAATAATAGAAAATGAAGATATAATATGTGCTAATATGTTTGTGGTGTTTAAAATTTATTCTTTAGTCTCTTTAAAAAAAGTAAGTCACTTACCAATTTCTAATTGAATGCAGTTAGTTTCGTAAAAAAGTTGACACATGTCCAAATATTCATATAACCTTCACATCCCTTTTTCCATACTGGAATTAAAATTTTCTATCAGCTAGAATGCCTCCTAAGACAAAAGTACACTCGGAATTTAGACATTTTTTTCAAAAATAATATATCTATATTTTAGAAAAGTATAACTGCAAAATCTGAAAGATATTAATGAGTACTTTTCTGATTTTGGCACTTACACAAATATTATTGTTATTTTTAATTAATAATCATTGTTCTAAGAAGGACCAGTTTTATTTTGAGTGTACTTTAAATAATGTATCCTTCGAGCTATTTCGGCTAGGACCGCGCCCAATCAGGAACTTAAATATATATTCATATATGGACACATTTGATTTGCATACAAAATGAACATGCCCATGATTTAATATGAGTCCAGTAATTGATTCGTTGGCCAAGTTGTAGTCCTGTAGTTGTGACCTTTGTGGATGCGACAATTGCTTGCCACTTAACTAATTGAGGATGTCATCGATTTGCTGCGTCTAATTTATTTCGACATGGGCACAATTAGAAACGCCCTCGAAGAGACCCAGGGCAGCCAAAGCAACTGTTCTGGTTCACAGGACGAAGGCTAATTGAGAGATTTCTGTGCACGCTCATTATCAAGTGGGCGTCGTTCCAATGCTCCAACTGCCAATTATCAATTCGTTATTGTGGCTATAAAAGCGACACAATCTTGAGCCAACTCAATACGGAAATGATTTCGAAAGTCAGGATGTCAACGCGAACAACGAAAATCATACCTATGGAAAGGTTTTTCCGTTACGTGAATTTCTTTTACCTTTCCTTTGGCATGGTGGCCTACGATTCCAAGCTGAACAGTGACAGACGCAGTTGGCAAAGATTATTATTGCGCTACTTTTTCATTTTCCAAATGGTCAATCAGAATGTTATGCTCATCTCGGAATTAATGTATGTCTTTCTGGCCTTCATTCGCAGCACCAACTTCGTGGAGGCTACCATGAGTTTGTCCTGCATTGGTTTTTTTATTGTGGGCGAAGTAAAGATATATCTCATCCTGCAACAACGGAAACGAATCACACGTGTTGTTCGCCAACTGGATGCACTGCATCCGTTAAGCATCGACCAGCAAGCGAACTACAAGATGGAAGAATATCTGCATGACTATAGCAGAATTAGCAGATTCTATTTTATGGCGTTTCTGATAGCGACATGGAGCTACAATCTCTACTGGGTTGCCTACTATTTGATCTGTGACCTCTGGCTGGGAATCCGTCACTTTGAGCGCATGCTGCCCTACTTTTGCTGGGTACCATGGGATTGGAAGAGCAATTGGAGCTACCATTTCATGTACGTCTCACAGATTCTGGGTGGACAGGCGTGCCTCTCTGGCACACTGGCGGCGGACCTGTTTATGGGTGCTCTGGCCACACTGCTGATCATGCACTTCACGCATCTGGCCACACAGATCGAACACCGTGTCGCTGGTATTTTGTCAGCTGGAGAAGATTTGGATTTCCTTCGCACCGTCATCATTTACCATCAGCGACTGTTGCTTCTGGGCAAAGAAATCAACCAGATCTTTGGCGTTTCGCTGCTCTCCAACTTTGCCAGCTCCACGTTCATCATCTGCTTTGTCATTTTTCAAATAACTGTCGGGAGCTCTATTGACGCTATCATAATGTTGATGCTCTTCCTCCTCTGTGCCATGGTGCAGGTGTTCATGATTAGCAGCTACGCTCAGCAATTGATCAATGCTGTAAGTATAAGACGATGACAAAATATTTTGGTTTCGTTTTATTTCTTGTAATTGCAATTTATATTCAAACATTAATTTCACACAGTTGTATACAATATTATTTTTCGACTACTGCATTTAAATTTCCATTACCACAGAGCGAACAAATTGGCGAAGCTGTTTACAGCCAAGACTGGTTTGGGGCCGAACTGCGCTACCGCAAGATGATGGTACTGATCATAAAACGCGCCCAGAATCCCAGTTACCTGAGAGCGACAAGCTTCTTGAACATATCCTTCACTACGCTGACGGAAGTAAGTTGAACTTGTTTAGCAAAGTCGCTCGCAAAATCAAACTGTGCGATTTGAATTGATTTACTAGTCCTCTTGGAATAGCCTAATATTAACGAAGAAAAAGTGTGGAGTGCTTTTGGAAAATTGCATTTATATATTGTGGATATATCTCATATCGTAAAAGTTGTTTGCAGAGCGACCACTGAATTATTTTTTGTATATTATTTCACTGCTTAGTTGCTTTGAATTCTTTGCAGCTGCTTCAACTATCCTACAAGTTTTTTGCTGTGCTGCGAACCATGTATTCCGAGTAGGACAAATGTGTTTGCTGGCTTTCAGTCATTGTCGCACAGTGGGCTTGTGTGTGTATGTGTGTGTGTGTGTGTGTGGGTGTGTTTGTGTATGTATGCGGAGAAGCGGCATGTGCAAATGACAAAATATACGCGAATATTCGGAAGCGGAAATGGCCAAATCATGCCAAGGCAATCATTTACGCCAACTCCACAACAGTTGCGGCTTCTAATTAAATTAACCAACCAGCTCAATGGTGTCGTTGCCTCTGGCAGAGCGCAAAAGGATATCGATTATAAAAAGAAAAAAAAATGAAACCCGCATCCATTGGTCATAATGAGTAGTGAAAATCCACGCTAATTTAGCTGTGGCTCGTGTAACGCGGCATGCTGCACAGTGGGAAATATACAAACCATTTATTGTTGTTAAATTAACTTGCCACGCTGCAACTACTTTACCTGTAAGAACAAAAACAATTCTTTATCTTAATTCAAATAATGCACACAAAAATGCTTAAGGCACTGTATATTTTGTTTCAAAATCCAAAGATATCATGTATCTTTCAAAAATATGAATTGAAAGTCAGACAAAACAGTTCGAAATTCATTTCGAGCTTATAAAATAAGATTGTTCAATATAAAAGAATATAAAATTAATTTAAATTCTAGTTCAACTCATATTTTAGCATATTATTTTGATTATATTTCGCTTACAATTTTTAAATTTAACCACAGACTCACAAATTAATAAATGTTGCTTAATAACTTTGCCACATATTTTGCGTATATTCACACGCAATAAGAAAGTATATAGCAAATAAAATTATCATTGCCACCCATTGTGCGGAGTGGCAGTTGAAAGAGATGAGTGTACCACAAAGGCCATGATTAATTTTCGCAATTTCGTTTGCAGAAAACGCGCGTGAAATGCAAGACAAATCTTTGAGTGTTGGTCTAAAATTAGCGCAGAGCGTTGCTGTTATTCCCCCTCGGTCAGCAGCAAGCAGCACATCATTTGCACAGTCCTTCATTAAGCTACAGTCGGGACTGCCGTCATTTTAATTAAACTTGTCGCACTAACACTCACCAGAACACACACACAGCCAGAGACTGGCGGACGGACACGATTGGCATTTAGGCACGGCGCCGGAACTTATGCAACATTTAAAATTAATTGCAAAATTGGCTGGCAAATTGCATTTTTATGACTGGAAAATTGAAAAGTTGACAAAACACTCAGATTGACTAGTTAGACAGAGCAAAAAGAAAATAAAGAAGAAAAAAAAGAGAGTGCGAGAACGTGGCTAATTACATTTATACGGCTGTCTGCACTGGCAGATAGATGGCAAAATTGAAGAATTTTTTCAATTAAAATTAGTAAAAAGCGGCAACAGCAAGTAAGTGGCACGCTTGCACGTCCAAATGCCAATCACAACAGCAATCCCCCCAGCACGACCAGAACTCGACTCCATGGTGGTGGGTGGGAGGCGTGGTTGGCTAGTAGGCTGACCCAATCTAATTAGAAATTCGCGCGTCACGAGCTTGAATTCGACGAGTCACCAATATGCCGACTGGCTTGTAGCCAAATAGTTTCGACTAATCCCATTTGCACTTTTCATTTGCAAAAGTTGTAAAAGTTCTACCCGCTGCAGACTAACCAAATCAACCGAGGCAAATCCGTTGCCTGCCTGTCCGTTAACGTGCAGACCACAGGCGCATTTCCATTGAATGGCAAACCGCTATTAATCAAAGTAATTGCATGTGGCAAGTGGCAGCAGCAGCAGTTGGCCAGGTGTGCCACAGACTTGGTCATTATTCTTAAGCCTTTAGCAAATAATTGTCGCCTCTTGCATATTGGGTTTATCCTATCGATGCACAGACATGCCCGGCTTGATGTATACTAATGGCGGTTTCGTGTTTTCAAATGGGTTTTCGTGTGTGACTTTGTTGCACGACCCAACACGACATAGCACGATTAACACCACTTAACGCGACTTAAATATACATTTAATTTTTTGTGGTATTAATGCCATCCATTTCAAGCTTGTTTCCACACACAAACTTTGATTCTTTTTGTGGATTAATTACATTTCATTAAAATGTAAAATTATATTTAAAGTTCCTACGTATTTAATATTAACTAATTTTTTAAATTATATACATATATCAAATGTAAGTATTTAATAATAAATTGTTATAATTTAAGGAATACATGAATAATTGTATACGCAAGGTATTTTTAAAATGCAATCAGCTCATATTATTGCCAGCAAGAACAGAACAGGAAACGCAATCAAGAAATTATTTTGTGCAACAATGGTTGAAAAATAAACTTCCTTGATATATATCTATATAGACATATTGGGCGAATAAATTAATTCGGAATACAAACTTTAAATATTTGTTTGGCCAAAAGTTTGTTGTGCCCCAAATCTGTAAGCAGTGTAATTTCCGCATCTGGATGCGCTGCTTCTGTTGCAATCCAAGGATATATTGACTTATAAAAATGTCAATATCCATTGTGAGCCAAGTAAATTGCGATTGCAGCCAAGCAACTTTTTTTTATTATTATTTTTTTTTTATATACGCAGCGTCGAGTCGTCGCTCGTTGAGAAATTGTATTTCATTTCATCAAATGAAGAGAAATCGTACATTTTTATAAGGTCAGTGAAGTGAGTGTCTGTGTGACTTGGTGGAAGGCTAGCTAGGCCAGTGCATTGTCGGCTCCTTGGCGCCGCACTGGCTTCACGTCATTTTGTCACACCGCTTACTGAGTTTGACATACGAGTATGTATCGTGTATATATATATACATATATATATAGTTTTGTATGTATGTTTTTTCTTTTCCGGATAAGGGGACAATGCCCAATTTTGGTGCATTTTTCTCAGCGCCTTAAGGTCGTCGCTTGACCCCCTGCTATGCTAAATTCGTATCGAGTGCCACGCCTAACAAAAAAGAAAATCACTCACACACACACATACACACACTGCCACACCCACCGAAATAAACCCTGTGGGCAATGACTGCATTTGTCAATTCTCACTTACTTCACTTCAGTAAACACATTTGCTGCATTTCATATTTCTAGTCACGTTCTTAGCATAAATAACACACACACACACACGCACATACATGTGGCATATGACTGCAAATGTATTGTGCATATTTCTATGACTTAAATAAGTCAGCTTAAAATGTAAAGTAATTTTTCTCACACCCTGTCAGCCCATAAAAAGTTTCGCTTGGAAAAAGTTTAATACTTAAAAGTATTTTTCAACGCATTTTCCACAATATGTTTTTTTTTTTTTATGTGTTGCCTAATGCGTATTTCATTTGAACTGTTTACTTATAAATGTTGAATATATTGATTTCAGAATTATATTTGATAAGTAAACATTAACTGAATTTGATAGCCCGAAATTGACAAGCAGCTCATCTTCATTGCAAATATTTAACAAACAAGTGTTGCAATGCCCATTAAAGTGATTACTGATTTAAAGAACATAAATATTATGACAGCACAGTGAACACACAATTACAAAGAGAAATGCGTTTTTAAATTCTATATCTAGACCACTGCTGTATATGGTAAACATATAAGCAAAAGCATTGTTAAAAGAGGTTGTGAATTTCATACCTGAGAACACACAAAAGAATAAAAGGAAACCAATGAAAACGACTTATTTAAATAAATTTTCTTGTCGGTTTACCTACAGAAAACACACAAAAATAAAACATTTTTTTCAAGTATTTTTGCAGTTAATGCTATATTTACTTCTTTTATTCGTATTTATTCGTTTTCGCATTGTACACTTTGTGTAATAATGGAAATAAACTGTAACCGCAACTTACCTTTTGAGTTACTCAAATTTGAGTGCATTACGAAATTAATTCATCATGCTCATATAAAATTATTGAAATTTCGAAGCAACCCATATTATCTTTGATTATATTGTGTCTTTATAAATTCTCTATTATTTACAATTTACTTACATTTTACTTCTAACTAGAATAAGCATTGAAGTTTCAAGGCGTACATTTTTAAGTACTTTAAGATGTTCACGGAAACTTTGTTCACAAACAGAAAGAATTGTTGCAAATTCAAAGAAAATGTACAAACAATGTCTTGATTTACCCGCCTTAGAACGATGTACCCATCAACAAGTTTAAATAACTCAAATGAAATTAAATTTGAACTTTACTTCAGTTCGATTCAATTTGGATGAACTTTTGCGCGAATACTTTCAACGATTTTTTTTTTGTGGTTTTGGCAATAAGTCTATTTTTTATTTTTACGGAGATGATTTCCAAAAATATTTTCATGTTAGAAAAGCAAAACTAAACAATTTAAGCCAAATCCGCAAGAAATTTATAATAACCGCAGAATAAACAAAATCTGCAAACGTTGCCGCAGGAATTTAAATTAAATAAATAAAACAAAAGTTTTACAACATGATGAACTGCAATTTTATTATGCCTTGTAAAGAAAATCAATTTGATTTTATTGAATTAAATATGAAAATTTAAAACTTCATAGCCTTGAAGGTGGTATTTCGGAATATATATACAGCGAAAAACATATTTAAATAATAAGAATAGCTCAGGAAACAATAAATAAAGTAAACAATAAAATGTCCGCTCTGCGATATATTTTATTGAAAAAATCTCGTTGAAAGAATTAATTCTAATGTAAATATTAAGAAAAAGGTTTTTTAATTTATTTTGATACTATAGTTTCTCCAAACTAAGAACTAAATTTGTAAACAAAGAGCAATAATTAAGAGTCAATGCACAAAAATTATATTTATGCGTTTAATGAACTGAAAGTTACAATTCTAATTGAATAAATATGTGCCAAGAAGGAAAGCTTTAAAATATTGACCAACTGGTTTAAACCCATAAAATCTCCAATAGTTACAGTTATTTTTGGGCTTGCACTTACATCAATAAATATTGAGCATGAGCTGCAGTTGGGATTGAAACATTTTGGCTTGCCTGCTGTAAACGGTAGTATTACAAATCCAAACAATAAACATGAAACAATCGCATTACAGAACTGCTCGTAGGAGCACACAGACCCAGACACACACACACACATAAATACATATCCTTAAAGTGCTTCAGCTCCAGGAATATCAATGTGTATCTGCAGGTCCACATTGCTGAAATACAAGCGGTGCTTACAGGCCTCGCAAACACCCCAACACACAACTCTAACACACACGCACATTGAACAAAACATAAATAAAAGTAACCATCAATAGTTGTTGTTCAATTCTCAACTGTTTTGCATTGGCCTGGACGGCACATTCATTTTGAAAATTTATCCAAGGGATTCTGTACAACACTCCTATTGCACATACGGTCTACTCCAGACGGACGACAGGCTGCAAATAAAATATTCTGCAAATGCAATACGATACACAAAAATTGAGTGTACACAGTCGTAAACAATCAAATCAATAATAATAGTCGTTGCATCAGGCAATAAACGAACCCCTAAGCAAAATACCAACAAATATTTGTATTTACGTATGTACATATGTATGTAAATCGATGATGGCTTGCTAAAATCAACATATATATCAATGGAAAAGAGACTATTCACAGACTTCATCTTTTGTTTAAAATAGAGTCAATTCAACTTAATTATGTTGCATGATAGTCTTTATTTATTTCCACTCGATTAGCTTCATTACATATTGTTGTTCCATTTATACCAGACATATGACTATAGTTTGGAGGTGTACCATTTCAAATAATTATAATTGCCGTATGTGCTTAATGTTCTTTTTTTTCTCAAATATTTCATAGTATTTGTATCTATATGCAAAAGTAGTTTAAAACTACAAAAAAAATGCTGTAGTTACTGCCAATGTCAGTCTGATGCCAAGTAATTCGATTGAATACTCCTATCTAAAATTAATGAAAGGGCAAAAAGAATATGTAAAGTGAAACCACTAAGTATAGAATACACTGTGTGAAACAATACATTCTGTGGTTAAACACACGAATAATTGAATTAACCCATGGATTAAGGACTTGCTGTTGGATTTTCAAGCGAGATAAAATACCCTAGTCTCGTGCTGACGATGTTGAGATACCCTATGCATTTTATCTTTGGCAGCTGTAAAATATTTAATATTTAATTCTTCTACAACTTGATCAAATTTGTCAGCTTATCCCACTGTTCCCACTTTAGAGAACATATAGCTCAGTTATAAAGCTTTACAATTACAAATGCAAATGCTGACATAATTACATCGACTCAGTTTTTCATTCTGATTGAGAATATATATGCCTTATGATGGGAACGGAGATGTCTGCTGCAGTGCGTTACACATTTCAAGAACTGCTGCAAAGCCATAAAAGTCTGAAGTTGATTGCAATCAAATAACAAGATTTTATGCTTGTTTTCACATCAACAGCAGGATAAATGAAGAAGTGTGTGTGCAAATGAAAAGAAAAATCGCAAAGGGATAGCAAGGGGATAGTCACTCGGTTTATATTCAGAAGTGTATTTTTTGTTCACGTCTCTTTTATATAAGCAAATTGAAATTTACAATGTAGCACATTTGATGAACATGAAGACATGTGAGAGTTGCTTGCTTAACTAAAAATTATTCATTGCTGTCGTAATATCTGTCTTTTAGTGATACATGTCCGTGTCATGCTTTAAGTGTCGCTGCTCAGCCAGATGTTGTTCCAAGGCAAGAAGCAGTGCATCAAGGAAATCCGATAGGGTTATTTTCTGATTCAGCTCAAACAGATCTCGGCTAGTGTGTTGAGCGTGTGCCAGCAACGGTAACTTGCGCAATGTGCGTCCACTCAAACCGACACTGCGTTCGGACAGATTTGTGAGCAGACCCTCCGCATCCGCTTGATTTCCGTCCAGCTCCTCAGTTCTCACAATGCCCCTGACCATCAGTTCCGCTAGCATGGACTTGTAAATTGATCTGATGGCTGTTGCCATTGGCAGTCCAATAAACTGACGTATATCCGCGCGATCAAGGAAGGCCAAATCAATGCTTTGCGCCAAATTCGAAGTGGCCAAGATGAGCACATTGGGACAGGCCTTTATCTCATCCAGCTGGGTGAGCACTGCATTCACCACTCGCATCGCATCACGTGGTTCATTGCTGCTCATGGCACTACGTGCATATGCCAGCGATTCCACCTCGTCGATGAGCACGCAAACCAAATTGTTCTTGTCCGTCACGAGTTCTCCAATTTTACCAAAGAGACGTGCAACCAATTTGCCGCTCTCCGAAAACCACTTTGAAAACAAACTGTGGCTATTGATCTCCACAAGATGCGTGTAGGCAAAGCTGTTCTGTGTTCTGATAGACAGCTTTTGGGCGAGCGCCTTGCAAAGGCTCGTCTTGCCCGTGCCGGGTGGACCATGCAGCAGGAGCAGTCGATTGCAAGCAATCACATTGGAGTCCACACTGTGTTGCGAGAAACTGAGGGCCGAAAGCGCAAACTTTAGCAGCTGCAAAAGAATATATATAAAAATTGGCATTATTTACAAATTAAGAACTGTCGATTTTGTGCGGCTTAAATTGAGTGTGTCTTATTTTTTTGTCAAGCACATTATAAATATCTAGGCAAAAATGCTGGATAATTTAATTGGGAATTGATGTTTACCAAATGTAGATTTGTGATTTTTAAAAAAATGGTGTGAGATTAATGCAATTAAATGTAAGATGCAGACAAAAATAATTACACTATGGAAAATAGCATAGCTGTCAAGAAATGTGCTGCAGAAGAAAAATCGCTCACTCCATAATCTACATACATATGGAGTGCAGCATCAATATACGAAATGCATAGTCATTTCCATCTATATGTTGCTATACAAGTAAGATAGCTTGATCCAATGTTGATCAGAGTTGGGCGGATGGAACCACTATGGAATATAGCTGTCGTATGAACTGTCATATCTTAATCAAGCTCATCTATGATTAATGTTATTGTGCTCCTAACAACTTGAACACATTTATCAACAACATCTATACATATAAACCATTTCGCATACCTTCTCCTTCAATCCCTCTTCATATATTAAATTCTCCCAGAGACCAGAAAGCTCAGTGGCAGGCAGCAGGATGTGATTTGCAGCTACCACACAGTCATTGCCATCTGCATCGCAATCGCCGTTGCCATCGAAAAGGCCGGCGCCTGAACGCATCTCTGGACGCTGCGTCATGTAGAAATGATACACGAATTTAAACTTATTTTGATCTGGCGGCTGCAAGGCGTCATTTTTGCCATTGTCCCTCTCCAGCAGAATACTTTCCACCGTTGGAATGTGCGAGTCCGGCGTGAAAGCGATATTCCAGCGAAACGATTTTAATGCTTGCAGGTACTCATTTAATTTGGGTTCGATTGCAGCTCGAAGTGCCTGCAATCGCCTGTAAGCAAAAAATAATAGTAACAAGAGAGTATACCGCAATGCAACACCTTTGACTTACTGATCGCTGCGCAGCAAACGCACTTCGACGTGCACCGTATTGCAGCTGCTTAAGAAACTCATTGAATTTATGATTTATCGTAGGCAACGCGCCGAATTGAAAGGAAGTTTTAAAGAATGCCAATGCAAAAGCCAATGTGACCGAACTTTAGCAGCTGGAAAATGGTTGCAATGCAAAAATAATCGATAGTCGCAACAGAAAATTAAATGGAAAACATTTACATTTATTGTGATATATAATACGACTAGCTTTAGTATTTAATCGTTGACTCCAAGAAATACTTGTTAAACTTGCGCCAACCAAAACGCTTTTTCGGATCCTTTTTGCTCCATGACGGCCCCAGATTAGGCATTAAGCCCGCCTTCTGAGCCATAGTAACTAAAGTGCCCATTTTCTTCTGCTGCCGGTGACACAATTTTGTTATGCGCCTCGGCAACATGCAGCCGTCGGAGCGCACATATTGAGAAAGAATGAGCACATCCGTATGCTTAATGTCCAGGCCCAAGGTGCACTCGGGGCAAAAGGTGCTATCGCAGGCAGGCTTCAACATCTTGTCCAGGCGGGGCGAGACCACATCGACTCCCTCGTAGACGATGGCATTGTTTTCACGCTTCTCATGTACTGAAAGTACAAAACATCTTACAATCAACACAAACTCAAGCAGGTTATGAAACACCCAATTGAATGTATGGATTTGTACTCACTTTCTTTGATACTCAATGGAGTGGTTGTTGTCAGGCTACGCGTTTGCCAAAAAGTACCTCGAAACGTCCTGGTGGCTGCTTTTAATAGTGTAGCCATTTCTTCATTAATATCTAAATGTGCGAATGCAATTGCTGCTATTTACAATTGTCTTCTTACAATATATCGATAGTTATCGATGTGCGGCAATTCGAAGTAATTTGTTTAAAATATCGGTAACTCTTCCTCTTTGCCACACAAAACAATTAATTTCCTAGCTTAAAAATGTGTAAGTTGTTGTTTCTGTAAAGAAAAAAACAAAGAGATTTCACTAATATTGAATATATATATTGCAGCCGCATCTGTAACAACCAAGAGCCCTCTGATCTCATCAATTATATCCGGCATACTCAGTTTGGTGATTTTTGCAACGCTGCGTTTCTATGCTCATTGGTTCAATGACTCACAAATTAATATTTTGTTTGGCGGCTACTTGTTCTCCTGGTTATTTATACTAAGTCTCACCTGCCTATCAAATGCTGAAATGCTGATCTTTGGTCCCGATTTTCAAGCAAAACTTGTACCAGAAATAATTTTATGTCTATCGCTAACAGCGGCTGCGGCCGGCGTCGTTCATCGCGTTTGTGCGACAACAAGGTAAATCAACTTCAACGCCACCGCATTTATAAAAATAAATTATTAATTATCTTTTCTTTAGTATTCTATTCTCCCTGGTGGGATTGTATTTTGTGAACCGAATCTCTTCCAAGTATTACAACAATGCAGTGGTGCCCGTCGATGTACCCCTGCGAAAAAGTGGTAAAAAATATAAATAAATACGATTACAAAATGTATTTGATAAAAGCAAGCTAAAAGCTAAAACTTAATTACTAAGCAGCAGCTTCATTTCCAGCCTCTGAAGCTATTTCATTGCCCGCTTCCGTTAAAAATCCAAGTATATTAAAGTCAATAAAGCGTACCAACTGAAAAATAATTCGTTTTTAAAATGTAAGCAAAATAGGGACAAGACCACTAACCATCAACCCGGATTTAGATTTATTAACTTTGTGATGCTCGTCCAACTTTTTGCGAAGCACTTTGAACCACTCGCATATTTCGTTCTCAGTCTCCGATTGCGGTAGCTCAAAGCCCCGGTAGCCGGCCTGCTTCAGAGCCGTATTATTAGTGTTAAGCGCTGCTGTCGATAATACTAGTCCAAAACTCTTCACCAAGGTGTATATTTTCTCCAGCGACCACTCATCCACAATTGTCTCTAAATTCACCGCTTTTAGCATTTGCCACATTTCTGTAATCTTAATCAAAAAAACTAAAGAGAAATATAAATATTTGTATGACTTACATTTCGATATATATGCATTATAATCGGACTCGCTTTCGTCAGTTCGGCAATAAAAGCGCGCAGCAATCCAAGGGAAATCATCTTTCCAGTTTCGCTTGCCGTGATTATATGTGGTATTGCCCATAGTAAATACAGTGCGTAATCATAATCCGCATGATTCTCAATCAGACTGGCAGCATATTTAAAGTTTGCAAGCAATTCACGAGTGGCGTAGTCTATCATTGTTGGCTTCAGCATATCAGTGTAGTTGAAGCAATCGTTTAAGAGTTCGAGACGATGATTTTGTGTCTCTGGATCAGACAGTAGAAGCAACATAATGGCAGCAGTATATAGCGATGTTATCTCTTCCAAATTCAAGTCGCCCTTAAGAGCTTTACTAAAATCTCCACAGAGCTAAATAAAAAGTAAAAAAATATCAGTTTTATACATTAGGTACACTATTTAGCATACCTTTTCCATATCCTTCTGTGTCTCCGACGCACGTTTCAGTCCACTAGAGTCATAGTACTTCTCGATTGAATGTAATTTTGATAGTACCTCGCATAATAATGTAAATTTAAGTTTTTTAATTTTTGAATCCATCATTAAGCATTTGATGAGCTTGGCAGAATATATCAGCTGTTTCTCAGCAGCTTATCGATAGTATCGCACGCTTGTCGCGAATCGATATGTTTTAAAGCATCGTTGGGTTTCATGTTATTGCAGCACTGCATAAGTGATTTTCGCACGCTCACAGACGGACGAACAGCTAAAAATTTTCTTCAGCAAAACAGCTTTTTTTGTTTTAATCGTAAGTACATGAGATTTTGTTAAATTTTATTCTAAAAAAATATATGTAATTGTGTATTCTACGCATTTTCGAAAAATTATATATGTATGTATTCATACATTAATGATGAAATGCGCAGTGTAGTGAAAAACGCGCTTACTCACTTATGCGCATATGTATGTGTGTGTTGTCCGTCTGTAAATATAATTGTTAAGAAAGGTTATAAATAAATGTAGAAATTCTTGTGTATATATGCTCAATTTTGTGAGCATATTGAAGCGATAATGATTCATAATCAATACAAATAATCAATTGCTTTTATAACCGGGACGAACGGGTGCGACTGTACCACCATAATTTAATAAGAGCCACGAACGCTGCATTTATCGTTTTCTTTTCTTTTTTTTGTGAAATGGCATAAAAGAGAAAGCAAACGGCGTGCATTGGATACGTGTAAACTTGGTATTTTTAACAATGATTTCACAATGGCTACGAAGCCCAGACAAATAGAACCTCAAAATTTATGCTCACATACATGCACAGACAAAACTCACATGCACATACACTCTCTCTGTGTGCGTGATGAGTGCTGCCTGAATCATAAAATATTTGATTCAAAATGGCGCCGACCACATGTCGTAGTCGTGTCGCGTTATCGTCGGCATTCGACGACGACGAATTGTGTGTCATTCGCTTTCGGAATTTCGTTAAACAAAGTGGTGTGCGCAGAAGAGGCGCCCGTACGTCAGAAAAGAAAAAAAACACTTGGCCAACAAAGAATTAATACGTATGTATATAGTAGTATTAGTCCATTGTGATATTTATTAAAATTGGAATTTCGTGTCATACGACGTAATGAATTTAAAATCAATCAAATTGTTAAAGTAAATATTTAAAACACAAACAGCAGAAATTCCTGCCATATTCTCTCTTTCACTCCTAACAACTGTTGAGTGAGCTTGCTTGTGTGTGTGTGCGTGCGTGTCAGTCTTACAGTAAATTAAAAAAAAAAGTCGGCATATTTTGGCAAAATATTGGAGAATAAATTTACATCAGATTTCGTTTTGCTGCGAGCTTACAGTTTGAGGTTAAGTTTTTATAATAACGTGCGACAAGTCGGAACTATTCACAGCTCTAACCTCGTAAAAATACGCATACAATAGAAAAACATTACCAAGGGAAGCGCACGCGGGAGCAAGATCTTTGCCATAAGTTATTTCTGTTGATTTGAAAGTGTAAGTTCGAATTGTGTCGCACTCAAAATTTCATAAAACAATGCAAAAACAAAGCCTTTATGTATATACGATATGTGTATGTATTTATTACATACACATTGACCTCGTTTTCAAGCGCGCCAGTAACAAAGTCATCGCGCTTATGTACATATTTTTTATTTCAAATTTCTCTTTATTCTGTTGTTTCTTTGCACGCTGCTTCTTTCGTAGCCGAGTTCTCGCAATTTGCCTTTCATTCGCTCTTCTGCATTATCAAACTGTAAAAAGATTATTCGCGTGTGTGTGTGCTCGAGTATATGTATGCGTGCATGGGCACACAGCGATCAAGCAAGCAGGCAAAGATTTTTTTTGTTAATTTGTTTTTTTAGGTTAGATAGCATTGAAACACGATTTTAGATTCAATGTGTAAGCGTATGTACTAATCAAAGTTACCTTGCATTGCATATGAAGTCGTATGGTTGAACTGTATGTACATTTAACAAATAAAACACAAATTTATTGAAAAATTGTTTCGCCTCTTTTCTATATTTGTAGCAATTTATTGTATGAGTCAAAAAACTGAAAGACCAGTGCTATCGGGTCAACGCATCAAGACCAGGAAAAGAGGTAAGTTCTTCAGAGGGGGAAGAGTGGGAGTTGTGTGTACGTGTTGTTAAATAATAATTATTTATATTTAGATGAAAGAGAAAAATATGACCCAACGGGATTCCGTGATGCGGTCATTGCTGGTCTCGAAAAAACTGAAGGCGACCTGGATCAAATCTCTAAATATCTAGACAGCGCGGGCAACAAGCTCGATTATCGTCGTTACGGTGAAGTGCTGTTCGATATATTGATTGCGGGTGGTCTACTGGGTGAGTAAAACACTGCACCACTCTAATGGTAAAATTGTATTTAATATTTTAATTATATATTCCAGTGCCTGGCGGTTCTATATCTCAGGATGGCGAAAAGCCACGCACAAATTATTGCATCTTCGATGCACCCGAGGATATGGAGTCAATGCGCAACCATGAACAGGTTAGTAACTTAACTCATACACGTCATAATTGCGCTGAATATAATTAGAACCGGTTATCCAGATATATGTAAAATGAATCGGAATATTTTAATTGTATGAATATTGCCATGAAAAACACAAATCAAACAATTCAATGATTTCCAATGTTTCGACAAAAACCAGTCGGTTGTCGTATATGGATGTAAATATAATTGGAAAACCTTCGCCGCACATTATTAGAACCGGTTAGTTGTACTTGTAATATAATCGGTGTCAAAATGTTGCAAAATGAAACGCCTCATTTTACTTGTCTTTAATTTTTCGAAAAACTCGATCTTTAAAGATTTCTTATGTTGCGACACATATTTTTGTACATATTTCTTAGCATATGTACTTATTTGCATATATCCTGTAATATGTGAGATTGTAATAGCCTTCGCCGCACGTTATGAGAACCGGTTAGTTTTATTTGTGAAATAATCGGTGTTATAATGTTGCAAAATGAAAAGCCACATTTTACTTGTCTTTAATTATTTCGAAAAGCTCGATCTTTGAAGATTTCTAATGTTGCGACATTCATTCATTTAACATACTAAAATGCATGCATTCGTTGTTTTGAATATTTCACAGAATTAATTGGAATCTATTTGTTTCAGGTGTTTGTTAAACTCATTAGACGGTACAAGTACCTTGAGAAAATGTTCGAAGAGGAGATGGGTAAAGTTTTGTTATTCGTAAAGGGCTTTACTCCAAGTGAACGCATTAAACTTGCGCGCATGACTGCGCTCTGGTTAGGTAAGCACAATGATTAATTAAATAATAACAATGTCTTCATACTTAATCAATGGGGAGAAAGAAAGTGAAGAAGATCTCATATTCCCAAGCGATCACTTTATTTCTTTCTTCTTTTTTTTGCATCGGTCAACTGTTGCATCTTATGAGTTTTTGAGAAAACAATGAGAAACTCGTCAAACAGTTGGCTAAAATTGAACTTACTCTTGGTATACTGACTCTTGCATGCAAAAATATAACCCAAATGCAGAAGCCACGAGCCCAAGGACATGTATATCAAATACTTTATAAGAACTGAAGTGTTGCTGTGTTAAAAAGTTATTAAATAGATTTTGCGTTTATCTCTTGCAGTTAATGGCTCTGTACCGCCAAATGTATTGCTGGTACTAAACAATGAGCATCTGATTAAGGATGGCATTGCACTCGAGTTTTTATTGGAGCTGTTTTTAACGTTCAAGCAAGAGAAGGGCATTGCATATCTTATTCAGGCGCTTAAAAAAGGTGGACTGGAAAGCAAGTAAGTTTCATAACATTCTCATATCAATATCATCCGGAATGTTTTCAGGAAGATCTACATGCATATCTTGTTAATCTTTAATTAATATTCCTAGATTAATTATTTAAGCGGAATTTTATGCATGTCGCAAATAGACTTTTGCTTTATTTGGGTGCACATTTTGTTTCGCACATTAGCCATCAATTTGTATGCCTAATGAATGCATAACTAAAAATTATTTAATTTGTTTTACAGACTTATGGACTTTTTCCCACCAAACAAACGTACTGAAGAATATTTTAAACAAGTTTTTCTTGACAAAGAACTCAATGAGATCATCAAGTTGCATAAAGCACAGGCCAGCCAAGAGGCCAAACGTGAATTGCAGCAGACCCTCATCGATGATATTAATGACGAGAAGGCACATAATGAGATAACTGCAGACATCAAAGAGTTTGCATTGCGTACCAACATTCCTGATCATGAGATAATTGTTATTGTAAGTGGACTGGACGACATCTGACTACTTTTTTATTATATATAGCTATAGACATGTATCTAATATAACATCTGGAACTTATTATTTGAAGATTTGGTCCACAATAATGTCGTTGGGTGAATGGAACAAAAAGGAGGAGCTTGTCACTGATCAAGCTGTGCGTCATCTGAAGGTATATTGCACTCTATTGAAAGCCTTCGCCTCAACGGATCGTTCAGAATTGGCACTAATATTGAAAGTGCAGGAGTTCTGCTATGAGAACATGAATTTCATGAAAGCCTTCCAGAAGATCATCTTACTATTTTACAAGACCTCGGTATTGTCCGAGGAGATCATCTTGCGCTGGTACAAGGACAGCCACTCCAACAAAGGCAAGATGCATTTCCTTGAGCAAATGCGCAAATTCGTCGAATGGCTCCAATCTGCCGAGGAAGGTTAGTATTGAATAAATATATAAAAATAAGTATTATTATTTTTTTTATCGTTTGGCAATTTTTGAGAATGGTTTTGCCATGTGGCACTTCTTACATTGTACAAAATTGCAAAAGCATTTGGGTTTTTTGCTTGCCTCGTTGTTTTTACAACCAATAAACAATGCAGGCCAATGAAAACCTGGACAAAGGATATAATTGTAGCAAGTTTTCTGTTGTCACTTTTTAAGTTGTATAGAACTCCAAAAAGATCAGAGAAAATATGCTAGAGCAAAAGAATGATTGGGTGTCCATACAACTTGATTATAGTTACATTTGGCCAATAATCGTTCGGACAAATCACAAGCAGCAGATATATATATATTTTAGCAAAAATTCATTCTCGCATATTGTATTTTTTTTTAGATTGTACTCGCCAGTGGGTAACAAATCGTTTTTAAAGTATGCCAGAGCAAAAGAATGATTGGGTGTCCATATAACTTAATTATAGTTACATTTGGCCAATAATCGTTCGGACAAACCGATTCCAAATCCCAAGTTTGCCAAGTCTTGTAAAACTAATGCATTGATTTATTTTATTTTTCAGAATCTGAATCTGATGACGAGCCAAAATTGGGCGACTAACAAATATATTATGCGCAGTTCATTATCCTCGTCGACAAAGGAATACAAATCGATAGAAGGAAGCCGCTACCAACCATCAACATTACATATTTTGCATTAACAACAGCCAACCGAACTACACTCCCATTTGGAAACTATTCCTAGATGTTAACCTCCATGGACTCTGCAACGTGAAGAGAGAAAGAGAGAACGAAGCCGCTAAATTCGAAATTTACTGTACACATTTTAATAGTGTTTCAAAACTGCTTCCTCAATTTTAAAATGTGCACTTAAAGATTGTTAAATTGATTTATTTTTAGCAATATTTAAGTGAGTTTCACAAACAAAAAAAAAAAATATGATGAAAACCAAAACAAAACTGGACAAATTGTTTATATATACAAGCGAAGATACACCCGACAAATCTTGTTATTTCAGTTGCATCTGAAAGCAAAACCAACAAATAACATTCAATGTAATTTTTTTAATTTAAAATCAGCATGAAATGATTTTAAGTGAAAAACAACTGGTCAGGACTTTTAGGTAAAATAGTAAATGCAATTTATGCAGTTAGACATCGATACACAATTTATATATATTTGAATGATAAGCAAAGAAAAGAAAAACCGGCGGACCATCTTTGAAACAGATGAAGATAAAAACAGACACATTCTTGGGAAAGCACACATCTCAATTGAAAATGGGGAGGGGGGGTTAAAATGAATTTAAAAACGGCAAGTGCATGGCAAAAAAAAACAAACTAAACATAAATAATATATACAATTAAAATAAACAATTCTAAAACAAAAATTATATTGTTTGATTTTAAACCGAAAGCATATCTAACCTGTAATGTCTGCAACACTTACAAAGTTGGGCAAATGGATTGATAAGCAATGACGTTGATTAATCTCAATTGTCTGCGATACGGATTAGATTAGCATTGACGTTGGACATCGTTTTCAATGGAGCAGAGCGGATCTTAAGTTTTATTGCGATTTAGTGAGCTTCTCAGTGAGGGAATTCTTATCTCTTTTACTAAAAGCATTTAAGAGAAGTCAGAACGCTTGTTTTAGGCGCGCCTAAAATACGACATACTCTTGCAGAGTCCGATATCTAACTATCGCTATAAATAAAACCGATTCATAATTCCTTGATTCAATGATGATGGAATATCAATGATTTTTGCACTAATGTGGGGAGCATAACACACATAGTTTAGTAAGTTGAGTCCATGCAACACTGCGTGCAGAAAAGTTTTCCTACCAAAACTCATCTATCGACCGATCGTTCCTATATTATCCATATAATGCAGCCGGCTCTTTGTACTGTCAGCAGGATAAATGTCTAGTTCAATGGAAGTAGTCGACTCAGCTAGGGATGCAGATCTGGAATACCAATATCATTGAGTTACAAACTTAAATACAAAACTATAAAATCCTCTGCAAGTGTATAAAAATTAAAAGTCGCAAATCCGCGGATGAAAATCGTGAGGGTTTCACACGTCTTTCAAACCTGCAAAGGTCTATGGCTTCCCGATCGTACACTTGATCATTTCCAATTTGTTTGCTTGGCAAACAGTTAGCTCTCGTTTAATACTGCTAAATTAGATTTTGAGCTTTTAAAATTAATGAATGCGCGAAATATGTTGTTTTCTTTTTTGTTTTGTTTTTGGAAATACTGTTTTTATTCAACATAAATTTTGTTTAAGTTTAAAAGTAATTTTGTTGCACTTATATTTCGTTTTACTCGATGTTATATATGTAATAATGCATATGCTATTGGATTTTTATTGTATTTGTTGTATGCTAAATTTTTGTTTAGTTATTTTTCGTGAACACGCAAACTTTAAAATAGAAATATGTGTGTGTATTGTTTAGAGCCAGATATGAATAGTGCGTTTCGATATATAGTGCAGATGTGCAGTGTCTGCGGCAGCCATATAAATTGTGACTTATAATTTCCATTTTCTTTTTTTTTTAGTTAAGTTTATATATATTTATATGTATTATATGATTTTGGAATTGGAAGCAGGTAAAACATTTTGGGCAATTATATGTTTTAACAAATTTAGCTACTTGGCCACTTGGCAATACTTCATCAACTGAGCGTGCATTAGCTGTGTGTATTTTCTTTCATCGATATTCACAACAACAGACATTGGTATGTGTTTTTCTTTTCTTTTTTTATGGCCGACTTATAACAACAATGTGCCAGTTGCAAGTGCACAGACGCACTTTGCCAGCGAGTCAGCGAAATGATTGCATTCACACATTTCGGTGGCAAGCTGGCATTTAATGCTGATTGTGCGCCCGTGCAACTTGCAAGTGGCACCAATAAGAATTTCTAGGTCCGCTGCACCGCACATTGCACATTTGAATAATTGAATAACATGTCTAAAGAGAACAGCATAACAAAAATAATTCAGTAATCAAGTAATGAATTTACAACAAAATTTACAGACAAATGCAAAAAACAAAATCAAAAGAATTTTACAAATAAGAGAAATAAAGAAACAAAATGAAAAGAAGACGCATTCGCATCGATATCAACTTAAAACGGATCGAAAAGTGTTGTAGGAATGTTATTATGATTAGCTTATATTGTTTACGCCGGTTAGTTTCATAAAAACAAACTTTAACAAACTCTTTAACGGATTTGAATGCACTTATAGAACTTGGTTTATCTGTTGAAATATTCTCTAAAATATATATGTATATTGTAATTATTGGCAAATATGTAAGTACTTGTAACACATAATGGTAGCCTACATATCTGACCAAACATTTTTTTCTTCTTTCTTCTCAGTTTCACTATAAAAAGACAACGGCAATAATAATTATAATTAATAGACACAACTTTTTTTTTTTTGTTAAATGAGTTCAAGAGTATGAGTTTTCTTCTTCGGGTTGTTTTTTTTTCTATCTTGTTGTTGTAATAAGCTTGAACTTTGTTTGTTGGTATTGTTTTTGTTTTTTCACTTAAAGAAAAACTTAATCGGTGAATTTGCGATTAACATTGCGGCCAAACAAGGCGTTACGAACTTCTGGCACAAGCTGCTGCGAAATCAACTCTAATCTGGACTCCAGAGTATTCGGCACCTAGACAATAAGATAAACATAGGCATACAAAATAAAAACATGGCATCAAAGTTATATTTCGCCAATACGGACCTTAATGCGTCCATTCAAGGCCAACAGCTCAACACCGCCGCAGGTATCGGCTGCCAAGAACTCTTTCTCGTCGATGAACAACTCAACTTCTTGTCTCATTGCGGATTTGTACTGCTCAGCAGCGGATTGGAGGACTCCCCGGATGAGTGGCACATCGACTGCGCGACAGCGAAGGGTTACTTTGGGCTCCATCACCTGAAACAGGCCTTGCACAATCAGTTTGTCCACAACGGTCTTGTATTCGTTCTCGTTCTTGGTGACCTCGCCCAGACGTTTGCGTGCATCCTCGAGCACACTGCTCACATGATCCTCCCGCACTTTGAGCACCTAAAAGCAAAGAGAGAGAATTTTAATTAAAAAATCCAAGTTGTGTTGGGTAATTTTGCGAAACAGACTTTCAAGCGAGCCTGATTGAGCATGTTGGAGGATTGGATTTTCTTTTGCAGCTCAACCTGCTTCTCCTTCTTCTCGTAGTACTCCATAATCTTGAGACGCTGTTGCTGAACGAGGCGTCCCTTCTCAATATTGAACTCCTCCTCGGCTTTGGCATCGATCTCTTCGGCTTTCTCATTGGCCTCCTGCTCAATGAATGCCATCATATGTTTGATCTATAAGAAAATGTGATTGAATCAAAGTTAGTTGGCAAGAAAATTGGATGCTTTTTTAATGAGTAAATTATTGCATTTTTGATTTTTTTTTTATTAAAGAAAAGAGCCATAATTTATAAACGCCAAGTGCTACATGAACATTTTAAAACAAACCTAAGCAAACGCCTTTCGAGTTAGCTGGTCACATGATTTTAGTTGCTCGCACATCATACAGATTTCTAACCGTTAATCGTTATTTCGACAACTTCATCAGCAGGTGCAAGTTGTACGTTGCACAAAATGTAAATATGCATTTTAATATACATATGTTTTTAATTTTTTTTTTCGTAAACTTATTCAAATAGCTTTGATAAGGCTGTGCCTTAACAGCCCAGTCGTGTGACAGGGTTCACAATAGCGTGTTCGATATCACAGTTGTCTCGCTTATGCACATTGCGAGGGGCTAGTGCGTGTCACATGACCAATAAGCAATTTGTCTTTTTGCGTAAAAATTGTGAACAAACTTTACTTTTCACCTACGACAGCAAGCGACATTTGACTATTTCGCTTAAAATAATATAATCAGACTATTCGTTATACAACTGACTTGCACAAAATCAATGCAGATTATATATTAAAATGATTGTAAAAGCTGCATGATAAAATTCACATGACTACGGAGAGAATCCCATGACTTCGCCATCTTTCTCGCTGGCATTGAAATTGTTTTATTGGGGAGTGAGACAGTTCGATTGGAAAATTGCATTTTGTTAAGAATCTGGCACAATTAATTGTGTTTCGTTTTACACTTGTTTTTTTACCTGTTTTTGTACATCAGCATCGCTCAAAGCCATCTTGACTGATTTTTCTTACTCGCCACAAAATCGAAATAGAAATTCAATAGTTCCGAAGGAATTCACGTACTACCGTGCGCCTGTAATAATTCGTAACTTAATGATCAGTTTCTTAATTATACAACCGGAAAAAAACACGGTTTATTAATTGTCAATTTAACACGAGACACGACGAAACCGAAAATTATACTTGCAGTATGAGTGCCTTCTGCTCGTCGTCTGAAATTTTCACTACCACAAATCGATCATATGATTTTTACTTCGTGATGTGTAGTGCTGTAAGTCGCACAACTATCGTTTATACAAACGACATAATCGGTATTGCTAATAAGCGATATTTTACAACATAACATCGATAGTATCGGGCAATACCCCAATTTGCAAAACATAAAATCTATTTTTTTTCCTTAAAAATTATATGAAATACGTTCATCACAAACATACTTGTATACATTTGCACGGTTTCATCGATAGCTTTAATATCGATAGAAGGTGACCATCTCTAACACCGATGACCGTAATACAGCTTTAATGTACACACGCCGCTGAGTGAAAATTTGTGTTTTCGTTTGACAATAGAATTTTTTAAACAGTAATTAGTGGACAGAATGGAGACGCTCCTGGAGCAGCAGCGCCGTTACCATGAGGAGCGCGAGCGTCTTGTCAAACTGATGGTCGACGAGCATGCGACAAAGAAGCCCGGCGAAAAGGAGCGCATCCACAGTGAACACCGGCTAAAGTATCTGATGGAGCTGCATCACAACGCGACTACGCAACTGCGTGACCTCTATGAGGACAAGGACAATGAGCGCAAGGCCGAGATTGCCGCCCTATCGGGACCGAATGAGTTCAACGAGTTCTATGCACGTCTGAAGCAGATCAAACAATTCTACAAATCGCATCCGGCCGAAGTGAGTGTTCCACTCTCTGTGGAGTTTGATGAGATGATCAAGGTGTATAATAATCCGGATGATATGAGCGCATTGGTTGAGTTCACCGACGAGGAAGGCGGCGGTCGCTATTTGGATTTGAACGAGTGCTACGAGATCTATTTGAATTTGCGTGGAGTCGAGAAATTGGATTACATTACGTACCTCATGTCCTTCGATCATGTCTTTGACATATCACGTGAGCGTAAAAATCGGGAATTCCGCAAGTATATCGAAACACTAAATAATTATCTACACAGCTTCATACTGCGCATCCAGCCGCTGCTCGATCTCGAGGGTGAACTGGTCAAGGTTGAGCTCGATTTCCAGCGCCAATGGCTGCAAGGCACCTTTCCCGGCTGGTCGCTGAAGGAAACGGAATCGGCGCTGGCCAATACGGGCGCCCATTTGGATTTGAGCGCCTTCTCCAGCTGGGAGGAGTTGGCCTCCCTCGGCCTGGATCGCCTCAAGTCGGGCCTGGTTGCCCTCGGCCTCAAATGTGGCGGCACTTTGGAGGAGCGCGCCCAAAGGCTGTTCACCACCAAGGGCAAAAGCACTCTGGATCCGGCTCTAATGGCTAAGAAACCAAGTGCCAAGAATGCCAATGCGCAAACACGTGAACATGCCCGTAACAAGGAAATTGCCCAGCTGGAGGCGTTGCTCTATAAATATGCAGAGCTGCTGTCTGAGCAGCGAGCGGCGACCAAGGAGAATGTGCAGCGCAAACAGGCACGCACCGGCGGCGAGCGAGATGACAGCGATATTGAGGCCAGCGAGTCGGATAACGACGATGATGCGGATGCGGACGATGTACCCTTCAATCCGAAGAATTTGCCACTGGGCTGGGATGGCAAACCCATTCCGTACTGGCTGTACAAGCTGCACGGCCTGAACATCAGCTACAACTGCGAGATCTGTGGCAATTTCACCTACAAAGGCCCCAAGGCATTTCAGCGGCACTTTGCCGAGTGGCGACATGCGCATGGAATGCGCTGCTTGGGCATACCGAATACGGCGCATTTTGCGAACGTGACACAGATCGAGGATGCGATCACGCTGTGGGAGAAATTGAAGTCGCAGAAGCAGAGCGAACGCTGGATTGCCGATCAGGAGGAGGAGTTCGAGGATTCCCTGGGCAATGTCGTCAATCGCAAGACATTCGAGGATCTGAAGCGGCAAGGATTGCTCTGAAATGAATATAGCTTTATGCCTAATCATTAATATACCATATATGCAACCCCATTCATTATCACATAAAATACGCATAAGAATATTCACAATCCAAGCCTAATTCAATAATTTGTCAGTTTTTTCTTGGTTCTAAAAAATCGACAAGCAAAATGATTGGTTCATGTCCCTGCTAACTCGTGAAGATCATTTCGATTTTTCTTAGGATTTTTTTCATATGATCAGCACTAATGTTATAAATAAAAATATGTAGACTTTTTTAATAATGCATTATTTATAAATAATAGTTTATTTTTAGTCAGTCAATTAAATTCAACTAGATATGTGTGCTTCAATTTTGAGGCCCACTTTGTCGACTGTTGCCAGCGGAAGAAGGGAAATTTTACGTGATTCCAGCTGCTGCCGATGCGGACTTTCAGTCGCTTGCAGCCAGGGAAATTCCTGATATTGCGCTTCGTGGCTGAGTTGAGTGAAAGCCGTTTGTGTCGTGTGAATTTGCACCTTGAACTTGGCATTGTTCCCCAATTTTGGTAATTGCTTAACGCGTTCTGCCATTTTGTACAGAGCAGCGCTCAATTGCTGCTCGTACTCGATTAAATACTGATCCTGATTTTGCTGCTGCTTCTCGGCAATGGGTTGAATTTCCAGCAGATAGCTTTCCAGGTGAGGCGACTCTGTGGCGTAAATAATAACTTCCAGCTGCAAGTGCTGCTGAGCTGGTTGCTGCAGCAAATGTTGCACTGTCTTCAGTACATTTCCAAGATAAGAATTTAATGCGGGGAAGGCGATAATAAAAACCGGAGTATTGTAAACTCGGCGTTTTTTAAATACTTGTGCCGGATAAACGCTGCGTACGTAAAGTATATGATTTAAAATGACTTCGACGGCTTCTACATGAATTGCGGCAATATCTTCCAGTTCCATTTTGATTTAAATTTACGAATTAAATCATTTCATTAGTTTCTGTAAGCACAAACACAGACTGAGTTACGTACTAAAATATACCTAAAAAAGTTTATATTGATCGGTCACACTTTGCACCTAAGCAATAATTTAACAATTTAAAAACCAATTTACCTGTTCCAATTCGATTATTGCTATACAGTCAATTACACAAATATCATCAATTTAAACAAAAATATTATGGGGTTTTATAGTTTCTATTTAGTTTGCGTTGAAAATAAGAAAAGCTTAGCCAAATTAAGCAACCAGAGCGGATGCTGTGCTGGATTCGTATTTCCAATTCGGTGGCAGAACGCTCTTTGTCTTGTAATAGCGGGCCAGGCGATGGATTCTCGACTCGACCAGAATTAAACGGAACTTGCCGTCTTTATCCTTACGACTGCGCTCCAAATGCTTGCGGATGGCGACCGCCTTCTTGATCATGTGGTACAAGTCCTCGGGAATGTCCGGCTTGAGGCCAACCGATTTCATTATGCGCAGGATTTTGTTGCCGTTAACAAAACGCACTTGAGCCACGCCATGAGAATCACGCAAAATTATACCTGAATAAAAAACAAAACAAAGAGCTCAATGTCAAACATAACCTTAAATTGTAAGCACAAACAAAATCTACCAATTTTAGATGGAGTCAGGCCCTTTTTGCCCAGTTTCTTGATCTGCTCCTTGACATCCTCGGCATTGAGTTTCAGCCACGATGGCACCGAGCGCCTGTAGGGTAGAGCCGACTGGGATATACCCTTGCTGAAAATGAAACGAAAATTTAAGAATTGTTCTTCCGAATACAAACAAAAAGATTTTCGATGCAAAATGTCCTCGCTCAATGGCCCACTTTTGGGATAAAGTTCGCGTACATATTAATGTAAACGCTTTCATTAATTAGGCAGACACATTTCACGCCAATTCTGGCTCATTAATCAATCGAAATTGCTTTTTACCCTGGAGCGTGCATACGACCCATGTTGAGTGCTTAGTTGTTGTTACCGAAAAGAAAGTGGAGAGTTGTACAACGTCTACACTCACTGTGCAATACTGTGTTGTCAGAGTTGTTAATGACCGCGCAACTATCGATAATTTTCGATATTATACGATATTAACACGAGACTTCAGAATGGTGGACAGTATTTATTGAGCTGAAAGGTTGACAAGCAAAATCGTTTGATTTTTTATTGACTTATTTTTTGCTAATATCAAAGTTGAAGTACTATGAGATGTATATATATATATTTGCACAATGTTACGTGTCTTCGCATGATGGTAGCGAATTACTCATAATTTTATTTATGTTATTCTTTTTAAAATGAATCGCTATTAAGAACGCGATAATCTTCATTTGAATTTATAAAAATAGGATTAGGTATGACCTGAGCAGCGGAAAAATGCTATCGCATGTGACCTATCACCAGTACAGTGGTATTTTGTGCTTACCTTTTCAACCCTGTGAGAAACAAGTGCTGCGCGTAAAATCAAGAGAGAGCAAAACAAAGTCGAAATTACATACAGACATACATACAGATCTAATTGGGAAGAAAACACGGTTCGCGCCATTTCATAACTCGTAAAACAAAATAAAGTATATTGGATTCGCAGAGTTAATAATAATTTCCGTGTTTTCACTCAGTAAACAGGATTTTAGTGACAATTTTTTTGTTTGTGGAGACGCTTGGCACGCCTTATGTCAATGTATTTTTGTGTGTGTGTGTTTGTAAGTATGTATAATGTGAAGCATGCATAAATAAATATACAAACTCAAATTGTTTGTTTTTTCAGCATCGCGTTTCGTCATTAAAGGAAAAATAAAATATGGATACTGATACAGACGATGGTAAGTGTTCCGTCCTATCGAATTTCCTAGACGGCGCCACACACAGCATATACATTTGGTGTAGGCTTCACAAGTTGCTTGTTTATGCGTGTGTGTGCATGTGTGTATACACGTTTTGTTGATGGTGCGTTATGTGTGATCGTGTCGGGCCTACTGTTGGTCAGTAGATTCTCTGCTCTCGCCATGAACAACTCTCATCGCCGGGGGCTAAACGCAGATGGGCACACATTTTACGGTGATTAAGTCAGCGTTATATTAATAACAAAAAAAGCTAAAACAAAAAAAAAAATCAGCACTTAAAACAATAGAATTTTGGCACTCATATTCACAAATGAAATGTTTACAGATTCTGCAAACTCCAGCACTAGTTCCAGTGAAGTTATTAAAAATCTGCTGGAAGTAGCAAAAAGGCGTCCCGGCACCAATGTGGCCAAAGCAATTTTGGCTTACCATGAGACACCGGATCTGTCAAATCTGCTTCATGTCTTCGAAGAAGTGTCAAAGAACACAGATTTTTCAACCGATCTGCAGTTGTCGTTATGCTACGTAAGTGCCCAGGGCAAAATTAATTCTAGATACACAAACCATTTTTGACAATTATTCTTTAGTATCTGGAGGAGTTTTTGAATCAATGGTCCAACTCGAATGTTCCGTCTCGCACAAAGTGGGCTGCCGTCAGCAACGTGCTGCAATACAGCAGCAAAATCTATGAAGTCCGTGCGGAGCTCATGCATCAGGAGGTGGTGAAACAGTTGTCCAATCTGCTCTGCGTCGATGGCAGCAAGGATGACGGCAACAATCAGATTAGGTAAGTTCAACTACAGTTGCATGTGCATGCCATGTGCTCAATTCGTTTGTCAAATCCCGTCATCCGTCGCCATGCTGAATGCTTAAGTTGTGCTTATCTACTTATCTTATGACGCCGCTAAACGGCGCTTCTCTCCTCACACTCAAATTCGCCAGTTGCACTTCCTATTCTCTCTTTCGGCTGAGCCGAGCACATGCTGAACAAAACGTTAATGATATGACTTGAAATACAAAAAGATTATTGTAATCAAATTCAATTCAAAAGTTATTATCTGATAAATTTAAATAGATATATTAGTTCTGGTCAACCTTAAAAAAAGAATTGACTACAGGTAATGGAATTATATAACTATATTTTTAATTTTATTATATTTACTTCTATATATAATTATTTAACATTGTGCTTCTCTTTCTCCCGTATAGCGTCAATGAGGCCAACAAGCCGGAGGAGCCGCGCAAGCGGCGCACTAAGAAGCTTATTCAAGCGGACACGGATTGCTTTTCGTACAAATTGCAAACTCGAAAGTTCAAAACGATGTCCGATGAAAAGCGCTTTAGTCGCGTCGGATTTGAGACAGATAAGAATCGAAATCGTACTATCGAGCATATGTATCAGGATCATACGCCGTCCCATCTGTGGAAGTATGCTCCCATCGTGGAGCCAGGCAATGACTACGAGCACGATGACAAAATGAACTACAAATTGTTCACTTATTTACCCGAGCCGCGATACAATACGCTACTGCCAGATATTCGGTTTGATCGTCTCAATTTGATCAAAGAATATGTGAATGCGAATCATGATGTCAGCGATACTCTCAACGAGAACATGAGCAACCGAGAGTATCTGGATGAGTACATAGCTCTGGAGAATCAAATGCTCGCCTCTCGCTTCGGGGGGTTAAGCATACAGAAACGACCGGGAGAGAAGCTGGATGACTGGCTGGATAGCCCCGCAGAGAATTCTAAACGAATAAGACTGAGTGAGGAGCGGGACGATAAGCATGATATCAATATGGAGGCATACGAGAATGCTTCTATCACAGAGTTGGGCGATAAACTAAATTCCCTGCTGCTTTCTGATGCGTCAGCTGTAAATCCCAATAGCAGCCAGTTGGATTGGAATGGGGAATGTGTGTTGAGCAGTACGCTAGCCGTGAATGATCCACAATTGGTACTGTCTGCTGATAAAGATGACATTGGCGATGGCAAAGATGACCTAATCATTCCTTTGGTAGCAGGTAAACTAAAGTGTGCGCAGTTTTTGCCAGTAGATTCCGTCACACTAACCATTTGAGGATATGTTTTTTGTTAATCTTATATATTGTAGATCCAGTTGACTTACACTATTTGTTTTGATTTTATTTTATTTACGTATGTATTTCGTTATTGCTGTGCCTGCCGGTCTGCCTCCAAATAATGTGTGCAGCTCAATCTTTTGATGATGAGGGTATTGTTCTTACAGATAATATAGAGGAGCTTCAGCGAATGCAGTCGCTGTCGCCCAAGGTAATGGTACAGGACATACTACCCGGTGTACCCGACAAGGCCAACCTGAGCGTGCGTGTCGACTCCGAAATGCTTGCTCTGGGCGGCATTAATGAATTGCTCCAGGAGATTGTCCATCCGCCACGCGCGGTTCATTATCCAATCGAGCTAAACATATTTCAGTTACCCGAAAAACGATTGTTCAGACAATGTATCTTTAAATTAAGCAACGAGTTTCAATTATTTAAAGAAGCGGTAAGCATTTCTACAACTACACCACCCACGTTACTAATATTATAATAATCATATTAATCATCTTTCGCAGCGCATTCCAGTCAGACGAGTGGCTGAGCTCAAACGACCCAGACTTGTGCCTGTTTTCGACCATTCAGATTTGGAATTTGATTTAGATTTTAGTATGTAACATTCATTTGATGCGGCTTGAACAAGTTAATTTGTAATTCTACTTGTTTTGCAGACTTTCTTGGCTTCAGAAGTCCCACGTATGATTCTGGCATAGATCAGGAGGACATTAGAGGAGATATGCTCCATTCGCCATCGGATGATGGCATTTTCGTTGATGGGGCCATTGATGATGTACTGGGCTTCAACGCAACCGAAACTGCCCAGCAGTCAGATGAAATTCAACAACTAAGAGATGTTGCGACAACGGACCTGACATTGCCGGAATTTCCAATGGACAGCTTAGACGCAACAACAGCATTAAATAAAACGGACTTGGATCCCATAGAGGCATTGCCAGAAATTCCATTGGACTCTTTGGACACACAAGCATTGGATGAAATAGATGCCACTCCCATGGACGCAGAACGCGACGGCTGCGACACAGCTAATACAGATTGGGATGATGACCTTGCCTCCAATAGCATTGATGAAGAAACTGATGCCAAGGTGAGGAAAAGTGAATCAATATTATATTATTACCATTAGTGGAGGACATCGTGCTCTGCGATCTGTGTAAGATCTATTTTCTGAGCCAAACTCTTTTCCATCCCGATAGCACTGATTATACCTTGTCTATAGAGTCCTGTCAAAAGTCTGTTTTCGCAAAGGATATAACTCTATCGATCGATTTGATTCTAGAAATCCTTGAAAGAAACATAGTCCAAATTAATGCATAAAGTTAAAATATACCATAAAGAATATATATTCGTGATTCGTCCGATTTCGGAGGTTATAAGAGATAGAGATTCCCAATTTGGAATATTCCCTTGTATTCAAGATCAAGCTTACTTCATTTTATCGATAACTGCCCTCGTTTCCTTTGTATTTGTTTGCTTGTATTAATCAGTTAACCATTTTTTATGTGTTGTAGATTATTGAGTGGCATCGCCGGATAGCGCCCATCCTGGACGTGGCACATGAGCGTCAGAATTTCAGCATAGGGGATATAAACAAAGAGATTATTGAGAAACTCGTCGACCAAGGAGGAAACGCGACGCTCGCGGATGTTGTGGTGAATAAGGAAAAAGGCTCAGAATGCCGCTATTTTCTATCCATGCTGCTGCTAGTAAGTGCCACATTAGTTGGTATTATTTGCACAAATACATATTAATCGAATTTTTTTCCCAGATAAATGGTGGAAATGTGGAGCTGCAAATTCCCCCACATAATAAGGATGAGCCACTTGAGCTGCATCAGATCAATATGAAATTGATCAGCACGAACTTAAAACAAATAAATCCCGAGGATGACATTGGCAACATGAACAATGCTAACGGGTCTGGCAGGACAACAAGCACAGCACCAGCAGCACCATCACAGAAACCAACACAACCAGCACAAGCTTTGCGTCGCAAGTCATCTGAGTTGTATGACACAGTTGGACCAACAAATGTAAAAATAGTGCGTCTTATCAAACCTGTGCCAAAGGCAAACTCGCGTCCTGATGATTCAGACTCTGGCATATCATCGCTGTCGGCCTCCATAGCGTCCACGTACTCCACTGACACGTAGCGGAGGCCGTAGGGATAGCTGCTGCCGTGTCCTCTGTGTGCCTGTGTATATTTGTGTTTACGTTTAGTCTAGTAGTGTTTGTCTCGCAAGGATTAATAGTGACGTTTGTAGATCACATGAGTGCATGTATTATAATTTGTCAAATCAGATTTTTATTTTTACCTAACGCGAATTATTTCTTGCAGCAGAGGAGACTGCCCCGACGTCTGCCCTTTCCATGGGTATTAAAAAAAATTAAGAGGCTGCGCTGGCCGCGCAACTGACAAATGCATTTCATGCACGATTTTTTTTTTTTTCATCTTAAGAAATGTACAAACTTTTAGCCATAAGAACTTTTTAAAAGAAATGCAATTTTTAGTTTTTTGCCTATTTTTAGCATGTTAGCATGTTCTGTAGTGTAAGCCCTAAATTGAAACAGTATTATTTATGACACGATTTCCTTATGCTTGAAAAACTTAGAAAGTTATTTTTTTTTTCGTTTCATTCATTTCGCATTACTTTATTATTTTGCTTTTAATTTTAATTTTCTTTTTTTTATTATTCATTTTCATTATCTCGATTTTTTCTTATGTTTTCACATCATATTTAGATTATACTCTTCTTTGGACTTTTGTTAATTTTTCATTCATATATTTATTACTTTCTTTTCATTTCGTTAATAATTAATTATCATATTGTTTACTAATTTTGCCAATTAAAACTTTTTCAGAAACACACATAATTTGGAAATCAATTGAGATGATATTACTAAAAGAATCAAGTACCTGATCTCCTAGTGTATTAAGAATTTTTGTTTCAACTTTTAAGGACGATAGTAAAAATCGTAAATATTTTATATAACTGATAGAGAAAATTATCTATTTACAAACACATGAATGTTCAAAAAACCAATTTTTTTTCATAGCCACCTAAGAATAACATCAAAGAAACCAAAAATATTTATTTTCATTTGGTTGGGAAATTGGGCAATAGATTTTTTAATGATTCGACAATTGTTTGTTAAGTGTGCAAAAATGCTGCTGGATTTGCTCATCACGTAGACAACCAGTTACATCCGAGAATTGTATGACTATTCAGAATCGCTGCTGCCACCTGATTTGGCCTTCTCCTCGTCCTTTTGTTCCTCAGTCTTGTAATGGCGGTATTCCTTTTTGAGTTCCCACATGTTTTTGTGCGGGTTCTTCATGTTGTAGTCACAGACGTCCTTAAGTATCTCCTTCAGGTAGCTAATGGGCTGATTGGTTATCTTGACCAGATCCTTAATATTATAGTACTGATGCTTCTCAAAGGCGTGGAAAAGCATATCCATCACAGCATTCTTGTCGTCACGAGCCTTCTTCCCTTCAGCCTTTTTGCGTTCGCGATACTCAATCTGAAACATACGAAATTGGATGTGTTAAATTATACAGCAACCACGAGCATCCATTCATTCTTACATTGTGCGCATGATCCTTGACTGGCTTGTAGTTCTGTACGATCTTATCGATGGGTTGCACTCGACGCTGCGGCTCCGATGCCTTGCGTATGGACTCAAGCTTAAGTTTCATGTAGCAAGTGTCGGCGATGGGACGGCACTCCAGCTTCTGCACAATGCGACCCTCCATATACAGCTTCTCGCTGTCTGGCGTCGCTGAGGCACCGGCGGCACCATTCTCCTTGCCATTGTTGGTGCCGGCCGCTGCCTCCGTCGGTGTCATGTGGGAGAAGACGCCAAGCGTCTGCTTCGTTACCTGTGACACGTCGAGGACATGCTCTGTGGGTATTTTCTCATCCGGATCCAGGGCGAGCACGGCGGGCGTCAGTGAAAGTGAGACCTGCGCTTTTTGGCCAGGCGTTTTGCTGATGCGCAGCTTGCCTACGTCCATGTTAGTGGGTGCCTTTTCCCATTTCTGTGCTATATATTTTGGCACCTTGACTAGCCAGACGCCGCGTCCGGCATTGGAGAGATCCAGGTCCTTGTCAATGATGTGCACTTTGTCCTTGTCATCTTTAGACATGTTCTGTTCTGGTTTTAAAATAAATTCCTTAAAACAACCAGCACGTAAAAATGTAAATGCCAAATGAAATCTGCACAGCTGAGGCGCAAAGGTTGCCACTGCGTTAGAAAAATGACACCGTGACGGTAGATTAGAAGGTTGTGATGACTAATTTGAGGTTTGTGACGTCATTGAAGAGCACTTAAGTACATCAGGTGCTCAAAAAACATAATGAATTAAGAAAGATTTTACTCAAATTTAGCTTATATACCATTAAATTTAGTGTTCCTTTCAAAATATACATTTTAAGCAATATGTCTAAACACAATCCTGCCAACTCGCTTTGCGCTACCTGACTGCATCAGCTGATGCATATTTAACAGGCTGGCTTTTCGTATAGGGGAATTGTGTGCAAAATAAAGTAAATAAGTTGAGATTAGGAAATGGCACCGCCAGCGGCACGGGCGCGCTACAATGCCAACAAGGCTGACAACCAGATACTCACCAAAAAACCACCGAAACGTCTAAATGGCAAAAAAGACAACGCCGGCGACGTGTCAGCCGGCAATCACAAGAAGGAGAAGAAGAAGTTTGTATTTTTTTCGTATTTACAGAACATAAATCACAAAACTTTAAAAACATAATCATATTTTTTAGTAAACAATCATCGTCCGTTGCGCAGAGCGTGGACAAGGCACAGACAAACACTAGCCCCAATCCGATTATGCCCAGTGTGCACACTGCCTTCAAAACATTTGTGAGCGCGCGCCTTTGCAGCGCCATTTGGGCGTACATTTCCGACTGTGATGAGACCTTTAACTACTGGGAACCGCTGCACTACATCATCAATGGCCATGGCCTGCAGACCTGGGAGTACAGTCCGCAATTTGGCCTCCGCTCCTACACATATTTATTGCTGCAAGGCGTACCCGGTTGGGTGTATCAAAAGATTTTCAATCCAAGTCCAATACTCATCTTTTATATGGTCCGCTGCATGCTGGGCTTTGGCTGTGCCGTCATGGAGCGTTTCATGTACAAGTGAGTATAGTTTGCAAGGCATGGTTGTATTTAAATCAGGCAAATCGAGTTGAATACATTTAATAGCTTCGACATTCTTTTTTTGCAGATCCATTTGCCAGGAGTTTGGCATACATGTTGGACGCCTATGGCTGATATTCCAATTGTTTAGTGTCGGCATGTTTGTATCCAGCACTGCGCTCTTGCCCTCCTCCTTTTCTATGTATTTTGGCTGCGCTGCCTTGGCCGCCTGGTGGCAGCAGCGCTATAGTTTGGCCATATTTTTTACGGCCATTTCGGCGCTGTTGGGCTGGCCTTTTGCGGCGCTTATTGGAGTGCCGTTAGTGCTAGAGCTGTTGATACGCCAGCGGGACTGGCGCACATTTGTACAGTGGACATTAATCTCTGGGGCGACAATATCACTGCCAATGATTGCCATCGATTCAAGCTACTTTGGCAAATTAACTTTTGCCCCGCTCAACATTGTCTGGTACAATGTGTTCACCAGCCATGGACCAAACATCTTTGGCACTGAGCCCTCAAGCTACTACATCATCAACGGTTTCCTCAATTTCAACATTGTTTGGGTAAGTTTAAGAATTTAATATTTAAAATGTGTTTGGCTGACTAATTTCCATGCTTTATTAAGTTATGTTGTTTTCAAGCTATTTTTGATGACACTTTATTTTGTCCACAACTCCTGGTGGAAATTAAGTGTTCAAAACTCTAAGGGACGATAATTTGATAATAATTTTATATCTGATACGGATATGGAGTAATTATGCTTACTTATTGCTGTTGTATTTTTTGTTTTTAGCTTATGGCGCTACAGCTACCTATTATGCTGGTCATGGACTATTTCCTTGTGCCCGCCAAGTTTAAGTCGACGCTGAATTTTCCGCGCTATATTTCGCTGGCGCCGCTGTATCTTTGGCTGTTGGTGTTCTTTGTCCAGCCGCATAAGGAGGAGCGTTTCCTGTTTCCCATATATCCTTTAATTTCGTTGTGCGGTGCCATCACTGTGGATGTCTATCAGCGCATATTCTTTCGCTTCAAGTCGTTGGTATTCAGGTTCAAGTCGGGCATTCACTATTTGGATCACAGCATGTTCATTGCCATTATCGTGATGGTGGCCAGCACTTTGTTCAGCCTTTCGCGCGTCTTTGCACTGTATCGCAACTATCATGCCCCCATGGATCTGATGCTGGAGCTAAATCAATTTAAGACAACGCCACAATATCGACCGGATGAGATATATAATGTCTGCATTGGCAAGGACTGGTATCGTTATCCCGGCAGCTTCTTTTTCCCGGCTCAGAACTTCCGTTTGCGCTTCCTGAAATCTGAGTTTCGTGGCATGTTGCCCGCCTATTACGTGGAGGGTGCGAATGCCACTCAAGTGGTGCATCCATATTTTAACGATCAGAATTTGGAGAACGAGCACATGTACTTTGACTACGATCAGTGTCACTTTCTGTTGGACTTTGATGAGGGTAAATATACAACACTAGAGCCGAGCTATTCCAGACGCACCAAGGATTGGTCCATCATGAAGACATTGCCTTTCCTCATACCGGATAAATCACACAGGGTGCTGCGCGCCTTCTATGTGCCATTCCTCACCGACAATCACATAAAGTACGGCGACTTCAATCTACTTAGGCGTAAAAGGACTCGGAACGGCAGCTAGGAAAACCAGCGTCATGTGGCTAATCCATGACCAATGACCAGACAATTAAACCGCGATATTTCCATACCGCTGACATTATTGAAATCAAATTAATTTATTATTCCCAAATGAGTTTTGGTTGTATTCCGTTCCTCGTTTTTTGTACTTTTATCTGATGCCGGTGAATTGTCACTAAAATTCATCTGATTTCTTTTAGTTTGTAAGCCACCACCGAATTGCTTAACTAATATTACAACCGTTTCTTAAAATCAAGCCAAAGCTGTAAAGATTATGCTGAATCGAATTAGAGTTTAAGTGATTAAAATAAAAGCAATGACGTTCTTAAATTTTGCATAAGCTACTGTTTTTTTTGTGGTTTAACTAGCTAAAAAAATGCGGATTCATTTTACTCGCATTTGCTATTATTTCTGTCATAAATACTGAAATGAGAGCTATGAAAATAAATATTCTGGATTTAATTTGAAATTTGTACTTACCAATTCTGCAATCAAATTGAAACTGAAGAGTAATGGCATTAATCGAAACATCTAATTTGAATATTAATCAAAAACTGTCAAGTATTAGCAGATATTATTCTAAACTAAAACTGTTAAAGTAAATGAAGTTTGCCCCGATTAGTTCAATAGAATTTATTCTTAAGCTTGTTGTTAAAGTATCGTAAAAAGTGGGTAGCAAAATTGTACAATGGAATTCGCTTGCTTAGACTACAAGTGCTGGATGTTTACAATGCTATATTTGGTCTACTACATTTACATTGGGGCCTAAAAACCTAAACGCGACTTAGACATAGACCTAGTCATTAAATCTTTAACTGTGCGTGGCCAGCAATATTTACAAGTTAACGGCGACTTTGTTCAGCTGTCTTAAAAGTAGACAGTCAAATTGTTTTCAGATGAGCCCATCGCATCCGAGGCGGTCAGTAGATTGGAACCAGCTCCAATCGCATTGCCATTTGCTGTCGTTGTGATGGTAGTGACACCACCGCCTGTAACAGCAGCTATCGTCTTGCGATTGTTGTTCTCCGGCGTCATCTGCTGTTCCTGCTGTTGGTGTTGGCCCTGCTGCGAGAGGGAGTCGTGCTCGATTTCGTCCTCCTCGTAGAGCTGCCCGTTGGCCGAGGCGCGCGATACGATGCCTGGTAAGAAGACTATTTATATTGAATGCTCTGGGCTGCTGGGGATGACTTGGGGACTTAAGTTCGTTACGTTCAACTTACTGCGCACCGTTGCCGCATAGCTCTCTCGCTGACGCTCTCGTTCCCGTTCGCGCTCCCGCTCCAGCAGATTGCTGCTGCCGAGAGCCATGCTGCTGCTGGCACCACTTGCCACATGATGCAGTCCATTGTTGATGGGATTGGCCATGTTGATGTTGCTGCTGGGATGCTTCATGTGTAGGACGGAGACTCCACCGCTGGTGACACTAGCCCCATTACCATTTCCCGCCAGCTTCTCGTGCGTCACCAGATTCGCCGAGGAGACGCTACTGTGTGCCTGGCTGTGCACACGATTCCGCCCCAGACTCAAACCGCCGGGGCTGCTCTTGCGCTGCTTCTTGGAGCGCACAATATAGCAGCTGAGCGCCATTATGATCAGCAGGAACAAGCCCACAATCATGCCAAACATGCCCAGCATGCTGCTGTTCCACGAGGACTGGGCGAGAGTAAGTCCCTCCATCGTTACACTAACCGGCACAGACGTGCTTCGCGGCGGCACGCCCGTGTCCATGGCAATGGCAATCAGATGGACCGTGGACTCATTGAGACTCTGCAGCTGCTCTGGCCGCATATAAATATTGCCCGTCGCATCGATCTCAAAGAGACCCGCATGCTGGCCGCGCAGCGAAAGCTCCAGCTTATCATTGCGATCCCCATCCGCCGCCTCCACCTTGCCAATTAGAACGCCCTCAAAGGAATCCGTGCGCGACTGCAGCGACTGCTGGGGACAGAACAAGAAATTATAATACCTTCTAAATAAATAAGTATTACAAAATATAAAATATGTCTAATTTAGGATTAATCTCTTCCTTCTCATTGCAACATAGCCAACTTACGCCTTTGGGCACCACAAACTCGTAATGAGTCTCCCGGAAGCGGGGCTCCCAATCGTTGACATCAATCACTTCCAGTGCGACATCGGCTGAGGTGCTATTGGTGAGGCCATCGCTGGCAACGACCTGGAATTCGTGTTTGGTCATCTTCTCGTAGTCCAGCGGCTTGGCCAGCACCAGTTCACCCAGCGATCCCACGCTAAAGAACTGCGAGTTAATTGGATCCACAATGGTGTACTTCAAATGTTTCCCTGGCTTGTTGGTGGGCAGGGCCAGGATGCGATTGCCCACCGCTGTGTCTTCCCGAATGCGCATCACGAAACGCTTCTGGACAAAGGCCAGCGTGCTGAGATCACTGTGCGTTCCCGAACGCGTTAACTGCACCGTGGTTAGCGCATAGCGATCTGGATTATCGATCTGTGTCGCTTTTACCACCAGAGTGGCTCCGTGAGTCAGATCGGCATAGCCAATGGGCGCCAGCAGCGTTATGATGCCATTGTGCGGATGCACCCGGAAGTATTTCGCATCCTGCGATTGCACAATATTGTACTGAATGGGCGCACAGATGCCCTCGTCCTGATCGACGGCCTTCAGCGGCTCAGGGCGCATCCGCAGCTCGCCGGCCCGGCCATCGACTGGCAGTTCAGCACTGTAGGACTCGCGCTGAAACTTGGGATTCTGATCGTCCGCATCGGTGATGACGACGCGCAGCAGTGTATCCGAGTGTCGGGGTGGTGTGCCCTGATCCTGGGCACGCAACTTGACTGTGAAGTTCTGCAACTGCTCGTAGTCGAGGGCCTTCTTTAGCACCAGTGTGCCCTCGAGCGGATTGAGAAATTGCACCAGCTCCGCATATGGACCGGGCAGCACCTGATATTCAACCGTTGAAAACGGACCCGGCTGATCGGCATCCTCGGCGCGGGCACCTTGAAGTATGCGTGTCCCCGGCACCGTCACCTCGGATAGGGTCAGTGTGTAGGGAGTGCCAATCCATTGTGGTGCATTATCATTGACGTCCGTGACGCGAACATTGACGGGAATGACGAAGCTCTGCAACAAAGCCAACAGTAAAAAAAAATTGATTGAGTTTAGGGTGCCCAGCTCAAGATAAACACCTTTTTTACCAGAGCCTGGCGGCGGGCAAACAATAGGCAAAATTCCGGTCACTGACCCCAGGGCGGGTTCAAAGCGCCAACAGCTAAGGATTACGTTGGGTGCCGCTCCCCTCGCACTGCCCGTCTATTAAAACACTGCATATATTTGCATGTTCAAAGCAACCCCCAAAGCACTACGGAAGTACTAATGGCTAATTTATGGCCACTGCCAGAGACCCCAGACGTCTAACCACAGGCACGGTCCTACTCCTTCTACTCATCCTCGTCGGCACGAAGTGCAAGTAAAAGTTAAGTTGGTTTCTGTACTGTTGATTCTAAAATTGAAATAGGCGTCGTTGTCTGAAAACTTTTCAATTGTTTATAGAGTACAAGAAATAGCCGCAACTTTTGTAGTTACCCCAAAATCTCCCTTCCCTTCCCTTATCCCAGGGTGAACATTCCGAAACGTGTTTACCCAATTCCATTTAACAACCTCACTTGTACTCTAAGATTACGCCCTTTGTGCACCAAAGCACATCACGCACATTCGACGTCCAGAAGGGAGTAAGTGAAGTCCCACTGATGTAGGTTAATTGGTTGCCCCATTACCAATTGGTCGAGTGCACCACACGAACGAAAGTTCTTTTCGGTGCTGAATGCGGCTAAGAGGTTCATTCCAAGAACATGACAAAACTCAAAAATCCACTCCTGGCATGGGTTAATAATAATGGTCACTAGGTTTTGACTGGCGCTTATTAGCGAGTTTTTCAAAAAGTATAAATTTCCAAAAGAACTATACAGAAACTAGAATTATTGCGGTTTGGAAACTCATCTAAATCTTTGAACAACTTATTGGCTAAGCTTCCAAGCTTACCGGATCCGTTGAACGTCTTCGAATGCAAATGACATTCACATAGATCGACGAGGGACCTCGCAGACCTTCCTTGTCCAGCTCGACGGACAATGCCAAATCCTTGGTGCCCGCCAGAATCTCAACGGGTGCATTTTTTTCCCTAAGGGTGAGATTAATGTCACCGGTGTCCGCAGTAGGATCGCCATTTATGCGCAATTTGCCAATGATGGAGCCCACGGCCAGATCCTCCGTGGCTAGAAAACTCTCCGCCGAACCGCCACCCTCCAGATAACATCTCGAGTCCAGTATCGCTCCACTTGCGGCTGCAACGAAATGAAAAATAGAATCAAAGTGAAAATGTGCAATTTGCATTCTACTCTCTCGTTTTCAGTCCAACTCTCTTCTTTTTTTTAATCTACTTTGCAAACAATTAGCGCGCTAAAAGTAAATTGCAACTAAATGGCAGCAGTGTGAGTCCAGTGGGTTATACTATCCACTGTCCACTGTCCACTGTCCAGTGGCGAACATGCTTGCTCGTTCACTCGATGCGCTCTACTAAGCTTTTGCTTATCTCTCTCACTCACTCACTCTTTGTGTTTTGTTTGTTTGGCAAACGGTTCGCTTCAATTTCGGATCTGTCTTGGCAACTGTCTGCCAAGTCCAAATGCTGTTGGCAGACGTGTTTCTGGTTTTGTTTGTGAAGACCGCCACCTGCCACTCCAAGATACACAGCTACATATGTTGTGTAGACTTGGACTTGCCCGCTTGGCAGCTGGATGAATCATGGACTGAGGATTCGGTTGCTTTGTCTTTGGCTTTGTCTTTGCTTTTACGACCGATTTGCGTTTCCTGTCAAGCTCCAGTATGCAATTGTGTTACTGATTTAATTCAGCAACTTTCATATTACTGACATAATAATATTGTGTCAACTGGGTCATTTTTACTATAATAATTATTCAATTTATGTAAGATACGTTTTGCCATATGTACACATTTCAGAAAGTAAAATACATGCTAACTAGTCGACAATTGGATCAAGTCAAGTAATAAAAAAAAACTATACTATATGGTATATTGAGTATTAATCATAGATCAATTTTAAAATTTGAATAATTATTTATTCAAGTAATTTAGGGTTTATCAATAAAATGTCCACCAGTTGCACAATCTGAACCCTGGTTGCATAATCTCTATACACATTTCTATATGCCCCCCACTTATAAATACCTTTTAATTACCTTTACAAACCACTATATATGAGAACATGACATAACACCTTTTTCGTAATTATAAATCTACGAAAATTAATTAAAAGAAAAATAACAGAGCTGTCCAGTTGCTTCCCGTAAAGTGTTCCGCTTATTTGTTTGGGGGCCCCCTCCTTCAAAACTAGTTCTTCTAGCCTTAGCAAATACATACATATGTGCCATGTGTTTGAGTTAACGTTCTGGTTAGTGGTTTCAAGAGCAAAATGCAAAGGTACACTATGTGACCCTGGCGAGAATTTCTCTTTGTGCCACTGCTGTGGACACATCTGAATGGTTGGCGGATGATAAACTGACAGCTGTGGTGAAATCTTCTAGCTTGTTGTTGTCTCGTCTCAGTTTCAAGATCTTTATTGTAGGTTAATTGTTATGACATTGGGCAACACATCTATGATAATATCGTAAGTTGACTTTCTTTGACAGTTAAATCTTTTAACAATCAGTTTAATTGCTATTTCGAATTATATTTGCAGAATTCGTTCCTTAAAAATTGAAGCTTAAAGATATGCTGATAATTCACGTCAATACGACCACTAAGCAGGCAATACATGTACAATATTGTCTGCTTAGTGATACGACTTTCTTTCGAAAAAGAATGGAAAGTGATGTATTTGGAATTTATGACTAAAACGTGGGCTTTGTAATCTGTTCAAAATCCAAATTCAAATGCTGTCACGTAGTAAGAGAATGGATGGATCTATCCCAGAAAGTGTATATACATTTTAAACAATATAACGCTTTATGATTTTCATTAATCTGTATTAAGTCTTACCAAAGGCCTTCGAGATAACTTCATAGTCTTTGGTTTTACAGACCCAAAAAAAAAGAGTTGTTTTCTTATTATGCTTTCTAAAGTAAAATATGTAATGTTACTTTTAACTGATAATTAACTAAAATTGCATAAGTGCATGGACGCCATTAATTAGTCATACATCTTGTAAAGCAAAGCTAATTGGAGTCTCCACAAGCATAGTACAAGCTTCAGCGTAAAGTTCAAATATCTCAAGCGTAAATCCGCGAAAGCAGTTGAATGATATAAAATCAAGAGTAAAGAAAATCGCATGCGCATTTTCAAAGCCTGAAAGGCTATTACATCAATTGCAAATGTTGGTGTTACTTTTGTCCATGGATGGCGTAAAATAAATTAACTAAATGAAAGTGACTACAAAATAAAACATAGCAAACAAATTTTTGGATAAGTAAGTGAAAAGGTGTCTACAATAAATATTATGAATATGTGCCTGAAGCGACAGAGAAGGCTAGAAAAGTTTTTGGTACTAGAGAAAGAGATACACTTCGCTAAATGGGCAGGGAAAAGTTTCAACAAAAACAACCACGAAAAACCAAACAAAGTTAAAAAAAAAAAAACAAATTCGTTTGTGTGCAATGTTGTGTATTGCAATCGGTTTTTGTTTTGGTTTTCTTTGATAAAATTTCGTTCAGCCTGATGATTTTCATGAAAATGAAATGTTTCGCTCGACGTATATTTGAAAGACTGATTTTTAGATTTGAATGTTCGTGGTTGTTGTGGTTGAAATTGTCGTAATCGGAATCTCATGGGCTGACTGTGTCTCTTTTAGAGAGTTCATAAGTTCTATGCCGCTAAACATCATAAGCATCGTTCGCATACGACAAATTTCGCAATCAATTTGTGGCACATCAGGTCAAGCCGACGAACCGGTAAAGAACTGCGACACAGTCATTAAAAGCTTGTCAGACAATAGATTCTGGCCGAGTTTCAAGAGTTCTTTGCAAGCAGTGATGTATGACAATGTAATGAACCGAAATTAATGCACTAAATAGAACTGAAAACTGGAGCACGCTGGTAAATAACTTTAAAGAACTACCCATGCCCAGTTGAATCGGAGTGGAGGCGCCGCTCCAGAAAAAGAAAACGCCATTTGCATAGCGGACGACCCCCCGCCATTGAAGAGCTCCGGTTACGATTCGCTTATCCGTAAGTCACGTAAATACTTTTATTCGTCATAAATCATTGGACCAGAACGCCGTTGACGTGTTTTTCGTCTTTATTTTTACATTTTCTTGTGTGGCTTTTTCCTCTGGTTAAATATTTATCGAGTCTACACGTCGCGACGCCCTTAGTCTTGGAATTTCACTATTTTTGTTCAGTCAGTTTTTACTTTTAAGTTTACCTGCGGTTAATTACTTTGTTTGTTTTGCTCATCGGGCGTATGCCGGGTAACGCACAAATTCCAGCATTAAACTTCAGAAATGTTAACCAAAGAATTTGAGTTTTTAAATAGGAATCGCTTCAAAAAATATAAATACGTTCTTGAGTAATTATTCACTTACCGCTGGCAGACCAAGAAATTCCACAAATTGCATAGCATAGGCAATAAAGTATAATCCACATTTTGTGCCCAGTTTATTGCTTGTTGTTGTTGCTTTTTGTTTATATATATATATTTATATATCTTAAAGCACCACAGCACTTGTCGGCTGCTATCATACAGGTCTTTTCTTGCACTTGCTTAGCTTATAATTAAGCATAATTCAAGTAATTTACGAGATTTCATATACATTATTGTTTTCGGTAATTTCGCGCTTTAACTGATGGCTATTTATATGTATTTATTTTTGTTGTTATTTCTTCATTTTCTGCGTTCTCGTTGTTTATTTGCTTTGATTTCTGTACTCTTATATCGCATGCAATTTTTCACTTATTCACGCGAACCGTGTAGAGTTTTTTATTATACATTTTTTTATATTATTTTTTAGTCCATAAACTGCCTTATAATTCCATATCACTGATGTGCTAAAAGCGTTCTACGTATGGAATTTATGTGCAGCTCTTATTTTGTTGTTGTTTGCATTTCCAGCACCTGCGATGATTGCCAAGACAGAGATATTTAAATGGGGTAATGTAACGTAATGTGATACGACCTACAAAATATGTAAGGGTTTCGCTAAACGTCTGTCGGAGTTAGAGTGTGTGTGTGTGTGTATCAGAGATTGAGAGAGAAACGTCTAGATTATTACAAGATTATTAGCTAGACAAAACATTTTAGCACAGAAACCAAAGCAACTGGAACATTAGCCGACCTCCCAACCGCCCACAGTTCTGTCTACTTTTGTGCCACAAATGTCGCACATATGTCAAACGTATTTGTTGTTGCTACTTCTTGTTCTTGTTTCTGTTGTTGTTGTTGTTGTTGATTCACTTGGTTCGGTTGCCAGCACATTTGCTCAGTTGTTGTTCTCAACTTGCAATTGGCGGCACTTTTAGCCAACAGTCACTTATAGTCTGGCATTTGTTGCTGTTTCCTTGGTTCCGGCATACCCGCATATTTCCAAGGTATGTGTACAAACATTTGTGCACCCAACAGGAGTTTTGGACAGCGCTTCCTTGGGACAGGACCACCACCCCCACCCCTTACTAACGCTGTACAGCAGGTATCTCAGCCAGATTTATGGCATGCCAGGAGACGACTTGAAAAACGACGCTGGCCATTGGCCGTTGGGCGAAAATGAAAACGTAAAACGCTTTTGACCGGATGTCGCGGAAGCGCACTAAAAAAGTCATTCACCTGTGTAAAAACCTATTTTGCATTTCACATTTCTCATTTATCATTTTGCATTGCCAATATGTGGTTATAGCGGTTTTCGAATTTTACGCAAATTAATCTGTTTTTCGAGAGGATTTCAATATTGTTGAATAACTTCATTATGTGAAAGCCTATTTCTAGTTATGAATGAATATAATATAATTTACTAAATAAATGCCTACACAATATGTGATCCTTTGTTTTAGAAGCATTCTTATTTCAAGCATGGTTTATTTCACACTAATATTAAGGCAATTAATTATTATATTATTACGCGATTTTGTTTCAATTGCTGGTTAAATTGGATTTTAACACTAATCAGGATTGTATGCACTTATGTTTATTCACTCGTTTCGTTTCACATATAGCCACTGGTTGTAATGCGACACATGCGGCCAGACCACGCTCCAAACACAAACTGATTTTCCATAATGTTGCCAAAGCAGGGAATGCCCCCTAACAACGGAGTCAGAGCCAACATACAACAGCAACAGCAACAGCCTGTAATGCCGGTGCGTTTGCCTCAGTTACTCAGTTGTTGGTGTTGTTATTATTATTGTTGTTGTTGTTGGTCATATGCTCCTCATATACGTATTTGAGCGGCAGTCGCGTCTGAAGACTCTCTGGGTCTGGGTTGTAGTTTGTTGTTTTTGTTGCTGTTGTTGTTGTTACTGCTGTTGCTTTTACTCGTTTCATTGTTGTTGAAAATGTTTCCACATCACTCGTCAAGCGTTTCCATTTAAGCTCTTCATAAAAAAACAGAAAAAAAAAGGAAAAACGTAACGAAACAAGAAGACAACAACAAACGGCCAACAGTGGTTGCAAGCAAATACAACAATAACTACCATGGCGACTACGCGCACGCGCCCATCATCAAATTGCGACGCTCAATGGGATTGTTGCTTATGGTAGAAGATTGCTTCTCTTCTGCTACTACTACTACTACTGCTACTACTACTCGCAGTTCTGTATGCGATTGACTAACCCTTAGCTTTGGATGCACCTGTGCCATCCAGCCAAATAAAATAAACCGCTGACTTTATGCTTGACTGAGCAGGGCCCTTGAACCCCCTAATGGGCTGAGGCAGAGAGCTCTCTCTGTTTACATTTGCAATTCCTTGCCTTGGTAACCAAGGCGTCCTGGCGATTCCCGAGCCGGTTTCCCATGTGCCATGACTCAATGACATTGCATTTGCATGTGCATGCCGTTAATTGGTGTAATTTAAACTGGACGTTGACGCTGACGATGACGATGGCGACGACGGGACCGGGTCGCATATACTTTCCGCACTCCTTAACATACACATAATGGAGGGCTCCCCTTTGTGTAGTTTCTTTTACTTTTTTTTTGTGTTAGAGAGTTCGTTTTCCTGTACAGTTTCGTGCTTCCTTTGCTTACTTTTGAGTAGTTTTTCGGGCCATGCTTTCTCATTCGATTGTATTCAATGGTTTTTGCTTTCCTTGAGCTGTGTGACAGGCAACACTTTTGACTTACTTTATGAGCCGAGCTGGTCGATTATGTTCGCTTTATTGTGCTTTAATTGAGTATTGCTGGAATTTGAAAGGAATATATGTCGAAGTTTTCGCTTTAGGGGATTTCCTGGAAATTGTACACTTGCACTTACGGCTGACAATTACAATAACTACAATTATTTTTTACAATATGCAACACAGGCATTATAAATGACCAGAAAAAGTTTATTTAAATCACATAAGTGTTATTACATGTATATTTATTTAAAATGCTTTGGCACTTTTAAATAGCGTCTCATTATAAGAGTTTGGCTTAAATTGGTACACAATTCTTATTTATAACATTCAGTTCATCACTTTAAGGAATCTAAATAAATAGTAAAAATAATTCTCAAATGCAATTTTATAGCTCTGTGTGATTGTGCTTGTCATAGAAACGCTCGCAGAGCCTCGCCAGAGACTCTGCCACCTCCAATCTATACTCATCCTGGCTGTGCGAGAATCTGTTCCGCACGGTGAGCAGCGCATGCCGCAAGGCACCGCTTTGAGACCAGAGGGGTTGGCACAGACTGTCAGTGCTCTCCAACGCAACTGTGAACTGCTCGACGACTTCAGGTTGTTCCAGTAATTGCACATAGTCTTTGCTGAGCACTGCCTCTAGAGTGGGACAATAGCTGTGCGCTTGCAGCCAGGACTCAAATTCTAGAAGCACATACTGTGCCACAGTTGTGTCTGCATCCGAGGAGTCTCTGCTTGCCTCAAGCGCATACCGCTTCTCCAGCACCAAGTCACTTATCAAAGTCACCACTTTGCCCTTGTTGCGTAGTTCGATGTCGGTGCTCCGTAGCACACTAATCAGAGCTTGTGTGCCCGAAGTAGATAGGATGTGTTGCTGAGCCAATGGGAACTTGCGCAAGAGTGCGCCAAACGCATGTAGCGCCGAGGAGACTTCGGCGCTGTTCGTTGACGTCATCAGGATTTGTGCGAGATGTGAACCGAAATTACGTTCAAATACTTTAATTTGCGCCTGGGGATTGTTTCCAGACAGGGCGCCGAGAACGCGCATTGCAGAAGCGCGCAGATCTGTGTTGGTATCGTTGACCACAATGGGCAACAGGACATCGTCCAGACCGCCACTTTCAATGAAAACCAGAGCATTGTCAATCTGATGCAGTAGGTACTCAAAATTCTCAAGCGAATTTAGTTTGGGCTTCAGCTCCGACTCCAACGAGGTTTTACTAAAGTTGCGATATTGTTCCAGGAGCTGGACGATCAGTTCGCCATCGGTGCGAAAGTTCTTTTGATTATCTTTGTAGGCTTTGCGCAGTTCTGCATAGCTGCGATGTTCCTTCACCTTGCGCACTGACTCCTCAATTTTGTCAGCCTTGTGCTCCAAGGACAGCGGTGGTTCATTTGCAGTTCCCGAAGCATTGTCATCGGTTTGACTTTGCAGCGCAGTTTCACGTTCGTTTGGATCTAGTAATTTGGCTTCCTTGACGCCCGTCTGCAGATTGATGCGCACGTGGAGTCCCTTTGGTATGCCCTGACCTGAAAGCTGATTGCCATTAGTCGTCGCATAGTTAATAAGTACACGTATTAAAAACCTTCGTGCACCACTTGCCATTCATCTGTGGCAATAAATTGGGAGCTGTTGTTTACATTCTCTGAGGCTGACACTTCCAGACAACCGAGCGCCAGGACAGCGACTAAAATTGTGCAGACAATGGACATGTGCATTCTCAATCTTTTCGAATATAATTATTATGTTTCTGGTTATAATCCAGACACTGTTCCGAGTATTTTTCGGCTTTTCTAAAACGTTGACATGACACCAGTGTTGTACAGCGAGCTTTCTGAAGCTTATGTATCGATAGCATGAGTGCTGATGAAGTGGCGTGACTTATTTATCAAAGTCTGGCTACATTGTGGCTGCTAATACATCTTTTTATGAACAATCTGGCCACGCTGTTTGTGCTTATCCGTTATAAATATTTGTAATTTGCTTATTTAATTTATTATCATGGGAATGAAATGCTTTGTTGCTCACCTAATTTGAAATAATATATAAGTACATATTCTGAAGTTATTATTAGAAGTTAGCAATAAATCATTTATCACATTAATTTTTAGATAGATACGAATGTGTAAAAAACTGGTTTACGCTAGTACTTATACTGGCAATTAAATTGAATCGCTTGACGCAATTAATGTATGCAAATCTATTCATTTGTCGTGCGTCAACATCAATAAAATACGCACAGCTTTACATAAAAATGAGTAGACAAAATTATTTGTTTATTTTGTTTATGTTTACATATTATATCCGATGATACTATAAGCTACAAAAGCGTAAATGAAGTCATATCGTAGCGGCGCCAATTGGACGTGTAAATAAACAAATTGCAAACTGACTTCTATGTTCGCTCTTTAGCTACAGGTGTACCTCGCGCTAAATGCGGATGACAAACAGCTAAAGATTTTGCCAGAAGTGTCTATGGTGTTCTTATGTTTACACATCGCATGCCAGTAGTTTGAATATGAGGCCATTAAATTATCAAGATGTGCGACGACATTTGTGTATTCTTCTTTCGTGTTTGCCAATTTAGCAAACCAGTCTGTCACCCGCTATCATTTATGTGGATATCGTTATTTCTAATTGAAACGGAAATTCTTCAGCTTATCTGCGATTTGGTCATTGTTAAATAGTTAAGCACCTTGAGCTGTTACGAATACACATTCGTTTTGTTAGTTTTCTGCATGGTTAGCTTTGCCAATCATTAATTTTCATAATTTGTTCCATCTAATTATCTAACAAACTTAAAATGAACGCTCTTCATGATCTCAGCTTAATTTGCATTATAAAGAAGCCATTAACATTGACGCCATATCATTTAACACTTGCCTAATCACTCAAATCCAAATCCATTCCCAAAAAATATAGCTGATGTCAACGCAAATATTTATTTAAAAAACAGTATATATTCAAATTTTGTGTGAATTCCTTTATGTTCTGCTTTCGCCCTTTGTTCGAACAAAGCAAATGCATGACAATAAAATTGACATTTATCTATCTATATATACAAATGACAGTATTGTATTTCATGCAGAGCACAGTAAACAAGAAAATGGCAGACTGTATAATTTTAAAATATATGCATAACATAATCACTTTCCATGGAATTCATTATTCTGTTTATTTTAAAAATGTGAATTTCATTTATTTAAAATTTATTTTACTTCGTTAGAATTTTAGTCTTGTGATTTACTAATTTGTAAAACTTTGCTTTCAATATATTTATGTATTTATTTGTAAGTAAGCGATATTATTTCAAAAATGGTATTTCAATATATTATTATTTTCAACAAATTCTTTTATGTAATCAAAATTAGTAGAACTGTTGTATTAATTGCACTTGTAATTCTCAAAATAATAATTATAAGTTAACTGAATACAAATATTTAAAAACGCAATTTAAAGTACATATGTATGTGTATAAATATATGAACACTCATTGACAATAAAATGTGATAGTTGTATTTTGACAATTTAGCAAATATATAATTCATGTTTAAAGTCGATTAATTATAGGGTATTTGAAGTACCTCATTACAGCATCATTCACTTTTGAATTGGAGACATTAAAAACTGGATTGCGAAGCGCGCATCAAAAATGTCTAAAGTCACTTTTGATTTTGTCGTTGTTTTGTTGCTCTGATGACACCGCGGGACCTGTTAATAATATTAATTAATAATGTTCTTGTCATCGTTGCTGTTTTTGTTCTTGCTGGACGAACTGCAAATTCTCTATGATGATGAGAAACAACAAAAAATAAAGAAAAAAAACGAATCGAAAAGCCACAGACGAAAAAACAAAAACAACAGTAATAATGATGAGCAGAAGAGCAAAGCCGATCGAGACAAGTTAAGAATGAATAAACTATTTAATGTATTGGCTCGGCGCTGGCCGGCGAGCTCTGAAAAAGTCTATAAATGGCTGCGTTTGTCCATAGCCAATTTACAGTTTAGCATTGAACTTGGTCGGGAGTTCGCGAAAATCAGCGTGCCGCGTTTCAGCCGGTTTGTTCTTAGTTAAGAATTCTCAGTGTCCCTTTGGTTTGACATCAAATATATTTGATCATTATGCTCCTTTTGCTTTGCTCCGTTTTGCTGGTTGGTTTCGCCAGCGGCGCCTCCAATTACCGTGAGTCCAATGTCTTAAGCGAATGCGCAGTTCGAAAAGAAGGAGAAGGAAATATTGAGTTTGTGTTTTGGTCTATTTAGCTGCTGAGCTGCCGCGTTGTCATCGGGGCGACACCAACTGTATCATTGATGTGACACACAAGCTGGTGCGTCAATATGCCCGCACCGGCTTACCGGCAGCTGGATTTCCACAGGTGGAGCCGTTCCTGGTCAAGCGCTTTGACGTTTCGGATGGACGCAGTAGCTCGCTGAGTCTGAAGCTTAACTTCCGCGATGTCAACGTAGAGGGTTTCTCCGGCGTAAAGTTCGACCGTGCCGTGTAAGTTGTTAGCTTGAAAGAATTTTGTAGGAAAAGTAATCTCTCGAAAATTAGTATGCCAATGTTTTAGAGCTCATTTTACTTCATTAATAGCTATAGATTAGAGATGCCATATTTTTGGATTCAATTATTAAAAAATATCCAATTTTCATATCCTATATTTTTAAATTGACTAAATGTTTAGTCACCTTTCGAGCTTTAAAAATGATTTACTCAAAAGTGTACAATAGACATGAAAAATTGATTTTTCTTAAAATTGGAAATTTAAAATTAATATTTTTTTAATAACAAGCGTTCAATTTATTTATTTATAATAATTGAACGTTGCAATTCTTAAAACTCAAATGGTATTTTGGCAAGTTAACAACAAGAAAAACTACAAATTAAAATTATATTAACAATTAAAAATAATTAAAACACATTATAATTTTTTAGCAATCGATAAAATTTAATTTTTAACCTCTATAATATATATTATTAATTTGATTTCTTTTACTTTTCATAAACTTTTGCAGCGGCTTTGGCACAAATCCGGCGACCAGCAAGTTTGAGATGTACGGCTCCTTTCCCAAGATTGTGATGCGTGGCAAGTACTTGGCCGATGGGCGCATTCTGATCCTGCCGATTCGCGGCGATGGCGATGCTGAAATCACGCTGCACAATCCTAAGTTTTCGGTCAAGTTCAAGCCGGGTCTCCAGTCTCGCAATGGTCTCACCGGTCTCAGCGTGGACAAGCTTAAGGTGCTGGTGGAGCCACAGAAGTAAGTTAAAGGCGGCTTTGAGTTATTGTGTTTGCAAATGTACAATTTGTGATCTTTTCTAGAATGAACATCAAGTTGACCAATTTGTTCAATGGCGACCAAGCGTTGGGCACCAATCTAAATCAGTTTCTTAACGATAACTGGTCGGATGTCTGGAGTGAACTGCAGCCGTCGGTTCATGTGGCTATTGCGGATATTATGAAGAGTATTCTGACCACACTGTTCAAGCGTTTCGCCTACGAGGATCTATTTCTGGACTAAAGCTCCGACTCTTTCCACATGTGACATTCATATATAATTGTAGCTCTTAGTATTTAGCTTTTTAGGTGTACGTGTACGAGTATATTTCTTCCATGGACTGTTTTTGCTGTTTACGCTTTTGTAGCTAAGTAAAGTTTAAGCATTACAATTAATGAATAAGCAAAAAACTTAATAAGTAATGAATTAAACAATGTTTTTCTTGCAACCAAAAAGAATTTTTAATTATTATAGATCGATCGTCATAGTTGACTTAGGTTGTTATTGTGGAGCTGGTCGAAATGCTTTTATTCAACTTTTTTATTATAATTTCCTAGAAATACTGGAAATGTATTAACGATCTCATTTACTAATCACAACCGGTATTCCAATGAATTTATTTTAAATAGTCTGGAGCATTTTTACGCTTTATTTTTGACCAAACTCTTCCGCAAAGCTGTCGCATAAATTTTGGCCAACAATTTGACAATTCACGTGAGTGGCCAGATTTGCATGACAATAGGACGAGCACATAGAAATCGAAATCCACAGTCAACTTACGTTAATACTGTGCTCGGTTGCTTGACTGCAGATCTCAGCCACTTGAGCTGCAACAGAGCTGAACAGTAAGCTGGTTATAAATACGAAAACACAAACAAAAAAAATCAAGAGTATCGAATCGATTGTCAAGTTCAAGTATAGCCAACGGTAAAGCCGACAAGTTGATAGTCAAATGATAGCCAGTTAACCTTGGAACTATACGCAAAATCGTCTATGTAAGCGAAACGAGTCATTAAACTGTTAAGTGTAATTTGATATTTTGATCAAGTTGATCAGCTTTCTTAAGTTTTTTGATCAGGAGGCTGGTTTTTGCCCAGGTCTTAAAACTGTTAACTGTGCCGTAGTACAAACTAATAAACATCTTCACTTATTTTTTCATTTTGATTGGCTAAAAATTGTAAAACACTTTTTTTTTTATCATTTTACTTTTATAAGGTATTTTATTTATAGGAGGTAAAGGCAAATGTATATTTCTGATCTTATAGTATGTCTGTTTTTTTTTTATTATGTTATCATTTTAAAATTATAATTAATTAAAAAAGTAATTATAAGGTAACTTAATTTCGTGCTTAATATTTTCGCAACCTTTGAAATAGTGTCAAAACAAGTTCATTAAATGGTCTACAACCAGTTGCTATAAACAAAATAATTAAGTGTTATTAAAGAGTTCTTTTTAAAATCTACACTATAATACACTAAAAGAAAAAAAATTTGAAGCTCAGATTCGATAAATTAATTATTCAAATTGTATACATTTATTGAATTGTATAAGTAATAATGAATAAATTCTTAAACAGATTTATTAGTAGTATTATTTGTATTATTATTATTATTATTATATTTATTATTATTATTATTATATTGATTATTATTATTATTATTATTATTATTATTATTATTATTATTAATACAATTATTATTATTGTTAAACGATAAATCTTGTAAATCTATACATAAATATTGTGCATGCTTATTTCTGCCTGTTATAAACATTTTCACAACTGCATAATACACTCCCCAATTTAAGTCAAGTGTATTTACTACAAACAGATTAATACAATTACTGTTAATAATATTTTTTAGAGATTATCTAGGTAATAACAGTTACATCAAAAAATTAAAGACAATTTGTGGCAAATCAGTAACGAGGCAATTTGTGATTCAAACTGGTTATATTTCATTTTATACAGATGTAAATGTAGTTCAGTTAGCTTAGCTTAGCACTTTTCTATAAAAGCTAAGCAACAACTCGAAGTATAAGTTATTCGTTTGAATGCGTTGTTCGTGTGAATTATATTTTGCGTTTTTTTACTGTGAAGATGTCAAGAATTAGTTGTTTTTTCATATTTTGTGCAATTTTGACTGTGCAAGCAAAGTTTCGTAAGGGCAACTTAATATTTCAACTCGATCGCTATTTAAATATCCTAATTATACAGCTGACGATCCCAAGCCCTGCAAATATGGCGACGGCGAGTGCATTGTTAAATTTCTCAACGATTTGTTTATCAAGAAGGCAACGACGGGTGATCGTGATATAAATCTAATACAAATCGATCCATTGCCTGTGGCCAAGTTACAGTTAAAGCAAGGCGAAGAAAGCCCTGTCAATATTGACTTAACCTTTACGGATAACCACCTGAATGGTCTAGGGGCAATACAATTCTCTGGAGTCAAGTAAGTGTGCCATT